>CM076686.1:8138314-8738314 GCA_038501925.1 Xenopus petersii | reverse complement strand
CAGATTTATGATATTCTTCATCATAAACTGAAATATGCAGCCAAATTGGGAGATGGAGTCTTGGTAGATAACCAGGCTGAGTCCCTAATTTGGAATGGAGGACCAGGTCAGTGACTATCCAGCAATTTTCTGGAGAACGGAAGATTTCACCAGATTTTGATGAACACTAGACCAGATAGATTTGAAATCATGAGCCACAGACTTCGCAGCAAGAACCTCAATCTTGACTAATGCACAAGGATGAGCAAGAAGATTGATTTCTGTATTTATGAATTTATGAAGGATTTATGCTAAAGATTTTTATAAGAAAACTCAACCCGTGGAACAATTATATAGGTTTTGAAAAATACAGCAGCAATGAAAAACAAAGCAACTAGTAACAAATAACTGTTCCAGAGATTGGATGGTTCGCCCAGTCTGACTTTGAAGGGGGTAGGCAAAAGAAAAATTGGATTTCCAAGAGTTTATATAAAGCTTAAGAGAACTTGGAAACAAACAACACTGCAACATGACAATGTAGAAAAGAAAGTCATGAAAGCAAAATTAATGTACAATATTTAAGAGAGAGGAGAGCAGCAGATAGGAACTTTTTTACAGGGACAAAATAGGTCATCTTGGGGAACTGGTCTTGGAGAATAGGATGGTAGTAAAATCATCATATTTGGTCCACTATGAAGTTTATGACAGTATCAGACCAATAATGATTTAGAACTGGCAGAGACTGAAGCAGTCCTCAAGGAAGAGATTTCATGATGTGAAAGTGTAAAAGGAAACAAAATGTGTATTATCTTCAACAAGCAACATCCATCAAAAATATGTGGAGGCAAGTTTGAGTGTCTTCTTTATACTAGGATGACAGCAACCCTATAGGAGTGGCCTCACATTAAAAAAATAGAGACTATTCAAGAGAACCTTGGGGGAATAGGCCATAGGAGCGACAGATGAGCAATAACCTACTTAGCGCTGGGGGGGAATGTAATGATCTCCTGAAGGCTAAAGACCTGGATAAAGCATTCAATTTAATGTTCTTGAAACCAGGTTAGAGAAAATGATAAAATTCAGTCTAGCACATATGCCAGCATGTCGTACGTTGATTAAGCCTCTTGACAGAAAGTGTGGAAGTCAGTAATGGACTCTGCAGTGGAGAGGGAACCATGGGAAATTCTCATAAGATGAGCAGAGGTGTCTTTTATGTCTTGGAGCATCAAAAATCTCATGTAGAAAAAGTTGGTGGAGGCTGAACTGGACCCCCATGTAAGAATCCAGGCGAGTGGTAATATGCTGTCTCATTTGAGAAAGGTATAACTACTGAGCCTTGAATCTCTAAATAATTCAAGGAGGGCCACAACAACACTCTCTAAAGCAGCAGCCGGGCCAGCAGTCTACAAGTGTTCCAAATTGGCCCACTGTAACTGTCACAGTCTGTAACTAGAACCCTGGAGACTGCTTAAAAACATCTCTCCTTTTTAGTGAAACAGAAAACATCTGGCAGGACAGGTACAGATTCCTTTTGGAACCCCAGAACGTTCTGCAGTGTGCTGACATGGAACCTGAACACTATGGAAATAGGTTTGGCAGAAGCCATAAGAACATTGAGTGTAATTATTTTTAAGGGTCAACATTAGTGATGAGTGAATCTGTCCCGTTTTGCTTCACCAAAAAATTAGCAAAATGGCGAAAACTTTGTGATACTTTTTTATCGCTTGTCAGTTTTGTAGCCAGCTACAGTCAATGGGCGTTTTTTTCACTGTACTTTGTTTCTACTTTGGGAGGGCAAAATCACATGCATTTTTCACTGCTACACACATTTCCGACATAGTTAGAGGTCTCCTATTCACTAGGCTACAACTGCTTTTTAAAAATAAAAAAGTTTACCCATGTTGTCAATTTCTTAAAAACATGTCTGTGACATTTTGACATTACCTCTAGTTGATTAGTAATAGTACCTACTACTACACTATGTTGCCGTTTAAGCATAAAGTACCATCTATAGTTTATGTATTACTACTAGCTTACAAACACAGCCACAACTAATAATACATCTGACCAGCAAAAGATAATATCTGGGTGCTTTGTAGCTCAAAATGAATAAACTATATATTTATGTTTATGTCCATATATTTACAGTGGGACGGCTTCGATCCCTTTGGTTGATGTAGAAGGAGAGGGCAAGAATAAAATTACATATACGTTTGTTGCGCGTTCTTTTTGTTGCATGTTTTTTTTCTGCCGTGCTTCTTCTTTTGTCGCGCAAAGCAAAACGAGCCGCTACAAACTTTTGACATGGTTTTGACAAGTTTACAATGAATCTGTGCATGCCAAAATTTTTCACTCATCACTAGTCAACATAGAGGGCCTTATTTATCAAAATCCAAATTTTTCTGATTATTTTAATAAAATAAAGTCTGACCAAACTAGAATCCATGATGTGACCTTATTTATTATTAAAAAAAGCACAATTTAATTGGATTGGAGACAAACACAACGTTTTTTTCCCAAATCGCACAATTTTTTCGGGCTTTTGCCTAAAAAGTCAGAATTTGTTCGGATTCTTGTCCAAAAAGTCAGATCAGAAATAGTCAGATTTTCAGGCTAATTTCAAAGGAAACTACAGAAACTTCCAAATAGGATAGGGACCTCTCCCACTGAATTAAATACAACCTTTTCAGATTATGATTTTTTCCATACTCGGGTCATAATAAATCTCGAAAAAAATCAAGGTTTTTTTCTCCACTAAAAATTTATACTTTATAGGAAAACATACTATATATTTAGAGTTTTCGGTAATCAGACTTTAATAAATAACCCCCAAAAAGTGCAAAAACAGGTGCAAAATAATACACAGAGACACAACTCTTTGCAATTCTAGAATGGAGTTGGGGGAGCTTTTTGGGGGCACAAGCCCAGCCCCTGATGTCCCCGTAGCTGAAAGCATGTAAGTTTATGAGCATGGGGACACAGGAAAGCCTTGTACTTACTGACTGTCTGTAGCAGAGGTTAAGCACAGGGCTCTTTGTGTCTCAAATTGCTCTGCACTTTGCTGCAGATTTCTCAGCCTGCACAAACCATTGCCCTGGGCAGGGTCGGACTGGGGGGCCCGGGGCCCACCGGGACTACTGTCCAGGGCCCCCTCTGACCCCCGCCCCCTACTCTGATTCGCTGAGCGCACATGCGGGAATGTGCTGCTCGGCGCGCCTGCGTTAATAGGTGCCCATGAGAAATATGGTCCATAGTGCTATCCTACTGTCCCACTCAATGGTAAATAATATACTGTATCTGGTAACATTGTCAATTGCTGCCTATCCTATTTTGTAATATAAAAGTTAAGTAATTAACTGTTCTTTTTAATTGAATTTTTTTTTTTAAAGACACCCACCCAACAGATTCATGAATTGGTATAATTCTCCTTATAAGTCTCCTTTATCCCCAACAGCCCGAGCTTCATGTATCAACCAGTCTTTTGCTTTTTCTCCCATAAAAATGCTATAAAAATGCTATAAAGAAATGATATACAGTATGCTGTGCTGTTTAGGGCTATTTACACCTGGTGTGCCCAAGTAAATCTGCCCATAGCTACATTTCAGGTGGCAATCTTGTTATGGATCCAAAAAACGTTCTGATGTTTCAGTGAGCCCTAGAGGCAGCTACATTAAATGAGATGCAAAATTTACTTTGGGGGCCTTATTTATCAAAAGTATTTCAATTAAAAAAGTTTGACTAAACTAGAATCCACGATTTTACCTTACTTGTTATTAAAAAAGAAAAATTTAATCGGTTCAGGTAAAAACTTGATAAAATCGTGCAAAAATCTGAATTGAATGATTTTTTTGGCTTTTGTTCCCAAATTTCTTGATTGGGAACTTTTTGGGACTTTTTTCCGAAATATTATAATTTTTCAGATTTCTGCCCAAAAAGCCCGAAATAGTCAGATTTTCTGATTACCGTATATACTAGAGTATAAGCCGAGTTTTTCAGCATCCAAAATGTGCTGAAAAAGTCTACCTCGGCTTATACTCGGGTCAGCAGGCAGTAGCTGAGATTGCAGTCACTTTTAATCATTCCTATATCAACAGTTCACTTGGGGAGAGACTGCAATATCCCACAATGCCCTCTGTTGGTTATATGAAAGAATAACAGTGCGCCCTCTGTTGGTTATATGAAAGAATAACAGTGACTGCAATATCACACAACACCCTCTGTTGGTTATATGAAAGAATAACAGTGCGCCCTCTGTTGGTTATATGAAAGAATAACAGTGACTGCAATATCACACAGCACCCTCTGTTGGTTATATGAAAGAATAACAGTGACTGCAATATCACACAGCGCCCTCTGTTGGTTATATGAAAGAATAACAGTGACTGCAATATCACACAGTGCCCTCTGTTGGTTATATGAAAGAATAACAGTGACTGCAATATCACACAGCGCCCTCTGTTGGTTATATGAAAGAATAACAGTGACTGCAATATCACACTGCGCCCTCTGTTGGTTATATGAAGGGTTGGTTATACGAAAGATTAACAGTGATAGCAATATCACAAAGCACCCTCTGCACATGGTAGTGGGACAGTGGGACAATGCACACAGTAATCCGTTTGGTAATTCTCTGTCACCATCAACTTTGCAAAGAAATCCGGTTGATCGCTGGGGGGGTCGCTTTGGCGGAATGTGCGCTGCTGGGAGACAGGGCTGTAGTTGTGTCTAGGCTTATACTAGAGTCAATAAGTTTTCCCAGTTTTCGTAGGTAAAATTAGGTACCTCGGCTTATACTCGAGTATATACGGTAATTCCAACGCAGGCCTCGGCAGGTCTGTGATAGAGTATTTTCGGATTCAGGCTTTTTCCATCCTCAGGATATAATAAATCTCAAAAACTTTTAGTT
This sequence comes from Xenopus petersii, assembly GCA_038501925.1. NCBI lineage: Eukaryota > Metazoa > Chordata > Amphibia > Anura > Pipidae > Xenopus > Xenopus petersii. The sequence goes on along the minus strand of CM076686.1, from coordinate 8,733,429 downwards.
CTTTTTTCCACTAAAAATTTAAATTTTATACTTAAAATAACTTTTTTTATAAATCACTTACCTTGGCGCCCCTTCTATATCCATGGTACCATTAGTGCATTGTGTCCACACACATTATTTTCTGACAGATAAACAAAACTCAAATGGAAGGTAATCCAGAGATTATCCACATTGTCACCCATGCACTTTGTATGCAGTTGATCAGAAAGTAAACCATGTTAGTGCATAGCTTGTGTTTTGCAGTGGCATCAACATTTTTGTGGTGCCCATTAAGACTGAGGAATTTTGGGAAAAAGCAAAGAATTGTAGGAAAACAAACTTGACCAAGCACACCAATTTTTTTGTTCTTTCTACTGACTGGTGCAAGTAAATAATAAAGTAGGCAATCCAGTGCACTGATCTCAGGTGAGTAGACTAAGGGTGGAGTATTTTTATTGCTTTATTTTTTTCCTATAAGATACTTGATATTGATCAAGTACCTAAAATACTTCCAAAAAATTAATTATACGGTACATTATTATGCTTATTATTTTATTCCCTATATATATATAGGGGCACATATACTAAGGGTCGAATTTCGAAGTAAAAAAACTTCGAAATTCGACCATGGAATTTGATACTTCGATAGCCGTAGTATTTTTTCTATCGAAAACGTCCGTTTTCAATCAAAGTTAAAATCTTTCGATAGATCAATGAAATCGTTCGAATTGAACAATTCTAACGATTTTACAAAAAATACTTCAACTACTCAAAAAAAAGCCAAAGTTTTTAGGAGGTCCCCCCATAGGCTAAACAGCAATTCGGCAGGTTTAAGGTGGCGAAGTGTCGAAGTATTTTAAAGAGACAGTTCTTTCGATTTTCGAAGTCAACGTTTTTTAAAGAGACAGTACTTTGATTTTTAAAGTCAAAGTTTTTTCAATTCAAATTGAATTTTGGCCTATTCGATGTTCAAAGTACCCAAAAATTACTTCGAAAATTCGAAGTTTTTGAATTCGAAAATTTACATTGACCCTTAGTAAATTGGCCCCTTAATGAATAACTGAAATTATAGAACCTTGCCTGGTGTTATGGGTCTTCTGTGTTCGACTCCATATGATATAACTGTTCTATGTGTGACTTTCAAGGTTTTTTTTACTTTTTTTAAACCATACAGAAATCAAGAAATCTTCTCCAGAGACCCGCAGCCGTGGACGCAGTCTTATCGGCCATAGCAGCAGCAACAACATCATCCCTGGTTTATACATTTATATAATTCCTATTATACTCCTGCTTTGAACAGAAGTTCAGTAAGTGTCTAAATATATTAATTAGCTCCTGATATAACTCATACTTTATATAGATTTTCAATTATTATTCCAGATTAAAATTACTCTGCACTGATAGATGTATCAAATAAGAATTTAGATACAGGGTCCATTATCTGCAAATCCATCATCCAGAAAGTTCTGAATTACAGAAAGACTGTATTGTAAGCAAATAATTCTAATTTTGAAAAACTTTATTTACTTTTTCTCTGTAAAATAAAACAGTAACTTGTACTTGATCCCAACTAGGATATTGGGTTTATTTAATGTTGAAATTATTTTTTGTAAACTTGAGTTGTGGAAATCCAAATTACAGAGACTCATTATCCAGAAATCCCAAGAATATCCCAAGTTGCTAATTAATTAGATATCTGTGCAATTAGGCTACACAACAACTGTGTTAGTCACAGCCTCATTCCCGCATTATACTGGGTCACTGGTTAATCTGAGTCAGACGGAAAGAAAGAGAAATTTAAGGGTAACTGGGAGTTCTGAGGAAAGGGCAAGATTTAGGGGCAGAATTATTAAGGTTTGAATGGTATATTCAAAATTCAAATTTTTGATTTTTTCGTGTCAAAACTCACAAATTCAAATTTAAAAGCACCAATTCGAATGTAAATTTGAATATGAGATTTATCACATCTCGACCATGGAAATAGTTCTAAATCAAATATTCACCACCTAAAACCTGCCAAGTTCATTTACACGTTAATGGCAGAGGTCTGTTGAAGCATTTGAATATGTTATTTACCTTCTTGATATTCGAGTTTTTTTTCAGAATTCGATTCAATTTAGATTTGAATTTCAGGTCAGGACATTGATCGAATATTAGACGTTCAAGTTTTTTCATAAATGACCTCTGATTTTCATAGATTCGGAATTTGACCCAGGGGCGCTTGGCCAATGAGGTGAGTTGAGACTCTCGCCTCAGACGGCAGCGCCCCACTAGGTACCAGGGGCGGCAAAAATGCTGCTCCTGGTACTTTAAGAGCCGAATTTCTGGTTTTCAACCCAGAAATTCATTTCTTCTATCGCAGAGAGCATAATTGTGCTCTCTGCGCTAGAAGAGCTGAATTTCCGGTTTGAAAACTAGCATCCTGGCCCTCTCTGCCGCCCTCGTGGACCCCCTTCGGCAGCAGAAACTGCAAGCTGCCTCAGGCAGTAGAGGGGCCAGGATTGCCCCTGATTGGACCTTTGATAAATAACCCCCTTAGTGACTATGTATGAGAAGTAGATATCAGTTATACCCATATAGACCAGTGAAGATACCATACCTCCCAACTGTCACATTTTTCACAGGACAGTCCCGATTTTGACAGCTCAACCCACAGTCCCCGTTTGTTACTGAAATGTCCTGACTTTCTCTTTGATCTCCTGCACTGAACCCCCAGAAAAAGCTACAATGTTTCTAAATTAATTGGCTTTCGGCAGAGAGCCCAGAATAGATGCTTAGATACTTTTGTAACAATTTAAGATAAGCAGGTCTCTTGGGGAAACTGTGACTCGCAGCTTAAAGGGCAATTCACCTTCATTAGCAAAACTATAATTACACATAAAACCGCAGAAATGTGTTTAAACTTTCATAACCTGCCACATTTTGTAAAATGGACATGGTAATAAGGGGGGGTGGCCACAAAAATGGGCGTTGTCGAAAAAATTGCCGCACTCTGTGAGCAAAATCTTTTTGTCCCTCTTTCTATTTCCAAAATGTTGGGAGGTATGGTTTAGTTGAAAGCACATTCACTTCACAGTGGTGAAACCATAAGCCGTACCTGATCTTTTAAAAAGAACAAAAAGGAAATGAATTCTTATGGTCCAAAAACTATCAGACTCTCTGTATAAATCTGAAGGTGATGTAAGCAACAGTATCATTTACATACAGTATATATTTAGAAATGTTAATGAAGATGATGTAAATTTAGTTTTATAAGGCAAGAGTGTTGCTGTGGGTCTTAATAATGTGGTCTCTCTCCTTCCTTTGCAGATGAACTTGCAGCAAAGTGTGACTCATGTGAGTGTTACACTACTGTGTTGTTATATGTGTGTGTGTATAAATATATATGTTAAATGATTGGTCTATACCCAGGGCCGGAACTAGGGGTAGGCAGAGCAGGCACATGCCTTGGGTGCAAAGCTGTGGGGGCACCAGGCACGCACCTTCTCTGCCTCCTACCCCTTAGTCTGGTCCCTGCTTGCTGCTCTGGCCGGAGTGTGCAGAACCTTTTCGTGCATGCGCGAGTATCATGTTCAATGCGCGTCCTCTTTATGCGCGCGTTCCTTCTGGCCAGGTTGCCTAGGGCGCCTGGTTGGTCTGGCCCGGCACTGTCTATACCCTCTCTTATAATGTGCTTGTAGTTAATTTGGCCAAATCAGTAGCATTTCCATTGTATTCATATATTTTCACTTAGCCTTGCTGTCTCCCATGAGTCTCCCATTACTATGCTTATATTTTATAATATGGGGTTCTTTGTTTACTATATACCGTATATACTCGAGTATAAGCCGACCCGAGTATAAGCCGAGGTACCTAATTTTACCTACGAAAACTGGAAAAATTTATTGACTCTAGTATAAGCCTAGACACAACTACAGCCCTGTCTCCCAGCAGCGCACATTCTGCCAAAACGATCCCCCCAGCGATCTTCTTTGCTGAGTTGATGGTGACAGAGAATTGCCAAATGGATTACTGTGTGCATTGTCCCACTGTCCCACTACCATGTGCAGAGGGTGCTGTGTGATTTTGCAATCACTGTTAATCTTTCGTATATCCAACAGAGGGCGCTGTGTGATATTGCCATCACTGTTAATCTTTCGTATAACCAACACAGGGTGCTGTGTGATATTGCAGTCACTGTTATTCTTTCATTTAACCAACAGAGGGTGCACTGTTATTCTTTCATATAACCAACAGAGGGCATTGTGGGATATTGCAGTCTCTCCCCAAGTGAACTGTTGGTATAAGAATGACTAAAAGTGACTGCAATCTCAGCTACTGCCCGCTGATCCGAGTATAAGCCAAGGAATACTTTTTCAGCACATTTTGGATGCTGAAAAACTCGGCTTATACTCGAGTATATACGGTAAATAGTGCTTAGAGAAGTCAGACACGTTATAATCAGTGCTCAGTGATTTTCTGTACAGTGACTCACTGGAACATAACAAATAATGTATTCCCTGTTGTGAAATATACAGATACTAAAAGTCACCCTGGAGTTCCATGACTTGTAAAAAACACTTATCAATACACGTTGTATGAAGGAGGCCACAAAGCATCTGCAGTACTGTGATGCAAAACTTTTATTCCAAAATACACATGTTTCGAGTCAGCAAGGACCCTTTCTCAAGTGAAAAATACAACGTGTATTGATCAATCTTTTGGTCTTTACGGTGTGACCCAATTAAGAAGGTGAGCCCACTTAATAAAAGTTAAGGGAAGCGCTGGGAAAAGTGCATAGGATTGTAAAAAAACACTTGTCATGTTGCCTTGAGCCTTTATATGGTCACAGAACAACCCCTGACTTCTAATATCCTTATCACTTACAGTAGGGGGTACATTATTCCTTATAATACATTAGTGATACTGAAGAGTTCCTTGTATAACTCAGCCTGCAGCATTGTGGGGTGGGGGTAAATTTTTTCCTTACATTAGCCCTTAATATTCTTATGTTTTACAATTTGGGTTACATTATTATCTATATAATAAAATCATTGAAATAAAAAAAAATAATTTTCCTCCTTTGCAGAACAAGAAAATCCTGCTTCTGAAAGCTTCTGGCTTATCTATCATCTGAACTCACACATTGACCTGCTGGTCCAATATCTGGCCATACAATGTTGTGGTCTTCTCCTTTCAGGATTTTCAAACCCACTCAATAGGCCCTCTGTATGATCTTGCTGAGACTGATTTAAACCAGGGGCGTAACTACAGAGGAAGCAGACCCTGCGGCTGCAGGGGGCCCCAGGAGGTATAGGGGTTCAATTTTTGCCTTAATTAATAAGCAATCTCAACATATATTGGTAAAACAGGACAACCTCTGGATATGTTTGGGGCCCTAAAATAAATTTGCTGTGGGTTCCAGTAATATCTAGTTACACCACTGATTTAAACCACTACAAGGTTTGCCAAATAGGGGCAAGATCAATTTGTTAAGCCACCTCTCTGAACGGATAGTGATGAGTGAGTCTGTCTTGTTTTGCTCTGCTGAAAATTATTAAAACACAAAAATTAGTGTAACACCTTGTTAATGGTGTTTTTTCCGCTGCACTTTTTTTTTGCAGAAAATGTATCGGCCAATGAGTAGTATTTCAAGGCGTTAGTTTCTCACTCCATTTTTTTTTCCCCGGAAAAATACTTCATTGCGGTTTTGCAAAAAAATTTGTCAGTGGCAGAATTTTCGTGGCAAATCCACACCTTGCAAAACACTTCACTCATCACTAAAAATAAGCATGTTTCGCAGGGTACAGCCATCTTAAAGTGGACCCATCACCCAGACATAAAAATCTGTATAATAAAAGTCCTTCTTAAATTAAATATGAAATCCAATTTCTTTTTTTTATTAAAGCATTCATAGCTGTTGTAAACTCATTTAAAAATATCAGCTGTCAATCAAGTATTGCCTACCCTGCCTCTATGCCTAGGCATAGAGGCGGGGCAAGCAATTACTTTCACTTTCCATTCAGCACTTCCTACATGTCACCGCTCTCCCTAATTTCCCAAACTCTCTTAACGATTTAATTGTGTAACCAGTACATGGGGATGGGCATTGGGTCCCTGTCCCCTGGTGCACAAACAAGATTCTGAGATGATACAAGACTTGTCTTAATAACAGTGTCCACAAAATGGCTCCTTCCTGGTTGCTATAATTATGAATTCTCAGACTGATGGAAACAATATTCAAATAATGTATACAGTGTAATTAAAGTTCATTTTGCTTGACTAACATGATAAAATAGGATTTGGATAATTTTGTTTGGGTGACGGGTCCCCTTTAAAGGGAATTTCCCCCAAAAAACATTTAAGCTATTTAAAAAGCATTTCAGGTACCTTCGTTATGATAGGTGATAAAAATATTTTTATCTTCATGGTGATCTGGCCGACTACATTAGGGCTGACAAATATGTATCAGTAGTCGTCCATTTTGAACCCGCATCCCCCAGATCCCACAATTCCCTGCACTTAATGACAACACCAAAAGGTGGGCAAAACAGTGAAGCTGGGAAGACTTTTAAAATCTATAACACAGACTGGTGGTTTATGGTTGTTTATGATGGCCATGCACGGGCTGATTAAAGCTGCTGATGGACTGAGTTGGCATCTTATTGGCTTGTGTATGGGGCATTCCGATGGGCATTACCAACTGATATTTGGTCAAAAATCAACTAAATATTGATTTGTGGAGTTTTACAATTTTAAACTCATCCCATCGAGATGGGAATCACATTGGTTTATTGATGTGGCTCTCGCTCCTATGGCCTGGATACCTGTCATTGTAATCTGATCATTCAATCCTATGGCCTGATATCGCCCCCAACTCAAGGTAGACATATCGGGGAAAGATCTCATTTGGCAAGGGATTCTGTCATGATTTTTGCGATTTACTTTATATTTCTAAAGTTCACGGTTTACATTGCAAATAATTCACTCTACAATTTAAAATTTTATAATTGAACCAAAAATTTTATATTTTTTTAGCTGTAATATTGGTGTGAAGGCAGCCATCTCCGTTCATTTTGGCTGGTCATGAGAAGGAGTCAGCACTTCAGGATGGGACTGCTTTGAGACAGCTATTGTTTCTCCCCTTCCCATTGTATTATACCACGACACTAGGTCATGTTTGCATTGCTACCTAGTTGTAGACATGAGAAGAGCACCCAAGCAGGAAAAAGGCAAGGATGCTATTCTTATGTCTACCACTAGGTGGGGCTAGCCTTACAAAGTACTTGTTAGCAATCCTTCAGCAGAGGTGTCAGGTAGCTGCTATCTGGTTAGCTGCTAATGTTCTGTTGATAGAGTGCCGATGGGCTGCTTGGGAGGGAAGGGAGGGAGTGATATCACATGGAGTACAGCAGTAAAGAGTGACTGAAGTTTATCAGAGCACAAGTCAGGTGACTGGGGGCAGCTGGGAAACTGACAATATGTCTAGCCCCATGTCAGATTTCAAAATTAAATATAAAAAAAACAGTTTGCTCTCTTGAATAACTGATTTCAGTGCAGAATTCTGCTAGAGCAGCACTATTAACTGATGTGTTTTGAAATAAACATGTTTTTCCTTGACAGTATCCCTTTAAAGTATATGTCCTACTTTTTAAACTTCCCCTTTTGTTCTGCTGCCTTTGCTTTTTCGAATTACTTTCCTTTCTTCTGACTCCAGTGCTCACTGATGACAACCGCACTAAAATGGACATGAATGTTGGGCTTATTGATGTCATTCTTAAAGGATAAGGAAAGGCAAAAATATAAAATCCCATTTTTACTTTCTTTAATGAAAAATAAACCTATCTCCAATATACTTTAATTAAAAAATGTGTACCGTTTTTATAAGAAACCAGACTATATGCAGTAAAATTCTCCCTTCATTTACTGCTGTGGATAGGAATTGTCAGACATTCCCTAACTGCTGAGCAGGGAAACAATCATACTTATGAACAGCAGGGGGAGCCCCCACCTTACTTACCAGCCATGCAGAACTCAAGCAGCTTTGTTTATGACGATCCCTAAGCAGCCCAGACCACACTGAGCATGTGCAAGGTCAGGGTCAGGCAAAGATGTATAACAAAGTTACAAGATGACAGCCCCCTGTGGCCAACTTTGAAAGCATAAATTATTTGTTTGATTAGGCTTTGTGGTGCAGTAAGTTCATGATTATGTCTAGTATACAAAATACAGCATTTCTAGCCTTATTCTATTTTAGACTTTCCTTGTCCTTTAAATGGTACTTTCACTCCTATATAATTGTGCTAAGTACCATTGTGTCTGCTTCACATCTGCTGCTGAATGTTGTGCAAGTGCGCCTGTTGATACTGCTAAACCCTGAAGCCACCAGAACCCTGAATGTGGTGCTTATTCCAAGGGTTCCCAAAATAAGTTTTGCCAAAAGAATCACGCTAATGTCATATAATCACAAAGTGCTTGAAGTGACAAAATCCTAATTCTGAAAATGTTACTCTACTTTTTAAATTTCCCTTTTTTTTATTGTATATATCCCTGTTTGCTGTATTATTTCATTGTTTCAATGTAGAGGTCTTTATGCAAAAGTAGCGCTATACACAGTAAAATAAAATGAGTCACCTTGCTGGGCAGGGCAACCACAATTGTACAAACCAATAACAGTCTAATGAAGAATTGGACCAAAGCATTGGATTGTAATTCTAAAAGGAATACTTTGTAAATGTGTGATATCATTTTGATACTGTGACAATAAAATGTGTTTTTAAAGAACTAAAAATAATTTTGTTGGGGTTTGTTGTTTTTTTTTTTTGGAGGGGGGCTATGGCATTTGGTTTGTCTCTTTTATTTTTTCATTATTAAAATGATAGTGATGCCTTATGTTCTGATCTTGAGTACCTCTAGAAGAAGCAGTCTCCATATGCACTCTATAATAATAATATTATAACCTTTTGGCCAAATTAGGCTATATACACATGCACTTTTTTGGTCACAGTATCGTGCCATTGTGTACAATATAAATCAGTGAATTTGTGTGTTACTTTACAGTGGATGCATAAAGCCACATCACACTAAGGGGCACATTTACTTAGGGTCGAATTTCGAAGCGGTAAAACTTCGAAATTCAACCACTGAATTGTAGAAATTCGATATTCAAAGGTTTTTTTTAATCAATTTATCCGTTTTCAATCGAATTCAAATTGTTCGATCGAACGTAGAAATCGTTCGAATCGAACGATTCGAACGATTTAATCGATCAATCGCACGATTTTCAACAACAAAAAAAACCTTTGACTAAAAACGTAGCCAAATACTGGCTATAGGTTCGAGGAGGTCCCCATGGCTAACACAGCAATTCGGCAGGTTTAAGGTGGCGAAGTGTCAAAGTTTTTTAAAGAGACAGTACTTAGATTTTCGAATGGACGAATATTCGAAGATTTTTCAATTCAAATCTAATTTTGGCCTATTCAATGGTCGTAGTACCCAAAAATTACTTAGAAATTCAAAGTTTTTGAATTCGAAAATTCACTTCGACCCTTAGTAAATGTGCCCCTAAGGGTGGGGTTTGGGTGAAACAAGTATTTGCTGTCTAGAGCAGGGATCCCCAACCTTTTGAACCCGTGAGCAACATTCAGAAGTAAATGGAGTTGGAGAGCAACACTATCATTAAACATTTTATTGGGGTGCCAAATACTGTAAGTGCTGTGATTGGCAGCCCCTATGTGGATTATCAACCTACGTTGAGACTCTGTTTGGTAGTACACGTGGGTTTTATGCAACCAAAACTTGTCTCCAAGCCTGGAATTCAAAAATAAGCTCCTGCTTTGAGGCCACTGGGAACAACATCCAAGGGGTTGGAGAGCAACATGTTACTCATGAGCTATATTTGGAGATGTGTTTTCATATGTCTGTATCCTTGTTATGTGATGGGGTAGACCCAAATGTAAGATATCAAGGGCAGGACTGCATTTAGGTCCGATACTGCCCTAGGCACCAGACCTAAACACGCCCTCTATGTGGCGCATGGTGCTCGTGATGTCACAAGATGCATGCACATGACATCACTTCCGCAAACCAGCCCGACCCCTACCGCTCACCCCACAGCTCTTTCACTGGATTTCCTATGGAAAGCCGTGGAAGAGGCTGGACGATTTTTTTTTCATTTAGAAAATACATTTATAGGCAACCGATGGCCACCCCCCAAAACCTGCCGCCCTAGTCACAGGCCCTCGGGTGCCTTAATATAAATACGCCCCTGATCAAGGGGTGTTTAAAAGATAAGTAAACCTTTAAAATAAGTGAATATAAAATTGATGAGGGGACTATTCCAAGAACTTTTGTAATTTTTAATTTTATTTTTAACTCCAAGATATTAAGGTATACATGTAATGTTAATATGAATGAATTTTGTTACAACAGCGCCGCCTGCTGGTCAGTTTCACACCAGTCTGACCACCAAGTAGTCAAGGAAGTTGTCAGGAGAAAGAAAGAGGCTGTTCTGATGTTCTTCTGCTTAGGAAAACAATTAGAAACCTTTCTCAAATCTTTCCTAAGCAGAAGAACATCAGAGCAGCCTCTTTCTTTCTCCTGACAACTTCCTTGACTACTTGGTGGTCAGAAACTGATGCTGGCGCTGTTGTAACAAAATTAATTTATATTAACAGTACATGTATCCCTTAATATCTTGGAATGTAAAAATAAATAAATGATGAACGTACATTGCAAACGTTCTTACATTCTTTACATTCACTTATTTTAAAGGGATACTGTCATGGGAAAAAAAAGAATTTACAAAATGAATCAGTTAATAGTGCTGCTCCAGCAAAATTCTGCACTAAAATCCATTTCTCAAAAGAACAAACAGATTTTTTTATATTCAGTTTTGAAATCTGACATGGGGCTAGACATTTTGTCAATTTCCCAGCTGCCCCATGTCATGTGACTTGTGCCTGCACTTTAGGAGAGAAATGCTTTCTGGCAGGCTGCTGTTTTTCCTTCTCAATGTAACTGAATGTGTCTCAGTGGGACATGGGTTTTTACTATTAAGTGTTGTTCTTAGATCTACCAGGCAGCTGTTATCTTGTGTTAGGGAGCTGTTATCTGGTTACCTTCCCATTGTTCTTTTATTTGGCTGCTGGGGGGGGGAAAAGGGAGGGGGCGATATCACTCCAACTTGCAGTACAGCAGTAAAGAGTGATTGAAGTTTATCAGAGCACAAGTCACATGACCAGGGGCAGCTGGGAAATTGGCAAAATGTCTAGCCCCATGTCAGATTTCAAAATTGAATATAAAAAAATCTGTTTGCTCTTTTGAGAAATGGATTTCAGTGCAGAAATCTGCCAGAGTAGCACTAGTAACTGATTCATTTTGAAAAAACTTTTTTTTCCATGACTGTATCCCTTTGAAGGTTTACTTATCCTTTAAAGCATAAAAAGCCCCCCCCCCCAAAAAAAACATTTACCTCTATCATTAGCTCTTAAGTGGATCATAAGAACAGTCAGATGTCCCTCCTACATTCAATGAGCAATCAAGTAAATGCAATCCCCTAAAGCAGAACTTTATTATCTTGAAGGGATGTGAAAGCAAACTGATACACCACAGTCTGGGTCTCTTCTCTACAATCACTTCTCACATTTGCAGGTGACACAATTACACACATTCAGTCTATAGTGGAATATAGTTGTTATACCATTTTCACTATACGTGTAACGTGCAACAGCGCTGCTAGTTTTTGCAGTTTCAGAAAACAAACCAATGGCAGGATGTGACCACAACTGAATGGCCCGAGGGTTGCCAATTACACAGAAACCAGAAGGAAGGAAACAATGAGACTATAAATGTATCTTAATGTTTTACATCTTGTCTGTGATGTGACTATGGGCAAAGGTGTGAAGTATCACCATAGAATGGTATTCAGTAATAGGGATGTAGCGAACTGCCGTTAATGTGTTCGTGAACGCCGTTCGCGAACACCGGCAAAAAAGCGAACAGTTCGTGAACAGTTTGCGAACTTCGAACGCTCGATAAAATCGTTTGATCGAACGATCGAAGGATTTTCGTTCGAATCGAACGATCGAAGCTATTCGATCGAATGATTTTAATTCAATCGAATGCTTATAATCGTTCGAACGAATGGAAATCATTCGATTTTAGCGATCGAACGGTCGAATGGTCGAATGGTCGAACGAAATTTTACTTCGAATCGAACGCGAACACCAATTGGCGAACGTCGCGCGACGTTCGCGAACATTCGGCGGACGCGAACAGTCGAAGTTCGCGCGAACTAGTTCGCCGGCGAACAGTTCGCTACATCCCTATTCAGTAATTTCACACATACCTGGACTCTCCAAATTATTCAGACTGCGGTGCTTAGGGTATAGGAGGCCGACACGTAGAATGCATAGGGATAACCAAAAAAACTTTATTAGCTGTGGAGCCCAATACTTACATAAAAATGGCAACTTCAGCCATGATTTCAATGAGTTGCACTGCTGACTGGAGGAGGAGACAGTTATTATTAGTGATGAGTGAATTTGTCCCATTTCGTTTCACCGAAACTGCTAAAATAATTTACAAAAGGAATTGAAGTCAATAGGCAACAAAAACCTCAAGGAGCAAGGGAACCTTGTACAGATACCGGGACCTGTTATCCAGCATGCTCTGGGGTTTTTAAAATAACAGATGTAATTTGGATCTCCATACCTTAAGTCTACTAGAGAATCATGTAAACATGAAGTAAACCCAATAGGCTGATTTTGCTTCCAATAAGGATTAAGTATATCTTAGTTGGGATCAAGTACAAGCTACTGATTTATTATTATAGAGAAAAAAGAAATCATTTTTAAAAATGTGGATTATTTGGATAAAAAAGAGTCTGTGGGAGATGGGCATTCTGTACTTTGGAGCTTTCTGGATAATGGGTTTCTGGATAACAGATCCCATACCTGTACCTAACACCAGTTCATGTGATCTGTGAAGGATAAGCAGCACATGCTTGTTATATATAGGTTGATCTTTAGGGCAGAAAAAAGTCAATAGAAATATTTATCTATAAAATCCATAGAAATATGTCACTATTGTTGTTGGAGTTTAGGCATATACAGTACATATTTCTGCTTCCCAGGCCTGAAGTACCTGGAGTTCAGAAGGGAACAGAGAACTGCTGACACTGCGTTGTTTCATCTGCTCACGCTGGGCTTGGACTGTGCAATGCTTCCATTGGCCGATTACAAATGAAAATACAACTGCAGCCTATAGAAACATCTCTTGCCTAGCAGGACTGATAGAATTGTGCAGGTTGCTAAGCTATGTCAATGTCACTTGAGGTAAGTAATGCTGGGTCAGGGGCTTGAGTGCATTTTTGTAGGGACCCATAGGGTTAATGTGTCCCTATGGCTTTAAATCCCTGCCCTTCCTTCTTTTCCTCATTGCTGGGCACAAGCCCATGTATATAGTTTAACATTTACATATCCCAGTTATTGGCCAAGAGGTGTAATGACCACTTCCTGCCACACTTTAATATACTGCATGGAAAGGGGTGGGTCTTCCCTTTTGGCTCCTGGTATCCTAACCATCTGGATGTTCCCACTGAGCCTGGATACACCAAGGCCCAGTAAAGCCAGTTTGCCCTAGAGGGACCTGAACCTCTAGTGGTTAAGTCAGGGAGCAGGGACCCCGTGAATGAGGTTAGCTAGGGACAGTATTAGATCTGTTATAGTATTTTCTAGGAGAGTAAGATAGTGAGGAAAGAGAGAAAGAGCAGCTTTGTGCTCCATCAATGAGGTGTAGCAGAGAGTAGCTTCACAAGGCTCCTAGATTGCCTTTAGTGAAGGAACCACAGTGGACAGAGTGTCAAGCTTTGGGTTCTCCTCCCTGACCCCTCCACTGGGTGAGATCCAGACCACGTGTGGGGTACATCTGCCTGGAGGTGCTGTACTGCCTTGACTACATCCTCAGGGAGTCACATTCTCAGCTGTCTCATCTGCCTGTTCTAGTCTGATGGTATTTTATTCTGCATGTGGCTCATTATTGTAAGCAACCCTGGGCTCATTTGCCTCCTGTGTAATAGCATGTGGGAGTTGTAGTTTCACTACACCGCACCTTTATTTTTCCATTTAGCAAAGGCCCTGTCTTAAGTGTTAGAGTCACATGTAACCCATAGTCTAATCACTAGCTGGACATTAACCCCAGTTTGGCCTGTATAGTCTTTCAATCATAACAAAAGTTTGTTCCTGAACTCCACCCGTTAACTGACACCTTCCTAAGGTTTTTATGAGAAAGTGCCAGTATCGCATTTTGCCTGCATAACAGTGAATACTAAGGCCTCAAAACTGGTCATTAGGTTTTGTGGTATTTTTGTTGCTTTCTTTCTGTATTATTGTTGTGTGCTGGAAAGACTATTCTTTCACTATGAACACTGGGCAGTTACATAAGATAAGTGCATATTGAGTTTGTGCTGCATTTCTGATACACAGGAGAACACTGGATGCTTAAAGGGATACTGTCATGGCAAAACATTTCCCATGTTCAAAATCCATCAGTTAATACTGCTCCTTCAGCAGAATCTTGCATTGAAATCCAAACAGATTTTTTATATTAAATTTTAAAATCTGGCAAGGGGCTAGACATGTTGTCAGTTTCCCAGGTGCCCTCAGTCATGTGACGTGCTCTGATGAACTTTAATTGCGCTGCAAATTGGAGTAATATCATCACCCCCTTTCCCCCCAGCAGCATGAACAGTTGACAAGATAGCATATCCTTGAATTGCTGGATTGCTAAAATGCTCCTGTGCCCAACCTGGGGGTAGAAATGAGAACAGCACTCAATAGTAAAAATCCAAGTTTGGCTAATCCAAGGCGCATCTCCTTCAGTTCCATTGATTAGGAGAAACAATAGCTTATCTGAAAGCAGTTTGATCATGCAGTGTTGGCTCTTTCTGAAAGCACAATGGCCTGAGATATCACCCTACACACCAATATATAAAAAACTATAAAAATACATTTATTGTTTGAAGAATAAAGTGTTAAATGGTAGAATGAATTACAGTACAACCCGCATTTTACATTTTTCAGAGGACCAGGAAAAATTGATGTTAAAAATGGAAAATGTATAATCATGGAAATGTGTTAAAGTAACTTTTTCTTCAAGTACTGAAAGGATATAAGAACAGGAGTCAGTTTTACTTTGAGATACACTATGGGGGGCATGTGCAAGACTCTCTGTCAGTCACATACACAACCTAAAGCAATAAGTGATTGGTGCAGGACTGTATAAGGGCCACACTCATTGGAATTGACCATTTACACACAGAACCATGGTAAAATATACATCTGGTTAGTATTTTAAACTTCTTTATTTCACAAATAATAACATTCACAGAGGGGGAAAAACAGTTTTAGGGGACATCAGGACTAAATTTTGATGCAAAATCCAGGAAAACATTATTTAAAATAAGTGAAATGCACCCATTGAAATGGATTATAAATTGGTGGGACCACAATTAAAAAATTTAAAATGCGGGAAAACTTAAAATCAGGGTACTTAAAATTGAGGTTTCTCTGTATACGCAATGTACACAGTGTAATTTAGTGATTAAAACTATAACATAGAAATCATGACAGAATCCCTTTAAAATTATGGAGGGCAAATTTGCAAGTGCATGTTGCAGCCCCTGTATATTCCATGCGCTCCTTGCAATTCCCTATAGTTGCACTCAGCGCAGCTCAATCCTTCTTGACTTCCGTTCTGAATTTGCAGTGAAGTGCATGTGCAATTGCATTCATTTAGGTGAATTGGATGCAACTGGGGTGGGTGTAGCACAATTGCATCAAAAGAATCACCCCTTTGCATGTGCAATGATGCTGGAATTTGTGGGGTAAAATGCTGCATTGTGGGAAAAATCGGGCTCAAAATTGTACGTTGCGCACAGCACTTGGGAGCAAAAAATTCTTTGGAAGATCCCAATCAGCCTGCACTCTTCCCTTTGGACATTTCTGATCTAAAGGATCAGTTTGGAATAATATATGTTCACTCTCTTATGGCTGCTTTACCCTAAGCAGAGGATTTCTTTTTTTCTTTTTTGTGCCAGTAAATTGGTTCCATCATTGCCAAACAGTAGGGCAGATTTACCAACGTTTCAATATCTTTTCTCTTCAAAATGTTTTTCCCTTTTTTGGTGTGAAAACTTTTTATTACTTTTTCACCAAAACGACATTTTAATAACCTGGCTCAATTATCAAATCATTTTCCCAACTGGCCCATTGGTTTATTCAACAACAACAACATCAGTTCCAGCTTTGAACTGGCAAAGTCATTCAGGAATATGATACAATCTGGGTATTGATAAAAAGTGAAATTAAAAAAGTATTCAACCTTAACCTTGATTGAATCTGCCCCATATACTCACTGAAAAGATTTTCCAATTCCAAGCTTGCACGTTTTTTCTCTATATTTTCTCTATATTTTCACTTATGTGCAATTAGCTTTAATGGTTACACTTCTTTAATTTGTGTTTCCTGCACTGTGAGATGAGCTAAACCCCTGCGTCTGTGGTTTTCAATTTCCCCTTCAGTCCTGCCTGACACACGAGATGTTGGTTTCAGAGTCTCACGGATCGACTATTGTTTTAAATCTTCCTGTTTCTTATTACCTGCTTCAGATCATCATGTCTGTCCTGCTACTATTTATCTCTCTCAGTAAGTAGCACCCGTTTTACTTCTATTGTAGTGCCACAAAAATGTAAAAAAATATTATTCAAAATAATAACAAAATGAATTGGTGGTGTTTTTGTAGAAGTCATTATCCCCTGGGCAACTTTGGGTATCTCCATAAATTACAATAGGGGAAACACTGTTTTTTGTAATATACAAGTTTCATTAGGGGGACATCACCAAGCAATGTTTAAAAGGATATGCTTTATAGGTTATTTTAAGTTATTATCTACTATAAACATATATTCCAAATTTACAAATATGGTCTCTTAACCCTATATATATATATATATATATATATATATATATATATATATATATATATATATATATATATATATACTTCCTGATGACGGCTTGCGTTTAGGAACCGAAACTTTTATTAAATTCACATTTTTTTTCTTCACAAGACCTATGAGTGTGGACTTTTTTGTTTATTTATATATACAGGTATAGGATCCCTTATCCCGAAACCCAATATCCAGAAAGCTCCAAATTACGGAATGGTTGTCTCCCATAGACTCCATTTTATCCAAATAATCCAAATTTTTTAAAATGATTTCCTTTTTCTCTGTAATAATAAAACAGTAGCTTGTACTTGATCCCAACTAAGATATAATTAATCCTTATTGGAAGCAGAACCAGCCTATTGGGTTTATTTAATGTTTAAATTAATTTCTAGTAGACTTAAGGCCTGAAGACCCGAATTACGGAAAGATCCATTATCCGGAAAACCCAAGGTCCCGAGCATTCTGGATAACAGATCCCATACCTGTATATATATATATATATATATATATATATATATATTTGAAATAGTTAGTTCTAACTAGTATTTCATCATATATTAATAATTGCTTATTAAAAACTTTTATTATATAGAATACCAGCCGGGTGCCAAATTATCTGAGAGGTATAGGATCTATTATTCAGAATCCTGGGGCTTTCTGGATAAGGGATCATTCTGTAATTCAAATCTGAATTACCTGAAGTCTGATAAAAATCATTAAAACATTAAACAAGCTCAACTTAGTTGTTTTGCCTCCAGTACGAATTAATTATATCTTAGTTGGGATCAAGCACAAGCTACTGTTTTATTATTACAGAGACCAAAATTATTATCTTAAAATTAAGCTGGCCATTTTCTAACAATTGAATTTAAATTTTTTCTTTGAATCTCTAAAAATCTGTGGTTTTCCTATTTTTTTTTTTTAAAAAGCTCTAAAATTTCGAGATTTATTTATTAAAACACAAAACGTCACCAGGTAAAAGTTGTCGAGGTTCTATAGAAGTCAATGGGAGCTGCACTTACTTACTTGAACCATTCTTATACAATTGGTTTAGTTTTGAAGTTGTAAAAACACCTACTTCCAGTCCAAAGCTCTGCTCACATGGGGAATTATTTTTAACCTCTGGAGTTTTTCTTGTCCAAGTGATTAATTTAATTAGATAAATTCAGAGCACTTTATTAGGAATGACACAGTAAATTAGATCAATTTTATTACTGATTTCTATGAACCATGGATGCTGTTTCCTAGGTCACTGATTTGAATTATTTGTAAATTTCAAATGAATTTGTTAAAATCCTCAAATAATTATGGCTTCATTTAGAATTTGGCCCTAAATAAAAGAAGTGGGGAGTATACAGAATCACAAATAATAGGGGGATATTTTTTTTGATTCATATTTACCATTTGTAGCCATTCTTTTGAAGTTCAATAGATGTAGATATTAAAAGCAAAACAGAAGTTGGGATCAACCCTTTGCAGCTTAGAAAACCAATTTAAGTGTAGTTTGATTTTGTAAATTGGTTGAAACTCTAAAGACCTTTTGTGAGATCCAACCTTACACTGATAATAAACAGTTCCTAAAGCATTTTGTCCTAATATTTAATTTGACTTTCTTTAAAAAAAAAAAATTTACACTGATTTCTTTTTTCAAGATGCAAGTTATTTGTCACCTATCTATGGTCACTAGTTGCTACTTTTGTTGATAAAATAAAAAGAAAAATAACCATCTGATAAACCTCCTTTGTCTTGGTCTAGTTTAGTATATGAAACAATTATCAAATGCACCTTTTTCCTTTTGCTGTACAGTAAATAACAGGAGTACAGCCAGTAACCCTTCAAACCTTTATTAATCTCTTCAAAATATCATCCTTTTATATTTGCAAAAATATCCACCATAATATAAACCGATAAAAGAATAGTTCTAATACTGATGAAAGCAAATGTGAAGTTAAAACAAATATGTATTTAAGAAGCTTAGTTCATCTAAGGGTAAATAAGTGTTCTATAATTAACAAATTACCAGAATCGTCCGACAAATTACTATGCAGGTGGTACAGAACACCGGTAATTCTCAAGAAAATTAGATTGTTAGCTAGAGATGTATGTTGGAGATGTGAAATGGATACGGAGACCTTAGAACACCTACGGTTAACATGCCCCATGTTACAAACATATTGGGTAAATGTCACAGAAGTATTCTCGAAAATAATGGGAGAACAAATACAAGTCAATTCCCTAACAATACTATTATTCCATAATTATGCACCAATTGATTGCGTGAAACCTTACCAATAGAGATGAAAGAAAGGCAGTAACAGTTAGTTACGTTTAGTTAAGTTAATTTAACAGTGTGTGACATTTATCAAAGATGTACAATGATAATGGAAATGTAAATATTGATAATGTCTATGAATCAGTGAATTTGATGTCTGTGCAAATAATACTGTGCAAAATGATACATTCGTTTGATGTGATAATACATCTTGATTAATAAAAGTGAATGCACAAAAAAAATAAGCTTAGTGAAAGTGAAATGATTCCAGTTGCGGAAACCAAACATCAAAGCTGAGTCTAAATATAAACCCTGTGAGGACACCAATCAGCATTATTATTATTATTATTATTATTATTATTATTAACATGTATTTATATAGCGCCAACATATTGCATAGCACTGTAAAGTAAATGTGATTATACAACTACATCACATGAGTTACATACATAGAACATATGGAGTTACATACATCACAATTAATACCGGTACAAAAAGGTGAGGAAGGCTCTATGTAAAAAAGAGCTTACACTCTAAAGGGAAGGGAGTAATACACAAGGTGTGGGGGTGGGCAAGATCGAATTAAGTGGGTGAGAAATGTGGTACTGTATGTGGTGTTGCGTTTGGTAGTTAAGCAGAGTGAGGGTAGGCTTCTCGAAAGAAGTAAGAAAGGTTGGGAGAAAGTCAGACAGACCGTGGGAGAGAGTTCCAGAGGAGGGGTGCAGCACTTGCAAAGTCTTGAATGCGAGCATGTGAGGAGGTAATGAGAGAAGAGTTGAGTAGCAGGTCAGTAGAGGAGCGTAGTAAGCGATTGGGTGAGTATATAGAGATGAGTTCAGAGATGTAGGGTGGGGCAGAGTTATGAAGTGCTTTGAAAGTCAGGGTCATTAATTTGAATTTGATTCTGAAAGGTAACAGAAGCCAGTGCAGGGATTGACAGAACGGTGAGGCAGAGGAGGAGCGGTTGCAGAGGTGTATGAGCCTCGCAGCAGTGTTCATTATGGAATGGAGAGGTGACAGTCTCTGGAGGGGAAGGCCAATTAAAAGAGAGTTACAGTAGTCTAGCCGTGATATGATGATAGAGTGAATACAAATTTTGGCAGCATCTTGGGTGATAAATTATCGTATTTTGGATATGTTCCTTAGGTGGAAGTGACATGATTAACAAAGTGACTGGATATGAGGAGTGAATGACAGGGCAGAATCTAGGATAACCCCAAGGCACTGGGCTTGGGGAGAGGGGGTGAGTATCGTCAGCATAGAGGTGGTAGTGGAAACCATACGAGTTGATTAGTTTGCAGAGGGAGGAAGTATAGAGGGAGAATAGTAATGGTCGCAGGACAGAGCCTTGAGGAACCCAGAAAGAAAAAAGTAGGGGAGAAGATGCTACTCCGTTGTAGGAGACACTGAAGGAATGATTGGTGATGTAAGAAGAGAACCAGGACAGGGCTGTCTCACGAAGGCCAAGCGACTGGAGGGACTGGAGGAGGAGAGGGTGATCTACAGTGTCAAATGCGGCTGAGCGATCAAGCAGTATTGGTGAGAAATGATTGTTGGCTTTAGCGGTTAAAAGGTCATTAGTTAGTCGAGTCAGGGCAGTTTCCGTGGAGTGTTGTGGCTTAAAACGAGATTGTAGGGGGTCCAGCAGGTTATTGTCAGAGAGGAATGAGGTTAGTCGGTTGTAGACTAGGCACTCAAGTAGTTTAGAGATGAAAGGTAGCAGCATTTTAATTCTAAGAAATAAAAAAGACTTGGAAACAAAATTCTAAAAAGACAGCTGTTTGGTTTTTGTACAGAAGACCGTGCAACAATGGAAATGAATCTAGAAAACTGACATAGAATTAAATACGGTTATGGTACTGCAATTATGGTACAAAATAAAAATGACCAGGGACTGTTATAGGGATAGTACAGTTCAAACCTGTAGTAAAAGCTGCACCATGGACTCAATAAGAATTTGTTTACTCAAAAATTTATTTAAAGGAGAAGAAAAGTAATTTTATACTTGGGGGTGCCAAAAGTTAGGCACCCCAAGTGATTGTATTTATTTACCTGACACTCCAGGCTGGTGCTCCGATCAGAAAACTGCACCGGCCTGGGGTTATTCCAGTGAGCACCACGGAGTGATCCTCGTCCTGCCAAAAAAAAAAGGGTAAGAAATAAGTGTTAAACACACAGGGGCTTATTTACTGAACTCTGGTCTGCCTTTTTCAGGCAAAACTAAAAAAAATTTAAATTTAAAGAAATTTGAGATGTTTTAAAGCCAAATGCTGCAAAAAGCCCAAATCCAAAAATTCACCATCTTAGACCTGCCAGAGTTGTCTATAAGTTAATGGCTATTTTTTGAAGTTTCTGTGGTCTGCACTGAAATAAGGCTGAAAATCGGACCATTTCAAGCTTTTCTAGCAAACATCCAAAAAATTTGGGCGGTAGGATTTGGGTTTTAGCTTGATTTTATCTGATTTTTACCTGAACTGATTAATCAAGCTTTTTTTAATAATAAATAAGGTAAAATGGGGTATTGGAGTTTGGTTGTGGTTTTTTTTATTTAAAAAATTAGATAAATTCAGATTTTAATAACTCTCACAGTATAAAAACACAATGTTTTGGTTCTAAGACTTATTATTGTCCTGATAGGTATACTTTGCTATGTAGATACTGCATTTTGGTTGTGGAACATTTGCAGCAAAGTGCCTTTTTTATTTGCCACCAATGGTCAGGTGTTGTTTATAATGGATATAATTGGATTTTTTTGCCACACAAACCACAACAAAAAGCATCCTGATTTTTTATTTTATTTTTAATTGTAAAAATGGTGGCAAAGATTTATTTTTTTTATTGAACAATTAAGGGCCAACATTTATAGACAAAGTTTCAACTAATACAGAAAGGCTACAATCTCACTCATGTACTCCAAAAATAAGGTTTACTTACATGTAGTCAAAGTTTTCTTCCAATTCTATAGAAATGTGTAGATTAAAGGACAATGTCATTCACACACATGTAGAAAATACTGGTTTATAATTGAACATCAAACATATAGCTTTGGTTGTAACACATGGGGGGTCTGAATTTATCTCATTATTTCTATTAAAAAAATCCAATCAACTCCGAATTGCCGATTGGACCTTATTTATGATAGAAAAAGCTTGCTAAAATTGGTTCAGGCAAAAAATCTGAAAAATTGGATTTTCCTGCCAGTCTGATTCTCCCACCAAGAGTCTGATTTTCCTGCCGTCGGATGTTGGCCTGAAACTCAGTGCAGACCATATTGAAATGGGACCTTCACCATTGACTTCTATAGGACCCTATTGTAAAGAGTTGTTTGTGGTCTGTACAGCTGATAAGGAATTGAATGTTCTGCTACCAATTAATTTACTCTGTGCCAACAACTCCACTGTTCAAAATAGATCAAAATTAGTGATGGGCGAATTTGGGGCGTTTCGCTTTGCGGAAAAACTCGCTAATTTCCCCACGAAATTCAGGAAACGGTAAAAAATATGGGAAACGGCACTGGCATCTCATTTTTGATGTCGGCGTCCTTTTTTGACGCCAGCATCAGTTTTTTTGGTCCAAAAAATTTCCGCTGGTGAATTTTTGCGAATTTATTTGCCGGAGGCAAATCATGAGAATTCGTGGCAAATTCGCGCCTGGCAAATAAATTCAACCATCACTAATCAAAATAGTAAAGGAATAGTAAAGTAAGGAGAACTCCAGCAGACTCTCTGTAAAACTTTTATTCCAGGTTGTGGTTACATGACATGTTTTGGGTCGATACCCTTTATCAATGTACCACAACCTGGAATAAAAGTTTTACAGAGAGTCTGCTGGAGTTCTCCTTCCTTTACTATTTTGATCTTCTACATGACCCTGACAGCTTGGAGATGGCGGATTTTCGGATTCTGACTTTTTCCATCCTGTAGGATAAATATAATAAATTTGGAAAAACTTCTTTTTTAAAAGTCCAATTTTATACTAAAAAATCTAAAATATTTTTAGAATTTTTGCATTTGGAGTTTAGTAAATAACCCCCTACACTATTGATATCTTACTGAGATGTCTGGTTGCTAGGGTACATTTTACTATAGCAAACAGCCTGTTTGAATTAGAGACTCTAACTCACTAAAGTGAGTGTATTTTAGAAGGAAGATGTTGATAATGTTTCAGGAAACAGCAGAGTACATAAAAAGCCATTTAGCGTGGTGAGGACAGTAAGAAAGGCCTGGAAGCTTGGAATGTGCAAGTGACAACATTACTAGATCCTGCTTGAAAAAACAAAGAGTGTACAGTGTGATATGAACTACAGCAAATGAAAATGAGCATGTTCATAGATGAGGTAGCAGACACATGACATTTGTAAGCTAAGCAATCAGAATCTCATGTATGAGAGCATTTGAAATCAACTTACAAGAGAACCAGCCATGAATTTGCTGCCAGACCTGGTTCCCACATTGGCCTGCATCTATGGGGTGAACAGGAGGATCTTCATGTTACTCATCACCATCAAGAGCTTCAGGTACATGCCTGATTAAGTGTCCTTGGGGGACACGAAATGCCTCAGGCTTTTGTCCTTAAAATTCGGGCTCCTGGACTCTACTGACTGACTGATTTTGGCGTTCCGGAGTGGTGCCTGCCCACTATCCAAGTATTGTGTGTTGCTCCCCTTTGCTGAAGGTCTGGGGCATTAGCACCCCGACCCGGTAAGCTTGTCCCTTTATTCAGAGAATTCATGCTTCCTATGGCTTTAATTCTATAAGTGCTTCAGGTAATTGAAGATCCTACATTATATTATTTTCCACTACAATATTATGAAAAAGCATGCTGCTAAAATTATATATTTTATTCGGTGAATATTTCAGAACACTCCCTTGATGGTCCAAACAACGGAATCCCATCTTGAGTAAGCCCAACGCACGCTCAATCACTTGTCTTGCCCTTTGATGTGCTGCATTGTACGTAAATACAACAGCAATTGGAGTCATCAGCCACGGCCAACACCCATAACCAGAATCTCCTAAAAAAGATTACATATATATTCTTAAATCAATATAGGGAGTTGAATCATTCCACATAGAGTAACCTGTATAAAAATGCAACACTTTACATTTCTCTTTTGTCATCAAATTCTGTCTCCCACCTTCACCTTCAACCAGTTCAAAGTGGCGTAAGGGAAACCTGAAGTTATCTCAAAAGATAAGTAGTTTCAAGTTGAATTGAATTGTAAAAAGCATTACCCTTACTTTCAACAAAACGATATATTGGCTAATGCGATAAGTGTTTAATAGAGGCCATAGTTTCACTGATCCATTTGTTTTGCTATTTGTTTCATTAAAAACATTGTGAAATGAATGTAAGTTTAAATTATTTCATTTAATTATTTTGTTACATCTTAATACACGTGTTAAACTTTACAAAACATTTCACTGATCATTAATCTTGCAGTTAGTAGGAATGTGTTGTATATTAATTTGGGAAATATAAACTCAATCAATACTGTACTTTAAATCTGATCAAAATTGTCCTTTTTTTCAGCAGCAGCAGTGGAAGGAAAAGAACAAACAGGTGAGTATTATTGCACATGTCTATACAGGTATGGAAGCTGTTATCCAGAATGCTCGGGACCTGGAGTTTACCAGATAAGTGATCTTTCCGTAATTTGGATCTTCATACCTTAGGTCTGCTAGAAAATTACTTAAACATGAAATAAATCTAATTCTGCTTCCAATAAGTATTGGCTACATTGTAGCTGGGACCAAGTACTTTTTTATCATTACAGAGAAATTTCTAAAAATAATTTTTAGAAATTCGGATTATTTGGAGAAAATAGAGTCATGGGAGATGGCCATGCTGTAATTCAGAGTTTTCTGGATAACGGGTTTCTGCATAACGCATCCCATACCTGTACTAATCTCAGGAAATGTACACTTGAAAGTATTTATTATATAACATCATGATATTTAATAACATATAATGCAGCTATCATATCAGTTATCCAAATAACAGAAAGACCCATGATCAGAAAACCCAAGGTCCCAAGCATTCTGGATAATAGGTCCCATACCTGTATTATAATATGCATACCTATTACTTTATCTATTAAGGGGCACATTTACTTAGCTCGAGTGAAGGATTAGAAGGAAAAAAACTTCGAATTTCGAATGTTTTTTTGGCTACTTCGACCATCGAATTGGCTACTTCGACCTTCGACTACGGCTTCGAATCGAACAGTTCGAACTAAAAATCGTTCGACTATTCGACCATTCGATAGTTGAAGTACTGTCTCTTTAAAAAAAACTTCGACCACCTACTTTGCCACCTAAAACCTACCGAACTCAATGTTAGCCTATGGGGAAGATCCCCATAGGCTTTCCTAGCTTTTTTTGATCGAAGGAAAATCTTTCAATCGATGGATTAAAATCCTTCGAATCGTTCGATTCGAAGGATTTAATTGTTAATTATTCCTTCGATCGAACGATTATTCCTTCGATCGTACGAATAGCGCTAAATCCTTCGACTTGGATATTCGAAGTCGAAGGATTTAACTTCAAGGGTCGAATATCGAGGATTAATTAACCCTCGATATTCGACCATTAGTAAATGTGCCCCTAAATGTCTTTTCAAGTAGTAACAAACTTTTCATCTTTGATCCTTTCCTATTCCATGTATTGCCTTATTAAATGTTATGAATGCTCTTATAATATATATATATATATATTTTTTTTTAATATTCTATCCAATTACAGAAAACAATCTAATGGTGGTTGTTGATTATGTAGTAGATGGAATTAGACCAAGCTGAAATAAAGTTTTGTCTTTTCAGGAGCTGAAGTCAGACCCGTGGTTTCCTTCTCACCAAACTGGGCCACAATAGCTAAGAATGACTCTATAACTCTCACATGTAACATGGGTTCTACTTCTCTGCTAAACCAGAGATATTCCTGGTACAAGGACAATGAGAGGATAAAGGGAGAGGAGTGGAGCTTTAGAATTGAGAATGCACAAGAGAAGAACAGAGGGAATTACCAGTGTCAGACTGGAACCAGTGAGAGAAGTTACCCAGTGACACTGAATGTTACAAATGGTGAGTTTTCTGACTTCTCATACTGATCTGATCATGTGTCACTTAGTCATTTTCTTTGGTGTAAGGACATAATTATCTATAGTAAATAAAGTACCAATTCTTATAAAATACAAGGATATTATAATTTACTGAGGCGTTCCATGACCATATAAAAGCGCATTCTGGAGAATGGTATTGTAAGTTATAATCAGAATGGATTTATGAAGAACAGATTGTGTCAAACAAATGTAATTACTCTTTATGATAAGTAGATAAGATGTGATATACAGTATTTGGATTTTGATGTGTTTGATACAGTACCACGTGAATGATTGCTTTCTGTTCTGTTTGAGTTGTACATAGGATAGGAAAGGGATCATGGAGCATGGTTGTCAGTGGTACATTAACTACCTGAAGAAGGGTTCCTAGTCGGGTCCCACAGGGTTTTGTATTGGGTTTAATACATTTTTTTGACTCAGGGGAGGGTATTGTAAGTAATGTATCAGTGTTTGCAGATGACACAAAACTATCCAGCCCAATTAATTCCATCCAGGATGCGGCAACTTCACAAAATGATCTTGACAAACTGGCAATCTTTTACGTTTATACCTAGGCATGGTTGTACTGGCCTAGCGGGACACCAGGAAAAAACCTTGTGGGCCTCACTGAACCAGGTCTGCTCCCAACTCCAAACTTTGGGTGTTCCCACTTATGATGGCAGTCACAAGTAGGACATAAAAGGTGCGCTGTGCCCCTTTTACTTCCTACTTGTGACGCACCTACTCGAACAGGGTGGAGGATGATGGTTTGAGAAAACAAGAACTTTGCAAATGGGATGTGGGGCCCCTGATGTAGCAACTCAGAGGGCCCCGGACACCTGGGATGTAAAAACATGCAGCCACTTAAAGGAGAAGGAAATATTAAATTAAAAAAGTGATTGTTTTTACTTACTTAATGCCCCAGTGGGTGCTTCAATCAGCAGAAAACTCTAGCGAGCACCACAGAGTGATTTAATTCTTCCACTTCTTTTTTATTCCTTATTCAATAAGAATAAGAAATAGGCAACTAAGCTAGTTAGGGGTATAGTTCTCAGTTATGAAAAAACAAATTGGCCAAGCTGGGTTTGTTCATGCCGGAGAAGAGGAGCTTAAAGGGGGGATATGATAACTATGTATAAATATATAAGGGAATCATGTAATAATCTCTCCTTCCAGCAGACACAAGGGCACCTATTCTGATTGGAACAAAAAGGTTACATTTTAATATCGGAAAGGGGTTTATTATAGTGAGAGCTGTGAAGATGTGGAATTGTCTCCCTGAATCAGTGGTACAGGCTGATACATTAGATAGGTATAAGAAGGGGTTGGATGATGTTTAGCAAGTGAGGGAATACAGGGATATGGGAGATAGCTCATAGTACAAGTTGTTCCAGGGACTAGTCCCATTGCCATTTTGGAGTCAGGAAGGAATTTTTCCCCCTCTGAGGCAAATTGGAGAGACTTCAGATGGGGTTTTATACTTCCTTTGTTTCAACTACCAATTAGGAAGATTTCCCTGTCTCTTTTCAACCTAAATTTCAATGTTACTATAAGAGTGCAAGTGCATCAGCTTCCCACAGTTTTTGCCGAAAACAAAATCCCATTTCGTTACTTGCATTTCTTCCAAATAATTGCATGCACTGCTTCTGTGATAGATTTTGTGCAGGTGGTGGTACAGCTCTAGATTCTAGAGATTCTACAAGTCCCATTGTATCATGTATTTATGTATCTTGTTTCTTCATTCCAGAGCGTTTGATTCTGCAGGCGCCCCCCAGTGTCTATGAAGGGGACCCCCTGAATCTGAGATGTTACACTCATAATTCTACAGCACAAAATGTAACTTTCTATAAAGATAATGTAAACATATCATCCTCCCCTACTGATACAGTCACTTTGGATGCAAGTGTGGGACTGACTGGTACATACAGATGTAAAGCATGGCTACTGTCAGAATTACGTCATTATGCTCCTTATACATCTGCTGATATAGTCATAACCATCCAAGGTAAATCTCTATGTTTTTATTATCTTATCCTTCACTTGAGTGTACTAGTAAAGATTTATAAATCTAGGAATAAATAAAAAGGTTGGGCTAAAATATAGAAATCTGTAACGCTCAGGAGAGAATTCGGTTTAGTACAAAGGAATCCTATACTAGCATAGTTATGTTATACGAGCATGGAAATCAATCCCGTTCAAATCATCCCATAGATTTTCCATGATATTCAAGTCGGGGGACTGTGACGGCCATTCCAGAATATTGTACTTCTCCCTCTGCATAAATGTCTTTGTAGATTTCCAAGTGTGTTTAGGGTCATATTCTTGTTGGAATATCCAACCCCTGCGTAACTTCAACTTTGTGACTGATGCTTGAACATTATCCTGAAGAATTTGTTGATATTGGGTTGAATTCATCCGACCCTTGACTTTAACAAGGACCCCAGTAGTCCCTGAACTAGCCACACAGCCCCACAGCATGATGGGACCTCCACCAAATGTGACGGTAGGTAGCAGGTGTTTTTCTTGGAATGCGGTTTTCTTCTTCCACCATGCAAAGAGCTTTTTGTTATGACCAAATAATGAAATTTTTGTCTCATCAGTTCAAAGCATTTTTTTCCAAATTGACAGTGGCTTGTCTAAATGAGCTTTTGGATACAACAAGCGACTGTTTGTCGCGTCAGTGCAGAAAGGGCTTCTTTCTCATCCCCCTGCCATACACATGTTCTTTGTGCAAATTGTGCTGAATTGTAGAACGATGTACAGATACACCATCTGCAGCAAGATGTTCTTGCAGGTCTTTGGAGGTGATCTTTGGGTTGTCTGTAACCATTCTCACAATCCTCTGCATATGCCGCTCCTGTATTTTTCTTGGCCTGCCAGACCTGAGTTTTACAGCAACTGTGCCTGTGGCCTTCCATTTCCTGGTTACATTCCTTACAGTTGCAACTGACAGTTTAAACCTCTGAGATAGCTTTTTGTAGCCTCCCCTAAACCATGATACTGAACAATCTTTGCTTTTAGATCTTTTGAGAGTTGCTTTGAGGATCCCATGCTGTCACTCTTCAGAGGAGAGTCAAACAGGCTTAACGAGCTAATCCAACCAATTTGGTGTTGCTAGTAATCAGTATTGAGCAGTTACATGCATTCAAAATAGCAAAATTACACGGGTACCCACATTTGTGCACAGCCAGTTTTTCACATTTGATTTAATTTCATACAACTGAATACTGCTTCACTAAAAATCTTTGTTGAGAAAACACCCAGTACTCCGATGTTTCTGGGAAATGAAAGACATACCACTGTTATTTTTTGTTGTTGAAAGTGGGGTAAATTATTATGCAGGCTGAGAGGTGTTCCTAAACTTTTTCATATGACTGTATAAGCTCATTTCTAATTAAGAAATATCTATAATTTGTTGGTTTGTTTGCACTAAAAATGAAAAAGAAAACACTTTCACTTCCTTTTCCTCTGCCCTTATTCATCATGTACAGGAGGCCACATAGCTCCTTGTACGCTCTTTAACTTGTGTGTCTAAATAACCTAAAAGTTAGGAGGTTTCCAATAGAATACCCAGATGCTACCCTTAGCATACCCTTTACATAAATACACCCTTTACATAAATACATACCTACATACCATTAAAGGAGAAGTAAACCCTAAAAATGAATGTGTCAAAAAATGCCATATTTTATATAGTGAACTTATTGCACGAGGCTAAAGTTTGAGCTTGTCAATAGCAGCAATGATCCAGGACTTCAAACTTGTCACAGGGGGTCACCATCTTGGAAAGTGTCTGTGACACTCACATGCTCAGTGGGCTCTGATTGGCTGTTGAGAAGCTAAGCTTAGGGCTCGTCACTAATTATCCAGCAGAAAATGAGCTTCCCCTGTAATATAAGCTGATGCTACAGGTTTGCTGATTATTAAATTCTGATGCTAATTGCACTGGTTTCTGTGCTGCCATATAGTAATTATCTGTATTAGTTACTTATCAGCCTTATATTGTGACATTTCTATTCTATGTGTACTGTATATTGTTTCAATATTCCCAACTTTAAGCTTCCTTTTTTTTAGAGTTTAAATGCAAAGCCCCTCAAATTTTGCAGGATAATGTGCACAGTATTGCTTATGACCCCATCAGTAGAGTGAGCATAACCCAAACCGTAGCATTTACTAATATATGTTTTGTCTCCCAGAACTGTTTTCCAGGCCAGAGATCAGAGTGGATAAAGATTCATTACAGGAGGGAGATCTACTGACCATATCCTGCCATACAGTCCTTAATCCAGCCAGAGCCAATACAGAGCTACAGTTTGCTTTCTACACAAATGGGCACAATGTGCAGGGATTTCATTCATCCAATCATTACACCATCCAATCAGCTCGGCCTCAGGACTCTGGCAATTACACCTGTCATACAGCAGCTCCATCAGTCAGTGTAACGAAGAGAAGCCAAGGCTTATCCATCCACATACAAGGTGAATATCATGTGCTGATATTCCAGGTAAGAAGGGCAGGTATAGCAAGTGTCATCAATGTCTACACATGGTGCCTAATGCTCCACTGCAACTTTAAAGTCTGGAAGTTCTTCTATAGCAGTTAAAATCTGTTTAAATCTGTTTATCTAAAAGTGTGTCCCTATCATTCTAAGCATCCAGAGTCCAACAGTATTTTTAATCTTTCAAGTGTTTAAGGGATTTGGTAGAAGGTTATTGAGGCCTATCATAAAGACTTCCAGAAAAGCTTCAAATATCTAGGGGTGGCAAATAGCTAATGGATGTGTTGCGGGTGAAGGTAATTTTATAGACCTTCATCACAACTTGTATTGAGGTGTATCATTAGAAGAGATGCCTAGGATAGATTGAAGGAGAAGGAAAGCTACTGAAGCAGTTTATTTCCAATAGATTAGCCACAATAGTGCAAGCTATAACACCGGGACTGCTGTCCAGGGCCCCCCTCCGGACCCCCTACTGTGATGAGCCGGTGCGCATGCGCTCTCTGCGACACTCTCTTGGCGCACATGCGCAGACTGGGCAGATCATTTTTTTTGTTTGGTAAACTCTGAATGTCGGGAGAGGGGGGTCTGGCCCAACGGGGGCCCATGAGGGTCAGGCCCACCCAGGTTTTTTTCCTGGTGTCCTGCCGGGCCAGTCTGACCCTGTATAACACTTTATTTATTCTGCAGAATGCTTTACCATACCAAACAACTCTAGAAACACTCTCTATTTGTTTAGGATAGCAGCTACCATATTAGCTTGGTGTGACATCACTTCCTGCCCAAGTCTCTCCCTGATCACTAATAGCTCTGGGTTCAGATTCAGGGGGGGGGGGAAGAGGAGAGGGAGAGAGAAGCAGACTGAGCATGCTCAAGCCCAAGCCCTGGAGGTTTAAGCTGAAAGTAGGAAGTCTGACACAGAAGCCCAGAATGCTGTGTTTCTTTTGACAGAGGACTCAGAGCAGCATTATTTTTATGGTTTTTGGTGTATTTATATAGACCCTGATAAAGCTTACTTTAACCTTTTTCTTCTCTTTTAAAGGGTCCTCCCTAAGCAATTTTACATTCGGGTTTTCACTTATCCTTTGAAACATAAATCCTATCGCATTAAGGGGTTTCATAGGTTTGTAGGTATTTAATTGAAGACTCCAAAAATATCTTTTGGCCCCTCTTAAAAAAGATTTTAAAAACTAAGAATGTTGACACCAACATGTAAACAGACATCCAACCACAGTGTGTGACTTTCATTATTCACTTACACTATTCACTTTTTACTAACATTGACTATTCCAACCCAACAGGAGGGATCAGTAAATATCTACCCTACGTAATTGGTGGGAGCCTCGTGGCACTATTGCTCCTCACAGTTGCTTGTATATATATGTACAGGAATAAAGCTCCCTCACTCCTACACTGTAACTGGCAGACGTACAGGACAGGTAAGGGATGTAAAGTTCCTTTTCAAATCTTGAAAGTACATCTTTGTCACTGCCTTTGATTCTGTTTAGGGTGTCAATCTACTAACAGTCCATTTCTACAGGGACCACTGTACCCCAAATCTCTTCATTGGTGCTTTATAACAGGTGTTATTTAAAAACCATGTAATACTGGACTAAGGACTACAGCTATGGGATCCATTAACCGTTATACAGAAAGCTCTGAATTACACAATAGGCGTCTCCCATAGGGGCAGATTTACTAAAGGGCGAAGTGACTAACTTTAGCAAAAATTCACCAGTGTGACGTCATTTTGTTATTTCGCCAATTTACTAGCGGGCGCAGGCGTAACTACGCTAGCGAAGGAGATAGACTCTAGTGTTAATTTGCTCCCTTATGCCTGGTGAAGTTGCGCTCTGGCGAATGGACATAACTATGCAAATTCACTAAGATGCGGATTTTACTGAATGTTACATCTTGCGCCAGACTTGCCTTCACCACCTCAGACCAGTGCAATAGAGTAACGCTAGCGCCACAGTAACACTGGTGCTTCTTTGCCAGCATTCATCGCCCTGGACGCAACTTTGGATTTTAGTGAATTAGCGTTGTCCTGGCAAAGTGTTGCGATGTGAGCGAAGCGGACGCTAGCGCAAATGCGGCATTTAGTGAATCTGCCCCATAGACTCCATTATATAGTAAATATAGTACCCCCTATTGTAAAATATAAGGATATTATAAGTTACCGAGGAGTTTCATGACCATATAAAAACACGAGGCCGAAGGCCATGGAACTCCGAGGTAACTTCTAATATCCTCATATTTTGCAACTGGGGGTACTTTATTTATTATAATACAATACAAGTTTCAGTTAGTCACGTGACAGAAATTACATCAGAACTCACCGTTTATAACTGATGACATAAGAACTCACCGTTTATAAGGATATCATTTACAAGATATTCATGGCTTTTGTGTATTATAATGAAATAATCCAAATTTTTAAAAATTATTTCATTTTTATGTGTAATAATAAAACAGTCGCTTGTACTTGATCCCAACTAAGATCTAATTAATCCTTATTGGAGGCAAAACCAGCCTATTGGGTTTATTTAATGGTTACATGATTTTCTAGTAGACTTAAGGTATGAAGATAAACTACAGAAAGATCCGTTATAAGGAAAACACCAGGTCCTAAACAATCTGGATAACAGGTCCCATACCTGAACCATGAATTTTTCATGGTCAGTACCTTCAGCCAACTAAAGCTAAAGCCCCCTGTGGCACAAGACAATTTTCCAGATTCTCATGCTGTGGTTCTCCTTCTACAAGGATGATTAATATAAAAACATGTTTCTCATAACGAAAAACACTTAACTCACTTTAAACAGTAGATTACCAAGCTCCTTAGATTTTACACGCTCCATTTCATATCTGCAAGACCTAAAATCCAGAGGCGTGCAAAATTGCAGTCCCTATGGCCAACGTATGGAACACTTACACCCTTGGGATTGGCCATTTACTTGAATAATTGTTAGATTGTTAGAAATATTGTTAAATTTCAATTTGTAGTGCTAGTGATATGGTTGAATAGGCATGCATAAGAAATGAGAGTTTCCGGTCCAATTATAGGTCTCGGCTTTGCCATCAGGCTTTTCTGGTAGAGTTTATGATAGCCCCAGCAGGTGTGATATCTGATGCTGCATGTGATGATCATGTGGTACTGGCAGTGCCAGGTGAATCCTATAGTGGTAGAAAAGATTGGCATGGCACTATATCATCCTTCTCCATTCCAGATCCTGGTGTGGTGTAGCTTCCAGAAAAGTTCTAGCCTGTGAGTGAGCTACTATCTAGTGTGGGAGCTATAGCAAGAGTGCTGAGCCAATGAGGTCCGCAATTGGCCCCTGGGCCGCAATTTGGACATGCCTGATCCAGAACTTCAAACTTGTCACAGGGGGTCACCATCTTGAAAAGTCACATGCTCTGTGGGCTCTGAGCAGCTGTTGAGAAGCTAAAGGGATACTGTCATGGGAAAAAAATTTTTTTTTTTTAAATGAATCAGTTAATAGTGCTGCTCCAGCAGAATTCTGCACTGAAATCCATTTCTCAAAAGAGCAAACAGATTTTTTTATATTCAATTTTGAAATCTGACATGGGGCTAGACATATTGTCAATTTCCCAGCTGCCCCAAGTCATGTTACTTGTGCTCTGATAAACTTCAATCACTCTTTACTGCTGTACTGCAAGTTGGAGTGATATCACCCTCCTCCCTTTCATCAGCAGCAGCCAAACAAAAGAACAATGGGAAGGTAACCAGATAGCTCCCTAACACAAGATAACAGCTGCCTGGTAGATCTAAGAACAACACTCAATAGTAAAAACCCATGTCCCACTGAGACACATTCAGTTACATTGAGAAGGAAAAACAGCAGCCTGCCAGAAAGCATTTCTCTCCTGAAGTACAGGCACAAGTCACATGACCAGGGGCAGCTGGGAAATTGACAAAATGTCTAGCCCCATGTCAGATTTCAAAACTGAATATAAAAAAAATCTGTTTGCTCTTTTCAGAAATGGATTTCAGTGCAGAATTCTGCTGGAGTAGCACTATTAACTGATTCATTTTGAAAAAAAAAATTTTTCCCATGACAGTATCCCTTAAGCTTAGGGGATATTAACAGTACACGTGTCATTTAATATCTTGGAATTAAAAAAAATATAAATAATGAATGAAAATTACAAAAGTTCTTAGAATAGCACTCTCATCAATTTTACATTCACTTATGTTAAAGATTTACTTATCATTTAAGTCCTACCAATGGGGGTACAAAGCCTGAGCCAGAATGCTGCATGTTTGCAGTACATCACACAAGTTCCTCAATCTAAAAATGATTTGCTTTCTTTTAGTTTCCACCAGAGACCTCCAGGATGAAGAATACATTTCTTATGCTGCACTTGACTTCAAACATCTGCGGAAAGGTCAGTAGGAACCTTCTCAGAGGAGCAGGGGCTGTTATAGCAGAAAATGGAACTACATATTAATCCCACCAACAATGTTACATCATCCCAACTTCATTAATTACTTTGAGCCTTCCATATAAGGAAACAAATCCCACCAGCAATGTTCCAGAGTGAAAGCCTTCACAGAAGAGTTGGGGCTGTTGTAGCAGAAAAGGGAAATTCATATTAATCCCACCATCAATATTCCACCATCACAACCTGATTAATTCCTTTATGGCTAAAAGGAAACAAATACAACCAACAATGTTCCAGAATCTAGTGGAAGCCTTCCCAGAAGAGTAGGGGCTGTTATAGCAGCAAAAGGAACATCATATTAATCCCACCAACAATGTCCCAATATCTAGTGGGAACCTTCCCGGAAGAGTAGGTGCTGTTATAGTAACAAAGGGAACTTCATATTAGTCTCGCCAACCATGTTCTTCCATAAAGTGGGAACCTTCCCAGAAGAGTATGAGCTGTTATAGTAGCAATGGACATCATATTAATCCCACAAACAATATTCCACCATCCCAACCTCACTAATTCCTTTATAGCTAAAAGGAAACAAATACAACCAACGATGTTCCCGAATCTAGTGGGAGCCTTCCCAGAAGAGTAGGGGCTCTTATAGCAGCAAAGGGAACTTCATTTTAATCCCACCAACAATGTCCCAACATCTTTTGTCAATCTTCCCAGAAGATGCCATGTAGTAATTATCTGTATTAATTACTAATCAGCCTTATATTGTGACATTTCTATTCTATGTGTACTGTATATTGTGAGTGGGTCCCTAAGCTCAGTAAGTGACAGCAGCACAGAGCATGTGCAGTGAATCAGCAGAAAAGAAGATGGGGAGCTACTGGGGCATCTTTTGAGACACAGATCTTTACTGTTAAAGGGCTGTGTTGCCTTGGGCTGATGCAGAAGCACAAAAATATTGTACTGATTATTCATCAAACGTCAGAGTTGTTCAAGAGACAAGTGACCAATGTACTATTTTCAGCAAGAGAGAGGCAGAAAGAGAACAATGGCCCGAACTCTATAAGTTGTCCACTGCAACCCTTACTCAGCTTGTTACTAATAGTGTTAAATTATTCTGTTTTTCCATGCAGATACAGAGGCCTCTTTAAGTCCTACTGGGTAAGTAAAGACACTGAAATTCCAATTTATTCCATGTGTCCAGTTCCTTTAGAAAATAAACTATCCCATGAATACATAATGCATTTTAAAGGGGTTGTTCACCTTTAGATTAACTGTTAGTATGATGTAGAGAGTGGTATTCTGTGACAATTTGCAATTGGTTTTAATGTTTTATTATTTTTTTTATAGTTATTTAGCTTTTTATTCAACAGCTGCAATTTTAGCAGGCCCAAATTCCCCTAGCAACCATGCACTGATTTGAATAAGAGACTGGAATATGCATAGGAGAGGCCTTAATAGAAAGAGGAGTAATAAAAAGCAGCAAAAAATGTTTAGCCTTACTAAGCATTTGTTTTGTAGATGGGGTCAGCGACCCCCATTTGAAAGCTGGAAATTAAATATTCATTTAATATCTAACGGTGGGTAAATATACAGCTGATAACTTTGAGCTTTTCAATCCACCTACATCTGTTCTTTTCATGACCCAAAAACCTTTCCTGCAAAGTGTGGCTGTAGAAAACCTTGGGAATTACAGTATATGTCATAAAAAGTCATGACTATAAGTTAAAATTTAGCTCCCCATCCAACACTTTGGGCACTCACACTGGGCAATTTATTATATAAATGGCAGCTCTCTTGATAGTTTAGCATCACGTTTACTGCTCATAATATAATAGTAGTAGATACCAGCACATAGGCTTAATACTCCATACAGGGAATTGTGCAATATAATTAATTTAGCATCTTTGGATTTCTAGGCTGGACAATCAAACAACACACAGCCCAAGCTCTACAGGGGATGATGACCAATCTGAATATTGCAACTGTAAGGAGACAAACTGATAATGTCTGAGAAATGAATGAGTATTCTTTGGTCGAGGTTGAAATAAACCCAAACTTTGTTACTTTTTAACAAAGGCATTACATGAGATAAAAGTGTGTGTTGCCTTCATATCTAGTGAGGAACAACCTTTAGCTGTTATGCACTGCTATAGGGGCAAGAGGGACTGTTGAGTTTGACTCCCTGGGAATTGGAATAAGACTCATTGGCCCAAATTCACTAAAGTGCGAAGTGACTAACGCTGGCGCAATTTTGCCAGCGTGACGTCATTTCGGAGATTCGCACATTCACTAATGTGCGCAGCAGTACCAACGCTAGCGAAATAAAAAAACGCTAGCGATGATTCGCACGCTATCGCCAGGCAAATGATCGCCCTAGCAAATGGACGTAACTTCGCTAATTCAGGGGGGGGGACCAGGGGCGATCCTGGCCCCTCTGCCACCTGAGGCAACAGCTGTTGCTGCTGCCCCCCCCGGAAATTCGCTCTTAAAGTACCAGGAGCAGCATTTTTGCTGCCCCTGGTACCTAGTAGGGTGCTGCCACCTGAGGCGACAGCCTCAACTCGCCTCATTGGCGAAGCACCCCTGGGGGGGACCAGACGCTAGCGTTGTTTCGCACTCTAACACCTGGCGAATTTTCGCACTGGCGAATTAACGTAACTCCACAAATTCATTAAGATGCAGATTTTACTGAATGTTACTTCCTTCGCCAGACTTGCCTTCACCAGCTCTGACCTGGCGAAGTGCTTTGGAGTGCATAGAACATCCTCAATCTTCACTTACTTACATTGCAATTTTACACAGGAACGCTGGCGTTTTTTCATTTTTTATGGGTGATAGGCTGAAAAGGATCAAAATTATTTTTGGGGCTCCCCTACTTCCCCCCTACATTTCCTAACTCATGGCAACTTAACTATACAGTGGGCACATGTGTAGGGAAAAATAAAAATGTTATTTGCTGTTTTGAAGGTTTCCCAGGCTTGTGTAGTTCTGCTACATATACCTCCATTGTAACTTCAATTTGGTGCCGTATGCAAATTAACCATCGCTAGCGTAACTTCGCTTTGCTTGGCGAATTAACGCTAGTGCAACCTCGCAACATTACGCTACCCCTGAGTGCAACTTCGGATTTTAGTGAATTTGCAGAGCGCTGGTGAAAATACACCTGGCGGAGTGCGGCGAAGCGCATTTTCGCTGCTTAGTGAATTTGCCCCATTGGGATTAGCAAATCTGACTCCACAACCTGACACAGGGTTGCAGGTGTTCCCAATAAAACATAACTCCTCTTTTCATTGCTCAACAACATTTAAATGACACACACCTCCTTAAAAATGTCTTTTAAAATACCCACCCTTCCCTTTTTTATAGAGTATCTGCCCTACCAATGCGGGTACAAAGCCTGAGCCAGAATGCTGCATGTTTGCAGTACATGACTCAAGTTCCTCAATCTCAATGTTATTTGCTTTCTTTTAGTTTCCACCAGAGACCTCCAGGATGAACAATACATTTCTTATGCTACACTTGACTTCCAACATCTGCGGAAAGGTCAGTTTCAGGACCAAACATAAGTTATACAGTGAACTGCTACCATATGGCTGGCAATTCTGAATCCCCAATGCCACACTAAAATAAACATAAAGGAATAGTGCTACCCATTGATACACTGCATAATTAGGACAGGTTAATAGGGAGTAGCTTTCAAATCATTTAAAAACTTGCTAATATGTTTGGCATTTAAAAGGGTATAGTCAGGCCAGGATTGAAGATGCCAGTGCAATATGATAATGGCTCAGTCTGATGGCGCAATTGATAAAAATACTTTTACAATCACAGAATTACAATTCTTGTGTCTTTAAATCTGTGCACAATGCTGTTTCCATTTATAACGGTTTTTATTATAATTTATGGGACTCTTATGAGTTCCCGCATCAGGGGAAACAGAAAAAAATTCGATTTGGCCATGGACAGGTCACTTTTACTCTAAATAT
Source organism: Xenopus petersii (assembly GCA_038501925.1). Classification (NCBI taxonomy): domain Eukaryota; kingdom Metazoa; phylum Chordata; class Amphibia; order Anura; family Pipidae; genus Xenopus; species Xenopus petersii. The sequence goes on along the minus strand of CM076686.1, from coordinate 8,694,196 downwards.
TTTGCAGAATTACAATTCCCAGTAACTGCAGCTCTGATGAGTTGGTGAAGCAGTGCTGGGAGTTTGATGTACTTCAGAATTAGGGGCATTAAGAATAATACATAGAATGATCATTGTATAAGCAACACAGCTATTCAATACATTGGGTTGGCTCCCTCAGGTGTATAACCCGTGGCAAAATTTAAAAAAAGCAGGAAAAGAAATCCAAATAGAATGGAGTACAGTGTGCACTAAGGTATATACATAATAAAATTGGGTTTATTTCATGTTTAAATGTTTTGTTGTTGGCTTAAAGGACAGTGGATTGTACAACATGAGTGTAATAAATGGGGCTTGTACTGAACATGCTTTTTTGCTTATTGTTTCAGTCATAAACTATGGTTTTTGTTATTTTGTGAGGTAAACAGGACAAACGATGAACCATGCTTAGTCCCTGTGAGGTAGATAATTCCCGGTAGACAACCCCTCCCTTCGCCCTTTGTTGTGACTGGTTTGTTAACAGGAGTCCATTATGCTGGTGGTTGTCTAACCATCTATGTTGCAAGGTGGAAACATGGAAATCTGAGGTATCCAAAATCCTTTTATATAAAACACTGAACCTGTACCTGTCCCAATTGATCCATAAATTCCAAAAAACAAGGTCTTTAGTATAACATTTTGTGCTACTATTATTGCAACTGCAATATCTTACTCAGGTGTGACTACCTGCAACTAGAATGTTACTACTTTCCTTCTATATTAAATGGCCAAAAGTACCCAGAAATGCCCTCAGTTGGACAACTCATTGTTGAGTTCAAATAAAGATCAGTGCATGAACTATTTCATGGGTCTTGGTTTGCAAACCTGAAATCACCATGCACAATGGCAAACGTCATCTGAAGTGATGTAAAGGTAACCACCAATGGTCCTCAGGAGGGATAAATTACATTTTACCATGTCACATTGTAACATTGAGAAGTCTGGGTTTGGCAGATTCCCAGAGAATACTACCTGTTAGAATGTATAATGCAAATGGCAACAGTAGTTTCCATTTTTGGGCTAGGGTCCCTAGTTCCATTAAAAGCAAACTTAAGGCTACAGAGTACAATGACTTGCCTGACAAACCTGTGCGCCTTTCTTTTTGTTAACACTCCGGAAAGGGCCTTTTACAGTTTTAAGTAAATAATGCCTCCATACACAGAACCAGGTCCATACAAAATGTGCCTGCTGAGCCCGGACCTCAACCCAACTGATCTCCTTTAGAAGGAAGTGGAACCAAAACTGTGGGCCAGACCCCATTTCCAAAATTAGTCCCCACTTACTAACCTCACTAATTTCTTTGTGTCTAAAGTTAACAAACACCCACCAACAGTTCCCAAATCTAGCAGGAACCTTCTCAGAAGAGCAGGGGCTGTTATAGCAGAAAAGGGAACTACATATTAATCCCACCAACAATGTTTCATCATCCCAACTTCATTAATTACTTTGAGCCTATAAGGAAACAAATCCCACCAACAATATTCCAGAGTGAAAGCCTTCACAAAAGAGTTGGGGCTGTTATAGCAGAAAAGGGAAATTCATATTAATCCTACCAACAATGCTCCAACATCTATCTGGAACCTTCCCAAAAGAGTAGGGACTGTTATTTCAGCAAAAGGAACATCATATTAATCCCACCAACAATATTCCACCATCCCAACCTCATTAATTCCCTTATGGCTAAAAGGAAACAAATACAACCAACAAAATTTTTTCCAGAATCTAGTGGAAGCCTTCCCAGAAGAGTAGGGGCTGTTATAGCAGCAAAAGGAACATCATATTAATCCCACCAACAATGTCCCAATATCTAGTGGGAACCTTCCCGGAAGAGTAGGTGCTGTTATAGTAACAAAGGGAACTTCATATTAGTCTCGCCAACCATGTTCTTCCATAAAGTGGGAACCTTCCCAGAAGAGTAGGGGCTGTTATAGTAGCAATGGACATCATATTAAGCCCACCAACAATATTCCACCATCCCAACCTCACTAATTCCTTTGTGGCTCATAGGAAACAAATGCCACCAACAATGTTCCAGAATCTAGTAGAAACCTACCCTGCTGTTATGGCAGCAAAGTGAGGGTCAACAACATAATAATCCCCTTGGTTTGGGAATGAGAAGTTGACTTTTTGCCATATAGTTAAAATGTGACAGTGTATGTGAGTGTGTATCAATTAGCAATCGGATTTGATAATTTGAATTTGTTTATTTGTTTGGTAAAGAAACAACTCTTTTAAGCTGGCTGGCATGAATGTGGTGTTTTTATATTTTAAAAAGGACAAATACAGTGATACTACGTGGAACTGAAAAGTCAGACGAGTTGATAGATGTCCTGTCTGTAGAAGAAGAAATGACTGGATCTTCCACCAAGGTTTATGAAACCTCAACAAAAAGACAAACAATTGAGCATGTTTTTCTGTGTCATTGTCATCAGAACCTTCTGTCTTTTTTTTATTAAAAACATTCATGCCCTTGCTCTTTAGCCCACATTCCAACTAGTTAATCAACAAGAAAGATCCTGTGACCCATCATTAGTAAACTCCTCATGTCAAGTCAAAACTGCCAATCGACATGCAAAACAGGGTCTCTGAGGCTAAAAATAATACATCGGGCTATGAACCACTGTATTCTGAATAAGGAGAACTGTGAACCCATCTGGGTTATCAGTTATAAAATGAACCTGATATACAGGTATAAATAAGTTATTTCTAATATATGAGTACAGTTGCTGCTACTCTAATCAGAAAAGCAGTTATAAGTGACTTATGTCAGTTTTGCATATAGATAAATGATGTGAAGTCAGGGATAACTTCTGGAGCTCTTCACAGTTATTGGGTGTGATATGGAACAAGGAAAACCAGACTACCCATCTTACTTTTGTAGGGGAATGGTAAATTAGTCTCCCATTATTATTTACCAGGCAGTCCCCTAGTGTTATAGACTCCTAAACTGGGTCCTAAAATACAGTTAGTAGGGTGCCTTTAGCTATTCCCCCTGTAGTTCAATAAGTGTCCAGTAGATGGTACTGTGCTAAGTATATAGGCTGGAGCAGCCATGTGCTAAAGGGTCCATTTTGTTAATCCCCTTACCTGAGCAGCAAGGAAGGGAAAAGTGGAACCTAGACAGGTCAAGTATAGTAAGGGTAGGCTACTCAGTTTCATAGGTCACTCTAGAAGTGACAGATAGTCAGACTATTTAGCTAAGCAGCTGAAGGCTCCGCTGAGGAGTGTGAGTGGGATTAAGATCCCAGGTACCAATTGCCCAGAAGTAGGGACTAAGTGAACAGACTTAGGGATGTAGTGATTCCCCTCAGGTTCCACTTAGGATAAAACTGACAGCTGGGTGTACCTTCAAGTGCTGCTTATGTTCTCTTCCCTATGGGGATTTATACCAACCATTGATCACTATGAGTATATGCCTATCCACTGTTGTTACATGTTCCTACTCATTCTTATGTAACTCTCTTTAATAAATACGTTCTCTGTTTAAGTTGCTAACCACTGGTGCCTAATTATTATGCACAGAATCTATTTACAGTTATACAACACCCTGCCTCCACACCATTGCGAGGGCTCAACCCCTGGGAATTAAGGTCTCATCCGGAGCAAACTATTGGGGTAATGCTCATAGTTAGAAAACAGTGCCAATCAATTTACTATAGCGTTACACACACACACACACACATATATATATATATATATATATATATATATATATATATATATATAGATATAGATATATATATATATATATATATACACATACAGTAATTGCAGTAAACTGGATGCAATCAAATATCAGTCAGAGAATTCAGTATGGAAGACACAATCTAAATATTATGAAGTATTAATCAATTTGATGCATCATCTATTGCAATATTCACCCTTATGTTGAACCTGTAGAAAATAAACTTAAATTAGACCTTTTGCATATTTGAATATGCATATGAATTGAATATATTTATCCTCTATACATATATAATCAGCACAGCATCATGCAGGATAGAAAGATACAACACGAGAGGCCAATGGCTCATAAATAAAGCATACAGTATAAATAAAGATAATGCCGAGGCACACAGATTAACAAGTAGATGAATATTGGAAGAGTAAATATGAGGACTCGTTTACAAACATAGGTGCTGAAAGTGGAAACACGATTAACTGTAACAAGGAATGGCCTGTAGGCAGATTAACTGCTCAAAGTGATGTTTCCAGCCTATTGCCTATTTGTCAAGAGTCACTTGAATGTTGTGCCTGTAGCGGAGGTACAAACAAGGATTTGGTTTTACAGCTTTGCGTTCAAAGTTACTAGTCACACCTGTGTATAGTATAGATGCTAAAAGTGCAGTTGCCTAGAACAGTTTACTACCAAATGCATCGGTGCAATTTATCACCTGCTTTAGAAAATCAGCCTCAAGTTTGTAACAGAGCTGAATATAGCTAATCCATACACCGTGGGTCAGGACGGCAATGTATGTAAAGATTGCTTGCTCTCTCTCTCTCTCTCTCTCTCTCTCTCTCTATATATACACATCATATTACACTACACTTACAGGTCTTAAAGGAAAACTATACACCTCAACAGTATAGTTCTCTATAAAAAAATATATTGTATAAAACAGCTCATATGTAAAACCCTGCTTCATGTAAATAAACCATTTTCATAATAATCTACTTTTTTAGTAGTATGTGCCATTGGGTAATCATAAATAGAAAACTGCCATTTTAAAAGATAAGGGCCGCCCACTGGGATGGTACGATTCACGGTGCACACAAACAAACCATACATGTTAGGTCACATGAGCCAATTAACAGACAGAGTTGTGTCTTTTGCTTCCACACTTCTTCCTGTTACAGTTAGAGCTGCAGTATTTCTGGTCAGGTGATCTCTGAGGCAGCACAGAGACCATCACAAAATGGTGGCTCAAGGCAAGAGATGTAAAAGGGCAATATTTACTTAAATATATATTCCAGTTTGGTAAGATTCTTTAATATGCCACTTAATATGATATAAACTATCTGTAGCTTAAGTCTTCATGTTTGAGGAATAGTTTTCCTTTAAGTGATAAATAATAAAAAAAATATTTATTGACTATGTTTTTGTTTATTTTTTTGTTCATCACTAAAGACCCGTGAGTGAGGTGTAATATTATGTTTTATAATCTTGTGGCATGCACAATATATTGCCCAGTGTATCACTTTTTTGTAATTTAACATTTTTATTAAACATCATTTTTTACAAACAAAATCACATAAATGTATCAGATATGGTACTATATATGTGCCATACATACCATACATATACAGTAAGTGGAGTATCGAAACATAGTATTAATCTGTATAAGCAGCATTGTTTCCAGATGTCATAAACATAGAAAATAGAGAGGTTTGTCAGTGGGTGTCCAACAGTTCCCAGGTTTTCAAATACCGGGCTCAGCCATAGTAACGAGGTGAGGGTACTGGCAAAAAAAAGTCGAGGAAGCAGACCTCATTGTTGGGGAGGGGGGCAGGGAACAGGGGTGCATTACATTCCCCCTCCCCACCACCTCTTTACATTTTTGTGTGCTCACCAGGCATTGCAGGCCAATTTAATTATGTGCACCCCTCCAGAGTTTTTTTTAAATTATGGGGAGTGGCTTACTGAGCATCTATAACAAAATCAAGTCATATTAACAGTACATGTATCCCTTAATATCTTGGAATTAAAACAAATAAATAATGAATGTAAATGACAAAAGTGCTTAGAATAGCCCCCTCGTCAATTTTACATTCACTTATTTTAAAGGTTTACTTGTCCTTTAAAACTAAATCATTTAAACCACATTTCTTGTGTGGTTTTACCCTAAAGGATTGAAATGACGTTGGGATCTGCAACCTTGGCTCTCCAGATGTTAAGGAACTACAACTCCCACAATGCATTTGCCTTTAGACTCCTTCATTGCATTGTGGGACTTGTAGTTCCTTAACAGCTGGAGAGCCAAGGTTGCAGATCCAGAAACCAACAATTAGTGATGTGCAAATTTCTCCTGTTTGGCTTCCCTGAAAAATAAGGGTGAATAGAAAAGATTCTGTCGATTTTTATGGTGTAGTTTTTATGTTTTCCATATACTCCATTTTATCTAAATAATCCAATTTCTAAAAAACTATTTCATTTTTCTTTGTAATAATAAAGCAGTGCCTTGTACTTGACCCAAACTAAGATATCATTTATTGTTATTGGAAGCCAAACCAGCATATTGGATTTATTTAATGTTTACATAATTTTCTAGTACACTTAAGGTATCCATTATCAGAGAATTCTGGATAAAAGGTCCCATTCCTGTACCATGTAAAATTGTATTCCTGGACCAAAATGTATTTGTATATCTGTAATACTGGTGTGTAGGCTGCCATAGTTACATAGTTACATAGTTAAATTGGGTTGAAAAAAGACAAAGTCCATCAAGTTCAACCCCTCCAAATGAAAACCCATCATCCATACACACACCCCTCTCTACTTTTAATTAAATTCTATATACCCATACCTATACTAACTATAGAGCTTAGTATCACAATAGCCTTTGATATTATGTCTGTCCAAGAAATCATCCAAGTCCCTCTTATAAGCAGCAAGTAAGTTGCAGGTAAAACTTAGTCCCTGTGTAAAATGTATAATGAAGCAATAGAATTCTTAATGAATCAGATGAAAATTAAGCGTAGGACTGGCCAGATATGGGATGACTTTGACGTAGTTGGCCAGCTTAAATATATTGCAATATATGGACAAACAATCCCTGTTTTGTTTAAAGGGTAAGGCATTTTTCAGTAGCAGTATGCACAAAATGTCTCTGTCTTAAATATATTGATAATGGGTTGAGTGCAGAGGACTCTGTATATGTATAAATTGCAATTGGTTTCTATTTTTTATTATTCCTGTTTTTTGAGTTATTTAGCTTTTTATTCAGCAGCTCTCCAGTTTGTAATTTCAGCCATCTGGTTACTACAAATTACCCTAATAATGAATAAGAGACTGGAATATGGATAGGAGAGGGACTGAATAGAAATAAAAAGTAGCAATAACAATACGTGTTACCTTAAAGAGCATTTGTTCTTTAGATGGGGTCAGTGACCCCCATTTGAAAGCTGGAAAGAGTCAGAAGAAAAAGGCAAATAATTTCAAAAACTATAAAAAATAAATAATGAAAACCAGTTGAAAAGTTGCTTAGAATTGACCATTCTATAACATATTAAAAGTCAACTTAAAGGTTAACCTCCCCTTTAAATTCAATAGGCGTTTTTTTCTTATGACAACATTTTTGTTTCTGGGAACATTTTTGTTGTGGCAAACTTTTCCATGATGAATATTTGCCGCAGTTTCTCAAATAAATTTCAGAATTTCACTACGAATCCATGGCTGACGAAAAAATGTGCTCATCGCTAGTCATCTCATCTTGCTATTGAACTAGATCTCCCTGCCCATCCTGTTGTCTTGCCTAGATAAAGTGCTGAGACATACAGCATATGTCTCAGCACTACTAATTAGCATTATCAATTCAAGGCCAAATTTAAAGTGGCAGTCCACACCCCTTTTCCACATGCTTTCAATAAAAAGTAAAAATACTGTAACCTAACCTTAAAGGATAAGTAAACCTTATAAATAAGTAAATGTAAAATTTATGAGAGTGCTATTCTAAGCACTTTTGCAATGTACATTCATTATTTATTTATTTTTAATTTTAAGGGATAAATGTACTGTTAATATAAATGAATTTTGTTACAACAGCGCCACCTGCTGGTCAGTTTCCCACCAGTCTGACCACCAAGTAGTCAAGGAAGTTGTCAGGAGAAAGAAAGAGGCTGCTCTGATGTTCTTCTGCTTAGGAAAACAATTAGAAACCTTTCTCACATCTTTCCTAAGCAGAAGAACATCAGAGCAGCCTCTTTCTTTCTCCTGACAACTTCCTTGACTACTTGGTGGTCAGACAGCGATTGCTTTTTTTCTCAAATTGCTTTTTTTTTTCTCAAATTGTGGAAAAATCAAGATCTTGAATGTTAATAAATCAGCACTTTTTCATGGAAAACAAAAGCTCACCTGGGATCAGTTCATTGGATTGTCTGCTTTCATTTAGAGAACATTTAACTGTAAAGGTCATATGTGAGTCAGTTGTTATTGGGATAGCGCTAATCACGCCAAACAAAGGATCTTCTCTTAGCACGCTCGTCCATGATGAATTTAATGGGTTTCCTGTACTGTCGGTCCATATCACATGGGGTTGAGGGTACCATCCAGATGACTGACACAATATGGACCCATTTTTGAGATGTAATATGTTTTGCACACTACCAATAACTGAAAGAGATAAAAAAAAGTTAATTATAAATTCTGTGATGTGCATAGTGCCATACAAATAATGGACCCAAATATTGCCCACAGATATTCCAAAATTCTTAGCCTAAACAGCAGGGAAAGTCAAATTAATAAAAAATATGTATTAGCTGCCTTAAATTATTGTGATTGGAAAAGTGTAACTGATGCAACATAGCAATAAGAAATATTATGCACTAATTGGATAGCACTAATCAAATCAAAACTAGGGCAATTTATTGGACTAGTTGAGTCCAAAACGCATTGGGCAACGCAATATATTATCAATTTCCCAGCTGCCCCAAGTCATGTGACTTGTGACTTCAATCACTCTTTACTGCTGTACTGCAAGTTGGAGTGATATCACCCAACACAAGAACAACACTCAATAGTAAAAACCCATGTCCCACTGAGACACATTCAGTTACATTGAGAAGGAAAAACAGCAGCCTGCCAGAAAGTATTTCTTGTGCAGGCACAAGTCACATGACCAGGGACAGCTGGGAAATTGACAAAATGTCTGCCCCATGTCAGATTTCAAAATTGAATATAAAAAAATCTGTTTGCTCTTTTGAGAAATGGATTTCAGTGCAGAATTCTGCTGGAGTAGCACTATTAACTGATGCGTTTTGAAAAAATCATGTTTTCCGATGACAGGATCCCTTTAATGGTGGTGGAGAATGCAGACAATGACCAACAATGGGCAAAACAACCGGTATTAAAGATATAATGCATATAGAATACAAGGTCAATGACTACTGTATATAAATTGTGATACAATTTTAAAAAACTCTCCCCCCCCTAGACTATCACTGTGCCATCCTGCTGTGAGTTCTGGTTCTCTCATTGTATGAAGTGGGGCCATCCTTTCTTTGGGTATTGTATTGTTTCCAGTATTGGCCAGCACAGCTGTGATTGGTTGTGCTTACTAACCGTCTGTTCTTTAAAAGGATTCTGTTACAGGAAAAATGTTTTTTTGGGTGTTTCTTTTTAATGCTTCAGTTAATAGTGCTGCTGCAGCATAATTCTGAAATTAAATCTGTTTTTCAATAGAGCGACAAGATTTTTTAGTTTTAATTTTAAAATATAACATAACTTGAGACATGTTAGTTTCCCAGGTGCCCTCAGTCAAGTTGTGCTCTGAGTCACTGCTATACTGCAAATTGGAGTGATATCACCCCCCAGCAGCAGACCAATGGGAAGGTAACCAGATAACAGCTCCCTGGTAGATATGAGAATATCACTCAATAGTAAAAATCCATGTCCCACTGCAACTCCTCCAGTAACACTGAGTAGGAAAAACAATAGTTTATTGGAAAGCAGTTACATCATGAATTGCTGGTTATTTCTGAAAGCACAGGATCAGGCACAATGCCATGGCTGCCCACACACCAATATTTCAGATAAAAATTTGGTTGAGGAATACAATTTTACATGATTGAGCGGATTATTTGTAATGTAAACTGTAATTGAGAAATAGAAAATTCACCATAAAAATCTTAACAGAATCCTTTGTTTTCACCCTTATGCTCCTTAATTCAGTTTTTATTTGGTCTGCTAGACTGGCCTACATATACTTTTCTACATCATGCAGACAACCCCATTGGTATTACATGTAGAAAAATGTTTCAGCCAATATGGGTATCCCTTGGTTGGGAGGTTAAACCTATCACAACACACTAGTGGTTTAAGGATTAAAATCCGCTTTTTCCCTTTGAATGGACTTTGCGAAGAAGAGAGAAAGCAAAAAATGTTATTAGGCTTGTTCCCTAATTTTGTATGTAGGACTGTTGGATAAATATTAAGGTAAATAATGTTGATAAAATGTTATTAAATGAGATTATTTAATAGATGGAAATAGAGAAAGAGATGGCCTCTTGGTTACAGTAAAAAAAACACTGGGTGGAATTTTATCTTTGATTGGAACAAGTTTACTTTTGTTTGTAAAAAAAACTGTCTCTACATTCTTAAAATATTCTGCATTCTGCATAGGCTTCATTTGTCATAAGTAGAACTTTTTTATTGTTCTTTTTAAAGCATGACACTCGCCGCAAGGCACCACTGGGAAGAGGAAGAAAATGCCGGCGTGGCACATGTACAGTGTGACGGTGCATTTTTTACCGGAAGAAGACACGGCCCCAAGGTTAGCAACTGTATTAGAGATGAGGTGCCCAACAGATTGGCACATCCCAATTTTCTTTAAAAGCCCACCCCTACAGAAATATACCTGGCCTAAGCTGATTGGCTTGTTAGAGGGAATATGAAGCCTTCCACATGCCCCTCTTCTACTGCAGTCGACACAGAGATGACATGGTGGAACTTACTAGAAGGTGAAAGGACCTTTACAATACGGCATTTTTACATGCTTGTCGGTACCTCAACAACTCATTCAGTAAGTATGGAATTCTATGAATTATTTTTTAATGTTGAATTTGTTGTGACACAGGATTTGGGTCTGGCTGATCTTACTGCTCCTCACAAGACGGGTCTTTAGTGAACCTCATTGGTACACTCATTCACGCCATGTTGGTCAGCATCGTGACGCACGTTGACTCATTTAGCCACACTAAGAACTGCACAATATCCTTAAAGGAAAATTAAACCTTTAAAGTAAGTAAATGTAAAATTGACGAGGCTGCTGTTCTAAGCACTTTTGTCATTTACATTCATTATTTCCTTATTTTTAACTTAAGATATTAATGCTTTGTGTGCTAAGCATGTATTCTATATGTGCTGGCAGTCAAAAGTGCTAACTGCCAAACATGTATTGGATACATGATCGTTTTTTTCCACCTCTGCAGAGGTTTTAGTGTTGACAGCCCCAGGTCAATGAGCCAGGGGTGCTGCTGTCATGTCGGCCCTGCTATGCGATTGTCACAGGGCCGACCTCCAAGCAGCAGACATGATGCAATCTGTGATTTTCTGGGATGAATGTACTTTTTTCTACCCTTGACTCTCAAAAATGCTGTAAATGTGTTAATTTGGCAGTATCTGGAATTACAGAACTGATATCTTGTATGGGGTGTCTTTATTTTGGAGACCCTATATGCCACATACTTAGGTAAACCAACACACATTAAGCCTGAAACTTAAAAGCTTAGGTTGTTCATATTGTTTTCCTGGGTAAACTAAAAGACCCTCCCAGGAAAGGCCCCTAAAGTGAAAGAGCACAAAATGTTCAAAAATGATCTGGCAATAAATGTACTACATGGGTTAAAGGATACATTTGCTGTTGATTTAAATGAATGTAGCACCACCTACTGGAAAAGAAAGGTTTTCAATTGTTTATCTAAGCAGAAGAACATCAGAGCAGCCTCTTTCTTTCTCCTGACAACTTCCTTGACTACTTGGTGGTCAGACTGGTGGGAAACTGACCAGCAGGTGGCGCTGTTGTAACACAATTCATTCATATTAACAGTACATGTATCCCTTAATATCTTGGTATTAAAAAAAAAAAAAATCAATAAATGCTAATTACAAAAGTGCTTGGAATTGCACTCTCATCAATTTTACATGGATTTTAATGGTTTACTTGTAGTGATCAGTGAATTTTTTTGCTAGCCACAGATTTGTGGCGACATTCTGCATTTCACCATTTACAAATTTTTTTTCGTGAAACTGCACCAAAAATTTGCCACAAAATAAATAGCTGTGGCAAAGTCGCCAAGACAAAAAAAGGCTCTATAAGACAAAACGCCCATGCATTTGGACAAAAACATTGGAGAGACAAAAAAAAGTCACCATAAGAAAAAAACGCACATTGACTTTAATGCATTTGGACCAAAAAGGCACCCAGACAAAAAAAGTCACCAAAAGAAAAAACATCCATTGTCTTTAATGCATTTAGAGAGAGAAAAATTGTTGTGTGCGCATAAATTTTTTTGCTGCCCATTGATTTCAATGTGTTTCGCAAATTTTACACCGTTTTGCAAATGTTTGGTGATGAGAAACACTACAAATTCACTCATCAGTATTTACTTAATAGCAGTTACATTATTCTCTGTATATGTATACTGTATATGCTTCCATTTCTCCCTATGTCTATCACTTCCATCCATTTAAATTTGGATTCATTATTCCATCATCCTTTTTTCCATTCTGCAGGATTCCAGTTCTTGTTTTCTTGTGTAGCCCAAGCAAGGGTCCAAATTACCCGGCCAACCATATGAATAAGAGTCTGGAATAGGAGAGACCTGAATAGAAAGGTAAGTAATAAAAAATAGCAATAATAATAAATGTGTAGCCTTACAGAGCATTTGTTTTTTTATATGGGATCAGTGACCCCCATTTGAAAGCTGGAAAGAGTCAGAAGAAAAATGCAAATAATTCAAAAATGATAAAAAATAAATAATGAAGACCAAAAGTTGCTTAGAATTAGCCATTCTATAACATACTTAGGTGCACATTTACTTAGCTCGAGTGAAGGAATAGAAGAAAAAATACTTCAAATTTCGAATGTTTTTTTTGGCTACTTCGACCTTCGACTACGACTTTGACTTCGAATCGAACTAAAAAACGTTCAACTATTCGACCATTCGATAGTCGAAGTACTGTCTCTTTAAAAAAAACTTCTACCACCTACTTTGCCACCTAAAACTTACCGAGCATCAATATTAGGCTTTCCAACAAATTTCTGATCGAAGGAAAATCGTTCGATCGATGGATTAAAATCCTTCGAACCGCTCGCTTCGAAAGGATTTAATCGTTCAATCAAACGATTTTTCCTTCGATCGTTCAATCGCAGGAAATGCGGTAAATCCTTCGACTTCGATATTCGCAGTCGAAGGATTTCACTTCGACGGTCGAATATCGAGGGTTAATTAACCTTTGATATTCGACCATTAGAAAAGGTGCCCCTAAAAGTCAACTTAAAGATGACCCACCTTATGGCGACTTTTTTGTTGTTGTAAATGGTGAGTTTTTGCCCTAGTTTCATGAATAGATTTCAGAATTTGCCGCAAATCCATGGCTGGTGAAAAAATTCACTCATCACTAGTCATCTCATCTTGCTATTGAACTAGGTCTCCCTGCCCACCCTGTTGTCTTGCCTAGATAAAGTGCTGAGTGCAGCACATGTCTCAGCATTACTAAATAGTACTAATAATTCAAGGCTAAACCCCAAAGGCCTAATTATAAAAATAATCCCCATTCTTTGGCATGAACTCATCCAGTTGGCCACATGTAAAAGGATGAATAAATACTATCTGAACTGTCTAAACAGCTGAGCTGGGAAAACCTGAGAAACCTTATAGGCCTCTAGGCACATGGCTGAGCCTTGCTGTACCCAGGCCCCCCTGGAAACACCCAGCTGGATCAGCATCCAGCAGCCAAAGAGGAAGATCCACCCCTTCTCTCTCACTATACCAAAGTGTGTCAGGAAGTGGTCACAGCGCCTCCTGGCCAATAGCATATCTATGCAAATTATCTCTAGCTACATGGGAATCTGCCCAGCAACTAGGAAGTATAAAGAGTTAAAGCCCTAGTGGCACATTAACCGTATGGGTCCCTACGGTGTTTTACTTTTATACAGAAGATATAACCATTTAGAAACCATTATGAAATGGCACTTTATTGGGCCAAGCTATGTGAAGTGAAGCATTTCAGTAGGGATGTAGCGAACTGTTCGCCGGCGAACTTCGACTGTTCGCGTCCGCCGCAAGTTCGCGAACGTCGCGCGACGTTCGCCAATAGGCGTTCGCGTCAAAATCGTTCGACCATTCGACCATTCGATCGCTAAAATCGAACGATTTTCGTTCGAATCGAACGATCGAAGCCATTGGATTGAATGAAATCATTCGATCCAATGGCTTCGATCGTTCGATTCGAACGGAAATCGTTCGATCGAACGATTAAAATCCTTCGATCGTTCGAATCGAACGATTTTCGGATGTTCGAAGTTCGCGAACTGTTCGCGAACTGTTCGCATTTTTTGCCGGTGTTCGCGAACACATACTCGGCAGTTCGCTACATCCCTACATTTCAGGAACGTCAGCCTTGTATTCACTTTATATGTTATGAAAATATTATTTATTATTCTGCTTATTTTACCTTTTTGCTTCTAACATTTATTATTCCTTCTGTAACAGGTTGGTTCCCATAGATTGTAAATTCTACAGTGTGGGTGGTGAGGGACCCGACTGCTGTTGTTGCCAGATCACGTTTCAGTCTATGCAGTGCTGATCCAATGGCAACATACAGGCAGAATTTTGAATTGATTGTATTTAGAAAGATTTTTATTTCAGTATGCTGAAGCTTATATTACATTTTCATTTCAGCGATAGTTCCCCTTTAAGGAAAATGGATAAGACAGAAAAGACTAAAGAAGCAGAAAGGAAAGAGTAGATGCGAAAATGGAGATTAACAGGTGAAAGAAAAAAACCTAGCTGTAAGAAACTTACCCTGGTGGTCTAGTGGGCAGCAGGGTCAACGCCGTGTCCTTGGCGTGGATGCCCGCTGTGCCGCTCCTATCCTGCCCTTGCCGGCACCATCTTGGATTACTAGGGCGTGCCTCTTAAAGGCGCAGGTGCACTGGCGTGATTGTGCCATCGCGCAATGGCGCGAAATTGCGCACGTTTTGGCGCCAATTGGATCCCTATTTAAGGCCCATTCAGACCTGTAGCCAGTGCCCGTTATAGGATCATATCCTGTGGTTTCCTGAGCTTTTGCTACCTGTTTCTGAATTGCTATCCTGACTGATTATCCGTGTTTGACCCTGCCTGTTCCTGACTACTCTGCATTCTGTATCCTGACCCTTGCCTGCCTACGACAATTCTTCCTGCTTAACCCCTTGCTTGATCACCCGGTTTGACCCCTTGCCTGTTTGACGATTATGATATCCGCCTGCCTTGACCCAGCCTGTCTGACCATCCTTCTGCCTTATCCAGTCTGTCTGATTATCTGGTTTTGACCCCTTGCCTGTCTGACGATTCTGTTATCTGCCTGTCCTGATCCGGTCTGTTCCGTTTCCACCAGACGCCTTGTCCTTGACCTTCTGCCCAAAGACTCTTGCTATCCGGTCGTGCCCCTTTGCCAGCCAGAACTCCTCGGCTTGTACCCCTTGTTAAGTCCAGGTGGCACCCAATGAAGCTGAGGGCTCCTCCCGAAGCCCAAAGGTGGTCACACTACTGGTGAAGCCGAGCCAAGACCAGGGTCCTTGGCATTTGTTCTGGTATTGGGTGCCGGCCGTGACACTAGCAAAAGGCTGAGTGGGTGAAACAAACATTCAACTTTAGTATGGTGTTGAGCAGGGTCTGCTTCCTCTCATAAAAATCCCATCTTCCCCCAGCTGCTCTTCATCTGTAAATATTGGAGCATGAGTAATTAAACAAGGAAAATATAAATAGAGTAAAATTGTTAGTGCAATCCTAGTTGTAAATGCACTATTGTACTCTGTTACCTTCAGATGGAGATACTGTATTTTTCCATTTAATCTGCCCTCAACCCAGCTGCAACTCTCTGCACAGTAGATAACGGATAAGTACTACTATAGTTTATATAAACAAGCTGCTGTGTAGCCATGGGGGCAGCCATTCAAGCACAGGATACACAGTAGATAACAGATAAGTACTACTATAGTTTATATAAACAAGCTGCTGTGTAGCCATGGGGCAGCCATTCAAGCACAGGATACACAGTAGATAACAGATAAGTACTACTATAGTTTATATAAACAAGCTGCTGTGTAGCCATGGGGGCAGCCATTCAAGCACAGGATACACAGTAGATAACAGATAAGTACTACTATAGTTTATATAAACAAGCTGCTGTGTAGCCATGGGGGCAGCCATTCAAGCACAGGATACACAGTAGATAACAGATAAGTACTACTATAGTTTATATAAACAAGGTGCTGTGTAGCCATTTGAAGTTTTTCCCCCCAAAAAACTTAGATTTTTCAAAGTCCACCAATTGACTCCAAATAGGTTCTAGGAGGTCCCCCATAGGCTAAAACATCAATTTGGCAGGTTTTAGATGGCGAATGGTCAAAGTCAAATTTTTAAAGAGACAGTACATGATTCATTTCGATATTCAAATTTTTTTCAAATTCAAATCGAATTTGGACTATTCCCTGGTTAAATTTTTAATTCGAAAATTCACCTCGACCTTTGATAAATCTGCCCTTAGTATGATGTAGACATTGAATACCTTGAATACATTGAAGGCCTTTCAATAATGTACTAAAAGTTAACCTTAAGGTGAACCACCCCTTTAATCCTTATTGAAAGCAAAAACAGCCTATTGGGTTTATTTAAAGCATAGTTAAATTATTGAAAAAAGTAATTGTAAAATTGATGATTCTACTATTTATTTATTATACTGAATGTACAACAGCACCACCTGCTGGTCAGTTCCCCACCAGTCTGACCACCAAGTAGACAAGGAAGTTGTCAGGAGAAAGAAAGAGGCTGCTCTGATGTTCTTCTGCTTAGGAAGTAATTAGAAACCTTTCTCATATCTTTCCTAAGCAGAAGAACATCAGAGCAGCCTCTTTCTCCTGAGTAGAAAAAAAAATGTGTGTGCTTCAACCACATTGTATAACCTTGTGAGTTGGGTGTAAAGCAGTCTGGAAACCCTTGCCAGGGGTTACATAGACATACAAGAAAAAAATACAGCTGAAGAACTTCTTTGTTGCAAAAAGTGAATTTATTAGGTCAGACAACCAAGCATAGTTTTGGGCTTACTCTGGCCCTTTCTCAAGCCCATCTAGTGATACAATGTACAAACTATTTATCCCCACCTGGGTGGGAATGTACCACACCAGAACCCACCCCCTTAGCACACATAAACCAATCGTGTATAGGACGTAGTCCATTACTTTTTGTGTCCTGAACAATCATTGTGCATAACCATCATATTATTATTATGTATTTTTAGAGGGCAAACATATTGGGCAGTGCTGTAAAATGAATGTGCTTATACAAAGAAATCACATGAATTACAAACATAGAAGATACAGATACAGAACAACCAGTGTCGGTACAACAGGTGAGGAAGGCCCTGTGCAAAAGAGCTTACAATCTAAAGGAGAAGGGGAATGAGACACAAGGTTTGGGAGTGGGCAAGTTCAGAAATAAGCAGGTGAGAGATGTAGCATATGGTATTACATTTGGTAGTTAAGCAGAGTGAGGGTAGGCTTTTCTAAAGAAGTGCATTTTAAGAGATCCTTTGAAAGCAGAAAGGTTGGAAGAAAGTCGGACAGACTGTGGGAGAGCGTTCCAGAGGAGGGGTGCAGCCCTTGCAAAGTCTTGAATGTGAGCAGGTGAGGAGGTAATGAGAGAAGAGTTGAGTAGTAGGTCAGTAGAGGAGTAGAGCAAGCAGTTGGGTGAGTATATAGAGATGAGTTCAGAGATGTAGGGTGGGGCAGAGTTATGAAGTGCTTTGAATGTCAGGGTCATTAATTTGAATTTTATTCTGAAAGGTAACGGAAGCCAGTGCAGGGATTGACAGAATGGCGAGGCAGAGGAGGAGCGGTTGCTGAGGTGTATGAGCCTCGCAGCAGTGTTCATTATGGACTGGAGAGGTGACAGTCTCTGGAGGGGAAGGCCAATTAATAGATATTTACAGTAGTCCAGACGTGATATGATATAGTGAAAGTGACAGCGGGAGTTGTTTGAACTATACAAGTTAGAAATCTCCATAAAACTATATATATATTTACATATTTGGTATTTCCACATTCAGGAGACATTGAACTTTCCAAAACTATTGTGTTTTTGTGCACAAAATAAGTTATGTTTCTGATATATGTGTTTATATTATGTTCATGGGTAAACTAAAAGTCTTACTTAAAGGACATGTAACCCCCCACCACAAAAATTTAATCAGTGAACAGCCTTTTTGAAATCTTAAGATAACTCTGGTTGTTAAAAGGTTAACAGTAAGGCTGCAGTATCCCCTTAATCATTTAGAAATACTTCCCCTCCTCTAACCCACTCAGCCCCCTCCTTCAGGAATTTTCTTTGGCTGTTGACTTATGAGCATGCTCAGTTCTTCTCAGCTCAGATTACCATAAACACCCTCCAGTCTGACAGCCAATGAAGAGATATCACTGCTGGTTCCTATAGAAACTCTGCTCTACCTGTCTGATACAATTTTTTTCTCCTGACCACCTCTCCTAAGCTCAGCTTAATCATTACACTGCTCAACCCCAGCAGAACTTTTTATCAAAGTATGTTGTGACTGTGTAACCTGCATTCTGCAGTGTATGAACATTACAGCATTCATGTCCTGTTTGCAGATGTCAATGTTACTGATGATGTGTCAGAGGGAAAATAGCCAGGGATGGGCGAATTTGACCTGTTTCGTTTCGCCAAAAATTCGCCGCCGGCGAAATGTCGCAGACGCCCATTAAAGTCTATGGGCGTCAAAAATAATTTGTCGCGCGGCGAAAGTATTTCGTCGCGCGTCTTTTTTTTTTACGCACGTCTCCATACAAGTCTATGGGCGTCATTTTTTCGGCGAAACGAGGCGAAAAAATTCGCCCATCCCTAAAAATAGCCGCTGGGTGAAAGCTTCTATTTGTTTTAGCAAAATGTGATGGCATTGGCAAATTGAGGGGGTATATGCAGTACAAATGATGTGGCTTGAGTGGGGAAGATATGCCCAAATTATATAAATGTGGGCTTTACGTGTCCGTTAACCCTTTCCCTGCCAAGAACGTAGCTCCTACGTTATTTTAAAAAAAGACTGTAAGTGCCAAGACCGTTGGAGCTACGTTCTTTCTTAAAATGGCTGCCTCTCTGCACTTCTGCCAAAATTGAAATGCAGAGAGGTTCTCCTGGCTGCTCCACCCTCTAAACAACGAGCCTAGGGGGCTGCCACTCGGGTCCTGTGCTGTGATTGTCGCAGGACCCGACTTCTTACCTGATCCTGTGTCGTGTATGGTGCTCCCCATGTGCTACTTCTTCCTGGACCCAACCTCGTGTGAAGCTCCGCCCACGTACTTCCTGCTGTTGATCTCTGCGATCCTATAGTCTGCAGATCTGCTTCTGATCCCTTCTCCAAAAAACGGTAAGTGCCCTTCTATTTACACAGTTACACACACACATACATGCAATCACACATACATACATGCATTTACACATAAACAGCACACATATAACTAAAGTTAGATTTTTTTTAAATTTTCTGGCTTTTTTTGTATTTTACAGAGTCACATACAGATATACACACACTTATACACTTGTCAGAGCTGTATACATATGTATACACAAACACACACATGTATACACAAACCCACACTTACAGGATTTTTTTAACTTTTTTATTTAGTTCTTCATTTTATCAGTTTCCCTCTTGTTATTCCCCTAAAAACTGTTGCTTTCCCAGTGTGACTATTAGATAAAGCATTCTGACCACTATCCACGCTGTTGGATCAGTTATTTTGTTATTTTATTGAGTTGCCTAATTGTATTTGATTTTTGTGATTTTTATGCTTTTATTGTTGTTCCTTACATTTTTTTTGCATCATTTGCTCTCTGATCATTTGGAGTACAAGCACATTTAGCAATTTTGGATTCGTCAGAATGTGTACTTTCCAAAAATATATGGTTTTGTGGGGTCTTTGTGCTGTTAGTAGGGTCTTGTGCCACATAATAAGCAGTCTGGGTCTATAGTCACAAAAGGCAAATTGGCAGCCGAGAAAACTCATATGCACTATTTTTATTTGGGGTATGCACATGCCAGCTGCTTTAGTATATATATGCATATTGGGCATCAAACTGTTCAGTAGACCCTTGGTGTCATTACTTAGGGTGTTTTACAGTTGTATGTAAGAAATTGGGTGAGATAAATGCGGCCAATTGCAATGTTTTTAGGCAATTTTGAGAAATGTCATAAAAACTGCTGCCTTTAGCTTAGCTTTGCAGTATGATAGTTTGGAGTAGAAAGACATAATCACCTATTTTGGATTTGTCAGAATGTGTACTTTCCAAAAATATATGGTTTTGGGGGTCCTTGTGCCGTTAGGAGGGTCTTGTGGCACACAATGCGCATTCAATATTTAGGGTGTTTTACAATTGTATGCAAGAAATTGGGTGAGAAAAATACAGCCAATTGCAATATTTTTAGGTGATTTTTATAAATGTCATAAAAACCACAGCCTTTAGCATAGCTCTGCAGTATGGTGCTTTGGGGTGCATACCCAATTTGTATTCAGGGGAATGTGTACTTTCCGAAAATATATGGTTTTCTGGGGTGAACATACTCTTTTCTAACTTTGCCCCCCTCAAAATGATGTAAATGTGTTGCTTTTGCAGTACCTGAAATGACAGACCATATGGGGGGTCTTCGTTTTGGGGCTTCTATATGCCATGTGCTTAGGTACACCTATACATATTGGACATCAAACTGTTCAGGGGACCCCAGGCTTTCATATTTGGGGTGATTTATATTGATACATAATAGTATGTTAGAAATACAATGTTGCAGGTTGGAAGTTTTGAGGTGATTTTAGAAAATGGCACCAAAATTGTCAAATTTAGGAAGGGTTTGCGGTTTAGTGCTTTGGAGTAGAAAGACAGGCATACCCAATTTGGATTCGGGGGAATGGGTACTTTCCGAAAATATATGGTTTTCTGGGGTGAACGTACTTTTTTCTAACTTTGCCCCCCCCCCCCAACTATGTAAATGTGTTGATTTTGCAGTATGTGGAATTACAGAAGATAGCTCAAATGAGGTGTCTACATTTTAGGACCCCTATATACCACATGCTTGGGTACACCTATACATATTGGGCATCAAATTGTTCAGTGGACCCCAGGCTTTCATATTTGGGGGATTTTACATTGATACCTAATGATGTGTGGGAGATATGATTCTGTAGAATGGAAGCTTTGAGGTCATTTTTCCAAAAATTCACCAATTTCTATAAAACATTATAACTTTAGGAAACAATTGCAGCTTGGTAGTTTGGAGTACAAAGATATATTTACCCATTTTTGATTCACTAGAATCTGTTCTTTCTAATAATGGGTAGTTTTCTAGGGTAAACCTACTGTTAGTGGAATGTTTGGCCTTGAAATCAGAAGTATGCCTTTTGGGGAGCGGGGCTTTGGAAATTTGGTAGTGTACTGCTTGTAGATTTTGATCTATACAAGTGAGAAATCTTCATAAAACTATATATATATATTTGGTACTGCCGCGTTCAGGAGACATAGACCTTTCCAAATCGGTTGTGTTCTCATACATTTTACTAATGACCATTTCTGGCAAGATGGCGCCGGTGTATGGCGACGTCGTAGTCTGAGAGTATCAGCCTGAGTCTGAGACTGTGACCACTTGTTGTGTGTCGTCCTCGCTTGATCTCTCGCAGAGCCCTTGGTGTGCTGTGGGTGCTGCTGCGAGTGCCGGCATTGTGTGTGCTGAAATGCTGCCATGTGTGCTGTCCTGGCTGAGACGGAAGGCGTCTGCTTCGTCCCTTGGGAGAGGAAGGAAAATCCCCGCTCTGCACTGTTTCTTCAGGGAAATCTGGCTCTTCAGTGGTCCATAAGTCCCGGAGTGACAGGTGACTCCCTTGGTGTGCCGAGACCGGATCTCTAGGGTCAACATGTAGGAGCACCAGGTGCGGCCTATCGGTTCATTGAGACTGGGGGCTTGAGTGTGGAAGGACCTCCCGGATGGTTAACTGCCTTGACCTATATCTTGTTTGAGCCCAGCTGCGGCCTGTGAAAATCTGGCTTTCCAGGGGTCCCTGTGAGTAGACTGTGTGAGTGAGGAGATATCTTTTATGTTGTTATCATCCCTGTCAGAGCTTGTATATCTATCGATATTTGGGATAATAAGGAAGGGACTGTGAGTTATAATAATTTGACCACAGGTCCCTGAAACTGTTGACCCTGCTTTGGGACTTTTAAACAAGCTCATACCTTATGCAAGATGGTACCAATAATTTATGAACGGGATATGCTGTTATATTTGCGGTTCCGGGCCCCATGTTTGGAGGACAGGAATGGCAGTGATGGGGTTAACCTTCTTAATAATACTGAGCTACCTGCTCCAAGAAAGATTATTCCCGCAGAGATTTATCAAAATCAGTGTTATTGCTGGAGAGTGCCCCTGTATCAGAGGAAAGGGCGTCGGAGGAAACGTGGGAAAAGAGCAGATGTTCTTCTGTGGATTAAGAGGTGGTTGGTCCTGAACCCAATACCATGCCTTGGGGGTAGCAGCTGGTTCTCCTTGTTAAATAGGTCTTTTGGGCCTCTGGGTCGGGTCATTGTGCAGCGATCCTTGGAGGACCAATATGGTTGGCTGCAGTCCATCTCTTGTGGACCTCCACAAGTTTTTCCACCGAAATTGATTGTCAAGCCAGGTGGTATTAATGTAAATAATCTTTGCAGTATTCCCTGTGTCCCGCTGCTAGACCCAAACTGCTGTGTGGAGGTCAAGGCAGCATTGATTAATGCCCGTTCACTATCAAACAGACTTTCATTTTTAATGAATTTTTGTTGTCTAAGGGCTTGGACTTCCTTTTCTTGACAGAAACATGGATGCGACCTGGGGAAAATCATTGCCTTTTGGCACTGTGTCCGGTCAATTATTCAATGTTAAATTGACAGTCTGGTCGGGGTGGTGGTGTTGCAGTAGTGTTTAAGAATTATATAAACTGTTTTATTGTACATCTTAATACGTTTTTAAGCTTTGAACTATTGGCTTTTAAAGTATTTTGCGAAGTTGTGTAGTAGTATATCGCCTACAGCATGGTTTTATAACAGAATTTGCTGATTTATTATCTGCTATTGTATTAGAATATGATAAAATTCTGTTGGTGATTTTAATATTCACGTCGATGTATGTTCTGATAATTTTTCTGTTGAGTTTTTAAACTTGATCGAATCTTTTAATTTTTTTTACAACATGTATCTTGTCCGACGCATAATCGGGTCGTACATTGGATTTGTAACAGACCATAAAAGTGTTATTTATGATTTTGCTTTGAATGATTTAGAGACAAAACCTAATTGTGTTAAACGGTCCCGGTTTTTAAATGATGAATCGGTAGGAAAATTTTCAAATGCATTTGCTGGCTGTAATTTCCAGTTAACCCAGTGTACACAGATTAATGATGTGGTAAATAGTTTTAATAAGCTTTGTTTAGATATATTAGACGATATTGCTCCTTTAAGGACTAGAATGAAACTAGTAAGATATTTCCCCCCATGGCTAAAAGGTGATATCTTACAAATTAAAAGGCAATGTAGACAGATTGAACGTAAGTGGAAAAAAACTAAACTTCCAGTTCACTATCTTTATATGAAGGACTTGTTGTCACAATATAATTGTAGGGTGACGGAGGAACGAACTATTTAATTTAATAATCTTATTACAGGAAATAAACACAATCCTAGGTTTCTTTTTTTCCACTATTGATCTTTTGCTGAATGGGCCAAAAGTAACTGTAGAACAAGCTGTAAATTGTGAAGTGCTTGCAATACATTTTAGGGATAAGATAGGTCATATTAGAGCAAATATTCCTTGTTTATCATGTGATATGGAAGTGTTACCTCCTAACAGGTACACTGGGGTTTTAGACCAGTTTGCTCTTTCTATGGAGGTATTAAAGGAGATTGTGCTGCAGTTAAAACCTTCTTCTAGCCCCCCTTCCAGCAAGCTTTTTTAAGATCGTTTTTGAATGTATAGCCCCTCTTGATATGGTAAATTTATCATCATCAGTAGGCTGTGTTCCTGATTGTTTTAAGTTGGCGATTATTCAGCCCCTTCTTAATAAACCGGTTTTGGACCCAAAAAATTTCAATAACTTTAGACCAATTTCAAAACTGCCATTTTTGTCAAAGATTGTAGAGAAGGTAATTTGGAATCAATTGATGCAGGCCCTGGAGAATAATAGTATTTTTGAAAAATTTCAATCAGGTTTTTGGCAAAAACATAGTACTGAGTCTACTCTTTTGAGCATTTTAAATGATTTATTTATGGAGGCTGACTCTGGAAATGTTTCTGTTTTAATTTTGCTGGATTGAACAGCAGAGTTTGATACTGTGGATCATGGTATTCTATTAGAGAGATTGAGAAATTGGGTGGGGTTACCTGGGTTGGCCTTAGGTTGGTTTGAATCTTATTTAGTGAACCGAAAATTTTTAGTGGCAGTCAATGATACTCAATCTTCAATTTATGACCTTTCCTGTGGGGTTCCTCAGGGGTCTATTCTTGGCCCACTTCTATTTTCATTATATATGCTGCCCCTTGGTTTTTTAATCCGACGTTTCAATATTGCTTTTCACTTTTTTATCTGTCTTTTAAGAAGAATTATCAGAATGCTATAAATAATTTAGTTGAATGTTATTAAGACCTGGATGGCTTGTATTTTTTTGAGTTTAAATGAAGATAAAACTGAGGTGTTGAGCATTGGCCATGAACAGTGTTCTAATGCTTTACATGTGGACCTTGATGTTTTTTTCAGCTAAGAAATATTGTGAAAATTAGACATACTCTTTCTTTGATTTAGTAAGGATTAATTATGCTTTTGTTTCCTCTCGCCTAGATTATTGTAATTCATTATTTACGTGTTTGAGTCAAAAATCTTGGCTGCAGCTAGTTCAAAATGCAGCGGCTCGGCTATTAACAAAATCCAGCCGATTTGATCATATTAGTCCAGTATTGGCTGATCTTCACTGGCTTCCGGTGAAGTTTAGGATTGATTCTAAAATGTTACTATTTACGTATCAAGCATTACATAATAAGGCTCCAGAATATATTTGAGTTGTTGACTGTTTACAATTGCAGTAGGTCGCTAAGGTCCTCTGGACAAGGATTATTGAATATTCCTAGAACAAGATTGAAAGGAAAAGGTGATTGTGCCTTTGCTGTATATGCCCCAAGATTGTGGAATAATTTACCACTTGATATTAGACACGCTAGTTCAGTGGATATTTTTAAAGCACGAATGAAGACTTATTTGTATACGCTGGCTTTTAAGTAGGGTTGAGTGATATTTGATGCAATGTAGTGTTGTTGGTATGGATTATGGGGATGTAATGATGTTTTTATAATGTATTTGGATGTTTATTTTTCTGTGTATATTTTAATTTTGTAGCTATTAGTGATGGGCGAATTTATTCGCCAGGCGCGAATTCGCGGTGAATTTGCGCGATTCGCCGCCAGCGAATAAATTAGCGAAACGCCCGCGAAAATTCGCAGGAAAAATTCGCCGGCGTCAAAAAAATTTTTCACGAAAAATGGACGCCGGCGCCAAAAACGGGCGCCGGCGTCAAAAACGGGCGCCGGCGTCAAAACGAGACTTTCGAAATTCGCGAATTTTTCGGCGAAGCGAAACGGCCCAAATTCGCCCATCACTAGTAGCTATGCTTTGAAAGGTGCTATATAAATAAACTTTTAATACTAACTTACATAAAATAAATGATGTTTCTGATATATGGGATTGTTCTTTGTGAAACATGATTTTTTTCATTTTATTGGACACTTAGAAGCCTATATTTGTTTACAGAGGTAAAATTCTTGCATATTTTGAAAGTTCAGGTTGTCCTGAAAAAAACAATAAATTGTTTTCCTGGGTAAACTAAAAGACCGCCCCAGGAAAGGCCCTTAAAGTGAAAGTGCAAAATATCTAAAAACTGCTTGGCAATAGATGTTGGCATCTAGGACAAAACGGCTGGCAGGGAAAGGTTTAATTAGATGCTGTATAGTATGACCTGGATGAATGAAATCCTTCATAGAGTACAAATATCCTCATATTTTATATATTTTACATAACGGTACATTTCAACAAATTTTACATTTCAGTCTCGACATAGGCGGCAGTTTTAAGAACTGGCTTATACCTAATCATTAACAGGAATGGATTATGGTGATAAGCTTTTATCAGTATGGAGGCTGGTTTGTCATAGGTTGCATATAGTTGTGCTCATTGGTGATCAGTCCTTTCTTCATTTCATTCTGAATTGAGTGCTGCTACACTTTTGATGCATGGCCCTGTGAGACTCTGGAGCTACAGTAACCCCCTGACCAGGCAGTAGCTCCAGGATTCCCTCAGCACCCTGTTTCAATAGGCACACTAAACTTGCCGAAAAAATTGGGCGTAGACATAATTTGCACAAAGAGCACTGGAACTGATGTGAGCAATGAGCAAACACAGAACAGATGCAAGGCAAACTGTAAAAATATTTGTCATTAGTATGTCCAAAGCACATGCACAGTTGTGTCAACTGTTTGCATGTATTGTGCAAGTGTTGGATGCATCACAATTGTGTCCGATTCAGGGGGAAAAAACATCGCAATTGTGTTGAAAAATGCACTTTTCTCACTGTGTCCGGGTGAATGTGCCCTAATGTATTTTTGCATACAATTAATATACCCAATAATATATTGACTTTATTTCAATTCATATTGAAAACCAGCTTAAAGGACAAGGAAAGTCTAAAATAGAAAAAGGCTAGAAATGCTGTATTTTGTATACTAAACATAAGCATGATCTTACTGCACCAGAAGCCTAATCAAACAAATGATTTATGCTTTCAAAGTTGGCCACAGGGGGCTGTCATCTTGTAACTTTGTTAAACATCTTTGCCTGACCCTGACCTTGCACATGCTCAGTGTGGTCTGGGCTGCTTAGGGATCATCATAAACAAAGCTGCTTGAGTTCTGCATGGCTGGTAAGTAAGGTGGAGGCTCCCCCTGCTGTTCATAAGTATGATTGTTTCCCTGCTCAGCAGTTAGGGACCATCTGACAATTCCTGTCCACAGAAGTAAATGAAGGGAGAATTTCACTGCATACAGTCTGGTTTCTTATAAAAACAGTACACATTTTTTAATTAAAGTATATTGGAGATAGGTTTCTTTTTTATTAAAGAAAGTAAAAATGGGATTTTATATTTTTGCCTTTCCTTGCCCTTTAAATGTATTTGCACTGTAGAAATTACATGGAAATACTTTTTAAACTCTGAATATTCTTAAATGTAAAGTTAATATGGACTGATAGTATAGATGTCATAATATCAATCCATTCACATCAATATTTAGTTTTGTTTTAGTTATAATGTCGAGCAGAGAAATCTCTAATTAGATTTATCTGTTTAGGTCAAATATTATCAATATTGTTATTTTAATTTACACTTATACTTGTACATTTTCTGGAATTTGTGATACATCTTCTGTTATATAACATCCTTGTTTAGTATAAAACTTAATAAAAAGAATTTGTAGAAAAAAGTAATTGAATTGAAACTCTGAATATTTGAGCATCAATAAAGTTGTGAGCTACTGGCAACTTGTTTCAGCTAAGCCAGAAACACCACAGAGTTGGTCTTGTACATCAGTTGTATCTATTTATTGGCTTATTTATCAAAAAAAAAATGTTGAACTTGTACTTTGAATAAAGTCATTTTTCATCGAACTCAAATGTTTGTGTATTTACTAAAAGTCTTTCTTTCTTTTCAATTGTTTTTATTGACATTTTTGAATAAACAAAAAGAACAAGGAGCAACAAAGTAAGAATAATTGTCAATTACAAAATAAGAAAAGAAATAGTATGCAACAATAAATTGTTAACAAAACATAAAAAAAAAAGAAAAAAAAAATATTATATAAAATAAGATAAGATAAACCTTCCTCTCTATCAACAAAATATAACAAAATATTTACCCAAATAAAAAACAAACAAAAAAAAACCCAAAAATGATCACATTCTCAGTCAATCTTAGAGCTTCAATGAGCAGAGAAAGAAGAATTTTCATCTGAATTATACATACATTTTTCTATTTCGAAGTTCTATCTTCCGACTTCAGAATGTTAAAAAGGGGAAAACCAAAGTTTAAGAAAATTTTCTCTACGACCTAAAACCTATTGCTTCATCAATGCAGAGAGATTTAAGGTAAGACAGTACAACCTTTAAATCTGGGGAAGTTTCTTAGATCCAATATAGAAAGATGGATTTACGAGTAGCAGCGATGACCAAATGAACAAAATTTTTATACTTATTCTAAACTATATTTTTTGGAATAACAACATTAGAGGACATTGCCCAAAGATCAAGCAATGCAAAATCCGGAGACAATTTAAAGTTAATATTTAATTTTTCATTTATAAATTTTTCAAGCAGACTCCATAGCTCAGAAATAAAAGGACATTCCCACGCATAATGATACTAAAAGTCTTAATATAAAATAATTCAATTGAAATAACGTGTGAAAACAACATTTAAATACATCAAATTTGCACTCTATTTTATGTCCTAGGTGGGTCAAAAATGTAAAATACTCTTTCAAATTGCCATATACAGCTCCCATTGACTTTTACATTTACGTTAAGCCTGTAAGTTTAATTTTTCTAATAATCTTTCAACTTTTCAAGTATCATACACAGGTGTTTTTGAAAGAAGAATTCAAATTGGGGAGTATTAGTGCAAATACGTTGATTTGCAGCAAAAGTTTTAACTCAAATGTAGACAAATCTCCCTCTTAGTTTCCCTTTTAATCAAACTTGCATGTTGCCTTACAATCTATGAATCCTTCAACCCAAAAGACTTCAGCCCTCTCATTCTTGTCCACAGCTTCTTCCTTGATACTAGATTTACAATCAGGCTTTTTCCCCTGTCCCTCAGAAACAAGGTATTCCTTTCTATATTTACATTTCAGCAATGGCAATATTCTTCTCGTCCAGAGACATTAACTCCAGCTTTCCCATTTTACCAGCCAAGCTTCTTGCGTTAGTAAACATACATATAATACAGGTACCAGTTACTATATTTCCTCTATATAACTTATGGTACTCTCTGCCATATATTATATCCCAATCAATCTCTGTTCCTGCACCTAGCTTATAATATCTCCTCCAACCATCCATCCTCTCTTCCAAAACTGCTGCACTGTTATTATTGAGAAGCAACTCAAGCCTGGCAAGGACTCATGTATCCTTGTATAGGTGCCCATCACTCATAAGCATACTACCTCCTCAGTCACACCTGAAACATTTATGTTGGTTGGGAGGGCATCGGTGGGACACTTGCTCTTACCTATCTATACCGACTTAAACCAATGATAATGTGCAGTCTCACTCCTACTCATTAGTCAGTTGAGTTTCCACCTTCCCTTAAGGCTGAAGGCATCTCCACTGAGCTCACTGGGCTTAACTGTTGCTCTTCAACCTACTCATACCCCAAGAGCACAATTGCTTCTCCAACTGTACCATAACATGCCAAATTCAAGACCATACAAAGATTCAGGCTCTATGACACTAATATTGATCCTCTTCTAGGTCCTTTTGTGTAGGAGCATGGAGTTGAAATAATTTTGTGATAAGAAATCAAGGGGTCCTTGCTGCCATGAGGTGACCCTTTCTGATGCACCCAGTGCTTGCAGTTCCGGTGGCCTAGTGTGGAGAACACAATTGCTCTCCTCTGGGCTTGTTACTGCATTATGTAACTTTTGTTCGTTATAAATGACCCAGACCCAGAGTGTGCAGTCCCCCTTCATTTTCTGACTCTACACTAGCAGAGCTGAAATTCTGATTTTAAAAACAGAATTTCAGCTTTTAAAGTTACCTGGAGCAGCTTTTTTTGCCACCCCTGGTAACTTGCAGGTTGCTGCCGCCAGAGGTTAGTTTCTCAACAGAGACACCAGAGCACCTGGGTATTGCTTTCTGTTATGGACAAACTGATGGGCCCCGCAAGTGAAGCAAACGTTACCTCAACAGCCCCTCTTAAAGACACTTATTTTTGTGCAGTCATCTGCTGGGTGAGTGAAAAAAATAGGGCACAATGAATTTATTGTAATTTGGTCCCCAGTTTTCCCAAAGCAGGTCCCTCATTTTCCCAGAGGGTAGACAGGAAAAGATGAGCAGAGAGGGCAGATGGAAAATTGGCTCCGGTGTCTGTCCTAGCCTGTGTGATTGGTCGGAAAATTTCAAAAAATTCTTGGAGCCAATACGCTTTGTCTTAAGGTGGCCATACACTATTAGATCTGCTTGTTTGGCGAGGTCGCCAAACGAGCGATCTTAACCCGATATGCCCACTAACAGCTGGGCGATATCGGGTGAACCTTGAGGCCGAACGATCGGATTACAATGCTGCAAATGGGCGCAGACGGGTCGCAGGACCACATCAACTAGCCAATGTGGTCCTGGATCACAGAGAAAAAAGTTGTCTGATCAATATTGGGATGACGTGTCGGGAGCCCCCCACACACACACAAATCAGTCTAAAGGACCGATATCGGCAGCTTTAAAGGACAAGGAAAGGCAAAAATATAAAATCCCATTTTTACTTTTTTTAATGAAAAAGAAACCTATCTCCAATATACTTTAATTAAAAAATGTGTACCGTTTTTATAAGAAACCAGACTGTATGCAGTAAAATTCTCCCTTCATTTACTGCTGTGGATAGGAATTGTCAGATATTCCTTAACTGCTGAGCAGTGAAACAATCATACTTATGAACAGCAGGGGGAGCCCCCGCCTTACTTACCAGCCATGCAGAACTCAAGCAGCTTTGTTTATGACGATCCCTAAGCAGCCCAGACCACACTGAGCATGTGCAAGGTCAGGGTCAGGCAAAGATGTAAAACAAAGTTACAAGATGACAGCCCCCTGTGGCCAACTTTGAAAGCATAAATCATTTGTTTGATTAGGCTTGTGGTGCAGTAAGTTCATGCTTATGTTTGGTATACAAAATACAGCATTTCTAGCCTTATTCTATTTTAGACTTTCCTTGTCCTTTAATCTGCCTGTGTATGGCCACCTATGACCCCCTCACATTGATGTGTTTTTTGATGGCTGGTCCATTCTATGTACTTTTTAGTGGCTTTCTAGAAAGGAGATGTGATATATCCCCCCCCAGGCACACCAATAAAATTACAGTCTACTTGCAACGTACAAATTTAACATTGCTTATGCGACTAAATGTTCATGTGGACAATTATATGCAGGACAGACTGCTTGTCGAGATAGAATCCAAGAACACAAATCACCTATTAATACAAAAAAATATGGATCCAGAAATTTCTGTTCATATTCTCCAGAAAGTCCAAGGGGTACAAGAATTAAAATTTAAAATTTCAAGTTATTGACATTGTTGCAAAATGTCACTGGGTTGGACATAGGGTAAAGTTATTATTAGGTAAAGAGCAGACACAGATGCCCCAGTTGGAAACATTAACACCCCAGGCCTAAACAGAGAATATGATTTTATTTTTCGGCATCTGGATTTAATTGTCTTTATCCCATGTTTTCTTCTGCAGTAGGTGCATTTTAATGGAACATCGGTGACTTTTCTCAACTCTCTGTTAACTGTAGAAAGGGAATGTAACATTAGGGTTGTCAGGTGAGTGAGGTTTTGTATTTTATGTATTGATTTTGTAACAATGTAACTTTTGCAGACAAGCTTGTGCACGATGCAATCATATACAGTAAATGACCAGTAGATGGAACTATGATGTTTGACTATAAATTCTTGCACATGCAGTGGTTTAGCAGCTTGATATAAGACCAAATGATCTGAAACGCTGCTGCTTTCTGAGTCATGGCCAATGTTCTAATAAAGAGGGTTTTAAAAAAATTCATTTGAAGTGCTCTCTATTACAAATATTCCTGGAGAAGAAACTAAAGAAGCATGAACAGTTCAGACACAGATCCTTAGATCTGGGGGCAAACGTTGCACTTAACCTTTATTATAGACCATGCCATCACAATGCACATAGATCCTGTCTGACGCATAATATGCTTTAAAACACTGTAAGTGCTTAGTGGAACCCAAAAGAAGAGTCAACCAACAATGCATGGTACAAATGATGTAATTATAAAAACATGAGATGGCTTATGGGACAGAAAATTGTTTATTTTGAATACAAAAAAACATAGAGGAATATTAGAGAATGATAACACCTATTAAGCATTAGTTGACCTCTCTCTCTCTTGATATGAAATGAATACAAATTCCAAAAATGTGTCTCTTGAGAGTTCCAAATGAGAGCAAAAAGAAAACAAGAATTTCTTAAAAGGTTTTAAACGGTTCTACACTTTTTTTTATTGTCTCCAAAGGAAATCTGAGAGTAGAATTAGAGCAGCATAAGAAGATTTATTAATCCTACGTGATTATTCTTATGGAAGTAACAGAGTAATGAGGCAGAGATGAGTATACATACAGACAGGACAAGCCTTATGATATTCTCTATGGTGTAACTTCTCTCTCTCACTGTTCCTCCTGCAAGAAAAATATTAACAGATTAGACTTGCACCTCTCTGTAAAATGACAACATAAAGTACACATTGGAGGGTTGGTGCATTTCACTAGAATCCCACTTTAACTTTCTATCCAGAAAAGTGTGAATGTTACATGTACTTTGAAGTCTGGTCACTAGAGAGCAGCAAGCCAACGTCTCATGAGAAGTTTCTTGGGAAAGGGAGGTTGTAGCCTGTGAAAACTTAAATAAGGAGGTTGGAGAATGAAGACCCTCTTTGGCATTATATTTTAGCTGGCGCTTCCCCTATTCAAGTCTAAATGGAGCATGCTAATATAAATAGGAAAACAAAGTGTGTAAGGTTACACCTGTGAAGCTCATCTAAGGGGAGTGAGGCAGCAAGGTTAGTTAGCATGGACAGCTATCACCTTAGCAAGGAGGTTAATGGAGTATCAACAAACAAGTATCTAGAGATCATGGTTCCAGGCTAAATGTCCTAAGTGCTGAACTGTATAAAATCCTAGCACCCGGCATAACCCCAACTCTCTTCAACAATACACATGATCTCCCACTAGGGCCAGAAGCAAATGAAGCCCGAATTATCCTTCTTCCAAAAAAAAAATGGCAGAGACCCAACCAAACTGCAGTCATGTCTACCCCATCTCTCTACTAAGACCTAAAGCTTCTCTCAAAAATCATGGCAGACAGACTGCAACAAATCCTACCCACAATCCTTACTCAAATTCAATTAGGCTTCACAAAAGGAAGACATTAAGTTAAGGCCATATGTGAGATTCTAGCCTCCATATACCTGCATAACATAGAAAAACACAAACATGGGCCACCATCAGTATTCACGGGCCCCATACAACAAAATTTTCTGGGGTCCCATACTATTTAAAAAACATTGGTGGCGTTGCCCCCGACAAGTTAAAAAAAAACACTGGTGCCGTGGCACCCCTACAATTGAAAAAAAACACTGGTGCGTGGCCCCCCTACAAGTTAAAAAAAAAAACACTGGTGCTGTGCCCCCCCTACAAGTAAAAAAAAAAACCAATGGTGCCATGGCCCCCTACATGTTTAAAAAAAACATTGGTGGCCAGGGACCGGTACAAGTAAAAAAAAAAACCCCCCTTGGTGGCCAGCCCCCCCAAGTAAAAAAAACATTTGTGGCCCACCAGCTGCCAGGGCCCCCCAAGTTAAAAAACAAAAAAGCATCAGCGGCCAGGGCCCCCCCAAGTTAGAAAAAAAATTAGTGCCTAAAGGTTTAAAAAAAAAAAAAAATTAGTGTTCAGCATGGCTTGGCTCCTACTTTGGAGCAACTCGACTTCTACTTCGGCACAACTTGGTTCCTAATTCACCACAACTCAGCTCCTACTTCAGAGCAACTTGGTTCCTACTTCCCCGCAACGCGGCTCCTACTTTGCTGCATTTCAGCTCCTACTTCAGAGCAACTCGGCTCCTACTTTGCTGCAACTCGGCTCCTACTTCAGAGCAACTCGGCTCCTACTTCTAAGCACCTCAGCTCCTACTTCGCTGCAACTCAACTCCTACTTCAGAGAAACTCGGCTCCTACTTCAGGGCAAATCGGCTCCTACTTTGCAGTTCAAGGGGGGCAGGGCTAATCCAGGAAATGCAGAATGGCCAGGATCCCCCCTTAACATATAGAAGCCAGTGCCCCCTTATGGTTGCCATGAATATATCATACCCATCTTCTCAGACTACTCAAGTTTCAACACTTTGGTCACAAGTGAAATGTTGTGGTTGTGTTGGACTTTAAGTAAAAAACATTTAAAACTATCTAGAGATCATGTATTAACAGGTAGACAAAGTAGACAAGGTGGAAAATGAAGCATGTGCCTGTATTATTATTCACCTGCAAGCTGCACACTACATCTTATACTTGAAAATCCAAGACAAGGTTCAGAGTGCAGCTCAGGCAGGTGAAGGGGCCGTGTATTTAACAGCAATTATAAGCAAGCATTAAGTATAGGGCTGTCCATTATCTTGCATCCCCTGACACTCCCTAGCATGTGTAATCTGAATTATGTGCAAGTTCATTGTAACATAGTAAGTTACTGTAGGTTGAAAAAAGACACACATCCATAAGTTCAACCTTTTTACTTTTTTTAACCTAACCGCCAGTTGATCCAGAGGAAGGCAAAGCAAAAATTGTGCTCCAGAATATATGTGACATTGTTTCTCACAAATAGATTTAAAGATCAACTTAACCCTAATTTCCCCTACCTAATATAAATAATAATAGATTGGTGTATAAAGCTGTACATCTTTCATTTAACTTGCATGATGCATAACTGACCAACCCTGGAACATTTCTGATTTTTTTTATATTTAATCTGACATGGGGCTAGACATATTGTCAGTTTCCCAGTTGCCCCAAGTCATGTGACTTGTGCTCTGATAAACTTTAGTCGCTCTTTACTGCTGTACTGCAAATTGGAGTGATATCACCCCCCTCCCTTTCCCCCCAGCAGCCTAACAACACAACAATGGGGAGGTAACCAGATAGCAGCTCCCTAACACAAGATAATAGCTGCCTGGTAGAACTAAGAACAGCACTCAATAGTAAAATCCAGGTCCCACTGAGACACATTCAGTTACATTGAGTAGGAGAAACAACAGCCTGCCATAAAGCAGTTCCATTTTAAAGTGCTGGCTCTTTCTGAAAGCACATGACCAGGCAAAATAATATTTATGTATTTGTTGGTAATGCCAAATTGTGCAAAAGTACAAGTAAATGCAAGTTTATGCGGTAGAAATAACTAAAATGCTAGTTATATACTAAATGGCAGTGTGGTGGGGGCATCTTTAAAGAAAAAGCCACACATTTTTTCACTTTGCAAATATCCCTTTTAAACACTTAACATATATAACATACGGGAATTGCAATATCATAAGTGATTGGATAATTTTTTTTAATCAAGCATAATATCCAAGGCTATTGTGATCTTAGCTTTCTACAGTCAGTGTAAGTATATATATATATATATATATATATATATATATATATATATATATATGTGATTGTATATATGTGTATATAGGCTGGTTCTCTGATGAATCAAAGCCACAAACACCTTATACTAGCTGGAGGTTTGCCTGAGGGTAGGAACAGG
The DNA here is from genome assembly GCA_038501925.1 of Xenopus petersii. Classification (NCBI taxonomy): domain Eukaryota; kingdom Metazoa; phylum Chordata; class Amphibia; order Anura; family Pipidae; genus Xenopus; species Xenopus petersii. The sequence continues at coordinate 8,658,557 of CM076686.1, read as the reverse complement.
AAGCTCAGCAGTGGAGAGAGACTAGACGGCTGAATAGCACATTACAAAGGGGTTAGACACAAGAAAAGTTGACAGATTTAGGTCAGTCCATGCAGTAATTATTCAGGCATAGGTTACATTGTGTATATAATCTTGTAATAATACTCACCAAGGATATGTTGTACCTATTTTGTAGTGATTAACTTCAGTTCCAAATTTTGATCACTAGAGACCAGTGTAATACAAGTAGTACTCACAGAGGAGCAGGTTGTTTCAGAAGGAAGTCCCTCATTTACTAAATCAAAGACCTTTTTAGCAGAAGTAACTAAAGGGGCCTCAGAAAAGATAGTTCACAAGGTGCCTAGGTAAGTGACAAGAGTCCATCTGTGCTTCTGGTTAGGGCGTATAGTAGTACATGAAATTATAAAAAGAGGACTTTCATTTCACATTTATCTCACCATGAGAAAGGCTTGTTTTACAGACTAAGGGGCAAATTTACTATGGGTCGAATATGGAGGGTTAATTAACCCTCGATATTCGACCATCAAAGTAAAATCGTAAATGTTCTGTAGGTTTTAGATGGCGAAGTAGTTGGTCGAAGTTTTTTTTAAAGAGACAGTACTTCGACTATCGAATGGTCAAATAGTCAAACAATTTTTACTTTTACAAAGTCGTAAAAAAAATCATCAAAATTCAAAGTATTTTTCCTTCTATTCCTTCACTCGAGCTAAGTAAATGTGCCCCTAAATGTTGGCCCCACACAATAAAGTTCTTTTGAGTTGATGCCCTTTGAGTACAGGGCATAATATTTATGATCTGTAATTTGTAACCAAAACCTACTATTTTTAATAATATATACATATGCTAAGTATAAAGTATTTGTAGAGGTACAGGTCCAAGGAATGTGCATTGAGCATCTTTATATGTGATCAAATGAATGCATTAAATGCCAGACAATACAGAAAGTTTTAAGCTAAAGGAGAAATGGGCAAGAAAAAAAAAATCCCACGTGGTTTTTAGTGTGGTTGAGACAAATCACTGATGTTAGAAATAGGGATGCACAGAATCCACTATTTTGGATTAGGCCAAACCCTAGTGAAAGATTCAGCCGAATACTGAACCAAATCCGAATACTAATGTGGGAAGGGAAAAACATTTTTTACTTCCTTGTTTTGTGACAAAAAGTCACGTGATTTCCTTCCCCACCCAAATCTGCATATGCAAATTAGGATTCAGATTCGGTTCGGCCTGGCAGAAGGATTCGGCCGAATCCGAATCCTGCCAAATCCCAAACCGAATCCTGGATTCGGTGCATCCCTAGTTAGAAACCATAGTAGATAGCAAGCTTGGCTGCAACACAATGACTACAAAGCCTGACACCAGAAACTGTCTATACCTTCATCTTGTGACCACACATAACACTGGTGCATAGACACTGTTTGCATTGTATAGAGGTTCAGCAACCAGTGAAACAGCTGAGGGTATTGGGGACATGTTATATACCTAATCTTAATTATTATTTTATAATGTAGAAACAAATATCACATTATTAATGGGTATCATGGAATCCCACCCTAATGGCATGTGGACTTGGATCTTGACGTATAGGATCAAAATCACAGCTATAACTGATACGTGTACATTTTATATTTATACCAAACATTATATCAGAGTAGAATATTATGTGACATATAATCAGATCAGTATGAGAAGTCAGGCAGTCAGAAAACTCGCCATTTGTAACATTCAGTGTCACTGGGTCACTTCTCTCACTGGTTCCAGTCTGACACTGGTAATTCCCTCTGTCCTTCTCTTCTGTATTCTCAATTCTAAAGCTCCACTCCTCTCCCTTTATCCTCTCATTGTCCTTGTACCAGGAATATCTCTGAGTTAATGGAGCAGTAGAACTCATGTTACTTGTGAGAGTTATAGTTGCTTGCTTAGATATTGTGGCCCAGTTTGGAGAGAAGGAAACCACAGGCCTGACCTCAGCTCCTGAAAACACAAATGTATTTTACAAATATATTGCACTGTGGAACTTCCATGCCCTTATTATCTAAACAATTGTATAAATGACCCCTCTCTACTTTTTAAATACAACTTGATTGACTATTTTTTCTATTAATTAATATTTATCACTGTGAAGAGAACAAGATAGATTAGATATAGAACAGAAATAGAGAGGAGAATTTAGTAGAAGAATTTCTGTATATTTCTGGGGCATTGGTTGGATTAGAATTTACAGAAATTCTCACCTGTATTTTCCATAACTGTAACTGCAAAGAAAAGCAGAATTTGAGTCAGACAAAACTCAGAGCATTTATAATTTTAATAATAAGATTTAAAAATGCAGTCCAGAATCATTATTTTTATATATAAAAAAAAAACTAATAAAGTGCTCAAGATATAAATGAAACTTGTTTTTCAGTCATACAACTTAAAGTAACAGTAAAAGTATACACTTACCCATAGAGATACATGGAGTGTTTTTCATATTAAGCAAAAAAAAGGTAAGATTAGAGAAAAAAACTAAAACATTTAATATTTCAAAGCAATAATACATCTGAAATTAATGTAGTTGTGTTCACCTATATTTTCACTTAATTCTTGCTGCAAAAACATTTCTTAGATGCAAAGCACAAGTGGGTGAGCTTAAGCCTCATCAGTGATGAATAGTGATGGGCGAATAGTCAATGGGCGAATTAGATTATTAGATTAATTAGATTATGGGTGTACACCAGAATAACCACACTGACACAAGACGTTCAGTATAGAAAAAGCTTCTCCCCATCCTGCTATTTTATCTACCTTTGGGTCTACAAAAAATCCCCCTATGGGGCTACATCTATACACATATTGTTTACAGATTTCACCAAGATTGGGTGATGGCAAATCTTTAGAACCTTTGCTTCCCATGATAGAATTTCACACGATTATGATATAAATATGTTGCAATAAATCATGAATTTGGATAAAGCTGTCTTGAGATCAGAGGTCCCGACAAAACTTTTATCCAGTTCCGAGATAAGTCTTAAAGGACAAGGAAAGTCTTAAATAGAATAAGGCTAGAAATGCTGTATTTTGTATACTAAATATAAACATGAACTTACTGCACCACAAGTCTAATCAAACAAATAATTTATGCTTTCAAAGTTGGCCACAGGGGGCTGTCATCTTGTAACTTTGTTATACATCTTTGCCTGACCCTGACCTTGCACATGCTCAGTGTGGTCTGGGCTGCTTAGGGATCATCATAAACAAAGCTGCTTGAGTTCTACATGGCTGATAAGTAAGGCGGGGGCTCCCCCTGCTGTTCATAAGTATGATTGTTTCCCTGCTCAGCAGTTAGGGACCGTCTGACAATTCCTATCCACAGCAATAAATGAAGGGAGAATTTTACTGCATACAGTCAGGTTTCTTATAAAAACGGTACACATGTTTTAATTAAAGTATATTGGAGATAGGTTTCTTTTTCATTAAAGAAAGTAAAAATGGGATTTTATATTTTTGCCTTTCCTTGTCCTTTAATATTGCAACAAATTTATCGAAAAGTAAATATCGAGCAAGAAAACCTGACAAGGGTTGGCTGTCTTGGGATCAAAGGTCCCGACAAAACCTGACACCTTGATCAAGCGGTGATCCTTAATCTTGCAAAATATTTAGCATACAAATAATTAAAACAACATTAAACACTACAAAATGACATTAAAACACAACATGCACAACATGCAAAGAACAGTACGGAAGCGCTGTAACTATTCAGGGTCCCCTGTCTCAAGTAGCAAAACTGAGTTTACCACAAACTCTTGAGCTTACCAAAAACTCTTTTTGAGTCTACCAAAGACTCCTGGAATTTACCTAAAATTCCTATTAGGTCCCTCATCAGGGATCCTCTTTATCTAATAGCCACCAAAGCCATTAGTACCCCAACCCTATACTTAGAGATACAGCATTAAGCATATATGGGTGGTAAGGAAAAGATCGTCAATAAGACAGATTCTTACCTACCCTCCGTGCCGCTTGCTATAATCCGCTTCTGACACCAGATTGTTGGGGTAACCGGCTACTGATGCCCAGGGGTCCCTAAGACAGCACGTCCGTACGTTCCTCGGATCCGGGAGCTTGTACAGAGAGACACTAGCAAGCAGTGAGACTAATAACAAGTTCAGTTTATTGGTAGTGTTACAACAGCTTATATTGAGTACAAAGACAAATAACACTTTGATGTATAGGAAGCATATGATCTGTAGCATAGGGGTAAGACACATTTTGTGACAGGATACATCGCTTATCAGTAAGTAATAACAGTTGCAGAGAAGAAACAGCACATTGATTGTGTAGCATTGTGTAACATAAAGGTAACCCTTCAAAGTGCAGTGAGCAAAGTACACATTCAAACACAATCTCCATGTTTTTTTCTTAGATTTCCAGCATATTTGCATTCGGATGCTGAAGCCCTGTGCAGTGAGACATTCCATATTCTTGTGCTTGGGCTTTCCTAATACAATTTGTAAGAAAACCCTTTTTTGCACCCCCATTGCGGGGTCGAGCTCTTCTTCCTGCTCTCTCCACCCGCCACCTTACATTGCCAGCTTCCGACTTCCGGGTGGAGGGAGGGCAGGGTTGGGTGCGGGTTTTACCCAACCCGCACATCACTAGGGTGCAAGGGTTCGAGCCATATGAGGAGCAAAATTGAATCCATGTAGCTAGCCTATAAAGCACTTGCACCTGTGAGATTGGCAGTGATGAAAAATTCAGAACAAAAAAAATACAAGGCTCTCCTGCTGTTCCATTCAAGATCCTCAGACTGATGTGGCTAGGCTAAGGAACTGGTTTTTAAGATAATATCATATATCACATAATTTTTTTCTGTTTAGCTTGAACTAAATCAGTGGGCAACAGCATTGCAGTTTAAAAAATACATCTCTGAAGTCTTCATCATCCTCATTTCTCTGTATAATGAACTAATAAGTCATCCAGAACTAGAGATGGTGATTTAAGAGATGCAGAATACTAATGTTTTACCACATTCTGAACACTAGGGTATGTCTATCCCTGTACTAGATGAAGGGAATGGCAGGACCTAGTTAAAAAAACCTTTCACTTTCCTTCCCTACTAATAGGAGGACAGTATTGGAGGCAACAGCCTCTATGTTTGACAAGCAGCAATCCAACCTCAAACCATTCACATTTGTCTGCACCCATACAGTTAAAAAACATTTCAGTGCATATGGTGAAATCCTATTCCCCCCATTATCAGTACATTTTCTCTCATCACCTGCTTTGTGTAAGCAGTTGCCTCCAGGGAAATTTTTATAGTGTTGCAGCAAGCGTGACTGTGTTTGTGTACCTGCTCTGAAAAAGCTGGGAGTGAATGGAGGAGCAGAAAGAATCCCAAGGCACACAGGATAATTGCGAGCAAGCTGCCTTGCGTGTTTATTGCGAAGTGCAACGTTTCAGGGTCACGCATGCTTGAGAAAGGGGCATGACCCTGAAACGTTGCACTTCGCAATAAACACACAAGGCAGCTTGCTTGCAATTATCCTGTGTGCCTTGGGATTCTTTCTGCTGGACGGTTTGGGAGGCGGCCGATCCTCTACCTTCGTGCACCAGGTGTCGTTACTCTAATTTACTAAGGGTGTGCGAGAGCCATAGCTGAACTACCAATGAATGGAGGAGAACAGGGTGTGACCTCTATGCCATGCACCATTGAGTGTTTTGCAATTGCCCAGCTACAGGTAGCTGTCCAATCAGACTACAGGTGAGCAGCAGATAAAAGAGGTGTGGGACTACACCTCAGTGTCCTACTTCCTTGTGCTGGAGTGAGGAGTGGTGCTGCTAGAAACTGGTGAATGGGTATCTGTGGAGGGGAGAGTTAGGGAGACTTGGAGAGAAGCCTGAATGTACCAGAGTGCACACGCTGCTCTTTATGGTGAGTACCCCAGAGAGGGGAAAAGGGGGGAAAATACTTTTGTTTATATTAAGCTAAATTATTTCACAAAAAGCCTTCTATGAGGATATTTTTGGTGCTCAGCAGTCCTATCATAAGCCATAATATTAGAGTAGACAAGAGAGAGACAGTGGAAAGCACTTGACTTAACCGATCTCACTAAGTTTGTTTTATCAGGGGAAGATACGATCTCCTGGGCAATGCAGCTACACACATACATTAAAGGATAAGTAAACCTTTAAGATAAGTGAATGTAAAATTAATGAGAGTGCTAGTCTAAGAACTTTTTCAATGCACATTTATTAGTTATTAATTTTTCATACCACAATGTTAAGGGATACATGCACTATTAATATAAATTAATTTTGTTACAACAGCACCACCTCCTGGTCAGTTTCCCACCAGTCTGACCACCAAGTCTTTTAGGAAAGAATTAGAAACCTTTCTCAACTGTTTTCAGAATGGTGGGAAACTGACCAGACGTTGGTGCTGATGTAATAAAATTCATTCATATTAACAGTACATGTATCCCTTAATATCTTGGAATTACAAACCATAAATAATGAAAAAAAATGCTTAGAATAGCAATCTCACCAGTTTTACATTCACTTATTTTAAAAGTTTACTTATCCTTGTTGGATCTTGATTACCTTCGGGCCCACTCCTACCTGTAAGGCCTATTTAACATTTGAACTCTGGTTCTGTCCTATGCAATTCTCCATTTCTTATAGCAATATATTTTTCATATAGCAGTATATTTCTGTATAACCGTAAACCATTTATAAGATACAGCGAGGTGCAATGTAACAGTTATAAAAGTGGAACCTAATAGTTATTATGAAATTGCTTGTGGTCAGGTAAATAAACTAGGGATGCACCGAATCCACTTTTTTTGGATTCGGCCGAACCCCCGAATCCTTCATGAAAGCTTCGGCTGAATACCGAACCGAATCCGAACCCTAATTTGCATATTCAAATTAGGGATGGGAAGGGGAAAACATTTTTTACTTGTTTTCTGACAAAAAGTCACGTGATTTCGCTCCCCACCAATAATTTGCATATGCAAATAAGGGTTCCGATTCGGTTCGGCCGGGCAGAAGGATTCGGCCGAAACCTGCTGAAAAAGGCCGAATCCCGAACCGAATCCTGGATTCGGTGCATCCCTAAAATAAACAACTGTACCAAGTATAAAGTTTATACCCATATAAGAATATTTCAGGACTTCTTAAAAGGAAAAAATGTTTTATTGTATAAATTACAGACACTGCACCCAGGCATGTAAACCTTTTTGTCAAGAGTGCTGGCAACATGAAGGTTGTATTATATATCAACCAATCAGTGTATTTTAGCTATTACTGCATATATGGCGCTAGTATTATTTATTACTATTGACTAGTTAAAAAGCTCCTCAAAATCATGATTATATATATATATATATATATATATATATATATATATATATATATATATATATATATATATATATATATATATATATATATATATATATATATATATATATATATATATATATATATAACATTCACTAAAAATGTGCTTCAACCCTTAAAAAAGCCCTCAATTTCTATATATCCATAGTGGAACTATAACTTTCACTATTAAATATAACTCCACAGATCTCTAAATTAGACCAAATCACCTATTGTAACATTCAGTCACAAGTATAAATATCAAACGTGAAAAAAAGAGGACTCAACCTCCAGGACGCTATCAATGAATTGAGTTCAACAAGATACAAATAATTTAAAAAGGCAATATTTATTCACAACCATGCCCCAATTCTAAGTTAAAACAAAGTTAAAAGACAAACAAGGTGCAGCAAATGGGGGGAGGGATCCCTCAGTTAGATTATTTGACCCCACCACCTGCCTTATATTAAAGCAGGTAGGAAGAGCAAATCATATAATTGGTAACTGCAAGTGAGGAACAGACCACTAGGTCCATGAAAATAGTAACACTAAAGTAATAAGGCACACATCTATGCCGATAGTTATATCCAGTGATTAGTAATCACACAGCTGATAAGGCACCAAGCTGAAATAGTGAAGTATATGGCGGAACATGAAACTTAAGCACTGTCCAAAATGTTGTAAAGTTGCAGGATTATCCCAATGTAGTAAGCACCAAGTCTTCTCTCAAAGGACAGTTCCACAATGTGGAATCAGCAGTGTGATCTGTATACTGAAGTTAGTAATTAATAAAATTGGGAGTGCAGATGTAAAAGTCCAGTGACTTCCTTAGCGAAGTGATTTAACAATCGCAATCAATGTCCTGTCCTACTCCCAAATAATAAGGTAAGTATACAGACCGTTTGCCTCGCAGTGCGGGTTTAAATTGAGCAGGTGAAGTCAGCATCCGTGTTCCAAGTCTGCCACTTTAAAGAGAATAAATCCGTTCCGCTACTGGTTGGGGATCACTGCTTTACATCATACTAACGGTTAATTCAAAGGGTAACAACCCCTTTAAAGTGACCGCTGTCACATCTGTCATACAAATATAATTTTAATATGTTTTGTAGAAGGGATGAGACTTATATGTACTTATTTTAAACTACAAATCCTGAAGCTGTTGAGGGTTAAATGTAATTGGGCTCGTTTCACTTTCATGTCTTAGCTGAGTTATTCGTAAACAAGAGAACCAGTTTTACTGCTTCAATACTGTGTGCGCTGTAGTTTCTTGTGGTCTCAGGGAAATTCTGTTCTAAGGGCTCTTACTCACGAGCGTTTCTTCATGCGCTCCCCTGCGCTCCGTTTGGCTGCGTTCAGCCGCAGGGGAGCGCAGGTCTAGACGCTGCTAATATCTTTCTATGTGCCTGTACTCACACAGGCGCATGTAAGCGCTGAACGCAGGAAAAATGCAGCATGCTGCATTTTTCTGCGTTTTTCAATGGTTCAGCGCTTACATGCGCCTGTGTGAGTACAGGCACATAGAAAAATATTAACAGCGTCTAGACCTGCGCTCCCCTGCGGCTGAACGCAGCCAAACGGAGCGCAGGGGAGCGCATGAAGAAACGCTCGTGAGTAAGAGCCCTAACAGTCTGAGGTTTTAAGCACGTACTGCAAATCAAACCTGCAGTCAATTACATATACTGTAGCTTAAAAGATGCAGAAGAAATCCACACAAAAATAAAATTACATTAAACTCTTGGGGGGAAAAACTTTGTGTTCTGTATCCCACTCTACAGTCGGCACTTCTAAGCTTACCTTCTTGCCCTGATGTATTTCTACTGTATGGGCAGTTATTGAGTACATGTATGGGATCTGTTATCCAGAATGCATATCCATAATAGATATTTCTGTAATTCATTTTTGAAATCTGACATGGGGCTATATATAAATATCTATATATATAGATATTGTCAATTTCCCAGCTGCCCCAAGTCATGTGACTTGTGCTCTTATAAACTTCAATCACTCTTTACTGCTGTACTGCAAGTTGGCGTGATATCACCCCCCTCCCTCCCCCCCAGCAGCCAAACAAAAGAACAATGGGAAGGTAACCAGATAGCAGTTCCCTAACACAAGATAACAGCTGCCAAGTAGATCTAAGAACAACACTCAATAGTAAAAACCCATGTCCCACTGAGACACATTCAGTTACATTGAGAAGGAAAAACAGCAGCCTGCCAGAAAGCATATGTTGGAATTCTTTATAATATGCCATTGGGAACCCGTCTTGTCCTGGGCTTTTGCCTACTGGGGTAGAAGAAATGGCTGACTGCAATTCCTCCAGGGGGTCCCTTGCTTTTCAACTTGTTTATTAATGACCTGGAGGTGGCCATTGAAAGTACTGTTTCTATTTTTGCAGATGAGACTAAATTGTGCAGAACTATAGGTTCCATGCAGGATGCTGCCACTTTGCACAGTGATTTGTCTAAGTTGGAAAACTGGGCAGCAAACTGGAAAATGAGGTTCAATGTTGATAAATGCAAGGTTATGCACTTTGGCAAAAATAATATAAATGCAAGTTATACTCTAAGGGGCAGATTTATCAAGGATCGAATTTCAAAGTGTAAAATACTTCGAAATTCGACCTTCGAATTGAAATACTTCGACTTCGAACGATTTTAGCGAACGATCGAACGATTTTACTTCGATGTGTTAAGACTAAGAAAATGGTCTAGAAGATCCCCATAGGCTAACATAGCACTTCAGCAGGCTAAATTTGGCGAAGTATTGAAGTCTAAGTTTTTTTTTTTTTTTTTTTTTTTTAAAGAGACAGTACTTCGATTATCGAATGGTCGAATATTCGAACGATTTTTACTTCGAATCGAAGTCGTGGTATCCAATTCGATGGTCAAAGTATCCAAAAAATTACTTTTGTAGATAACAAGTTGTCTAACTCTGGGCAGTGTCATTCTGTGGCTACTAAAGCAAATAAAGTTCTGTCTTGTATAAAAAAGGGCATTAACTCAAGGGATGAAAACATAATTCTGCCTCTTTATAGGTCCCTGGTGAGGCCTCATCTGGAGTATGGGGGCAGTTTTGGACTCCAGTCCTTAAGAGGGATATAAATGAGCTGGAGAGAGTGCAGAGACTAAGTGCAACTAAATTGGTTAGAGGGTAGAGTGTCAAGGTTGGGGTTGTTTTTCTCTTGGGGTTGTTGGACAAAAGGCGCTTGCGAGGGGACATGATTACACTTTACAAGTACATTAGAGGACATTATAGACAAATAGCAGGGGACCTTTATACCCATAAAGTGGATCACCGTACCAGAGGCCTCCCCTTCAGACTAGAAGAAAAGAACTTTCATTTGAAGCAACGTAGGGGGTTCTTCACAGTCAGGACAGTGAGGTTGTGGAATGCACTGCCGGGTGATGTTGTGATGCTGATTCAGTTAATGACTATAAGAGGGACTTGGATGATTTCTTGGACAGACATAATATCAAAGGCTATTGTGATACTAAACTCTATAGTTAGTATAGGTATGGGTATATAGAATTTAATTAAAAGTAGGGAGGGGTGTATGTATGGATGCTGGGTTTTCATTTGGAGGGGTTGAACTTGATGGACTTTGTCATTTTTCAACCCAATTTAACTATAACATTCTTGTTTTTAGCACAATATGTCTCCTTTAAGATGCAGTCTGCAAGACTTATTGAGGGATGGATTGGGTGTCTGGAATAACATGTGTGGGTGGGAATATTATCATTTATGTTTGAAAATTGTTGATAGTAATCCCTGTGCAATCAAATCTTTTTTCCCTGAATGTCAGAAAATATATTCCACTATCTTTGGGCTTGTACTAAAAATAAAAAAAAATTGGTATGGTGCAGAAATTTTGAATTCAGAGACTGAGAATGCCGGTAAAGCTTACCCCTTGTTTTACTTTGTTGCATCTTAATTTGAAATAATGTATTTAAGTAACTACAGACTTCTTAGCTCCAGATTCAAGATTGTTACTTTATGGCTTTGAATCTGCATTTATTAGCACTGTTTGTTTGACTTGCGTGTTTAAACGAAAAACATGACTAACATTTTGAAAAAGAGAACTGTTGAGTTGGATAATATATCTATACAGGCTTTCATTCATACAGGTCATGGTATGTCTAGTAGAAGTAAATCTAGAGCAAAGGGACTTGCTGAGTAATCGCTGAAGATGTTTCACTCATCCGAGCAGCTTCTTCAGTTCAACTCTTTGATAATTCTAACACAGTATCCTCACAAGCATTCACACCTCCGTGAGTTTCACTTGTCACCTCTTGGTCTAGTTACACCGCACCATTGTGATTGGATTATTGGAAGAGTTTATATGACGAAGATTTCCCCTACCAGTCAGTTGAACTGAAGAAGCTGCTTGGATGATTAGTAAAATGTCTTCAGTAATAAATCAGCAAGTCCACTTGCTTTAGATTAACTTCTACTAGATGTCGAGTTTGAGTTTTTGGAAGCATGAGGACATCTTAAAGGATATAGCAGAGATGCATTTAGATATTAAGAGATGATGCACTGTGATAAGAGAAAGTATTCAAGAACAGAGCCTTGAAGGAAACCAACAATATGGGGCAGATTTATAAAGGGTTGTATTTCAAGTTTATGGGAGCTTCTAAAAACTCATAAGCTCGAAAAAAAAAAAATACTTTTTTATTTAATTTTTTTTTTTTAAATTCGGGTGAATAGGATAGAGCTAATCAAATTGGATCGAATTCGATTCGAGTTTTTTCAAAAAAAAATGTGATTTTTAAAAGTACACTAAATTGGTTGTAGGAGGTCCCCCATAGGCTAAAACACCAATTTGGCAGGTTTTAGATGGTGAATAGTCGAATTTGAATTCTTAAAGGGACGGTGCATATATTTCAAAATTCGAATTTTGAGTTTTTTTTTTTTTTTTTTAAACTCGAATCGAATTTGGACTATTCCCTAGTCAAATTACACTAAAATAAACTCAGAATTAGAATTTAAAAATTCACATTTTTAATTTGACCTTGATACATCTGCCCCTAAAAGTGGAGAGGAGGTTTTATTCAGGAAAGAAAGAGACCGAGCCAGGGGCACTCCTATCATGAGACAAGATGAGAACCTAGCCTCAGGTGGCAGCACCCCTCAAGTTTCCAGGGGTTGCAAAATGCTTCTCCTGGTAACTTTAAGAGACGCATTTCCAGTAATTAAACCACAAATTCGGGTCTTCTACTGCAGGAAGCTGTATTGCACTCTTTGTACTAGTGATGCAACCCCACTGGAGCCCCTCTGTTGCTGGAAAGGTTAGTGGGGCATCATGAAAGCCACCTCAGGGTGGTGCAGGGGCAAGAATTGCCCCTGGACAGAGCAATTAGGCAGCTTTGGTTGGTATCCAGCCACAATTCTATGTTGCCAGCAGCCCAGCCAAAAAGCAGTGCAAATGCTCAGAGCTGGAATTAGAGGAAGGCAGTAGAGGGACATGTCTAGGGCGCTATGGTGGGGGGGACCATTGGCATACTTCTTCTAAATGCACATTTTACCAACACACATGCTAATTTTTTTTCAATTTGTAATTTGTATTACATTGTTAAAAACAAATTACTGATTGGTTGTTATTGAAAACTATACTTTAGCAATTTAGCACCTATGTTAGTAAATGAGCTCTGTCGTGTAGTATATTAACCAAAAAAAAAGTTTTCCAAGGGCCATGTGCTGGTATTGATACTCATTAATTTGCCAGAGCTATATATGACTCTAAACAACAGCAGTTTATAATGTCTACATCAAAAATAATGTGAGCATACTTCAGACTGAAGGAAGATAAGGACTCCACCAATCTGCATACAATCAGAAACAGACATTTAAGGACACAGTGATGTTAATATAAAATATTACAAGGCCTTCTGTTATGAGGCCCAAAAACTACAAAATATGCTCACAAAATAATAATTTCTACCTCCTTCAACTGCTTTACAGATTTTAAATGTGGGGTCACTAACCCTGGCAGATACAATTTATTGATATTACCCTAAAATCCTGCCACCCTAGGCCTGGGTGGCCTCTCCACAACTCCGGGCCTGGCAGTGTTGTAACTATAGAGGAAGCAAAATCCGTAACAACAGGGGGGGCCAGACCACAATCTTTAATAAAGAAAATCCCCCCCCCAAATACAGGTTGCCGTGCACCTCTTTTTTTTTTTTGTAGTTTGGTCGGCTGGATGGAAACTTGTGATCGGGTGCCCAAACATTGGCCAATGTTAGTGCTAAATCGTCTGATACAGGTAGAATTCTATTGTTTCTATCTGTGTATCTGACGATTCAGCTCTACACGTGTGTATTAAAACAAATGATCTTTCTTGGAAACATCTTTACCAAGAAAGATCGTAATTGTTACATCTATGGCCACCTTAAAGGGGAACTCCGGCTTCCAAACCAAAATTTGATAAAGAGGCCCACATATTATGATTATTATTATTATTATTATTATTATTATTAACATGTATTTATATAGCGCCAACATATTGCGTAGCACTGTAAAGTAAATGTGATTATACAACTAAATCACATGAATTATGGAGTTACATACATCACAATCAAACCAGGTACAAAAGGTGAGGGAGGCCCTATGCATAAGCCTACACTCTAAAGGGAAGAGAGTAATACACAAGGCGTGGGCAAGATCGAATTAAGTGGGTGAAAAATGTGGTATTGTATGTGGTGTTGCGTTTGGTAGTTAAGCAGAGTGAGGGTAGGCTTCTCAAAAGAAGTGCGTTTTAAGAGATTTCTTGAAGGTAGAAAGGTTGGGAGAAAGTCGGACAGACCGTGGGAGAGAGTTCCCGAGGAGGGGTGCAGCCCTTGCAAAGTCTTGAATGCGAGCATGTGAGGAGGTAATGAGAGAAGAGTTGAGTAACAGGTCAGTAGAGGAGCGTAGTAAGCGAGTGGGTGAGTATATAGAGATGAGTTCAGAGATGTAGGGTGGGGCAGAGTTATGAAGTGCTTTGAAAGTCACTGTCATTAATTTGAATTTGATTCTGAAAGGTAACGGAAGCCAGAGCAGGGATTGACAGAATGGCGAGGCAGAGGAGGAGCGGTTACTGAGGTGTATGAGCCTTGCAGCAGTGTTCATTATGGACTAGACAGGTGACAGTCTCTGGAGGGGGAGGCCAATTAAAAGAGTTACAGTTGTCTAGACGCGATATGATGAGAGAGTGAATAAGAATTTTGGCAGCATCTTGGGTGATAAATGATTGTATTTTGGATATGTTCCTTAGGTGGAAGTGACATGATTTAATAAGTGACTGGATATGAGGAGTGAATGACAGGGCAGAATCTAGGATAATCCCAAGGCACCGGGCCTGGGGAGAGGGGGTGAATGTGGAATTGTTACTTCCGAGATGTTACTGGTGTTAGTTGGAGGAAAGAGAACCATTTCAGTTTTAGAGAGGTTTAATTTAAGGTAGCGCTGCGAAATCCAGTTAGAGATAGCGGACAGGCAGGAGGAGACGCAAGTTAGGAGTTCTGGGTTGAGATCAGGAGACGAGAGATAGATCTGAGTATCGTCAGCATAGAGGTGGTAGTGGAAACCATATGAGTTGATTAATTTGCCGAGGGAGGAAGTATAGAGGGAGAATAGTAATGGTCCCAGGACAGAGCCTTGAGGAACTCCAACAGAAAGAGGTAGGGGAGAAGATGATACTCCGTTGTAGGAGACACTGAAGGAACGATTGGTGATGTAAGCAGAGAACCAGGACAGGGCTGTGTCATGAAGGCCAAGCGAATGGAGGGACTGGAGGAGGAGAGGGTGATCTACAGTGTCAAATGCGGCTGAGAGATCAAGCAGTACTAGTAGTGAGAAATGATTGTTGGCTTTAGGGGTTAAAAGGTCATTAGTTAGTCGAGTCAGGGCAGTTTCCATGGAGTGTTGTGGCTTAAAACCAGATTGTAGGGGGTCCAGCAGGTTATTATCAGAGGAATGAGGTTAGTCGGTTGTAGACTAGGCGCTCAAGTAGTTTAGAGATGAAAGGTAGCAGAGAGAGAGGTCGGAGGTTGTCAAGAGAGGGTTTTTTCAGAATGGGGGTGACAAGAGCATGTTTTAGTTGAGAAGGAAACAGTCCAGTTGTGAGCAAAAGATTAAATAGGTGAGTTAAGGCTTTGATTAGACAAGGATTGGTATTGCAGAGAAGTTTTGAGCGAATTGGATCAAGCGGGCAGGTGGTAAGGTGAGAAGAGGCCAGAAGCTTTGAGACTTCCCCATCAGTGACAGGGGTGAAGGAGAGACTGGGGAGTGTGGAGGGAGGGTGGTGGAAGTCTAGGGGGGTTGAGTAGTGTAATGTCCCTTCTGATAGTGTCAATTTTGTTTTTGAAGTGCTCAGCAATAGCTTGAGCAGAGACAGGTGTGCATGGAAGGGGTGGAGAAGAGGAAAGAAGAGTGTTAAAGGTGGAGAAAAGTTGTGCTGGTTTTGAAGAAAGGGAGTTAATGAGTAAAGTATGTTTGTTTGGCTTGGAAGAGGCTGGTGTTATTGGAGCGCAGGGCAGATTTGTAGCTCCAAAAGTCTGATTCTGAACGGGATTTGCGCCAGCGACGCTCAAGTGCACGTGAATGTCTTTGGAGCGCTTTTGTATGAGCAGTATGCCAAGGTTGAAGTGGTTTGGGTCTAGAACGTTTAGTTTTTATAGGAGCAAGCTCATTTAGGGCAGTGGTGAGAGTACTATAGTAGACAGAGGTAGCCACATTAGGACATGAGATGACTGAGATATTAGAGTGAAGAGTCAAAGGAAGAAGAGAGATGTGACACGTTTACAGCTTGCAAGTCACGGTAAGTACGTGTTTGGTGAATAGCAGGGGGTGAGGAGGGAGTTAGTGAGAGTTGAAATGTGAGCATATTGTGATCAGAGATGGGAAATGGTGAGTTAGTAAAATTGGTGGTTGAACACCAAGAGTCTGGTAAATATGAGATCCAGAGCATTACCATTGGAGTGAGAGGGGGAGTCTGAGCACAGAGATAAGCCTAGGGAGGAGGTTAGTGAAAAGTTTAGAGACAGAAGAATTGTTAATGTTGTTAACGGGTATATCAAAGTCACCTAATATGATGGATGGGATGTTAGATGAAAGAAAGTAAGGAAGCCAGGCAGCAAAGTTGTCCAGAAATTGTGCAGTTGGTCCTGGTGGTGGATATATAACAGCAATGCAGAGTGAAACAGGAGAAAAGAGCCTAATGCAGTGAGCCTCAAATGAGGAGAATGATAGAGAGGGAACGGGTGGAAGAACTTTAAAAGTACAGCGGGGAGAGAGAAGCAAACCTACCCCACCTCCAGGTCTGTTACCAGGTGTGGGAGTATGAGTAAGTATGAGTAAGGTGTAGCCCCCATAGGACAGGGCAGCAGGTGAGGCAGTGTCAGTAGGAGAGAGACAGGTTTCAGTAAGTGCGAGTAGGTTAAAGGAATTTGCAATGAAATGGTCGTGTATAGCGGTGAGCTTGTTGCAGACAGATCTGGCATTCCAGAGAGCACAGGAAAGATTAACTGGGTTTTTGGGTATAGGAATAAGAGTTCTGTACTGTTTGAATTTGCTCCGGAGAGAAGGAGCTCGTGGCCGTGTTATAACTAGTGATGGGCGAATTTATTCGCCAGGCGCGAATTCGCGGCGAATTTGCACGATTCGCCGCCAGCGAATAAATTCGCGAAACTCCCGCGAAAATTCGCGTCAAAAATTCGCCGGCGTCAAATTTTTTTTCGAAAAAACGGGCGCCGGCGTCAAAAACGAGACGCTGGCGCCGTTTCGCGAATTTTTCGCCGTTTTGCGAATTTCGTGCGAAATTTGTGAATTTTTCGGCGAAGCAAAACGGCGCAAATTCGCCCATCACTAGTTATAACTGGGATGGGGTAAGAGCCAGGGTTTGGGGAAATGTCCCCAGCTGCCAGTAATAGAAAGGAAAGAAAGACTAAGTGAGAGTGGGATTTGTAAGTTCTTAGTTTGTATGAAAAAATTGAGTTTTGTGGAATAGCTAAACAGAGTACTTTATAAACTTCATGTGTGGAGAGGGAAGGAGAGGAGAGTAGAGAGGCTGAGATTTGTATAGAATTGGGATTTGATGGAGGAGGTAGTGAAAAATGTTTTATGAAGCATGAAAGTGAAAGGAGGAGAAATGCAGGATAAAGCATATTTGGAGTAAGAGGTTACAAACTGGCAGGTACAAACAAATCTGTTTTTTTCTTAGGGCTCTTATAGACGAGCGTTTTTACCTGTGCTCCCCTGCGTTACGTTTTTCTGTTTTCAGCCGCAGGGGAGCGCAGGAATAGACGCATTACATTTTTTTTCAATGGGGCTGTACTCACACAGGCGCGTGTAGGTGCCGAATGCAGGAAAAATGCAGCATGTTGCGTCTCCACCTGCATTCAGCGCCTACACGTGCCTGTGTGAGTACAGCCCCATTGAGAAGAACTTAATGCGTCTATTCCTGCGCTCCCCTGCAGCTGAACGCAGAAAAACTGAACGCAGGGGAGCGCAGGTAAAAACGCTCGTCTGTAAGAGCCCTTATCCCAGAAGGTTCACAGTTGATTGCAGGGGAATCCGGTTACTTTTCCCTTGTCAAAGCCTTGTCCAACTACCTTGTTTAACTCTCATTTCTAACCACTTGTGAAATGTTGGCACTTAATAAATGTTAGCACTCGTGCCATGCCCCAGACACGAGTGCCATCCCCAATGCTGGGTCTGAATTTATATGTAGCTGATTGGGAAAACCAGAGCCTAATTAATTGATGTATATTGCAAAGCTGTTTGAAATTATGTTTACTTTTCAAAAAGCTCAAGTTATGTTTGTGTGGAGTTCCCCTTTGAAGATCTGTGTCTCCAAAGATGCCCCAGTAGCTCCCCATCTTGTTTTCTGCTGATTCACTGCACATGCTCTGTGCTGCTGTCACTTACTGAGCTTAGGGACCGACTCCCAATATACAGTACACATAGAATAGAAAAGTCACAATATAAGGCTGATTAGTAATTAATACAGATAATTAGTGATGGGCAAATTTATTCGCCAGGCGCGAATTCGCGGCGAATTTGCGCAATTCGCCGGCAGCGAATAAATTCGCGAAACACCCGCGAAAATTCGCGGGAAAAATTCGCCGGCGTCAAATGTTTTTTCGAAAAAACGGGCGCCGGCGTAAAAAACGGGCGCCGGCGTCAAAAACGAGACGCCGGCGCAGTTTCGCAAATTTTTCGCGAATTTCGCTCTAAATTCGCAAATTTTCAGGCGAAGCGAAAGGGCGCAAATTCGCCCATCACTACAGATAATTACTACATGGCAGCACAGAAACCAGTGCAATTCGCATCAGAATTTAATAATCAGCAAACCTGTAGCATCAGCTTATATTACAGGGGAAGCTCATTTTCTGCTGGATAATTAGTGACGAGCCCTAAGCTTAAGCTTCTCAACAGCCAATCAGAGCCCACTGAGCATGTGAGTGTCACAGACACTTTCCAAGATGGTGACCCCCTGTGACAAGTTTGAAGTCCTGGATCACTGCTGCTATTGACAAGCTCAAACTTTAGCCTTGTGCAATAAGTTAACTGTATAAAATATGGCATTTTAAGCCACATTCATTTTTAGGGTTTAGTTCTCCTTTAACAGGGTGGATGAAGCTGGGGGTAAGAGAAGATGGAGGAGCACTGAAGCAATAATGCTGAAACTTGACACCATTGACTATAGGGAAGTCAGAACTGGCACAATGACAACTGCTGAAGTTCCAAACTATCATTATCACCCTCGTAAAAAGGAACCGCCTCTTAAGTTCCGGGGCGGCTTTCAGAGCTGCAGAGAACAAACACCCACAGAGAAGGAAATGACAGTTTTATGCGTCCAAAGAAGAACAGAACAGAACGGAGCTGTGTGTGACAACAAGGAGCGTCGTTATTCTGTCTTGCGACAATTCTCCGCTTAGTGAGGTATTCCCTGTACTTGTTACCGGGTAGGGTTGGCTGTGGGGCGGGATACTGATCTCACACAAATATCATGGTCATTGGGGCGGGTAAAGGGACAGGTTGGTCAGCAGAGTGAAGCGAAAGTGTTTAGGGAGAGAGCGTTATTGTTACTGTGTTTCCTGACAGAACGCTGGGTACTTTCAGCTTGCTTTATATAATACAGGTATGGGACCTGTTATCCAGAATGCTCAGGACCTGGGGTTTTCCAGATAAGGGATCTTTCTGTAATTTAGATCTTCATACCTTAAAGGGATACTGTCATGGGTAAAACATTTTTTTCAAAATGCACCAGTTAATAGTGCTGCTCCAGCAGAATTCTGCACTGAAATCCATTTCTCAAAAGAGCAAACAGATTTTTTTTATATTCAATTTTGAAATCTGACATGGGGCTAGACATATTGTCAATTTCCCAGCTACCCCTGGTCATGTGACTTTTGCCTGCAAGAAATGCTTTCTGGCAGGCTGCTGTTTTTCCTTCTCAATGTAACTGAATGTGTCTCAGTGGGACATGGGTTTTTACTATTGAGTGTTGTTCTTAGATCTACCAGGCAGCTGTTATCTTGTGTTAGGGAGGGAAGGGGGTGATATAAACTTCAATCACTCTTTACTGCAAGTTGTAGTGATAAGATCACAAGTCACATGACTTGGGGCAGCTGGGAAATTAATATGTCTAGCCCCATGTCAGATTTCAAAACTGAATATAAAAAAATCTGTTTGCTCTTTTGAGAAATGAATTTCGGTGCAGAATTCTGCTGGAGCAGCACTATTAACTGATTCATTTTGAATTTTTTTTTTCCCATGACAGTATACCTTTTAATATAACAAGCAAATGTCAAATTTAGTGGGCATCTAATACAGTGGAATGGGGATATATAAGGGTCTGTCAGGCCTTGGTGGACCCTAGGCAAATATCTAAATGGTGGGCCCCTATGCATCGTAGTGTGGAAATTTTTTTTTGAAACCTCACCCACTTGGTCACAATCCTAAATACCATACCCATTTTATCAAAACACAACTCATATTTGCCAGTATAATTACTATACAAAAAGGATAATGAACATATTAACCCCAGACATGCCTATATAATGCCCAAGTAAAATGGATGAGGGGCATATTGACCATAGATGTGCCAGTATAATACTATAGAAAATGCATAATCCACGTATTAACCCCCATTTGCGCCAATATGGTTACTACAGAAAATAGATAATTAGCAAATGAACCCCAGCTGTGCCAGAATAATCTCTGTAGAAATGGCCAATGAGCTTTTCATCAATCCCAGACATGCCAGTAGAATCACTGAAAAATTGCCCATGAGCACGCCATTAATTCCTGACATGCCAGTAAAATCGAGGATTATATTTTTCTATAGAATGTACTGTGCCTGGGGTAAACCTTACACAAGGCAGACTGGATAACAGGGCAGTCAGGACTTATGTGGCTACGCAACTGGCGGCACTATGGAACTCTCTTAATCTCCGTCTCAGATTTTGATCTTCTAAAAGTCTTCTAACCTTCTAAGAAGGTCTCTTATTCTCTTCCAACAGCTCAGCAACAGGTTAGCATCAGCATTAGCATCTGTGTGCCCTTGGGTAGAATTAATTCTCCAGCATCTTGCTGAACTCTCACTATATGTGAGCAACATTATCTAGGGGCTATTTAATCCTGGTAGTATGCTCTGATTTTTACAGCAACACAATAAGTAGACAATCAAATAGAAAGTGGAAGCAATTCAGCATCTCTGTAGTACTCTTTAAAAGGCCAAACTTCACCTCAAGAAATTCAGTCGGCTCTACTGAAGGAGCATCTCAGTGACCAGCTAGATATGATTTAATAGCCAGACTGCTAATACTCTCTAGGATTATTCTTTTTTTTTTTAGTTGCCTCCAGTTTCTTGTAGAAATAACAGTGGAGTCCCTCCTATTCTCAAATGGTTCCTCACCCGAGGGAAGACGATGTATAAAAACACTTTAAGCCTCTTAATATTTCTATTCCATTATTTACCAGTAGATCATTGAAGCAGACCCAAGGGCATTCATTTAGATTAAAAGAAAGGAGGTTCCAGCTAAATATTGGGAAGGGGTTTGTTACAGTGAGAGCTGTGAAGATGTGGAATTGTCTCCCTGAATCAGTGGTACAGGCTGATACATTAGATAGGTATAAGAAGGGGTTGGATGGTGTTTAGCAAGTGAGGGAATACAGGGATATGGGAGATAGCTCATAGTACAAGTTGATCCAGGGACTGGTCCCATTGCCATTTTGGAGTAAGGTTGGAGTTATTTCCTCCTCTGAGGCAAATTGGAGAGACTTCAAATGGGTTTTTTTTTGCATTCCTAGGGATAAACTAGCAGTTAATCAGGTTTTATAAAGACGTACAAGTTTGAACTTGATGGGCATGTCTTTGTTCACCCTAACTTGCTATGTAACTATGCAAATACTGTCTCAGTTCCTGGTTTTGTTAAAGGAAAACTATACCCCTCAAACAATGTAGAGCTCTATAAAAAGATATTGCAAGGTATGTAAAACCCTGCTTCATGTACATAAATACTTTTCATAATAATATACTTTTTAGTAGTATGTGCCATTGGATAATATAAATAGAAAATTGCCATTTTAAAAAATAAGGGCTGCCCCCTTGGGATCGTAGGATTCACGGTGCACACAAACAACCCATACTTGTTAGGTCACATGAGCCAATTAACAGACAGAGTTCAGTCTTTTGCTTCCACACTTCTTCCTGTTAGAGTTGTAGTATTTCTGGTCAGGTGATCTCTGAGACAGCACACAGACCTCTCTCCCCCTACCCTGGGTAGAAACCCCCCCCTCCCAGCCTACCTGCCCATCCGGGTTTTTTTTTATCTATATATATATATATATATATATATATATATATATATATATATATATATATATATATATATATATATATATATATATATATATATATATATATATATATATATATATATATATATATATATATATATATATATATATATATATATATATATATATATATATGGATCCCTAGCCGTTGTCAAAATTTGACAGAGGCTGAGGACACACGTTAGCCTTCTAATAAATGCACATTTAAAATTGTATATATATATACACAGGAAGCTCCAAATTAAAATAAGGCCATCTCCCATAAAGTCCATTATATAGAAATAACATTTTTGTACAATCTTTGAACCAACTTGTACTGTGGTTTATTTACATTTTTAAAGTTTTTTTAGTAGACAAGGTAAATTATGAAATGAAACTCCAGGTCCCAAGCATTTTACATAATAGATCCCATACTTGTGATTTTTTCATTTTAATAGATATATACCTTTTTTTTTTTTTTTGTTTTTTTTGCACATTGGATACGCCATATAAAAAAATAAAAACCAGAACAGAGTTTTATTTTGAATCTGCTCCCTTCCACTCTGTCAGGGCATACACAAAATGATTGTTTGTTTGGAACAGATTGGCCTTTTCCAGCTAGTGTATTTGTCAGCAGAGAGAACATATGACACTGCCATAATAAAACACAAGTCACTTCACCTCTTAGTGTTAACCCTCACCTGCGTTGCCAATTCATGGATTGACGAAAGTGGTAGGGTATATCATCCATATCTGCACTGGGGAATGTAATTCTCTTCTACTGTGTGAATTTAGCTACATTTGAATTAAGCAATTCCATTCTGTATGTTCATATTAGCGAGCATGTTTTTATTTTCTGTTTCAATATCTGGCAAGACTTTATTCACCTTTGTAAACTCAATACTGACTTCCACTGTTACCAAATCCATGCAATTTAAAGAAGATATCTTGAGTACATCACTCTATTCATGTCAAAACTCAAGGTTTTACCACAGTTGGGAGGGACATTTTTTATAATATTTTTTTTTTATAACAAATCAAACAAAATGTGGTCCATGCAAAATTCATGCATTAACTTCATAAACATTTACTTTGCAGACATTGCAACTGGTCCATGAATATACTTGTATGCTGTCATAGAACCTTCCATCTTCAGATTCTGAAATGAGCCGTGTTTCATCATATGCATGTCCCATCCCTGCCTTACAAAAACATCATACACTTTTGGAATTCAGGTAGGTGAAATGGGTAATACGTTAAATAGTTGTGTACACGCAGCTTAGTTATAAAAACACACCAATTATGTTCTAGCTATAGCTTGTGTACAGATCACATTTGTTCTGGTTATAACAATAACAGATACAAATAGGTGAAAAAAAACATTGCATTACCAGGGATGTGCTTTCATTACATTTCTTAAAGGAGAACTACATGAATTTGGCTAGAGATGCAGTATTTGTTATACTTTGTTTTAGGGTAGCTAAACCAATAGTAGCAGAGAGGTCTAGCTGCCCTTTAAAATAAATTATCCAGGACTTCAAAACTGTCAGAAGTGCCCCGTTTTAGATTTTGTCCCCTAAGTTTGCTCATAGTCTGTACAGAGAGATCCCATAAAACTATGGCAGCATAGGTATTCCCTGTACTAAGCACAATTCAGCAGGAACAGTCCCCTAAGTTTGCTTATAGTCTGTACAGAGAGATCCCATAAAACTATGGCAGCATAGGTATTCCCTGTACTAAGCACAATTCAGCAGGAACAGCCCCTAAGTTTGCTCATAGTCTGTACAGAGAGATCCCATAAAACTATGGCAGCATAGGTATTCCCCTGTACTAAGCACAATTCAGCAGGAACAGTCCCTAAGTTTGCTCATAGTCTGTATAGAGAGATCCCATAAAACTATGGCAGCATAGGTATTCCCTGTACTAAGCACAATTCAGCAGGAACAGTCCCCTAAGTTTGCTCATAGTCTGTACAGAGAGATCGCATAAAACTATGGCAGCATAGGTATTCCCTGTACTAAGCACAATTCAGCAGGAACAACCCCCTAAGGCCCTGCATACATAGATAGATTGCACTGGGACCAATAAATGATTTTCTAACCTGGCCGATCAATTTTCTGACAGATGTCAGATAAAAAATCGTAAGATGTACGATCATTCGAATCCCACTAACTTCACAATAATTTGACGAATTGGTCGGATTGCACTGGAATCTATCGTTCATCGACGAAAGATCTTTGAGTCAATGGGAACCTTTTGTTTGCTCACAGTCTGTACAGAGAGATCCCATAAAACTATGGCAGCATAGGTATTCCCCTGTACTAAGCACAATTCAGCAGGAACAGTCCCTAAGTTTGCTCATAGTCTGTACAGAGAGATCCCATAAAACTATGGCAGCATAAGTATTCCCCTGTACTAAGCACAATTCAGCAGGAACAGCCCCTAAGTTTGCTCATAGTCTGTACAGAGAGATCCCATAAAACTATGGCAGCATAGGTATTCCCCTGTACTAAGCACAATTCAGCAGGAACAGCCCCTAAGTTTGCTCATAGTTTGTACAGAGAGATACCTTAAAACTATGGCAGTATACTGTTGGTATCCCCTTGTACTAAGCACAACTAATTTTACATACCCTGATTTTAAGTTTTGCCTTATTTAAGGTTTTACTAATATATAATTCTTAATGCATTTTCCTGAGTTTCCCAGGTTTTAGACCATTTTATTCTGGTCCCATGAAAAAATATAAAATGGGGGTTGTGCTGTGTATAGAAAATGCTAAAACTATTTTCTTACAGTGCTTACTTGTAAGAGCAGATTTATCAAAGTGCGAAGTAAAAATTAGAATTTCGAGCAAAGTTTAAAAATTCAAATTTCAAATGTACTGTCTCTTCAAAAATTGGACTTCGACCAATCGGCATCTAAAACCTGCCGAATTGCTGTTTTAGTCTATGGGGGACCTCCTAGAACCTATTTGGAGTCAATTGGTGGACTTTGAAAAAAAAAATTTCTGAAAAACTTCGAATTGAATTCTATTGAATGTGCGATTACTTTAAATTAATTTGAATTAGATCGAAACTGATGTATTCGGCCAAAAACAACATCGATTTAATTTCGGTTGGTTTTCTTGAAGTTTTTCAAATTCAGAATTCGACCCTTGATAAATCTGCCTTGTAGTGTATGTTTTAAGTGTTACAAGCACAGGTTAAAATTGTTGAAAATTAAATATTGTTTCAAGCAACTTTGTAATACAGAGCAATTAAAAATATGCTTAATTTTCATGGATAGAAGTGAAAGTAATTTAGAGAAGAAGGGGGAAGTGTAAAAAAAATGGCATATATTTTTAATTATTATTAGTTTTCCGTATAACGGATCCTACCGTAATTTGCACCTTCATTCCTTAAATCTACTAAAAAATCATGTAAATATTAAATAAACCCAATAGACTGGTTTTGCTTCCAATAAGTATTAATTATATCTTAGTTGGGATCAAGTACAAGCTACTGTTTTATTATTACACAGAAAAGGGAAATCATTATTAAAAATTTGGATAAAATTGAGTCAATGGGAAATGGCATTTCTGTCATTTTGAAATTTCTGGATAATTGATCCTATACCTTTATGCAGCACTGTACTTTATAAGTAAAGTAAATGGGAACAATGAGAAAAAGTATTGCATAAAAATAAACAGGTTGGGAAATACATGCAGAAATGAGACTAGGGAATAAGAGACTTTGGAGGCAGAAGCAAAATGGGATGAAATAGCCAAACACAATACAAAAAAAGTTAGGGAAATAGAGACGCAAAGTGGTATAGAAAGGTCAGGGTTACAGAAATGTGCAGAACAGAAAAATAAGTAATAAAAAGGAAGTGTTTGAGAAAAAATTGCATCAGGGGTCCCTGATATGGCATCCCCCGTGGGCCCAGACCCCACCAGTACAACCCTGTCTGTGTTAATAAATGAGCCCCATATCTGTACTGCTAGGATACCATCCCTATCTTTGTATTGGTAGAATGATGTGGGGACATGTACAGTATCTGTACTACTGAGTTGGCCATACACGGGCCCAGAAAAGCTGCTGACTAAGCAAGTCAGCATCGTATTGCTCAGTGTATGGGACCCTCCAGCGGGATTCGCCTAATGTTCGCCCTAAAATCGTCCAGATGTTGTTCAGACAGTCTTAAAATTCCCCTATTTCCCATTACAGATTATTCTGTGGTTTACAGAGGATTACAATTGTCATCTTAATTCTCTGTTCCCTGTTTAACGAATCTCTTTCAGGTAAGTGCTTTTTATATGTCAGTAGTTAATGTTCATAAGGAATTTGTAACTATACAATGACTGTTAGGCTGATGGTGGTGCCTTGGTACATACTCCCATTTAATAGTGTTAAGTTGGTAGCAGTTGTCAGGTGGATATCACTTTGGTGTGGGCACAGCAGCATCTGTCACAGACATGCCATTTTTTATCCATATGAATATGAAGCCAAGTATTGTGTGAATACAGATAATTTAGTACTTATTCCACCCACCCTCTGCTCAGTGCGCACATGGTTTTATAAACTGCACACAAAAGATAATTTTTGTGAACATGTAAGAGGGTGTTCGAATGATGTATGTAAAATTGTATGTGAGTTATGTAAGTTGTATGAATGTTAAATGTGTATGTGATTTAATTGTATTTGAAAATCTGAATGCAATGTTTAAATGTGGCCACTAGATGGCAGTGTTGTGTAACAGTTAGAATGGTTCATGTGCTAAGGGTGATAGGCACATGCACAGGAGTTGGGGAAACACATGTTTAGCTAGTGGGTAGTTAATGTTGGAGGGAAAAGTATTTAAAGGGAGAACACACCCAAGGTATTGTTGAGAGTTTTGGATGTCGTGAAGATTAGAAGTAGACAGTGCTAAGGAAATTAAAAGTAAAAGTACTAGGTACTTGAGCTAGTTAGTGTTAGCTAAGCGAGAACGGGTAGTTGTTACCCCAACAAGGAGCATTAGAGGCTTAGAAGCCGTGGTTCAGCCACAGTGAGGGACCAAGTGCTTAGGCAGGGTCTAGCGGACAACCCAAGGAGAAGGTCAAGGAAAAAGTCCTACCCGGAAAGGTCAGTGAGGCACTGAAGCGGTGTCGGCCTGGCTGAAGGAGGGAGGTGGCACACAGTTAAAGTCCTAGGTCGGGGCGAGGTGGAAGGTCGCAGGTCGTGTGACGGACTGCCTGACCGACTAGGTGGTGCAACAGACCTTATTTGGGTTCGTGGATCCTGGCAAACTTGGAGGCTTCCTGTAAATCCTTAATGTGTCCATGGTGATGTCCTGAAGTGCGCTGTGTGAGTACATTGTGATCCGTTGAATAAAAAGTTATTTTTTCTTCAAGTTGCAAAATTGGTGTACTTGCCCTTTAATTCCACCGGAGGGCCCCCTACAAACATGCACAAAAAAAATTTAGAGGGGACATTAACCATAATGGGGAAATTTATCGAAACTAACACCATGAACGTTTTAGGGGCAGATTTATGAATTCGAGATTAGAGCTCTCCACAGAAAAATTCACCCACTTTCTATGGGATTTTTCAATCCTATTTTTAGTGGGTGAAAATTCAAGTTCATTTATATATACATCTAAAAATAACATAGAAATGAATAGAAAGTGGGTGAGTTTTTCTTGCAGCGAGCCCTAATCTCACATTGATAAATCTGCCCCTATGGCGTTGGTTATACCACCATACAAAAGTTGCACCAAGTACATCTGTAATTATATTATAATCACTTGAAACTCAGATCCCACCCTGATGTGAGACCCGCCAACCAAAGTTTTACCCACTTAGACCCGCTACCTGACCCACAAATACCTTATCCGCAATCCAACCCTCCACCCACTGATCACAATTCAACCAATAGTGCTGTTGCTTTAAAGAATCGCCAGCTTCAGTTCTGTGGCATTAAAAATATGAAAATAGGCAGATATTCTCTGTGAAAGATCCTATTATCAACTAAACTTGGTGACATCAACTTTTATCTTCAGTTCCAGACAATCCAGAGATGTTGGTAAATTGAATCCCTGATTCCACAGTTTGATCAGGAGTAACATTCCCTCTAAAACTTTTTTTTTTTTTGGGAGGGGGATGCACACTTTTAAATGTTGTGTGGTACATACGTAACTGAATTAGAATAGGCATGAATTATTTTCACACAATTCCCAAAACAAGGAAGTAAAAAATTCTTTCTACTTTTTCCTTTCTCACCCTTAATTTGCATATGAAATTCTGATTCAGGTTCGGTATTTGGCTGAATCTTTCACAAAATATTTGGGAATTCAGCTAAATCCCAAATAGTGGATTCCCTGCATCCCTACTTTCAAGATTAGGGGGATTTCACTAATTCTATATGATTCGTTTAATTACTTACTATTTTTCATTTCACTTTTGGTGGAAAGTCTTGGCTTGCTCAGTAACACTACATCCAACTTTCACATCCATAAAGAAAGAGATAATACCTGTTCCAGGGGTAGTTCTGATTCCTATTTTTTGGATATATGTCAGTACATTCTCTTCCTTCATTAAACTTTAATGTAATAGCTGTATGTGTTTTTGTCATTAAAGTGTAAGTTTTAACTGTTTACATTTTACAGTGAGGTTTAAGGTCACATCAACAGAATTAGTATCAGTGACAGTTGGGTCAGATGTGGTGTTACTTTGTCGTCTGATCCCTGAGATGAACGCAGAGAACATGGAGATCCGTTGGTTTAAGTCGAAGTTTGAGCCGTATGTTCATCTTTATTATAATGGGAAAGATGATTACACAGACCAGATGCCAGAGTTTAAACAGAGAACAGAACTGCTAAAAGAGAACATCACTAGAGGAGTTTTCCCTTTAAAGATCCATAAAGTCACAGCTCAGGATTATGGAATATATAATTGTTTTGCGGAGTCCAGTGAACATCATGAGAGTGCAATAGTACAGCTACTTATAGGTACGTATGCAAAGTTTTAACTAAATACTTAATTTTTGTTTGAAATTATGTATACAGTCCAGAAACTTGTTTTATATGTGAAGGATCATATTTAAATGGCATTGTCCGGCAGATCTACATCTTGAATTGGTAAGGTTTTGACCACCCATAAAAAAGTGAGCCTGTTTTTTAACTCATAGTTACATCATTAAGTTGGGTTGAAAAAAGACAAAGTCCATCAAGTTCAACCCCTACATCCATACACACTCACATTGACCCCGCCATACACTCACATAAGCTATATATACCCATAGCTATATATACCCATATCTATTATAGTTTATCACTGTGTTCTCTAAAAATGGATCAAGATAAACTCATTGTGTAAAGGCACCTGAACAGTTCCAAAGCCAGGGAGAATGTATGAATCAGTTCAGTAGAGCAACCCAACAAACCCTGTTAATGCTGAATTCCAACAGTAATTCCCTTTCTCTCTCTGCTTGAGGCTTATTTGCACATCAGTTACTCTGCTGAAAGCAGACCTCAGTATTGTAAAATACCTATCATGGAGGCACCAGTTTGTAATATACATATATGATATAAATACACATGAATGCTGAGAATTTTGTTGTATTAAAATGCATGAAAGTAAATTTAAAAAATTTTGCCTTAAAAAATGGTGACACTCAATCAGACTTCCGATTTCGGATACTGAGGCGATCCGAGTGCCATCTTGCCGACAGTTAACATTCTAGACGGTGGGATGGCATTTCGGGGAGATTATTTGCTGAAGAGGAGATTTGTCGCTAGGCGACTTATCTCCCCAAGTAGCCACGTGTGCCACTACACTAAGAGTTGGCTCAGTAATATTCAGCTCATGGTGTGCATGCAAAAAAAACCCCTCAGAATTGGGTAAAGAACCCACATTTATTTACAAGTTGCCCTCTACCCCACTGGGACCAGTGTTGGGGAAGGGGCTCAAAATTATTCTTTCTGTTGACTCCCTAACACATACACTGACTTTGGGCCAGTACCTACTGTATATACAGGTATGAGATATTGTTATCCAGAAATCCATTATCCAGAAAGCTCTCAATTATAGAAAGGCCGTCTCCCATAGACTCAATTTTATACAAATAATCCAAATTTTGAAATTATTACATTTTTCTCTGTAATAATTAAACAGAACATTGTACATGATTGAAACTTAGATATGATCATTCCTAATTGGAGGCAAAACCAACTTATTGTGTTTATTTAATGTTTACATGATTTTCTAGTAGACTTAGGGGCCCATTCACTAAGCTCGAGTGAAGGAATAGAGGAAAATAGAGGAAAAAAATGAATGGTTTTTTTGGCTACTTCGACCTTGGAATCGAACGATTCAAACTAAAAATCGTTCGACTATTTGATAGTCTAAGTACTGTCTCTTTAAAAAAAACTTTGACCCCATAGTTCGCCACATAAAACCTTCGGAGGTCCCCATAGGCTTTACAAGGTTTTTTTGATCAAAGGAATTTTGTTTGATTTGAAGGATTTAATCATTCGATCGAACGATTATTCCTTTGATCGTTTGATCGAACGAATTGCGCTAAATCCTTTGACTTCGATAGTCGAAGGGATTTCAATTCGGCAGTCGAATATCGAGGGTTAATTAACCCTCGATATTCGACCCTAGGTATATGTGCCCCTTAAGGTGTGAAGATCCAAATGATGGAAACATCCCTTATCCGGAAAACTCCAGGTCCAGAGCATTCTGCATAACAAGTCTCATTCCTGAACTGTATATTTCTCTAGCTACAACATAAACAAGGAAGAAAATCCAACTGATTTGGAAAGTCCCATGTCCTCAATATCAATTATATATAGTTTTTATGGAGTTTTTTTTTTTTTCCTGCATATGCTTCTCTCTCTCTCTCTCTCTCTCTCTCTCTCTCTCTCTCTCTCTCTCTCTCTCTCTCTCTCTCTCTCTCTCTCTCTCTCTCTCTCTCTCTCTCTCTCTCTCTCTCTCTCTCTCTCTCTCTCTCTCTCTCTCTCTCTCTCTCTCTCTCTCTCTCTCTCTCTCTCTCTCTCTCTCTCTCTCTCTCTCTCAAGATCCATGTAAGATTCAATAAATGAAGAAAAACCAGCCAAAAAGCCAATAAATTATCGCAGAGTGAAATTGGTGGTTAAAACCTACTCCAGACTGCCTAAATGACAGATTTTACTAATGCTAGCAGGTTTTTTGGAAATTTCTGAAAATCCCCTCCCCCCCCCCCCCAAAGCTCGTGATTTAAAGAATTTTTTATGTCACAAATATTATTCCTAAGTATAAAACATTGTGAAAATGAATGTCAGGTGTCTTATGGACAGTTTGATGACTGGTATGCTTAGGAATACAAAATTATGTGACAAGTAGAAACATCTAAAGCAAGTGATCAAGAACAATGCTGAATGCAGTAAAACTTCGAAAATGCAAGATGCTAAATAAATTAGAGCGTAATCATGCAATGCTGTAAGTGTCCATTATAGTTACCGTGCCAATAAAATATTAGGGCACAAAAACTTGCAGTACAAAAGGTGCAAAAATATGTACAAACCCCACCCCCCAAAATGTATTTGAGTGTAATGTAAGTGTTTAATGTGAGTGTGCCACTTATCTGATTGCAGTCAGACAGGGGATACTGTAGTGTCACCATGTGGCTAAAGTTCTTGTGGGGCTACGTTGGTGCTGTGAGGGATGAAGCAAAGGCAAGAGGCTACCATATATTCTGTTATGTGTAGCACTAAAATTGTTATAGTGTGGTCCAAAAATTTATTTATGCAGAAACTGGATCATGTTTATTTCCATATGAAGCTATTTCTCCTTGGATTAATCTGCAGATATTATTAGCCTCTTCAGTAGTTCTATTGCCTTGAGTTCTAGACCCATTCATACAGAGGGAAGGCAAACAGTGAGATTGTTGAGGAGGTAAAGGAGGGGTTATGGGAGCAATTGAGATCTTACTGTAGATCAGGTACAAAAGTACTGTACTTTTAAAAATGTTATTACCTTTTATTAGTTATACTAGTAGCTTACATTGGCGTCCTCCGAAAACTTTCTGGAGGGGGCAAGTAAGTAATTTCACATAGGGTAGCATCTCACTTTAGATTCACGATAATGCAGTAGATAACCTAATTATGCATAAGATGATAATATGCTATGATGCTGTACTCAGCATAGATGACAGACTCAGTTTTAATTCACATAATTCAGTTATTAGTGTAGGGATGTGTAGAATAGCCACCCCTAGTATAATTGTCAGGCAGTCCCTCCATGTTATGGACACCTAATTGGGTCATAAAATACAGTTGGGAGGGGTACTGTTTGCTCTTTCTGCTCTAAGCTAGGCCCCTGCTACTTCTCACAGTGACCAGCAGATGGCACTGTGCTGGGATATAAAAGGCTCTGAAGCCATGCTTTGAGTCATCCATTTTGTGTTAGTCCTGGTCTGAGTAAGCAGACAGGACCCCTGTGGAACCTAAATTTAAATAAGAGTTGAGTCAGTATAGTTTATATCCTTAATAGGTCGCTCTAGGAGTGACAGACAGTTAGATTATTTAGTTGAGCAGTCTGAGGCTCCTACGAGGATTGTAGTGGGATTAAGATCCCAGGGTACTCATTGCCCAGAAGTAGGGACTAAATGTACAGACCTAGGGTAGATAGATTCCCCTCAGGTTCCACTTAGGGAAAAGGCTGAAAGCTGGATGTACCTCCTCAAAGCTGCATATATTGTTCCTATCTCTGAGGAGAATTATACTGACCAAAGGTGTTGTGAGTACTGCCTAGTCAATGTACTGTATGATCCTGCAATGTTCTGATCTATGTACACTCCACTGAGGATTGTATATTGTGCTCAATAAATCTGTTATTTGGTTAAGTTATAAGAACCACTGGCGCCCAATTCTTTGCACCCTGATTACAGTTACAGTTGCGCTACACCCTGCTTCCACCTCAATGCGAAGGCTCACTCCCTAAGGATTTAAGGTCTCATCCGGAGCATATGTACTGGGAGTGAAGCCCATAGTAGAGTAAGGTGCACTCAATTTACTATAGCGCTACATTAGGAACACACTTCCTCCCACTAACTTGTTAACAGCCAATGAATGCTCCATACTGCCTGCATGTTCTTAGAAATGTTACAGGTAAGCTGCTGCCTACAAATTAAAGGAAAACTATACCCAAAAATGAACACTTAAAGGAATTGTTCAGTGTAAAATGAAAACGGTGTAAATAGAAAGGCTGTGCAAAATAAAAAAATGTTTCTAATATAGTTAGTTAGCCAAAAATGTAATGTATAAAGGCTGGAGTGACTGGATGTATAACATAATAGCCAGAACACTACTTCCTGCTTTGCAGTTCTCTTGGTTTACACTGACTGGTTACCCTGGTCACCAGGCAATAACCAATCAGTGACTTGAGGGGGGGGCACATGGGTCATATTGGTTGCTTTTTAATCTGAGCTGCATTCTGAGGATCAATTGCAAACTCACTTAACAGAAATGTACCATGTGCCCCACTCCCTTATAGTCACTAACTAGCTAAAGAGTTAGAGAGCTGAAAAGCAGGAAGTAGTAGCTGGTTATATGGACAGACTTGCCAGATATGCTGTAAATCCCTTGGTTTGAAATCAATTTGATTTTTTTTTCCTATAGAAACTGAAACTATAGAAAATGGACCACCGGAAAAACCCAGTTTTAGCCAACACATTATCATCGTGTCGGTTTTACTGATTGTGAATATTGTACTGATTGTGGCTATTGTACGGACTGGTTTTCTGGTAAGTATCAAAGAGATTCCTTGCAACCTGGTATTAATGACATTTATGAATGCAGTATATTTGTGTACACATTAAAATGTTTGACCTTCCACATCACAACCACCTGATATAATCACAGCCGGTGAACATGTCTGTGTTAACATCAGTTTGGTCAATACCAAGGTGTAACATTTGGATTAAAGAGGAAATAACCCTTATTGCTTTTTTTTTTTTTTTTTTTAAATCTTGTACAGTCCCCCCCTGCTTCCTCCCTAGAGAGCTGTGGGGTTTGTGGTTGCCATGTTTAATGGGCAGATTTATCAAAATGTGAAATTGGAGCTTACCTCTAAAAAAAATCACTCACATTCTGTTTATTCCTATGGGATTTTTAGAATTGTTTTTATCAAATGGTGTACTTTAATAACTTTCAACCATTGATAAATATGACTCTTAAATGGGAACTAAAGTCTAAAATAGAATAAGGCCAGAAATGTTGTATTTTGTATACTAAACATAAACATGAACTTACTGCACCAGAAACCTAATTAAACAAATGATTTATACTCTCAAAGTTGGCCACAGGGGGCTGTCATATTGTAACTTTGTTAAACATTTTTGCAAGACCAAGACTGTGCACATGCTCAGTGTGGTCTGGGCTATAGTTGGGAGGTTAAGCTTAGGGATCATCATAAATTATCAAAACAGCACAAGTCAAATAATATCTGCCATAGAAGCTGATATAGCAAGACTGATTAATAATTAGAATATGCAGACTGCACTCTACAAAGAGTCGCCGGCTGCTTTACAGGGAAACAAACAAAGCTGCTCGAGTTCTGGGAAGTTCCTCCCCCCTGCCGTTTGAAATTATGATTGTTTCCCTGCAGAGCAAGTATGGACTGTTTGAAGTCTCCTATCTGCAGATGTCATAGCAAGTAAAATGAATGGGCAATTTCACTGTATTCAGTCAGGTTTATTATAAAAATGGTACACATTTTCTAATTAGTATATTGGAGATAGGTTTCTTTTTCATTAAAGAATGAAAACAAATTGGGTTTTATTTTTTGGCTTTACATCTCCTTTTAAATCCCATAGGAATGAGTGACTTTATTTGTGGTAAGCTCCTATTTCACATTTTGATAAATCTGCCCCTAAGTGAGTCATTTCTGGCTTAGGCTCCATAATAGTGATCAGGAGGCATGTACCTTCGTTCATAACCATGGGTTAACTTCTACTCGGGATTGCTACCGTTGGATGTGATTCAGCCAACCAGCTGCACTCTCTTAAAATTAAAATATATATTTATATAAGCAAAAATGCCCAATGTGTTTCAGTTTTAATTAGGGACTTTATCAGTGGACCCAAAATACAGAAAAATAAATATTTGCGTTTTTTCCACTAGAAGGCTCAAATGTTTAGAGGAAAAAAAACCGAATCCAAAAATAATCCATCTTCAACCTGGCAAGGTCCTGTAGAAGTCAGTGGCAGAGGTCCCCTTTCAAATTTGAAGATCGATCTGCACATCAAACCCAAAAATAAATAAGGTAAAATCATGGATGGGAGTTTGGTCAGACTTTTTTATTTACAAATTCTGATTTTAGTAAATAGGCCTCCCCGAGTGTGTAGTTAATACCTCATGATTTCTTTGCAGGGTGTGTATTTTCATGAATATTGCATATGTTTGTCTGGACTTGTCTGGCAGCAGGTATGAAGGACCACTTGACTTTTATAAGCCTGTGAGTGTGAATGAGTTTGGGAGGGAGCAAGGGTACTAATGGTTAGAACAAAACGGGGGTTAGATCCACATTAACATTTGAAGATGAGCATTTGGTCTCTGGTCCAGTTTTGGGAATCTGGAATTTGTAGATGTTCAGGACAAACTAAACATTATGTAATGGCCAGGGTGGAGCCATTTTCTGGCAATCTTGTACACTACCAAACTTCTTCCACTCACCCTCCATGTCATGAAAGGCTAATATAAAGGAATTTCTTACTGCTTATGTACACAGGAGATAAAATCCAACCTAAACTTCCAAAATGTTAGACACATTTATGAAGTCTCCATTGACTCCATTAAAGGGGGTGGTTGATCTTTAACTTTTAGTATGTTATCGAATGACTAATTCTAAATAACTGTTCAGTTGCCCTTCATATTTATTATATATTTTTCAACTTTCAAATGGGAGTCACTGACCCCATCTAAAAACGAATGCTCTGTAAGGCTACAAATGTATTGTAATTGCTTTTTATTACTCCTCTTTCTATTCAGACCTCTCCTATTCATATTCCCTCTTGTTTACTTCTTCTTGTATTGTTTCTTTGTAATCTGTATGTTCACTGAATACACCTGTTTTGTTATACATATGAATTATTAATAATAATAATAATAATTGCATTTTATACTGCTAATACCAGATTTTTTGTGCAACTTTGAGTCAGCAACCCCACTATTAACTAAAATCATGAAGTGCATAGACAGTTATACTTTAGGCCTTTAATTAGAAGCTGAAGCCAGTCTAGGGTAAAATATGTTAAAAACAAATATATTACTTCTACCTTTAAAAAAAAAAAAATAGAAAATTATTGTAAATTACACAATTGCCAAAAGAATCACTCAAAATTTAGATCAGTAGATTTTTTTATTTAGATCCCTGTTTGTAACTTCTTAAAGGGGAAATTAACATTTTATAATATTCTCCAGGGACCAAATGCTAGAGTGCTGTGGGGTGCAAGAGCATGCCCGTTAGTGCTCACTTACCAAGCACACAATCTGCAATGATTGCCTGATCAAAAATTCAGGTTTTGGTGCAGAAAGCAGCCATAGAGCAGGCAGTGAGGAGAGGAGCCTGAAGGCTGTGCTTCCTGATGATCCTTAACTTGTCTGTATGACACCAATATAGTCAGTGCTGTATTCTAGGATAAAAAATGGTGCAGAAATGAGATCAGTATATCACTGCAGCCAGTTTTACAAACAAACATGCAACTTCTCTATAGTTTTAATCATTTCTATTCAACTGTAACATTTTTTTCAAAGTAATTTTTCAAAGAGGAGAATATTTTAAAGGGGACCCGTCACCCAAAAAAATTATTCAAAATCCTATTTTATCACATTAGTCAAGCAAAATTAACTTTAATTACACTGTTTAATTTATTTGAATCTTGTTTCCTTCAGTCTGGGAATTCAAAATGATAGCAAGCAGGCAGGAGCCATTTTGTGAACACTGTTTTTAAGGAAAGCCTTGTATCATCTCAGAATCTTGTTTGTGCACCAGAACGGGGGACCTGATGTCCATCCCCATGTCCTGGCTACACAATTAAATGGTAAAGAGAAGTGACATCTAGTTGCTGAATGGAAAGTGAAAGTAATTGTCTGCCCCACCTCTATGCCCATGGCATAGAGGAGGGGCAGACAATATTTGATTGACATCTGAGATTTTTAAATGAGCTTACAGCAGCTATGAACGCTTTAATAAAAAATAGAAATTGGATTTGAATTTGAAAGGGACTTTTATTATATAGATTTTTGTGTCTGGGTGACAGGTCCACTTTAAAGTAGCATGGTATTGCTATTACTGTGGAGTTCTTCACCAGACCCCTCTGATATTGAGATGTTGCTTTAAATTAATTATTATCGACACACTTGTAAGGCAAATATACAGGGACATTTCTAAAAACACACTGGCCAAGACTGAGGATTTTATATCTTTTGCCCCACTGGACAAACAAGGGCTTCTTGTCCCAGGGGCGTAACTATAGAGGAAGCAGACCCTGCGGTTGCAGGGGGGCCCAGGAGTGTAGGGGGCCCCGTGAGACCCTAATTAATTAATTTTTAATATATCTTGGTAAAATAGGCCGACTTATAAATATTTTGGGGCCCCAAATTGAATTTGCTATAGGGCCCAGTAATAACTAGTTACGCCACTGTCTTGTCCTAAGAGAAAGTTGGGGCAAGCCGGTGTCCCACAATTACCTTGCGTAACTAGAGAGTATAACACATGGGGCCCACTTGTAACCAAAGCTCAAATGTCTTAGTATGAATAGTATCCTTGTTGTCTCAGCAAGTTTAAAGCTTTCCTTTACAAGTCTGATCAGAGACCAGCTATCAGTATAGTATAGTATAGTATAGTACAAGGTTAATTACATTCCAAGGGGTACACAAAATAATAGTTATACATATGACTATAGAAGGCAAAGTGAAATTAAGGGGCAGATTCACTAAGGGTCGAATTTCGAAGTTAAAAATACTTCGAAATTCGACCCTCGAATTGAAATCCTTCGACTTCGAATATCGAAGTCGAAGGATTTAGCGCTAAACGTTCGATCGAACGATCGAAGGATTTTTCGTTCGATCGAACGATTAAATCCTTCGAATCGAACGATTCGAAGGATTTTAATCCAACGATCAAAGGAAAATCCTTCGATCAAAAAAAGCTTAGCAGGCCTATGGGGACCTTCCCCATAGGCTAACATTGACTTCGGTAGGTTTTATCTGCCGAAGTAGGGGGTCGAAGTTTTTTTTAAAGGGAAAGTACTTAGACTATCGAATGGTCGAATAGTCGAACGATTTTTAGTTCGATTCGGAGTCGAAGGTCGAATTCGAAGGTCGAAGTAGCCCATTCGATGGTCGAAGTAGCCCAAAAAAACTTCGAAATTCGAAGTTTTTTTAATTCTAACCCTTCACCCGAATTTAGTGAATCGGCCCCTAAATATTTGATCTAGTTCTCACAAGCATTATAGTTATACATGACATAATGTAATAATATAATTATATGTGCTATAATCAGATAATCACTATAATGCATGTATTTATAGGTAGCAAGTAGTCGGTACATCAATTAGTCAGTACTTAAAGGGATACTGTCATGGGAAAAAATATTTTTTTTTTTCAAAATGAATCAGTTAATAGTGCTGCTCCAGCAGAATTCTGCACTGAAATCCATTTCTCAAAAGAGCAAACAGATTTTTTTATATTCAATTTTGAAATCTGACATGAGGCTAGACATATTGTCAATTTCCCAGCTGCCCCAAGTCATGTGGCTTGTGCTCTGATAAACTTCAATCACTCTTTACTGCTGTACTGCAAGTTGGAGTGATATCACCCCCTCCCCCCCCCCCCAGCAGCCTAACAACAGAACAATGGGAAGGTAACCAGATAGCAGCTCCCTAACACAAGATAACAGCTGCCTGGTAGATCTAAGAACAGCACTCAATAGTAAAAACCCAGGTCCCACTGAGACTCCTTCAGTTACATTGAGAAGGAAAAACGGCAGCCTGCCAGAAAGCATTTCTCTCCTAAAGTGCAGGCACAAGTCACATGACCAGGGGCAGCTGGGAAATTGACAAAATGTCTAGCCCCATGTCAGATTTCAAAATTTAATATAAAAAAATATATTTGCTCTTTTGAGAAATGGATTTCAGTGCAGAATTCTTGTAAGATGAGCACTATTAACTGATTGCGTTTTGAAAAAAAACATTTTTTCTGATGACAGGATCCCTTTAACTATGTTGCATGTTCTCCAATGGACACTTCCCACTGGCACACATTACTTGGTTGAGACTGGAACAGCCCCACTATTATGCTGTCATTACACACTATAGAGTATTACAGCAAAGTTTCAGGCCCCATTTAGCCCTTTATCAAGTGATAATTAATCAACACCCAATTCATACGATGATACACCACCTAGTGGATATCACTGACTATACAAAACAGTTTTTAGAAATACTAAGGGGGTTATTTACTTAAACTTAAAAATGTATCTGGTCAAGCTTTTTGGGGCGAAAACTCAAATTTTTCAAGATTTATAATACGCCGAGGCTGCCAAAAGTCATGTCATGCCATGCCAAATCCAGTTCATGTATTAATCAATGGCAGATGTCGCTATTCTAATTTGAAGTTATTGTGGTCTGTGTTGGGTTTTGTCATAATCTGAAAAATTCAAGTGTTTTGAGAGTCAAATCTATAAATTTGGGTTTGTCTTGTGACAATCCGAAAAAAGATCAATTCGGTTTCTCAGTCAGCACCTATGCCTCCCAGCTCTTAGGATCTGATGCACGTCCAACGGTTTCCACCATCTATCCGTTTACTCACAATTTGTAGACAACGACAGCATCAGCCATGGATTACTTTGCTTTAAAATGCCTTTATTAAGACATGGGTTCCTGACCCCAATGCATCTGGCAACGTTTCAGACCGCCATCGGTCTTTTATCAAGCCTTGATAAAAGACCGATGGCGGTCTGAAACGTTGCCAGATGCATTGGGGTCAGGAACCCATGTCTTAATAAAGGCATTTTAAAGCAAAGTAATCCATGGCTGATGCTGTCGTTGTCTACAAAAAATCCGAAAAAAGACACACAATTCAAATTTTTTCTCAATCCAGATTTGTCGAGTTTGTTTAATGATAAATAAGGTCAAAGTGCATGGGAGTTTGGTTGAGCAGTTTTTATTAAAATAATGAGATAAATTAGGATTTTATTAAATTAAAAATAATTCATCAAACTAATCCAGACATACATGCGCCATAAAGTGAAAGCAAGAAAACCCATTAATATGCACATCTTTAAAAGATTAAAACATAAATAGTATATAAAAAGTAAATGAGGAGGAATCATCTAAAAATAGGTTAATGGTCATATTCCTTAATGAATTCTAATGGATTTAATGTTTATAAATTCAGAAGGCTTAGGTTATTTAACAATTCTTTAAGGAAATTCCCTCCCTTGTTCAACTGTCTCAACAATCTGAAACTCAAGTTAATTTACCCTGTGCTCAAACTCACTAAAGTGACTTGCTATCATCGGTTCACTTTTACCTGTATTAATTACAGGTTTGCTTTCTCTAATACATTCATGCTCCATTCTAATTGTCTGCCTGACTTACACTGCATATGTCAAGCAGCATCAGTACCATGCATGCATTTTAATCCTAGGATGGTAAAGGTATTCCTATGATTCTACATTTGAGCAAAAAAACTAGAAAAAAATATAGCAGGTGATGGTCCCTTTCCTACATTTACTCTTTTTATCTTTTCCTGCACTGTTCCCCCATATCATATTTTACCAAAAGTGAGCCCAAGTTTTAACTTTTCTTAAATTATCTAATAAAGGAGATGGAAAGCTACTGATCCAATTTATTATCAATAAATTAGCCACAATCCTGCAAACTAGAACACTATAGTTATTCTTTAGAATGCTTTACTTTACCAATAAAAAGCCATTTAGGCTCTCTCTTTTTGGTTAAGATAGCAGCTGTTATTTCAGTTTGGCGTGATGTAACTTCCCTGCCTGTGTCTCTCCTGCTGCCTTCTGTCTCTCTGTGCTAGTTCTGCTCAGATGTTCTACCTGGACTGCACAGGCTTCTACCTGGGGCTGGGAGGTGTAAGCTAAGATAAAGAAATCAGACACTGAAGCCCAAGTGTAAAGAATAGGAGGAAAGGAAAGCGGTGGTTCTTTTTTGGCAGAGGACAGCAGCACTATGAGTGTTTATGGGTGTATTTACATAGACCTTTCTGATAATATGGGTATGGGATCCCTTATCCGGAAACCCATTATCAAGAAAGCTCTGAATTATGGAAAGTCTCCCAATAACTCCATTTTATCCAAATTTTTAAAAATGCTTTCCTTTTTCTCTGTAATAATAAAACAGTACCTTGTATTTTATCCAAATTAAGATATAATTAATCCTTCATGGAAGCAA
Organism: Xenopus petersii; assembly: GCA_038501925.1. Taxonomy (NCBI): domain Eukaryota; kingdom Metazoa; phylum Chordata; class Amphibia; order Anura; family Pipidae; genus Xenopus; species Xenopus petersii. The sequence continues at coordinate 8,616,950 of CM076686.1, read as the reverse complement.
AACCAGCCTATTGGTTTATTAAATGTACTACATGATTTTCTTGTAGACTTAAGGTATGAAAATCCAAATTACGGAAAGATCTGTTATCTGGAAAACTCCAGGTCCCAATGATTCTGGATAACAGGTCCCATACCTGTACTTACTTTTAACATTTCCTTCTTTAATAATCACATGTCAACTAAGAATCATATACATGTTTTCTCTGGTTATTACCCTGAGTCACAAAGGTAACATGATCCTTCCTATCCTATATATTGATCTCCTTCAGCTTTTTTTGATATCATCCGGATTTCCCCATTCAAAATTGTATTACACAATTCAGTTAACCTTATATTAGCCACCTCACTCAAGTACCTTCCCTGCTGTTTGGGCACAGTGTTTGGACATGATTTTCTATAAAGAACAGTTGCAGCATATTGGAAAGGAGCTTCTCTAACTACCCTTTGTAGCAAAGTTTCAGTAAGTTATATTTTTGACACACGGTTAGCTGAGCCTGGATACTTATGGGCATATTTATCAAAATGGATTTTTACAATTGCGTTTATTAAAGGACGTATGAAGACTACATTTTTTTTACCATGTATATAAGTTGGGCACATCTCCCCAACCCAAATTGCATAACATGTACTGCATATATTGCCTCTTTTCTCCCGTGCCATCATATTTTCCTAAAACAAATAGCAGTTTTTACCCAGTGACCATTTCCCCTCTAACACATCTCTGGCACATGTGCTCTGTAGAGTTCATGCTTACACAGATAAGACTTACTTTTATTTAAAAAAAAAAGTTCTGCTTTGATTGAGCACTGCAATAGTTAAGCTGAGCTCAGGAGAGGAGGTGAGGAGACAAAATTGGAGGAGGCAGCTAAAATAGAGTTTCTATGGAAACCAGCAATGCCATCTCTTTATTGGATGCTAGATGAGATGGCATGTCCAGTAATCTGAGCTGAGAAGAACTGAGCATGCTCAGCAGTCAAAAACAAAAGTAATTTCCTGCGGGAGGGGGACAGAGTGGGTTAGAGGAGGAGAAGGGGTCCTAAGTGATTAAGTGGATGCAGCAGCCTTACTATTTACCTTTGAACAACAGGTTATTAAAAGTTTCAAAGAGGCTATTCACTGACTTTTTTGTGTGGGGTTTACATGCCCTTTAAGAGATTACCTCTATTAACCATGAATAAATACACTTGTAAAATCCCATAGGAATGAATAGAAAGTGGGTTAATTTTTCAGTGGAGAGCTCTAATCTTACATTTTGATAAATCTTCCCCTTAAAGGAATTGTTCAGTGTGAAAATAAAAACTGTATAAATAGACAGGCTGTGCAAAATAAAAAATGTTTCTAATATAGTTAAGTTAGCCAAAAATGTAATGTATAAAGGCTGGAGTGACTGGATGTATAACTTGTCAGTCAGAACCCAACTTCCTGCTTTTCAGCTCTCTTGGTTTACACTGACTGGTTACCCTGGTTACCAGCCAGTAACCAATCAGAGACTTGAGGGGGGGCCACATGGGTCATTTCTGTTGCTTTTGAATCTGAGCTGAATGCTGAGGGTCAATTACAAACTCACTGAACAGAAATGTACCATGTGGCCCCCCTTCAAGTCGCTGACTAACTCAGAGTTATAGAGCTGAAAAGCAGGAAGTTGGATTCTGGCTGTTTTATTAGACATCTGTTCACTCCAGCCTTTATACATTACATTTTTGGCTAACTAACTATATTAGATACATTTTTTATTTTGCACAGCCTATCTATTTACACAGTTTTTATTTTCACACTGAACTATTCCTTTAACCTCTGTTCTCCAGCCTATTGATCTTTGTACCACCCCAAAGCATAACATATCAGCTGCACACAGCAACAGGGGGAGATTGGGCTGCTGGAGTCCACAGGGGTATGTCTTAGATGGCATTGGATGTGAAAAATGAAACACGAGCTACAGAAACAGTCATGTACAACTAAATGGAACAGTACATACCTGTAAATATAGTATTGCTTCAAAAAATAAAGCAGAAATATTATTTATACACAAGGTATATATTCTTTTTTGAACTTTGTGATTGTAACTGCATGTACTGTAGATATGCTGTATGTGTATATAGCTCTGTTTTAACTTCAGGAATACATTAAACCATATCAAAACACTTTTTTTTTTTTATTCTACAGACAATTTGGCGGAGAAAGAATGCAAGAAGGACTTGGTTAGATCACATTTCATATAAAGAGCTGTCAATCTATCCTCTAAAGGGAATCTGAATGGAAGCTTTGTTTACTATCTGTATATTCCTTGGGAAGACCAAACTAGAAAGGCTGTGGAAGAATACTTGGTGACTGTACAGCTATAACTGGTGTTCTGTAGGTTTTCAATCATTCATCTTCAAATTTTTTTTGATCATGTGAACTATTCCACTTTTTATGGATTTGTAGTAAGCCCCTAAAATTAGGAATGGTGTCTGGACAATACATACCAAACAGGCCCAGATTTGTGGAAAAGCCGCCAAGGCCCGGGCCTAGGATTTTAGGGGGTGCCATGCTGCCCAACCACACCCACATTTGTTCAAAAACACTGGGGATATACAGGAGATACAATAGTTTTTTTTACATTTTCTGTGTGGCAATCCCTAATATCTCCCTGTACTATGTACAGATAAAGTTAATGTTACCTTCGAGTCTGGCTGCAGATTTATAACTAGGAAGGGCTGTACTCTTCCCTGAGTTTGGTGAAAAGTGGGAACCTAAGACATCTGCTTGGCTCCATCATCCAGGCACTTTTAAATGTGGGACTACATGTTGTATTGATTGTCCCTACATACATGTAAATACCAGACTGCCCAGAGGTATGAACTTGGATTTGGATGTGTCTTGTTATCCTCATTAAAAAATTGGTATATTTAAGAGCCCCTTTCACTTTTGCTGCTTTTCTTTCCTCATGCGGTATTTCCTTTTTATATTTGACTTGTTAATTATTTATGTATTTATATAAAAGGACACTTTTATGAACATGCATCATTTCTAAAATACTAAATATTTTTGGTTTTACTATTAAATATTTTTGTTTTTTTATGGTCTGCGTTTTCCTTTAAATACAGCGAATTTTCTTGTAATAGCTGCCATGTGGGCACAAAACATGGAAGGCTGTAGAAATGATGGTATAAACAAAGGTTTTTTGTACTATGTTATTGATGGCCTATTTGTGGATCTTTGGAGTGCCAACCATCAAAATGTTTTCCTAGCAGAAGCAAAGTCCCCTTATGGCATGTCCAATAGCTTAACTTCTCTATTAACAGGTTTCACACAGGCTTCCACAAACACATTACAGGTATTACATTTTGGCATAGATTCACATGGGGCAAATTCACTAAAGGACAAATTTTTGCCAGTGAAGGCTCAGCCACACTTCGCCAGGCACAAATTTGCAACCACCACACTAATTTACTAAAATGTGAAGTTGTTCTCTGCAGACGAGCACTGACGACTTTTTGTTAGCGTTACTTCGGCAGTGCGAGCATTTCATAGAGAAGTTTCACTAGTTCATTTCTGCCTAGTGAAACTTCGGCAGTATTCTTATGCTTAGGTCAATTTGTATAGGGCGGGTACATATAGGTCATATATACGTCTTTATTAGAGATGTTGGTGCAAATGCTTGAAGTGGCCACTTATTATTACACATGTCCAAGGAAGCAAAATAAAGACAAAAGATCCTCTAATGACCTGGAACTTTAATAGTTAGGGCTTCTGAAGGCAATCCCACTTTCAAAAATTAAGACGCCAGCGGTTTTTAGAACTTTTATGAGTTTCCGGCTAACAGGATATGATGTCACTGACATAAGATTGAGGAGGACAAAGCGTCATCTTATCAGTTTGCCAGGTCTAAGCTGGGTAAGGAAACTCTGGCGAAAGAAATAACGCTCTGTAAAATTTGCGGAATAACAATCGTTTACTTTAGCAAAAATGTGCCTGGTGATATGGCGCAAAACTGCACTAGTGACAGTCTCTTTCGCTAGCGAATTGTCCTCTACTCCTGTTAGTAAATCTGCGATGTCCCTGTGGATGGGATTTCTGGTGAATTTTCGCTAGCGACAGCCACTTCACCCTTCAGTAAATCTGCCCCATTGTGTTTTTAAAACCAGGGTATCCCCACAAAATGTGTATATAGCACCCAAATTATTAATACAAGTTGGGTTAGCAAATAGTACCTTCAACTTTTAAAGTCATTATGTTAAAATCTGTTTATTTTCTGTGATTGAATCTCTGTGCAGAATCTCTGAAGGTGGTCCACCAATCTTTTTCCTCCCTCTGCAAACACTTGGTTCAGAAGTTTTAATTCCAGCTCCTCAGTATTACATACAGTACCTCCCAACATTTTGGAAGTAGAAAAACTACAACAAAAAGAATTGCTTCGCACATTTTTGTGGCCACACCCCTAATTACCGTGTCTGTTTTACAGAATTTGGCAGGTTATAAAAGTTTGAACACATTTCTGTGATTTTTATGTGTTATTACAGTTTTGCTAATGAAGGTGAATTGCCCTTTAAGCTGTGAGTCTACATTCTCCCAAGAGACCTTCTTATCTTATATTGTTACAAAAGTATCTAAATATCTATTCTGGGCTCTCTGCCAAAAGCCAATTAAGTTAGAAACTTTCTATCTTTTTCTGGCTGTTCAGTGCAGCAGATCAAAGAGAAAGTCGGGACATTTCAGTAACAAACCCGGGACTGTCGAGAAAAAGGAAAGAGTAACACCACCTTCTAGTTTTATTGTTACTTGTTTATTGATGTTAGTGCTGGTATAACCATGGCTTGCTGTGTGACATCATCACATCACAGTTTGGTGTGAAAATGTAAAATAAAGATGTACAGAATCCACTATTTTGGAATTGGTCGAACCCCTGAATCCTTCATGAAAGATTCGGGTGAATACTGAACCGAAGCTGAATCCTAATTTGCATATGCAAATTAGGGGTGGGAAGGGGAAGACATTTTTTTTTTTTTACAAAAAGTCACGTGATTTCCCTCACCTCCCCTAATTTGCATATGCAAATTTGGATTCCGTTTGGCCGGGAAGAAGGATTCGGCCGAATCCTGCTGAAAAAGGCGAAATCCTATCCGAATATAGATCTTGGGGAGTGCTCTTATATTACTTTTCTGACTGACTGGTTCCTGGCCCTCCTGCTTGTTTCTCACTAAGCTGAATTACTGCCTGCCCTGAACTTTTGCCTGGATTTAGACTTTTAGCATTTTATACATTGAGCATTTTAACCATTTGAGTACTGCACATTGGACATTCCCTGCCAGTCTGTACTACTGCTTCCTTCTTGGTCCTGACTTCAAACTCGGTAATAGCCTTTGAGTCCTGACAAACCATCAATCAATGCAAATATTCTGATTTTAGTGCTTAAAGTGACTGTAAGTGCTGTGCTGTAAGCTAATTTCACTCCAAAATCAGTGATTTAAATAATAAAACATTACTCACTAAAATTGTTTGACAAGGGATACCATGTAGGAGAACATCAGGATACCAGGAGCTGTGGTCTCATTTATTACCTTGTTTGTCACTAAAAAAAAGAGCTATCTTACCTATAAAATCACAAACCCAAGGCACTGTGCATGTTTTCCATTGGTCACTTCCCACTGACACACAATACGTGGTGGAGACTGGAACAGCATCACTATTTTTTTAATTAAAATGCCTTTATTGCACACTTTAGGGCATTACAGCTACATTCCAGGACCTGCCTAGGCCTTTATCAAACTAAAACGACAATCAATCAACATCATTTATTTAATGTTTCCAACTTCCTAATCAAGAAGGCTTCTCCACATACAGTAATAATTCTTTAAGCCAATTCCCTCCTCATTGTATGGGTTCAATTGTCTCAAAAGTTTCTAAATAGGGAAGCCTTCTAGTTTAGGAGGATGTAAAATCTATTAGGGCTGAATAAAGAATAGGAATTTAGACTTTTTTTTATAGTTGATCGCTCCTCATTTTTATATACCATTTATGTTTTTATCTTTTTTTATCCATTTTTGTATTTTAATGGATTTTGCCACTTTTACTATATGGAACACACATGTCTGGATATGTTTCACTATTTGTTACTAAGGAGCCTATTTATAATTACTTGAGATTTTTGGCTCAAGCTGTCATAGGTTTTGGGCTGAAAAAGCTCTTTTCTGGTGGTTACTTCAGCTACAGAAAAAACTTGTAAATCAACTTTATTTTTTTTAAAGGTTTTTATTTAGGTTTTCAAGGGAGGGGGAAAGGGAGAAGGCCATGTAGTTAAGTTTAAGGGACAGTAGGGGTTTATTAATTAAGTTGACCCAGGCTTCGATTGTTGGGGTACTGTGTCCCATCCATCCAATCACAACCAGTTTCTTAGCATAGTACAATGTTACCCTCATGAGCATTTGTGTCCTATTTAGTGGGAGTAGATCCTCTACCAGTCCCAATAGACATATGGTAGGTCAAGGTGTTCTGCTAAGTACCGTGATAACTTTCTCCAAAATTTCTGTCATGATACAGGCCTGTAATAACTAATAAAACCGGCCAAGGTATCATGAGAAATATTTCTGCCAGTACCTAAATTAGACACATGACAGGCCTCTCTTCACTAAGGTCTGGAGTCAGCCATTTATAAAAGGGTCACAGCATGATGTATAGCTTATAAGTGAATTTATATTGTACAAGTCTGTCTCTAAGAGAAATTAAACCATCATACAGGTAGTCAGTAGCTTCATTCCATTGCTCCTCACTGAGGTTTGGGAGAGATTGTTGCCCGAACAGTTTAGCTCTAATAAAGTGGGAGGAAATCTTATCCACCAGTGTTGGATATAGTCTCTAGTGACCCAAGCCTATTAGCTAGTAATATAAGGGCTGAGTCATCCACATCTCTGTGGAACCAGCTGTGTATATGGTGCATCCGACTTGCTAGTAGTAGCATAAGTGGGGTAGGCCAAGACCTCCTTTAGCAACCGGAGCTGTGAGAGAGTGCCATGCAATACAGGGGGATTTGTTAGCCTAGAGGAATGTCATGAGGAGTGAGTTTATTTTGTGGAATGTACTCTCGGAAATCCAAATTGGGGAGTTGTGCAACTTATACAATAATTTTGGTAGGTAGATCATTTTAAATAGATTACTTCTGCCCCAGAGTGTGATGGGTAGCTTAGACCACACCGTAGATGCGGTCAGGGGAGATAATTATGCCAAGATATATAAATTTAGAGATCCATTGTAGATCCCGAACAGTGGGAGGTGGGGCCGGGATGGGATCTACAGTATTGGCAGTGTCACTGATGTAGACTTATTCAACCCAGAGAACACCCCAAACCTCTCAATGTCCAGTAGGGCCGCCTGTAAGGACTCGCGTAGATTCTCTAAAAATAGCAGTAAATCATCTGCGTATAGGTTTTCTTCAACCTGACCATATTTGAGTCAAACAACTCCTGGGTTTTGGCGGATAGTAAGTGCCAAGGGCTCAATGGCCAGTGCAAATAATAGTGGGAGAAGGGACAGCCCTGATGGGTTCCCCTGGCAAGTGGAAATGGGGGGGGGATAATGCTCCATTGACCCTTACACATGCGGTAGGCTGTAGGTATAGTAGTTGGACCCAGCTGAGGAATTTCAGCCCGAAACCAAACTGTTGCATTACTTCACAAAGAAATGGCAACTCTACTGAGTCGAATGCCTTAGTGGCATCCAACGAAACCTTGATCCTGGAGCCTCCATTTGTATGCTTGGTTTGGAGGTGGGTATATACTCTCCTGAGGTTGGTAGTAGTAGATTTGGCTGGCATGAAGCCAGTTTGATCTGCGTGTATGATAGAGGGTACTATCGCTAGTCTTGTAGTCAATATTTTTTCCAAATATTTTAACATCCGCGTTTATATGAGATATGGACTTATAAGAGTCACAGAGCCCCGGATTTTTCCCTTCCTTGGCAATCAACACTATAACCGCCTTATAAAATGAGGGGGGGGAGGGAGCCTTGCTCAATGGCATGGGTGAATGTCTGATGAAGGTGCTGGATTAGAAGATTGCCCTGCAGGTTGTACCAGGCTGTGTGGAACCCATCAATACCGGGAGGCTCATTTATAAATATTGGGTAAATTTGCACCTGGGCAGTTACCCATAGCGACCAATCAGTCAGCTGCAGGTTGAACAGTGAAAGTTATCATCTGATTGGTTGCCACGGGTTACTGCCCAGGTGCAGATTTGCCCAGTGTTTATAAATGAGCCCTCGGGAGTCTTATTTGTTGGGAGAGCAGATATTGCCTCCGCCACCTCCTTGACCGTTATGGGCTGGTCTAGATTATCTGACTCCTCTTTTGAGAGTCAGGGGAAGGGAATAGTCCCAAGGAATTCAGATAGTTGATTGTGTGTGTATTTGGCCCTTGCATTGTATAGATCTGTTTAGAAGTCAGTGAAAGCATTAAGGATTCCTTCTTGTGTGGTGGCTGGGTCCCCTTTGGCATCCCTAACCTGCGCTATCAAAGTTTGCGAGTCCCTGGATGAGGCCAGCCTTGTCTGGAGCTTCCCAGCTTTGTCACCTTGGTCAAAAATATTTTGGTCCGTGTATAAGAGTTTCTTCCTAGTCAGTGCTGTTTGAACAAGCTCAAGTGCCTTTTGTGCCTGGCACAGGTTTAGGTGTGTGTCCTCACAGGGTGATTGGATATGAATTACCTCTGCCTCTCTAAACTTCCCCTCTGCTTCCCCCACACCAGCTTTGGCTTTCTTCTTTACTGTCGCAATATACCTGATTAGAACTCCTCTAGTGGTGGGTGGGTGGGGCACTGTTTTCATTAGTGTCCCAGTAGACTGCAAACTCCTCTTGGGAGTGATCTCTAATCTGTGTATTAGTTAACCACATGGGGCATAGACGCCAGATAGCCTTTCCCTTGCTGCCCTCCCTAGAAATGGTTATGGCCAGAGGGGAATGGTCAAAGAAGGCTCCAGGGAGGTACACTGATGATATTGTTAACTGAGAAAAGTCGGCTGAGGCAAGTGCCAAATCAATACGGGATAGGGAACGATGACTAGAGGATTGGCACGAGTATTGTCGGTCGTCTAGATGTTTCCACTGCCATAGTTCTGTGAGACTTAGAGCATCATCCCAACGCTTTAGCCCCTGTCCCTGTACAGTTGTTTGGTTTAACCTGTCTAGGCTAGCATCAAGTGTGGCATTTTGGGGCAGTTGGAAAGGATGTAAGAGCAATGTATACACGTTCCATATATGGAGACCCCCCTAGAATGGGTGGAGAAGGGGGAATGGTAAGAATGGGCCACCCACTGCCTTTTGAGTGATAAGAGTTTTTGACCTACTATGTTGGTTTCCTGTAAAAGAACCGCTAGTTTATATTTTTTTAATATAGTCAAATACTTGCGCCCTTTTAAACTTACAATTTAATCCCCTGACATTCTAGGAGACTAATGTGATTGATTGCAGGTACGTTTGAGAGATTGGGGTCTCTTTAGGAGGTATGTCCCGGCAGTGACACATGTGCTAAGGCAGCAGACTCTGCTTGCAGAGCATATTGATGAACCATTTAACAAAGAAACAACTAAAAACTGTCCAAATCCTAACCCACTCTGCCCATCCCCCCAACAGGGATGGGCCTAGACCCCAAAATAACAAGAGTATCTTCCAGGAGGGAGCGATTTTGGCTAAACTGCAGCCATTTGCCTCCCTGTCCCATACCAATATATTGTAAAGGCAGTAGTGCTATCCCTGATACCAGGGGAGACTTCTTGTGTATAGTTCTAGAAGGGAGTGTTGCAGCAAACTCCCTACCTTCTATTGCCCATCATTGTGTATTGTCTATGCAAGCTGAGGATGAAATACTTGTTCCATTTAGTATTTGAGTCAGTGCTTACACGCATGGGTTTTGAGTCTCATATTTAGATCCCAAGGGAGGGGTGGTGCTATCCCTGAGTGTCTATCTAAGAACAGGATAATGCAGAGTGCCCACCTAGTGCCCATGCTAGGGCTTTATGATGGGTAGTGGGCAGTATTACAGTCCCAGGTAGACTCTATGTGCTCCGCTATGATGGCATTACTCACGTATTGTAGGGCACCCATTATTGCCTGTCTGGACTGTTTCTTGGTGTTCTCCGGACTTGGCGGGTGTCCAGCCACTTGTCAGCTTCATTCGGTGACATGAAGAAGTGAGCCCTGTCATCCTCTATCACTCTGAGCTTTGCTGGAAATAACACGGAGTAATTGAGTCCCGCCATTCTGAGCCTCTTCTTTACTCCTTGGAAGGATGCACGCTGTTTCAGCTAAGAAGTCTGGAAATAGGGAAATGCAACCAATTCTCAAGGTCATCAGCTTTGGCCACCACCTCTGTCAGCTGCTTGGATAGGCGGAAGAGTTCTGCAGGGATCGGTTGTACTGCTGTAACACAAACATACCCTGGTGGTCTAGTGGGGGGACGGCAGGGATTCCTGATTCCCCCTCGGCGGGGATGCCCACCGCGAGATGCTTCCTCTGCTGCCCATATCTGGTAACTAAGGGCGCGCGCGGCGAAATTCAAATGTATTTAAAGAGGTATTTTGTATTTTCACGCTGCCACTTATAGGATTTGTTTCCTGGTGCTTCTGAGCGTTCTATTATCTGATTCTGATCTGATTCCTGTTGTGACCCCTGCCTGACTTTTGACTATTCTACCTTCTGAAACCTGACCCTTGCCTGATATCCGACTCCAATTCTGCTTAACTCTTCTGATTGACTTCCTGGTTTGACCCTTGCCTGCCTGACTTCGTTTTGTACTCTGCCTGCCCCGACCCGGCCTGATCTTACTACGATTCTGTCTAACGCCTTGTACCGTGACCTTCAGCCCAAAGAGTTTGCTTTACAGTTGTGCCCCTTTGTTTGTTTAGAACCCTTCACCTTGCACCTCTCGTTTTAAGACCTGGCGGCATCTGAGTAGCTGAGGGCTCCTCTCAAAGCCAAAGGCGGCTGCTACAGGCAGAAGCACAAGCCGAGACCAGCTCCTCCTCGCAACCAGCTTCAAAAGCGCCATTGAATACGGACCAAGCACTGGCATTGGTTCTGAATTTAGGGTGCCAACCATGACAACTGCATCTTCCACTATGGATACCCTCTGTTCCACCTCTTTTGTTCGCTCCCGCAGGTTTTGGACACCTTGGCGAAGGAGTGACAGGTCCACTTTTATGGTGTCTAGCTGGGAAGTTGTGCTAGCATGTGAGTCATTTATGGCCTGCAGGAGGTCCGTATTCAATGGCGCTTTTGAAGCTGGTTGCGAGGAGGAGTGGAACTTGTCCAGACGGTTGGTATTAGACTTGGTCCCGCACTTCCCCATATTGCTCAGTCAGCGAGTGGCAATAGTTATGCTATGTCTTCTGCCTTATTTATGGTGCCAGATCTATAGCAGGGTAAGAGTTAGTAGGGAGTTGCAGGGTAGGGCGTCTGTTCATGCCGCCATCTTGGCTCCATCCCCCTGTAAATCAACTTTTACTATTCAGAGATTATTTCAAATTGGTCTTTATATGTTATTATTTTTGTTTAATATTTGAATTATTTATTTGTGTTAATCAGCTCTCCAGTTTGGCATTTCACCAGCTATTTGATAAAATTTATCATAGAACCCTGATATGGATGTAGTTAAACCTAGTGATGAGTAAACTTTATTAGCCAATACAGCAAAATATGCAATTTTCACCAGCTGCAAAAATATGCAAATCTACTCTAGAATTTCATGCAATTTATTCCCCCAGAAAAAAATGTGGGTTTCTTTTACAGAAAATATGCCAATGTAAATATTATGCACCCCTTGCCTGTGAAATCAATTAATTAAATTGCAAAAAAATGCATTAACTGTAATGTTATTTCTTTCATTGCATTTCTGCTTTAATTGAAAAATGAATATGAAATAGGGAAACTACCCTTTTTATCAAAATTTCAGAAAATTATGCTTTTTGCACACAGTAAGCTAAGCTTGGATAATTATGGCAGATTTATCAAAATGTGAAATTAGAGGTAAACATAGAAAAAATCACTTTCTATTACTTCCTAAAGCATTTTTAGAATTGTATTTATTAAAAGACATGTAAGCCTACATATTTTTCCACTTATATAAGTTGGGCACATCTCCCCCACCGAAATGGCATCATTTGTACTGAATATTTCGCCCATGTGATCTGTAGAGTTCATCCTATGAAGAATGCAGGCTAAATGTGGTCATGTGACGATTCAGCACTAACAATGGCAGATGTTCTGGTCCCTTCAAAAGCACCCGATCCAAATTTTCCATCCAGCCTGACCGATATTCAAGTCTTCTGCCGATATCAGTCGGCTCGTTTCCCACCATACACACACCAAATATCGTATGAAATTTCAATATCATAATATTATCAATGCGTCTAGGGCTACCTTTACACCGATAAAAATTTGATCAAAAATTCTGCTTTGATTGAGCACTGCAATGGTTAAACTGAGCTGAGGAGGTGAGGAGACAAAACAGGGTTTCTGTGGCAACCAGCAATGTCATCTCTTCATTGGCTGCTAGACTGGAGGGTGTGTCCACTTATCTACTTTAAGATGAAGAGAACTAAGCATGCTTAGCAGTCAATAGCCAAAGTAAATTCCTAAGGAAAGGGACAGAGTGGGCTAGAGGAGGAGAAGGGATACTAAGTGATTAAGTGAATGCTGCAGCCTTACTATTAACCTTTGAACAAAAGGTATTTCAAAATTTCCAAGAGGCTGTTCATTGACTTTTTTTGTGTGGGGGTTTACATGCCCCTTAGGAGGTAAACTCCAACTATCACCCATTGATAAATACACTTGTAAAATCCCATAGGAATGATTAAAAAGTGGGTGAATTTTTCAGTGGTGAGCTCTAATCTCACATTTTGATAAATCTGCCCCATAACATCTGTTCTCCAGCCTATTTATCTTTGTACCACCCCAATGCATAACATAGCTGCACACAGCAACAGGGGGAGATGGGCTGCTAGAGTCCACAGGGGTAGGTCTTAGATGGCAGTGGATGTGAGAAGTGAAACACGAGCTACAGAAACAGCCTTTAAATATATTATTGCTTCCAAAAAATGAAGCAGCAATATTATGTATAAACTTTGTGATTGTAACTGCATGTACTGTTGATATGCTGTATATGTGTATATAGCTCTGTTTTAGCTTTAGGACTATATTAAACCATTTCAACAAACTTTTTTATTTTACAGACAATAATAATAATTTGTTTCATGTGGAGAAAGATTGCAAGAAGGATTTGGTTAGATCACATTTCAAATAGGATGTCGGAAAATGATTCTTCAAATGGAAACAGAAGGGAAGCTTTGTTTACTTTCTAAACTCTATATTCATTGGGAAGACCAAACTAGAAAGGCTGTGGAAGAATACTTGGGGACTGTACAGCTATAACTGGTGTTCCGTAGGTTTTTAGTTAATTTATCTTCAAAAAATTTTATGAACTATTCTACTTTTGATGGATATTTGGTAAGACCGTAAAATTAGGAATGGTGTCTGGACAATACATACCAAATCAGTTACTCAGCATCTTAATAGATACCCATGGGCATCCACTAATAGTGGCAAAGGGGGGCACTTGCCCCCCCAGACTTGTGCTTTATAATTAGGGATGCACCAAATCCACTTTTTTGGATTCGGCCGAACCCCGAACCGAATCCGAACCCTAATTTGCATATGCAAATTAGGGGTGGGAAGGGGAAAACATTTTTTACTTCCTTCTTTTCTGACAAAAAGTCACGCAATTTCCATCCCTGCCCCTAATTTGCATATGCAAATTAGGATTCAGTTCGGCCGAATCCGAATCCTGCTGAAAAAGGCCGAATCCCGAACCGAATCCTGGATTCGGTGCATCCCTATTTATAATAAAGGATATTCTCTTGCCATATTTATACATTTGTGGTTTTGTTCTTTTTTATATGAACACATTTCTTAAAATGACCATTAAGAACCTGCAATAAGTTTATAAAAGCCTTACATCTTATGGTCAGCCCCCCTTCAAATAATGGACCGTCCCAATGCCTATTCTACTGCTCAGAGCAGCAGTCTGGATTTAGCTCTGCCCCTTCCCGCTCTGAGATGCTTCCTGCTCCTCAACTGTGTGAGGAATCAGAGAATCAGAGTAGAGAATCTTCTTCCTGATGATGCAGCTTCTTTCCAAGGGCAGATTAGTGTGAATCTGTTGTGTTAGTGTTAATGTGTGCAAGATTCATGAAATAAAAAATTTTTTATTGTTAGTAAATGGGCCCCTTAGTGTCATATGAACTTTGATATAAATGATAAACTTTTTTTGAATTTTACCTCTTTGTCTCAATTCACTAGATGACTTGACTTCTCTTAAAAAAAAGTACATTTTTCATTTTCTTCAACATGCTGGACTCTGGTCTTAAAAACAACATTCTTTGCTTTTTCCTCCAGAGTTTTTTTTTTATACTTTGCTTAACAGTAAAGACTTCTTTATCAACACTGCAACCAACAGCTTTGGAGGTTTGGAGGTGTTTAAGATATCATAATGCTCTTTTCTTTTGCATTTTGTATCCCAAGTTTGATTAAATACCACTTAATTATTTCTTTAACAATCTACCCCCATGTTAAAACATTAGTTTTGTGCAAATTTCCTTCTGCCATACTTCAAAACTGTGTTAAAATCATTCCAAATATTTTCCGAAACTATAAAGCTGGATTAGGCTCAGGAGCTTCAATGATCGAGCAATGTTAATTTGCCAGAGGCTGGCTTATATAGGCCTTTAATTGAAAGATGAGCAACACATGGAATAAACAAGGTGGGCAAAGGAAAAGGAGCAAAAGGCACCAATACAAAACACATTAAGATCAGCACCGGCACTAACAGCCCCCAGTGGCTTAGTTGTATATTGCTATGACAGAATGGAAGCAACGCCTACCAACAATATTCCAACATCTAGAACTTTAGTATCATGACTTGTGCATGTGAGTGTGACAACCAATCAGTAGTTAGATTACATAGGGTTTAGGTGAAATGAAAGCAAACGTCTGATTGGCTGATGATGGTCATTATGCTGTTGATAATGATGTTTTTACAGAAATATGACTATGAAGATTTTCATTCATCCAGGTCATAGTATATCTTGTATAGGTCAATCTAAAAACAACTGGACTTGCTGAGTAATCAATGAAGACGTTTCACTACTCATCCGAGCAGCTTCTTCAGTTCAACTGTTAATCAAATAATTCACATAAACAGTTTACCTTTTATCTGTAATAATACAGCAGTACCAGGTACTTGATCCCAACTAAGATGTAATTTGGTAGTAAAACAATCCAACTTGGTTTAATTAATGTTTAAATGATTCTTAGCAGACTTTAGGTTTGGAGATCCAAATTATACAAAGATCCCTACATCTGGAAAACCCCAGGTCCCAAGCATTCTGGATATCAGGTCACTTAACTGTACTACTAAGTTATGCTTTATCTACAGTGAAAGTAGAGAGGGGTGTGTGCGGATGCTGGGTTTTCTTTTGGAGGGGTTGAACTTGATGGACTTTTATCTTTTTTTCAACCCGATTTAACTGTGTAACTATGTAACTATGTACAGTAGATAAATAAAAAAAGATACTGCAACCCAACTCCAGTAAACTCTAGGATCTTTACAAAGAACTTTAAAGGAGAAGGAAAGGCTAAAACTAAGTAAGCTTTATCAGAAAGGTCTATAAAAACACACTAGTAAACATTTAAAAAGTTATTAGAATAGCACTCTCATCAATTTTATATTCACTTGTTTTAAAGGTTTTCTTATACTTTAAGCAAATATAATATAGATTTAGAGCTAAATCATTTTCAAATTAGTTACAACAGACTTATATCAAAGTTCTGTATATTCTGTATATTGAACGAGGCTTTTGACCTGAACAATAAATGTTTGTTGTAAATATAAGTTAAAATCCACATACATTTATGACACATGGAGGTTTTTACTTTAAGCTTGATTCATTTTGTGGGTTCTGACCATTTCTGCAGAGCAGAGGAAGTGGTTATGAACCATGGAATGTGCAAGCTTAAAGAGCAAACCTCCCAGTATCATAAATGTATTGGATTTTGAAATATACATAATAAGCAGTATTAGCAGATTAATGATGTTCCCAACAGCTTCTTATTGAACTTTTGATGTTAAAGTCCAGGCTCATTAGGTATAATTCATTGTGTTATTTGTTTTGTTAAATCTTCTACAGTTATGTTTCTATTCTTAAGAGTGCTTAAATACAGCTTTTCAGTAAATGGATTATAACATACTCTTCTCTTATAACAGAGCATTCTGTCCTAGTTGTTGCACAGACCCTATCTGATCCCCATTGTAAGCAGCAGTCCTGTCCTGCTTTATGGCAGCTGAGATTCTAGCTCTCTGTATAACAGAACATTCTGTCCCAGTGGCTGCACAGATCCTATCTGATCCCCATTGTAAGCAGCAGTCCTGCCCTGCTTTATGGCAGCTGAGATTCTAGCTATCTGTATAACAGAACATTCTGTCCCAGTGGCTGCTCAGATCCTATCTGAGCCCCATTGTAAGCAGCAGTCCTGTCCTGCTTTATGGCAGCTGAGATTCTAGCTATCTGTATAACAGAACATTCTGTCCCAGTGGCTGCACAGATCCTATCTGATCCCCATTGTAAGCAGCAGTCCTGTCCTGCTTTATGGCAGCTGAGATTCTAGCTATCTGTATAACAGAACATTCTGTCCCAGTGGCTGCACAGATCTTATCTGATCCCCATTGTAAGCAGCAGTCCTGTCCTGCTTTATGGCAGCTGAGATTCTAACTATCTGTATAACAGAACATTCTGTCCCAGTGGCTGCACAGATCCTATCTGATCCCCATTGTAAGCAGCAGTCCTGTCCTGCTTTATGGCAGCTGAGATTCTAGCTATCTGTATAACAGAACATTCTGTCCCAGTGGCTGCACAGATCCTATCTGATCCCCATTGTAAGCAGCAGTCCTGCCCTGCTTTATGGCAGCTGAGATTCTAGCTATCTGTATAACAGAACATTCTGTCCCAGTGGCTGCACAGATCCTATCTGATCTCCATTGGAAGCAACAGTCCTGCCCTGCTTTAATGCTGAGATTCTAGCTATCTGTCTAATAAAGCATATCTTACAGTCAGCCAGATTCTTGTGAGAAAGCCATGGTTAACCTAACTGTATTGTTCACAAGATTTTTTTTTTTTTAAAAAAGGAAAGGACAAGCAAACAAGTGATTCACTAAAATATGTATTTTTACATAAAAGAAGCAAAGGAAAGTGTTAAAAAAAGGGGCAATATAATGAAATTATAACACCCATTATGGATTAGTTCATTTGATATGGAAGTAACAGAGTAATGAGGCAGAGATGAGTATACATACAGACAGGACAAGTCTTATGATATTCTCTATGGTATAACTTCTCTCTCTCACTGTTCCTCCTGCAAGACAACAATAAAGAATTTTGACTTGCTCCTCTCTGTAAAATGATAATGGCAGTTTTGATATTATTTTCTTAGTTCTTAGATTCTTAGCTGTTACTAACTAATTGTCAGGTATGTCTCTACTTATCACTGCTTGTCTGGCCACCACCTTCACCATAACTTTCCATATCCCTCAGTCCCGTATGTCAGTTATATGGCTGAATATCAATTCACTGGAGAACTGGGCAGTGAATTGGCCAATGTGTTTTAATGATGACATATGCAATATTATGTTGCATTGGGGTATTAATAACATAACTGTGAGTTCTGTGGTGTATTAGGGGCCTCCTTAACTGAGAAGAATCTGGGAATTTTTGTGGACAACAAACTGTGCAATTCTAGGCAGTGTCATTCAGTGGCTACTAAAGCTAATATAGCATGTTTCCTCATAGTCTGTTCAAAGAGATACCATAAAATAATATGCTGTACTAAGCACAATTCAGCTGGAACATTGTTTGTACAGTTGGAAATTTTTACTGATTCATGCATTAGTATCTATATCCATCCTTACCTGGCACATCATATTCACCCTGTATGTAGATGGTTAGCTCTTTGCTCCCCTTCGTTACACTGACTGATGGAGCTGCTATATGACAGGTGTAATTGCCAGAGTCCTGAGGCCGAGCTGATTGGATGGTGTAATGATTGGATGAATGAAATCCCTGCACGTTGTGCCCATTTGTGTAGAAAGCAAACTGTAGCTCTGTATTGGCTCTGGCTGGATTAAGGACTGTATGGCAGGATATGGTCAGTAGATCTCCCTCCTGTAATGAATTATTATTTGCTCTGATCTCTGGCCTGGAAAACAGTTCTGGAAATAAGAAATCCTTGGATAAGTGCATGTAGTCACTCTACTGACTATGGCCGCATTGAATGAAGAACAAAGTTCCCCCCACATATTGGAGAAATACTACACACTGAGCAATAAGAAACAAAGAAGCAATGAGCTTCTTATATTGAGGGTATGTTTTTAATAAAGCACTAGCAAATGAAGTTCTGGTAAATGAAGGCTACTAGTGATGATCATAATTTTTTTGGCCTTGTATAAATTTGTGGCGATATCCACCATTTATCTTGCATTAGATTTTTTTGCGAATCATAGTTTTCACTATGATTTTTGTTTTGCTTAAAAAAAAAAAGCTGGAGAAAAATGCAGAAAAACAGACATTATCATTAGGTCTTGACATTCATGTAACAACAATGGATTTCATGATGTTAGAGCTCTTGGTTTGCAATTTTTAATGTTAAGGTCCAGGGATCTATTTAAACTAGGGCTGCTTTTTGCTTTTGCATGTTTGTTGATAAAAATGGTTTAAGTTTTATGTACAGGTATGGGACCTGTTATCCAGAATGCTCTGGACCTGGGGCTTTCCGGATAATGGATCTTTCCGTAATTTGGATCTTTATACCTTAAGGCTACTAGAAAATCATATAAACATTAAATAAACCCAATAGTCTGGTTTTGCCTCCAATAAGGATTAATTATATCTTAGTTGGGATCAAGTAAAAGGTACTGTTTTATCATCTCAGGGGAAAATGGAAATACATTTAAAAATTTGCATTCATTGGATAAAATGAAGTCTCAGGGAGACAGTCTTTCTGTAATTCAGCACTTTCTGGATAATAGATCCCATTCCTGTACTTTATTTTGGGACATTAGATCATGGTCTAGATCAGCTATTTATGGGACATTAGGTTAATTTGGGACATTAGGTTAAGGTCCAGATCATATCATACTCCTATATCCTTTCATGGCTGACCATATTCCCACTAGAATCTAGTTACTTATATGTTTATTTCAGTAAACAAAGAAAAGACAATTAAAGAAAATAATATCCTAAAATAAACTCCACACAATTCAAACCAATTTTATCAACATACTGTACATGCAAAACCATAAAGCAGCTTTGGGCTGAATTAAACCCTGAACCTTAAAAATAATCATTAAAATAAGCATTAAAAATAATCAAATCAGGACTTTTAACCACTATAAATGTATTTCACATACAGAACATATATTTCTTAAAGGGCCTATTGTCCAGGTTACATAGTTACATAGTTAAATTGGGTTGAGAAAAGACAAAGTCCATCAAGTTCAACCCCTCCAAAAGAAAACCCAGCATCCATACATACATGATTTTATTCTTTTCCCCACCATGGCCTGGCTTTCACCCTAGCACACACCCTTGCACAATTGGGAAACTTAGAACTGCTTGGGTGCTTCCATGTAGTAAACATATATAAAATAAATGCCCTAATATGCTAAATGGATACAATAAAAATAAATTACATTTAATAATTACATATAATCATACATATAGTAAAAATATCTAAAATCAGCAAATGACAATTCCCCTTCATTTTTACTGCTGCATTATTCAGCCATTGGGGCGTAATTATAAAAGAATGAAACAAAACTCATCACAATCCGTCCCTTTCAAACGGACAGAAAGACTGCAGAATTTCTCCTCCAGGCACATATTTGTGGGCAGGCTATAAAGGCCAGTGCCTGGGGGAGGTGGGACACATTTATGGGTGACAGGCTCCTAAATTCCTAGAAAACAGCAAGGGGTGTAGAAAAAGATCTTTTTATTGGAGGAGCCTCCTCAGTTTGCTTAGAGCCTGTACCGAGAGATATTATAAAACTACAATTATATATAAATATAGTTATTATATTGTATTATGCACAGATCCCAGGAACAATCCCAAAATTAGCTCAAAGTATACCACAGTCTATGCCTTCATACATTTATTCCATAATGCTAAACATAGAGATTTACCTTGGATGGTTATGACTATATCAGCAGATATATAAGGAGAGTAATGATTAGAACGAAGCTGCAGGAGTGTTTTACATCTGTATGTACCAGTCAGTCCCACACTTGCATCCAAAGTGACTGTGTCAGTAGGGGAGGATGATATGTTTACATTATCTTTATAGAATGTTATATTTTTTGCTTTATAATTAGGACTGTAACATCTCAGAGTCAGTTGGTCCCCTTCATAAACACTTGGGGATGCCTGCAGAATCACACGATCTGGAATGAAGAAATATTACATATACATATACATGTTATTAGCAATTTGCAGTGCCTTCATAGCAGACATCTACTATTAAACTGGAATGCTGCATCACACCACTGCATTTAGGGTAAGAAAAATTAAAATTTGAATGCTACACTTCTGGATTAAATGATTAAATTTATTTTTCCTGTCTGATGTCATTTCCTGGTTAAGGTGACATCACTTTTTCAAATTACATGGAGTTCTTGGGGTATTGAGCAAATCTATCAATTATCTATCTATCTATCTATCTATCTATCTATCTATCTATCTATCTATCTATCTATCTATCTATCTATCTATCTATCTATCTATCTATCTATCTATCCCTCTATTGTCTATCTATTAATTTCATACCAATACTTTCTTATGTCAGACTAAAATAACATGACAAATATTCAAATGAGAAGTTGGGAAGTGATATAAAACTCACCATTTGTAACATTCAGTGTCACTGGGTCACTTCTCTCACTGGTTCCAGTCTGACACTGGTAATTCCCACTGTTCTTCTCTTGTGCATTCTCAATTCTAAAGCTCCACTCCTCTCCCTTTATCCTCTCATTGTCCTTGTACCAGGAATATCTCTGGTTTAGCAGAGAAGTAAAACCAACGTTACATGTGAGAGTTATAGAGTCATGCAGAGATATTGTGGCCCAGTTTGGTGAGAAGGAAACCACAGGCCTAACTGCAGCTCCTGAAAACATAAAACTTTATTTTACTCTGGTGCTACTATAGCTTTATAATCAAAACTACTGCATCAATTACAACCTCCCATAGATTTTTTCTATAACTCGATATATTATAATATAAATAAATAAGCATATGCTGTATATTACAGGCTCATTTCCCACTACTACGAAACCTTGATTTTACATACCCAGAGTTCAAAGGATAAGTAACCTTTAAAATAAGTGAATATAAAATTTGATGAGGGTGCTAAGAACATTTGTCATTCACATTCATTATTTTTTTTTTCTAATTCCAAGATATTAAAGGAACAGTAAAAAAAAGTGGTTTAAAGTAATAAAAAAAATCACGTAGTGTTGCCCTACACTTCAGTAAACACTACTATAGTTCTACTGTATAAACAAGCTGCTGTATAGTGGAAATTGAAAAAAGGCTAAATGGCAGCACAATTTATGTAAGCGGAGCCCCGAGGCCAGCGCTGGATGCTTCACATACGCGCCCTCCCATGGCTGTGCGGTCTTAGTGCCAGACCGATGGTCCTAACGCCAGCCCCTGTGCTCACATGAGTGCGCTATTCAGTCCCGGAGCACCCAACATTCCTTAGGAAGCAGCGGGACGGCACGCCGCCCCTAAAATTTTGCTGCCCTAGCCATTATGTTCTACAGAGCTTATCTGTTATCTGCTGTGTAACCTGAGCCTTTTCTCCTTTGAATAGCTGCCCCATTGCTACAGAGCAGCTTATTTATATAAACTATAGTAGTGTTTCTGAAGCAAACACAGCAGTTTTACCAGTGCAGGGCGACACTGCATTATATTTTTATTACTTTAAAACTCTATTTTTTTTATGTTACTGTTCCTTTAAGGGATAAATGTACTGTTAATATAAATGAGTTTTGTTACAACAGTGCCAATTTCTGACCAGTCTGACCACCAAGTAGTCAAGGAAGTTGTCAAGAGAAAGAAAGAGGCTGCTCTGATGTTCTTCTGCTTAGGAAAGATTTGAGAGAGATTAATAATGTTTTACTAAGCAGAAGAACATCAGAGCAGCCTCATAAAATATAAATAACAAATGTACATTACAAAAGTGCTTAGGATAGCACCCTCATCACTTTTACATTCACTTATTTTAAAGGGATAGTTATCCTCTAATAATGAGTGAAATGAAGAGATTTAAAATTCTAAACATATGCGTACTTTGGCATGGTTCTGTCTGTAAATAGTGAATTTCAATTAGTCTGCACCCCATACAAACATGCCCATAACACTTATTGCTTTTGGCTGTGCATGTGACTGTCAGATGTTGCACACACACCCTCTCCCCCCATAGTGTAAGATTAATGCTGCAATGCTTTACCCTTGTCATTAACCCAGTTAATATGGTGTTTCAAAGTAATACCGATTCCTGTGCTTATATCTGTTGAGTACTTGAAGATTAATTTGCTTTAACGCAGGAGGGCCCAAAAGTTAGAGCAGGATCTACCAATAGACCTTTAGTTGGTGATCAGTAGATCTCCAGACACTGTCAACAAACAGCTTGTCTATCACCCTCCTGTTTTATTCTTTTCGTTTAGATATTTATTCTATATATATAAGTTTAACATAAGAAATAGTTGTTTGTTAAACATAGGAATATACATATTCTTGTAAATAAATAATTAAGTAATATTTTCCATGGAATAGAATGCTAACGGTGCTTTTATGGATGTGGATCACAATGGGACATCACAAAAAGTAGATCTCGCATTAGTAAATGCTTTATCGGATTTCCCTGATTTTACACATTTTTTTACTGGTCCTCTGAAAAATGTAAAATGGGGTTCTGTTAAATAGTAATTACACTCAGTCCTGTGCCAGGATTTTTCTGGTCTATACACTATGGGGTAAATTTACTAAAGGGCGAAGTGGCTAATGCTAGCGCAAATTTGCCAGCGTGACATCATTTCGTTACTTCGCCGATTTACTAACGGGTGCTGGCGTAAATTCACTAGCGAAGTGGACCTACTTTAGCGCTACTTTGCACCCTTATGCCAGACGAAGTTGAGCTCTGCCGAAAGGAAGTAACTACGCTAATTCACTAGGTTGCGGATTTTCGTGAACGTTACCTCTTGCGCCAGACTTTACTTTGCCACCTCAGACCAGGCGAAGTGCAATAGAGTAGATAGGGATTGGTCCAAAAAAGTTGAAATTTTTTCTAAGTCCCAAAAAAACACTGGCGTGTTTTCAGGTTTATAGACTGAAAAAGATCGAATTTTTTTAGGGGTACCCTCCTTCCCCCCTACACTTGATAACATATGGCACCTAAACTATACTGTGAGCACATGTGTAGGGCATTAGAACACATTTATTAAGGTTCCCTGGCCTTGTGTAATGTAATGTGTTTGCTGCTGCATATTTGTACTTTAACTGCACGCCGTATGCAAATTTGCCATCGCTAGCGTGACTTCGCACTGCTGATCATAACATCACTAGTGAAACATCGCAAACGATCGGTAACTTGTGCGCAACTTCGGATCTTCATGAATTTGTGCAGCCCTGGCAAACCTCTATCTATAAAGAGGTTGTCCTGTTTTACCAATATATATTAAAATGACTCATTAATTTGGGCCTCATTGGCCCCCTATACCTCCTGTACGCCTGTATATTCCAATAAACGATTAGTGACATTAAAAAAGAAATATAAGGAAACTCTCACCTGTACTTGCCATAACTGCAACTGCTGCTGCAAAAAAATCAGACTCTATTAGATGCAACATTCTGTATTAATTGAGTATATATATATATATATATATATATATATATCACAAATGAATATGTCACATACTTGAATAACAGCAAGGGTTATTGCCAGGTAAATGTATTTGGCTCTCATGGAAAATACAGTAGTGCATACAGTATATCTCATTTTTGCTTTTTGGAAAAACCATTACCTGTATTGGTTTAGCCTGTTCACATATAGATACAGTATTTTAGGCCTTTTTTTGAATGCAGGTATGTGACCTGTTATCCAGAATGCTCTGGACCTGGGGCTTTTTCAGATAATGGATCTTTCCGTAATTTGGATCTTCGTACCTTAAGGCTACTAGAAAATCATGTAAACATGAAATAAACCCAATAGGCTGGTTTTGCTTCCAATAAGGATTAATTATATCTTATTTGGGATCAAGTACAAACTACTGTTTTATTATTACACAGAAAAAGGAAATCATTTTTAAAAATTTAGATAACTTGTAAAGGAAGTTGTCAGGAGAAAGAAAGAGGCTGCTCTGATGTTCTTCTGCTTAGGAAAAACATTAAAAACCTTTCTCAAATCTTTTCTAAGCAGAAGAAGATCAGAGCATCCTCTTTCTTTGGATCCTCTGAATTTGGAGAAAAGTTTTTTTTCTCCACGATTTGAATCTCATCCATGAGTTTTCACGTGATAAAACAGATAACTCTTTCTCACTGAATTGAATTTGGCACAAGCCAACGCAATCTTTGCGGCAACACGTTGACATGTTTTGAGTCTCACAGGGACTTGTATTGCAGCTAAGACTGTGTTGGCTTGTGCGAGATTCATTTAAGTGAGAAAAAGTTATCTCATGTTTTATCACGTGAAAACTCATGGATGAGATTCAATTTGAGATGCAGTTTAATTAATAAAAACATATCTCACGGTTTATCATGTGAAAACTCTATTGAAATCTGTGCGAAAAAAACTGGAACTGAGATTGGAGAAAAGTTTTTTCTCCTCAAATTGAATCTCGTCCATGATTTTTCACGTGATAACCAGGAGATAACTTTTTCTCGCTGAATTGAATCTGGCCCACTATTGGATTCATCTTTTTTCTTAGCATATGACATGACATGCCTTAGAAAGTGAATGGTGCATGACATATGCTTATAAAGCAGAATTCCTTAGAATTATTCATGGGCCGTATGAGATACACACTTTAGCCCAGAGTGGACTTTCAGAACACACTAACACCTACCATGGGTGCTTGGAGTATACTGTGGGTATCAGTGGCTACTGTCTGAATTCTCTGGCTTTCCTGTCAGAAAGGAACATTTAACCACTTCCTTTGCACTTATGTTGGTGTTTATAGCCTTATGTACTACACAACTTTTTTAATTGTAAATATATTTTGGCTTCCATTTCACTAGCTGCAACTGCAAGCACTGGAGATCTTTCTTTTTACACTGGATATTTTCTGTAGATCTTTTTGAAGGTCATAGAAGATGAATTTATGGGGAACACGCTCCACCAAAAACATTTCTTACCTGTTCTGACACATTCAGAACTCTTGCTAAACAGAGTTATTAAAGAAGCTTGTTTATTTATCATATTAAGCACAGTGTTTATGTATCCACCAATCAGATTATGTGGCAGATCCAGCAATGATTGATATATTGTAATGAGTGATGTATGAGACTAGGGGGATCCTATATAATAAAGTCCAAGTGTCTCTGCGTCCAGTCCCAGTCCCTGTGTCCGTGGAAATGCGCTACTGCGCATGTGCCCCACGGCCTGTCTCTGGCGAATTTACGCTGGCGAAGTAGATAGACGCCGACCAGAGTGTAAATTCGCCTGGCGAAGTGCGGCCACCAATGTTAACCCCCCTGGCCACCAATGCTCCCTGGCCACTAATGTTAACCCCCCTGGCCACCAATGTTAACACCCCCCCTGGCCACCAATGTTAACCCCCCCGGCCACCAATGTTAACCCCCCTGGCCATCAATGTTAACCCCCCTGGCCACCAATGTTAACCCCCCCTGGCCACCAATGTTAACACCCCCCTGGCCACCAATGTTAACCCCCCCTGGCCACCAATGTCAACGCCCCCTGGCCACCAATGCCCCCCTGGCCACCAATGTTAACACCCCCCTGTACACCAATGTTAACCCCCCTGGTCACCAATGTTAACCCCCCTGGCCACCAATGTTAACCCCCCTGGCCACCAATGTCAATGCCCCCCTGGCCACCAATGTTAACACCCCTCTGGCCACCAATGTTAACCCCCCCTGGCCACCAATGTTAACCTCCCTGGCCACCAATGTTAACCCCCCTGGCCACCAATGTTAACCCCCCTGGCCACCAATGTTAACACCCCCCTGGCCACCAATGTTAACCCCCACCTGGCCACCAATGTTAACCCCCACCTGGCCACCAATGTTAACACCCCCCCTGGCCACCAATGTTAACCCCCCCTGGCCACCAATGTTAACCCCCCTGGCCACCAATGTTAACCCCCCGGCCACCAATGTTAACCCCCTCTGGCCACCAATGTTAACATCCCTGGGCACCAGCATTAACCCCCTGGCCACCAGTGTTACAAAGGGGGCCCTGCCTACTAATGTTACCCATTCTGAAATGTTGGGAGGTATGTGATGACATATGTTCTAGCGCCCGTTAATTTAACGGGCTTAATGTCTAGTTTGTAATAAAAGGCACTAAGTTTGCCCAGGAGCAGTATCCCATATCAACCAATCAGCTGGTAGCATTTAGTGGTCATCTGTTTAAAGGCAAACATCGTATTGGTTGCTATGGGTTACTGCTCCTAGGCACACTTGGTGGCACATTTACTTAGGGTCGAATATCGAAGGTTAATTAACCCTTGATATTCGACCATCGAAGTAAAATCCTTCGACTTTGAATATCGAAGTCAAAGGATTTACCGCAAATACTTAGATCAGTTGATCGAAGGAAAAATCGTGCGTTCGAACAATGAAATCCTTCGAATCTAACGATTCGAAGGCTTTTAATCCATCGATTGAACTATTTTCCTTTGATCAGAAATTGCTTAGAAACCTTATGGGGAAGTTCCCCATAGGCTAACATTGGTGCTCGGTAGGTTTAAAGTGGCGAAGTAGGTAGTCAAGATTTTTTTTAAAGAGACAGTCCTTCGACTATCAAATGGCCGAATAGTCGAATGATTTTAAGTTTGAACCGTTCGATTCAAAGTCATAGTCGAAGGTCGAAGAAGCCTATTCGATGGTTGAAGTACCAAAAAAAAACAACTTGAAATTCGAAGTTTTTTTACTTCGAATCCCTCACTCGAGCTTAGTAAATGTGCCCCTTAGTACCTTTTATTACATAT
This sequence comes from Xenopus petersii, assembly GCA_038501925.1. Lineage (NCBI taxonomy): Eukaryota > Metazoa > Chordata > Amphibia > Anura > Pipidae > Xenopus > Xenopus petersii. The sequence goes on along the minus strand of CM076686.1, from coordinate 8,589,655 downwards.
GGGGGTATGATTATACAGGATCACATATTCAAGGGTTGGTTCCCTTTTAAGATAAATTTTAGTATGTTATATGCTAATTTTAAGCTAATTTTAAGCAACTTTCCAATTGGTCTTATAGTTTTTTTTTAAATATTTGCCTTCTTCTGACTCTTTCCAGCTTTCAAATGGGGATCACTTACCCCATCTAAAAATACATGTTCTGTAAAGCTAAACATTTAGGGGCCCATTTACTTAGCTCTAGTGAAGGAATAGAAGAAAAAAAACTTCAAATTTCAAATGATATTTTTGGCTACTTCTACCATCGAATTGGCTACTTCAACTACGACTTCGACCCCCTACTTCGCCACCTAAAACCTACCGAGGTGCAATGTTAGCCTATGGGGAAGGTCCCCATAGGCTTCCTAGCATTTTTCTGATCGTAGAAAAATCGTTCGATCGATGGATTAAAATCCTTCGAATCGTTCGATTTGAAGAATTTAATCATTCGATCAAATGATTTTTCGTTTGATCAAACTAATTGCGGTAAATCCGGAATATCGAAGTCGAAGGATTTATATTCGGCAGTCGAATATCAAGGGTTAAATATGTAAATCTGCCCCTTATTGTTATTGCTACTGTTCATTACTCATCTTTCTATTCAGTCCCTCTCCTATTCATATTCCAGTCTCTTATTCAAATCAGTGCATGGTTGCTAGGGGAATTTGTATCCAAGTAATCAGATGGCTCAAATTGCAAACTGGAGAGCCGCAGAATAAAAAGTTAAATAACTCAAAAACCACAAATAAAAATGAAAATCTCTGAATATCACTCTCTACATTATACTAAAAGTTATTTTGAAGGCGAACAAACCCTTTAAATCACATTTATATTTAGTGCTACAGAAAAGACATGGATCAATACAATAGTAGAATATTAGTACAATCTAGATATATTATAATATTTGTAGTAAAAGTAACATATATCTGATATATAAAACAGGTGCTACTTACAGAGAGAGATAATTAACAACAGGACAGACATGATGAGCAGGAGCAGATAATGAGACATAGAAAGATGTAATGACACCCGTGATACTCAGAAACTAACACCTTGTGTGTTTGTCAAGCAGGACTAAAGGGGAAACTAAAACCACAAACAGAAAGAAGCAAAAACAAAGAAGAAACAAAATGAAAACCAACATAGTTATAAGTATGTATATAATATGTTATAAGATTGATCAAGCATCAGTGTATTTTTAATAAGTAGTGATATTACTCACATTAATTAATTACAAAAATAGCAGTGTTTTTTTAATGAAAATAAAATGTTCTAGGTCGGGATTGTTTGTTCCAACAAAGTTTTCGGAATTGTTATACTCCCTGGCAATGGATTAACATTCTCTACAACTGGATATTGTTCATGAAGCCAGTGAGTAGAACCTCTGGGTGTTGTGAGCGCTACATCTGTGATAGTGTAACAACCGATGAAGAAAGTATTTGAGCTTTTATTGATTTCATTTTGTACCACCAAAGTCTGAACCCACCACTTCTAGGAGGCCCATTTACTAAGGGTCGAATATCGAGGGTTATCTAACCCTCGATATTCGACCATCAACGTAAAATCCTTCGACCTCGAATATCGAAGTCGAAGGATTTACCGCAAATACTTTGTTCGATCAATCGAAGGAAAAAAATGATTAAATCCTTCGAACCGAACTATTAGAAGTATTTTAATCCATCGATAGAAGGATTTTCCTTCGATCAGAAAAAGCTTTGCAAACTTATGGGGAAGGTCCACATAGTCTAACATTGAAGCTCCGTAGGTTTTAAGTGGAAAAGTAGGTAGTCACAGTTCATTTTAAAGAGACAGTACTTCGACTATCGAATGGTCGAATAGTCAAACGATTTTTAGTTTGAATCGTTCCAATCGAAGTCGTAGGTCGAAGTAGCCTATTCGATGGTCGAAGTACCCAAAAAAAACTTCACTCAAGCTTAGTAAATGTGCCCCCTAATGTGTATCTGATAATCTGCCTGATGAAGAGTTCACCTGGTTTTAAAGAACCACTGGAGCCAGAGATGGATTTCACTATGCCTGAGCCCCTTCACCCTCCATGTTGTGTTCACTGTGTAGCCTTTCAAAGTCATTTTTTCCCCCTCATTTTGAGTTTATGGGAGTTTTTAGAATCTCCCATAAACTCGAAATTCAACCCTTGATAAATCTGCCCCATAGTCACTGACACTCTGTTGAGCCAAAGCCTGCCTAGCAGACTGAAACTGTTCTTATATCTAAGAAACCATGTAAAATAGAAAAATAAAAGTAAAAAGTGCAAAAGTGTTCAGAGGACCACTCTGACTAAGTTTCAGTGTTCTGCATATGATACTAAGGCTCCAGAAACAGGAGGCACATCAGCAGCAACTTTCTGCATGTTTATTCAGCAAGGAACATCTAACTTAACAATCAGACATCAGGGTACAACTCTGCTGTACAAGAGAGAGAGAGAGAGAGAGAGAGAGAGAGAGAGAGAGAGAGAGAGAGAGAGAGAGACTTGGCAGAACAGGCACTGGAGAGAAACTACTCCTCTGTATTACTCCAGTGGTAAATGCACAGACTAATATACTACACCTAGAACTACAGGTACTGGTATGGTAGGGGGATAATAGTGAAGACTTTGGGAAGCTAAGTAGTCTTATCAAGAAAGTCTTACCAATGCATACACAAATAAAGATTCCCAATGGTGTGGAAAGATGGCGGCAGAGTGAACTTGTTACTTATGTTTAATTCTCTCATTCAATAATCATGTATTTGACATTCTTCACACATTTACCATCCTGGTTTACAGAACTCTGTGATGGGATCTACACGAATTGCTGTAAACTTACTCAGGGTGAGCACTTTTGCAATTTACATTATTTTTATTTTTCTGTGATATTTGCAATTTTAGTTCACTAATAGCAGGCTTTTAGCTCAATTGAAAGTCAGCAACCCATGGGTTAACAGTTAGGGACAGGTTTATCAAGGATTGGATTGAAAATTAGAATTTTTGAATGCGAATTTCAAGTTTATTTTAGTGTAATTCGACTAGTCCAAGTTCGATTCACTTAAAAAAAATATTGAAATTTCGAATTTCAAAATTTATCATGTACTGTCCCTTTAAGAATTCAAATTTGACTATTCGCCATCTAAAACCTGCCGCATTGGTGTTTTAGCCTATGGGGGACCACCTCATTTGGTGGACTTTTGAAAAAAAAAATTTTCAATTTGAAAATTTGATTAGAGTTTGCAGGTCGATCCTAATTACCTGAATTTAAAAGATTCAAAATTTTTTAATAAATTTCGATTGGTCATTTTTTTTCAAATTTCGAGTTTATGGGAGTTTTTAGAAATGCCCATAAACTCAAAATTCGACCATTGATAAATCTGCCCCTTAGAGTCACTGACACTCTGTTGAGCCAAAGCCTGCCTAGTAGACTAAAACTGTTCTTATATCTAAGAAACCATGTAAAATTGAAAAATAACAGTAAAAAGTGCAAAAGTGTTCAGAGGCCCACTCTGAATAAGTTTATACCAACTCATTTTTGAGGTTTATTTTCCCTTTAAGCTGTTCCTTTGGGCTGCTCTGCTATGACTGCAGAGGAATAGCATTATGGATACCTGAAATAATAAACAAACTGTCCCGGGAGAGAGGTATGAGTAGGGGAGAATATTTAACTGTCCGGGTCCAGAGGAACATTGAGAAATACGAGAATTGAGATGAGAATGTGATACTGTAGCTGGGTGAGACATTAAATTAAAAACAGATTTAGGAAAGGCATAAAATGGTGAGAAAGATGAAAACCTTTCAAGAGTGGCTGAAGAATTATTGAATTTGGGAATTGACCCATTATCCTTTATTTTTTTAAAACAATTAGGGGCCCATTTACTAAGGGTAGAAGTGAATTTTCGAATTCAAAAAGTTTGAATTTAGAAGTAATTTTTTGGGTACTTCGACCATCGAATAGGCCAAAATTCTATTTGAATTGAAAATACTTCACAAATTCGACCATTCAAAAATCTAAGTACTGTCTCTTAAAAAAAACTTCGCCTTCGACACTTCGCCACCTTAAACCTGCCGAATTGCTATGTTAGCCTATGGGGACCTCCTAGAACCTATAGCCAGTATTTGGCTAAGTTTTGAGCAGTCTGCAAAATACCATTTCATTCCTGAACCAACAAGTGTATTTTTTAGCTGTAATATTGGTGTGTAGGTGCATCTCAGGTCATTTTGCCTGGTCATGTGCTTTCAAAAAGAGCCAGCACTTCACAATGGTTGCAGTGGGACTTGGATTTTTACTATTGAGTGCTATCCTTATATTTGCAAGTTATATTGTTATATTGCACAAGTCACATGATTGAGGGCACCTGAGAAACTGACAATATGTCTAGCCCCATGTCAGATTTCAAAATTAAATATTTAAAAATATGTTTGCTCTTTTGAAAAATGGATTTCAGGGCAGAATTCTACTGGAGCAGCACTTTTAGCTGATCCGTTTCTGTTAAAGTATCCCTTTTATTTTATCATTTTTAGCAGAATTAGGGTATGGAGATATAAATTGTGGAAACATCCCTTATCCAGAAAAACCCAGGTCCCAAGCATTCTGGATAATAGATCCTATACTAACTAACTGTAGATGTGAAAATCACAATAAGCTTGGATATTGTGCTTGTTCAAGAAATCATCCAATTCACTTTTAAAGGCTTTAAAGCAATTGTTCACATTTAAGTTTACTTTTAGTATATTATACAGTGACCAATTATAATCAACTTTTCAGTTGGTCCTAATTATTTTTTATATAGTTTTTAAATTATTTGCCTTCTTCTGACTCTTTCAAGCTTTAAAATAGGGGTCACTGACCCCATCTAAAAAACAAATGCTCTGTAAGGTTCCAAATGTATTGTTATTGCTACTAACTAATTACTCATCTCCAACTTGAGTTGCTGAATGAAAAGCTAAATAACTTAAAAACCAAAAATCATAAACGAAAATCAATTGCAAATGTTCTCAGAATATCACTCGCTACATCATACTAAGGGCAGATTTATCAAGGGTCAAATTTTTAAGTAATGGGAGTTTTTTTGAACTCCCATAACTTCGAAATTCGAAAAAAAAGACCAACCGAAATTTATAAAAAATAAAAATAAAATGTGGGTGAATTCTAATTGTTTGAATCGAAGTAGCAGCGCATTCGATTTAATTTGGTTCGAAGTATTTTAAAAAAAATAACTTTGATTTCTCAAAGTCCATCAATTGACTCCAAATAGGTTCTTGGATGTCCCTCATAGGCTAAAACAGCAATTTGGCAGGTTTTAGATGGCGAATGGTCGAAGTTGAATTTTTAAAGAGACAGTACCTGCCTGTTCAGGTTAGAGCCAGCACAAAATGGATATTGAAAGCATGGCTTCAGAGGGTTTTATACTTTGCCACAATGCCATCTACTGGTAACTGTGAGAAACAACAAGGGGCATAGCTTAGAGCAGGAATAGGAAAGAGTAACCCCTCCCAACTGTATTTTAAGACCCAGTTATGTGTCTATAGCACTAGGGGACTGCTTGCTAAATAATACTGGGGATGGCTATTTTACACATCCCTACATTTGAATTTTCACATATAATCATTTATTCTTTCTAGAATTACTTTTTCATTGCAAATATTGTGCTATTTTTGGGCTACTTTTCAACTGCCTCTTGGCTAGTTTTGGGCTGTTTTTATAGCTGACTTTGGGTTTGAAAATGACACCTGACAACCCTGATACACCTCTCCTGAAGTCACAGATACCATGCTGTGTGTGCGCACATCTCTCTATTGACGTCATTGTTCTGCGCATGTCGGATTTTTGCCGCAAATAGGGTTGCAAACTGGCCGGTATTTTACTGGCCTGGCCCGTAAAAATGATGGTTGATCCCAATGTTATTAATAGGGAAACAAGATAAATATATAGGAAGGCCTGTATTTTTTTCCAGAAAAGGTGGCAACCCTAGCTGCAAATCATCAAAAATTCTGGAAAATCATCAGAAAACGGGAGAATGCTTGAGAGTGACAGCAGACAGAGCCCAATATCTGCTAACTCCTAAAAAAATAGAAACGGGTGTCAGCTCTACATTTATGGGTGGGCTTTTGACATAATGGGGTGTGGCAACAATATAATGATTTTTCTCATTTGTTTGGGGGTAGGGTTGCCAGCTTTTCTGAAAAAAAATACCGGCCTTCCTATATATTTATCTTTATTCCCTATTAATAACATTGGGATCACTGACCTTCCTATATATTTGTCTTTTTTCCCTATTAATAACATTGGGATCACCGGCCTTCCTATATATTTATCTTTATTCCCTATTAATAACATTGGGATCACCGGCCTTCCTATATATTTATATTTATTCCCTATTAATAACATTGGGATCACTGACCTTCCTATATATTTATCTTTATTCCCTATTAATAACATTGGGATCACTGGCCTTCCTATATATTTATCTTTATTCCCTATTAATAACATTGGGATCACTGACCTTCCTATATATTTATCTTTATTCCCTATTAATAACATTGGGATCACTGACCTTCCTATATATTTATATTTATTTATTCCCTATTAATAACATTGGGATCACTGGCCTTCCTATATATTTATCTTTATTCCCTATTAATAACATTGGGATCACTGACCTTCCTATATATTTATCTTTATTCCCTATTAATAACATTGGGATCACTGACCTTCCTATATATTTATCTTTATTCCCTATTAATAACATTGGGATCACTGACCTTCCTATATATTTATCTTTATTCCCTATTAATAACATTGGGATCACTGACCTTCCTATATATTTATCTTTATTCCCTATTAATTACATTGGGATCACTGACCTTCCTATATATTTATCTTTATTCCCTATTAATAACATTGGGATCACCGACCTTCCTATATATTTATCTGTATTCCCTATTAATAACATTGGGATCACTGACCTTCCTATATATTTATATTTATTTATTCCCTATTAATAACATTGGGATCACTGACCTTCCTATATATTTATCTTTATTCCCTATTAATAACATTGGGATCACTGACCTTCCTATATATTTATATTTATTTATTCCCTATTAATAACATTGGGATCACTGGCCTTCCTATATATTTATATTTATTCCCTATTAATAACATTGGGATCACTGGCCTTCCTATATATTTATCTTTATTCCCTATTAATAACATTGGGATCACTGACCTTCCTATATATTTATCTTTATTCCCTATTAATAACATTGGGATCACTGACCTTCCTATATATTTATCTTTATTCCCTATTAATAACATTGGGATCACTGACCTTCCTATATATTTATCTTTATTCCCTATTAATAACATTGGGATCACTGACCTTCCTATATATTTATCTTTATTCCCTATTAATTACATTGGGATCACTGACCTTCCTATATATTTATCTTTATTCCCTATTAATAACATTGGGATCACCGACCTTCCTATATATTTATCTTTATTCCCTATTAATAACATTGGGATCACTGACCTTCCTATATATTTATCTTTATTCCCTATTAATAACATTGGGATCACTGGACCTTCCTATATATTTATCTTTATTCCCTATTAATAACATTGGGATCACCGACCTTCCTATATATTTATCTTTATTCCCCATGAATAACATTGGGATCATATCACTGACCTTCCTATATATGTATCTTTATTCCCTATTAATAACATTGGGATCATATCACTGACCTTCCTATATATGTATCTTTATTCCCTATTAATAACATTGGGATCATATCACTGACCTTCCTATATATGTATCTTTATTCCCTATTAATAACATTGGGATCACTGACCTTCCTATATATTTATCTTTATTCCCTATTAATAACATTGGGATCACTGACCTTCCTATATATTTATCTTTATTCCCTATTAATAACATTGGGATCACTGACCTTCCTATATATTTATCTTTATTCCCTATTAATAACATTGGGATCACTGGACCTTCCTATATATTTATCTTTATTCCCTATTAATAACATTGAGATCACTGACCTTCCTATATATTTATCTTTATTCCCTATTAATAACATTAGGATCACTGGCCTTCCTATATATTTATCTTTATTCCCTATTAATAACATTGGGATCACTGACCTTCCTATATATTTATCTTTATTCCCTATTAATAACATTGGGATCACTGACCTTCCTATATATTTATCTTTATTCCCTATTAATAACATTGGGATCACTGGCCTTCCTATATATTTATCTTTATTCCCTATTAATAACATTGGGATCACTGACCTTCCTATATATTTATCTTTATTCCCTATTAATAACATTGGGGTCACTGACCTTCCTATAAATTTATCTTTATTCCCTATTAATAACATTGGGATCACTGACCTTCCTATATATTTATCTTTATTCCCTATTAATAACATTGGGATCACTGACCTTCCTATATATTTATCTTTATTCCCTATTAATAACATTGGGCAGCTGAGATTCTAGCTATCTGTATAACAGAACATTCTGTCCCAGTGGCTGCACAGATCCTATCTGATCCCCGTAGGGAGCAGACGTGTTTGGAGAGAGCTCGTGATTTTGAGAGAGAACTTGTGATTTTGACTTACCCAGGCCCTTCTGGGTCTGGGGAGGTTGATTTCTCACCTGTTTTTGCGGCTTTATAGCCTTTACTTTTCATTTTCGTTTTTGATTTATTTATTTATTTATTTTTGGAAATGGGTAAGAAGTTGCCCCCAACAGAGGAAGCAGGGGCAATGAATACCCGAGCAAGGCTGGGATCCAGCAGGCGAGCAGTGAGCCAGAAAGCTGTAGTTGGTGCAGAAAAGAAAATGGCTGCTACTGTAAAGAAAGCGAACAGGAAAGGGAAAGTTTTGCCAAAGGAGGAGGAGGTGGAAGAGGTGTCAGTGGAGAGTGAGGAGGAAGAAAAGCTGGATGAGGTCCCTGAGTCAAGTCTGTCTGGATTTGCGGCATCTGAGCCCCCTGTGCAACATGTTGCGGAACTACAAGTCTCTACATCTGGAGCTTCAGCAAAGGTTGGTGAATCCCAAGCTACCTGTGTCCCAGAGAGCACCCCCAAGGAACAAGCAGGTCCCCCATAGCTATGGAGGAGGAAAGTCCTGTGGCCAGCGCAGACTGGAGCCCCTGGTCTGGTATTTGCATCAGTCAGGGAGCAGAGGGGAGCGGTGCTTTGCTGGGGGAAATGGAAGGTACAAGCGGCTGTACTGACACACAAGCAGCTGCTGCTATGGACAGTGACCCCCAGCTGAGGGAGAAAGCAGGTACCAGCTGCACTGCTGTAATGGAGGCCGGCCATGTGCTTGGGAAGGAGGACGCCATTTTGGAAGCAGAGACAGGCTTGTGCACAGCAAAGGGGAAGCTCCGCCCACCCAGTGAAAGCTGCAGAGAGTCCAGCAGAGACAGTAAGAAAGGAAAGATTCCAGCAAAGAATCAGGGAACCCCCCCACAAATGGCACCGACTGCTGCTGCTTCAGCAGAGGGAGGAATGGAGGCAAGCATGGACTGTGGCTACCTGGCAGAGACTGTGGCTTTACAGGTGCTGGAGGAGAAATCTGCAGTTAACAAACAAACTGACTTTTCCTTAATTGCCTGTGTGGGGGAGGGGGTTTCCACTAATGAGACTGTTGCTGCTACAGACTGTGTCTCTAAAGACTTTTCTGGGGTCTCCACCTCTAAAGACTCTGTAAATCAGGAGGAAATTGTTAAAGCTTTAAAGACTATGGAGTTTTTGCAGCAGAGGAAAAAAGAACTAAATAATGTGATTGCAAAAGAACTTAGTTTGGCTGCCAAAGCAACTGGAGAGTTAAGAGGGCAGAGAATAAGAAAGACTGCTATGTACAATAAAGAGTTGGAGGAACTGGAGGAAGAAATTAAAAAGACTTTCCTTATAATTAAACCATGGGAAGAGATTTATAAGAACCGGGAAAGGTTTGAGCAGATAGAAAAAGGGAAACGTTTTTCTTCTATTTCCTCTCATATTCCTGCTAATGTTGTTGTGCAGCCAGAGTGTGTGAGTGTGAGTGCTGGTGTGAGTGCAGGTGTGAGTGCAGGTGTGAGTGCTGGTGTGAGTGCTGGTGTGAGTGGGGCAAGTGGTGAGAGAGAGGCTGTGAGTGAGGGGGTACAAGGGGGTGAGAATGCTGGTGTGGGGGGGATGGGAGAGGGGACTGTGGGGGGCTGTAAGGCTGCTCCAGAGGTTGGGCAGAAGAAGAGCCAAGCACCTGTGAATGTGTGGGAAAGGAGGAGGCTGTTTGCTAACTCATCTGGGCTAAATAGATCCTTTGATGGGCCAATGACAATGACAAAGAGACAATGACAAAGAGACAATGGCAGTACCAGTCCTTGAGAAAGAAGCTGGAGTCCTATATTTTGGATGGGGTGGTGGGGGAAAAAGTGACCCAGTTAAAGAACCAAATGAAGCAGTATCAGTACAGCCGCCAGAGGTCTCTGGTTCTTGAGAGGGATTCTGGGATGAAAATCTCCCCAGATCCTTTTAGGAACTGTAAAGAGTCAGTTAAAAGGAAACTGGTGAGGGGTCTCATTGACTTCCAGGGTAAAGAGCAAAAGACAAGGGAGGGAATACTGGAGGTCGTGAGATCCTACTATGCTGCTTTGTTTGGGGAGAGAACTTTGGAGAGGGAAAGGATGACAGCTTTCTTAGAGACGACCCCAGGGCCTGACACAAATAATTTGGATTTTTCCCCCTTGACAGCTAAAATCACGGAGGAGGAGGTAAAGTTGGCGATAGAGAGTCTGCAGAATAAGAAAGCTCCAGGTCCGGATGGCTTAACATCAGAATTCTATAAGACCTTTAAAGATCTGTTGGCTCCGGCACTTTTTGAGGTGTTTAACAATTGTTTAGAGGAAGATGACCTCCCGCCATCTATGCAGTTTTCCTCTTTGATTTTGCTCTCAAAAGGTAAGGACGAGAAGCATATTGAGAACTGGAGGCCGATTGCCCTGCTCAATACAGATAGAAAGATTCTCGCAAAGGTTATTTTCTTTCATTTAAGTTTATTTTCAAGCACTTTATTGTCTGACTCTCAGTTCTGCACGGTGAAGGGGCGGAGCATTTTTGGAGCTGTCTTTACTATTAGAGAGGCTCTGGAATTATGCAAAGCTCAAAGGTGGGGGAAATACTTTCTGTGTTTAGATCAGTCAAAAGCCTTTGATAGGGTGAATCACCAGTACCTATGGGCTGTTTTGTCTAAATACGGTATCCCGGGGCAATTTATTAGTTGGATAAAAGTTTTGTACAAAGGGGCAAGAAGCTTCCCACTTATTAACGGTTGGCAGGGTGAAGACTTCCAGGTTGGGGCAGGAGTAAGACAGGGGTGCCCTCTGAGTCCTTTGCTGTATGCATTTGCGTTAGATCCATTTCTTAGGTCGCTGCAGGGAGGTAACTTGGAGGATATCTGTGCACCCAGTGGTCAGCGCCTGAGGTTGGTGGCCTATGCGGATGATGTGACAGTGGTTATCTCAAAGCCTGAAGAGGTGGAGAGAGTCTCCTGTTGCATCAGAAGCTACTCAGAGGCCTCAGGGTCTCTAGTCAATAGTGAAAAGTCGGAAGCTTTGTGGAGTTTGGAGGATGACCCCAGTTTTGAGTTAAGAACCTTCCCTGTTGCCTCCTCTCAAGTAAAAATACTAGGGGTTAAATTTGGGAGGGAAGATAATGCCAGGCTAAATTGGGAAGAGAAGTTGGATACCGGTTTGGCAAAAGTTCAGCGTTGGAAAGGGTGGAAGCTGACCTATAGGGAAAGAGTTAACCTTATCAAGACTTTTCTGATCCCGTTGTTTTTGTATGTGTCCTGTGTGTTCCCCTTGCCAGAATCTTTCTATGCTCGAGTCTATAGCTTATTTTTCCAGATGATCTGGGGGAATAGGCTAAACCCAGTCAAAAGAGGGGTAACGTTCCTGCAGAGGAAAGAGGGAGGTTTGGGGATGGTCTGTCATGTGACCTTCTTTGGTGTCATGTTCCTAAAGTTTAACTTTGGGGGTCTGACTCAAGGAACAAGCTCCCTGTGGGAAAGTTGTATCAGATCTTGGGCATCGTCTTTTATCATGGACTGGCTGCAGGGCGGTAGGGCGAAAGAGGTCCGTGTAAGACAGAGCTATTTCCCACCACACATTGCCCATGCCATTAAGCTGATAAAGAGGTGGGACATTGGGGTGGCAGAGATCACATCAACCCCAAGGAAGCAAATCTATGCCAGGGTACTAACCTCCTTCTTTACTGTCCCACTGGCTATAAGAGACTGTACCAGCAAAACCCTGGAGGACATACTAAAGTATTTAAACAGCGTGAGACTCCCCCCAAAACAGTTTGATAATTCCTGGCTGACACTGCAGGGCAAGTTGTATGTGAGGGGCAACATGAAATATCTGAGTCATGTAAGAAAAGAGTGTCCCTGGGGGTGTGGGGTGGAGGAAAGTCAAGAGCACTTTTTGGTGGATTGTTCTGTGTCAAACTGTTTATATGAGGGTGTACTGAAGGTGTTGGGTATTTATAATATATGTGCTAATGACTATGCAGAAAGAGCCTATGGGATCATTCATAGGAACCACCGCTATAACCAAGAGACTGTATTTATTATACTGTCAGTCATTCGATATCATCTGTGGTCTATCCGATGTATGAAAACCTTTGGGAAAGACAATCAATCAATAGACCAAACAATAAGTAAAAATTAAGGGAAATTGTGTTTATTAAAGTCAATGAGATTCAGAAAAAAAGCTTAAATGAAAAAAATTGGTTGAACTTTGATTTCTCTTGGTCAAATTCTTTGTAAATAATGTACATATTGTAATATAATGTAATTTTGATATACTTTGATTTTGTTATGCTTTGTATTGTTTTTTATTTTAAATAAAAATCCCTATCTGATCCCTATTGTAAGCAGCAGTCCTGTCCTGCTTTATGGCAGCTGAGATTCTAGCTATCTGTATAACAGAACATTCTGTCCCAGTGGCTGCACAGATCCTATCTGATCCCCATTGTAAGCAGCAGTCCTGCTTTATGGCAGCTGAGATTCTAGCTATCTGTATAACAGAGCATTCTGTCCAAGTGGCTGCACAGATAGGGTTGCCACCTTTTCTTGAAAAAAAAACCGGCCTTAGCCCCGCCCGAAGCCCCATCCCCAACCCCGCCCAAAGCCACACCCCCTGTGCCTAAGAAATTCTGATTTTTTTTTCTGTAGGTGCCAAAAGCATCCTACCTTTTTATTTGCAGGCTGTCCCACACAGTACTGTTCTTCTGTGTACTGTGTTTGTTATTGTGTCTGCAGTCCAACTGAGCCAGCAGCCGCACACACAACACACTCAGCTCCCCCTGCAGGCTGCAGTCTGCACAGCTGCACTCGCTTCTAAGCTTTAGTCACGCTGACGCCACCCACACAATCAAATCGCCATCATCACACGAGACAAGCTGAGCTGGGGAATTTGGAGCAGGGAGGGAGGAGGGAGCAGTGAAGCTGCTAAAAAATTAAGTGGCTTTTCCTCCCCGCAAAAAATTACCGGCCATGTAATTGTCGGTATTATCTTAATACCGGCACCGGCCTCAATACCTGTATAACTGGCTAAGCCTGTAAAATACCGGCCGGGTGGCAACCCTATGCACAGATCCTATCTGATCCCCATTGTAAGCAGAAGTCCTGTCCTGCTTTATGGCAGCTGAGATTCTAGCTATCTGTATAACAGAACATTCTGTCCCAGTGGCTGCACAGATCCTATCTAATCCCCATTGTAAGCAGCAGTCCTGTCCTGCTTTATGGCTGAGATTCTAGCTATCTGTATAACAGAACATTCTGTCCCAGTGGCTGCACAGATCCTATCTGATCCCCATTGTAAGCAGCAGTCCTGTCCTGCTTTATGGCAGCTGAGATTCTAGCTATCTGTATAACAGAACATTCTGTCCCAGTGGCTGCACAGATCCTATCTGATCCCCATTGTAAACAGCAGTCCTGTCCTGCTTTATGACAGCTGTGATTCTAGCTATCTGTATAATAAAGCATCTCTTACAATTAGCCAGATTAGAAAGCCATGGTTAACCTGACTGTATCGCTAACAATACTTAATTTAAAAAAAACAAAAAAAATGAATGGACAACCAAACAAGTAATTCTATAAAATATTTATTTTTACATAAAAGAAGCAAAGGGAAGTGTTTAAAAGGGGAGTATAATAAAATGATAACACCCATTATGGATTAGCTAATTTGATATGGAAGTAACAGAGTAATGAGGCAGAGATGAGTATACATACAGACAGGACAAGCCTTATGATATTCTCTATGGTGTAACTTCCTCCTGCAAGACAACAATAAGGAATTCTTAGCTATTACTAACTGATTGGCAAGTATACCATATCTGTGAATTATAAATAAAATGGTAGTGTATTAGGGGCCTCCTTAATTGAGAAGAACTGCCTGGGTGCTTTCTGGACAACAAACTGTGCAATTCTAGGCAGTGTCCTTCATTGGTTACTAAAGCTAATATAATATAAGTTTGGTTATAGCCTGTACAGAGAGATCCCATAAAACTATGGCAGCATAGGTATTCCTCTGTACTAAGCACAATTCAGCAGGAACAGTCCCTAAATTTGCTCATAGTCTGTACAGAGAGATCCCATAAAACTACGACAGCATAGGTATTCCTCTGTACTAAGCACAATTCAGCAGGAACAGCCCCTAAGTTTGCTCATAGTCTGTACAGAGAGATCCCATAAAACTATGGCAGCATAGGTATTCCCTGTACTAAGCACAATTCAGCAGGAACAGTCCCTAAGTTTGCTCATAGTCTGTACAGAGAGATCCCATAAAACTATGACAGCATAGGTATTCCCTGTACTAAGCACAATTCAGCAGGAACAGTCCCTAAGTTTGCTCATAGTCTGTACAGAGAGATCCCATAAAACTATGACAGCATAGGTATTCCTCTGTACTAAGCACGATTCAGCAGGAACAGTCCCTAAGTTTGCTCATAGTCTGTACAGAGAGATCAATTTTTTAGTGATTAATGCATTAGTATCCATACCCATCCTACCTTAGCACATGATATTCACCTTGTATGTAGATGGTTAGCTCTTTGCTCCCCTTCATTACACTGACTGATGGAGCTGCTGTATGACAGGTGTAATTGCCAGAGTCCTGAGGCCGAGCTGATTGGATGGTGTAATAATTGGATGAATTAAATCTCTGCATATTGTGCCCATTTCTGTAGAAAACAAACTGTAGCTCTGTATTGGCTCTGGCTGGATTAAGGACTGTATGGCAGGATATGGTCAGTAGATCTCCCTCCTGTAATGAATTATTATTTGCTCTGATCTCTGGCCTGGAAAACAGTTCTGGAAATAACATGTATGAATTGTATGAATTTGTGCATTACATTTTTTTGCGAATCAAAGTTTTCACCATGATGTTTGTTTTGCTTAAAAAAAAAAAAGCTGGAAAAAAATGCCTTCCTCATTAGGTTTGGGGCTTAGAGCTCTTGGTTTGCTAAGGTCGAGGGATCAATTAAAACTAGAGCTGCGTTTTTCTTTTGCATGTTTGATGATAAAAATGGTTTAAGTTTTATGTACTTTATTTTGGGACATTAGATTATGGTCTAGATCAGCTATATATGGGACATTTAGTTAATTTGGCACTCCTAGGCCTGCTGACGTTCATCGGCCCAGTCCCCTCTCTTTTATTCATGCAAATTATCATCATCTGGACCGGTATTGGCACAAGGGAAATTAAAAAAATGATTATATCTTGTGTGCTTTGCCAGTGTTTCTGAACCAATGTGGGCATGGTTGGGCAGCATATCACCCTCTAAAATCCAGCCGCCCCTAGGCCCGGGCCTTGTTGGCCTTTCCACAAATCCAGGCCTGTCCAGATCAGATCATAATCTTATATCCTTTGATGACTGACCATTAGTGATGGGCGAATCTGTCGCTTCTCGGAATAACTCCCGAAATAGTACAAAAATTAAGAAGCCGCGACAATTCTCATAACGCATTGAACTCAATGGGTGTCCGAATAATTGCGATGCAAATCAATTTTTATGTGCGCGTCAATTTTGACGTGCGACAATTTTTTTCTTTTGTGCCAGATTTTTCACCGGCGAAATTTTTCTGCAGTTTCGCAAAAACAGCGGGTGGTGAAACGCGGAAATATTGTAAAAGCAAAAAGCAGCTTTAGGTTGAATTAAACCCCAAACCTAAGCATTAAAAATGATTAAATCAGGACCTTAAACCACTATAAATATATTTCACATACAGAACATATATTTTTTTAGAGGCCTATTGTCCAGGTGATTTTATTCTTTTCCCCACCATGGCCTGGCTTTCACCCTAGCACACACCCTTGCACAACTGGGAAACTTAGAACTGCCTGGGTACTTCCACGTAGTAAACATATATCAAATAAATGCCCAAATATGCTAAATTGATACAATAAAAATAAATTACATTTCATCATTACATATAATCATACATATAGTAAAAATATCTACAATCAGCAAATGACAATTCCCCTTCATTTTTTCTGCTGCATGATTCAGCCATTGGGGCGTAATTATGAGATAAAGAAACAGAACTCATCACAGTCTGTCCCATTCAAACAAAGAGATGGCAGAATTTCTCTTCCAGCCCCAGATAGCCATGGGGTACACATTTATGGGTGACATGCCCCTAAATTCTTTAAAAAAAAAAAAAGCAAGGGACATAGAAAAAATCTTTTTACAGGAACAGCCTCTTTGGTTTGCTTAGAGCCTGTGCAGAGAGATAAAACTACAATTATATCAGTATAGTAATTATTTTGTATTATGCACAGACCCCAAGAACAACCCTCAGATTAGCTCATAGTGTACCACAGTCTATCCCTTCATACACTGATATCCCATAATCCACCACAAATAATCCTAAACATAGAGATTTACCTTGGATGGTTATGACTATTTCATCAGATGTATAAGGAGAGTAATGATGTAATTCTGACGGCAGCCATGCTTTACATCTGTATGTACCAGTTATTCCCACACTTGCATCCAAAGTGACTGTGTCAGTAGGGGAGGATGATATGTTAACATTATCTTTATAGAAAGTTACTTCTTTTCCTATAGAATTAGGAGTGTAACATCTCAGAGTCAGGGGGTCCCCTTCATAGACACTGGGGGGCGCCTGCAGAATCACACGATCTGGAATGAAGAAACAATAAATATAAATATATGATACAAAATCTCTGCGTGACAAGAATGGATTTTGTCTGATACAGTTTTTCTGTAAAGACTAAAGATTCCCATTACACTGTACAGACTGTAGTTTATTTACAACCCCAATCACTAAATCACTGTTCTAAAAAGAATTGTGTATCTCTCTTTCTCTCTCTCTCTCTCTCTCTCTCTCTCTCTCTCTCTCTCTCTCTCTATCTATCTATCTCTCTTGCTCTGTATATCTATCTATCTTTCTTTTTATCTATCTATCTATCTATCTATCTATCTATCTATCTATCTATCTATCTATCTATCTATCTATCTATCTATCATTATCTATCTATCTCTCTTGATCTATCTATCTATCTATTATCTATCTATCTATCTATCTATCTATCTATCTATCTATCTATCTATCTATCTATCTATCTATCTATCTATCTATCTATTATTTATCATCTATCTATCTATCTATCTATCTATCTATCTATCTATCTATCTCTCTCTCTCTCTCTCTCTCTCTCTCTCTCTCTCTCTCTCTCTCTCTCTCTCTCTCTCTCTCTCTGTGTGTATCTAGTTATAATCTATCTATTATCTATCTATTCATACCAATACTTTCTTATGTCAGACTAAAATAATATGACACATATTCAGTATGAAAAGTTGGGAAATCATAAAACATACTATTTATAACATCCAGTCTGACTGGGTCACTTCTCTCACTGGTTCCAGTCTGACACTGGTAATTCCCAGTGTCCATCTCTTCTGCATTCTCAATTCTAAAGCTCCACTCCTCTCCCTTTATCCTCTCATTGTCCTTGTACCAGGAATATCTCTGGTTTAGCAGAGAAGTAGAACCCACGTTACATGTGAGAGTTATAGAGTCATGCAGAGATATTGTGGCCCAGTTTGGTGAGAAGGAAACCACAGGCCTGACCAAAGCTCCTGAAAAGACAAAACGTTATTGTACTCTGGTGCTACTACCACTTTATTATCAAAACTACTGCACCAATAACAACCTCCTATAGATTTTTTTTCTACAACTGTATATATTATAAATAATATAAATAGATATAAACATATATATTAAAAGCTCATTTCCCACTACTTTGAAACCTTGATTTTGCATACCCTGAGTTTAAAGGATAAATAACCTTTTAAAAAATGTGAATATAAAATTGATGAGAGTGCAAAAAAAGCAAACGTCTGATCAGACTCTTTCTCCTGACAACTTCCTTGACTACTCAGCAGGTGGCGTTGTTATAACAAAATCCATTCATATTAACAGTACATGTATCCCTTAATATCTTGGAATTAAAAATAAATAAATAATGAATGTAAATTACAAAAGTTCTTAGAATAGCACTCTGAACAGTTTTACATCCATTTATTTTGAAGGTTTACTTGTCCTCTAATAATGAATGAAAGGAAGATGCGTACTTTGTCATGTTTCTGTGTGTAAATAGTGAATTTTAATTTGTCTGCACCCCATACAAACATGCACCAATCATGTATTGCTTTAGGTTGTGCATGTGACTGAGAGATCTTGCACACACACCCTCCCCCCATAGTAATGCTGCAATGCTTAACCCTTGTCATTAACCCAGTAAATATTGTATTTCAAAGTAAAACTGACTTGTGCTTATATCTGTTGAGTACTTAAAGAATAACTTGCTTTAACGGATTTGCCTGATTTTATTGAATAGGAATTACAGTCAGCCCTGTGCCAAGATTATTCTGGTCTATATACTACTGTATGTGCTTTCATGAGACATGCATTGGATATATAGTGGCCTTCCCATAACTCAGAGCTATATGAATAAGGAATTACATACCTGTATGCCTGTATATTCCCATGAACGATTAGTGACATTAGGAGAGAAATATAAATTAATTCTCACCTGTACTTGCCATAACTGCAACTGCTTCTGCTGCAAAAAAAAACAAACTCTATCAGATGCTGTATTAATTGTGTTTATATATCACATATGTTATAATATACATGATTGAATGACAGCAAGTGTTATTGCCAAGGAAATCTATTTGTCTTTCAGGAAAATACTGAAGTGCATAGATCTCATTTTTGCTATTTTGTAAAAACAATTACCTGTAACGGTTCAGCCTGTTCACATAAAGTTGATTTAGGTCTTTTTTTGTATACAGGTATGGGACCTGCTATCCAGAATGCTCAGGATCTGGGGTTTTCCAGATAATGTATCTTTAATTAATTTGGATCTTCATACATTAAGTCTACTAGAAAATCATGTAAACATTAAATAAACCCAATAGGCTGGTTTTGCCTCCAATAAGAATTAATTATAACTTAGTTGGGATCAATTACAAGGTTGTGTTTTATTATTACAGAGAAAAAGGAAATCATTTTTAAAAATTTGGATTATTTGGGTAAAATGGAGTTTATGGGAGACGGCCTTTCTACAATTTGGAGCTTTCTGGATAACGAGTTTCAGGATAAGAAACCAATAGCTGTACAGAGTCAGCAGGACACATCAGACAGTAGACCAATGGGGTTATGTAATTAAAGGCACTAAGTTTGCCCAGGGGCAGTAACCTATAGCAACCAATCAGCAGGTAGAATTTCCTGGTCACATGTTTAAAAGCCAACATCTTATTGGTTGCTACTGGTTACTGCTCCTGGGCAAACTTAGTGCATTTTATTACATGTGGGGGCAAATGTTTAATGTTATTGTAGCACTATCCTACAGCCATGAGTATATAGCACAGCCTTCCCAACTAGCTCGCCCACTATTGGATTCACATTTTATTAGCATATGACATTGCCTAACAAAGTGAATGCTGCATGACAAAGCAGGATTCCTTATAATTAATCATGGCCCATATGAGATACACACTTTAGCCCAGAGTGGACTGTGAGAACACACTAACACCTACTATGGGTGTTTGGACTATACTGTGGGTGTCAGTGGCTACTGTCTAAATTCTCTTGCTTTCCTGTCAGGAAGGAACATTTAACCACTTCCTTTATATTATCATGTTGGTGTTTATAGTCTTAAGTACTACACTATTTTTTTAATTGTAAATATATTTTTGGCTTCCACTTCACTAGCTGCAACTGCAAGCACTGGAGATCTTTCTTTTTACACTGGATATTTTCTGTAGGATCTTTTTGAAGGTCATAGAAGATGAATTTATTGGGAGCACTCACCAGAAACTATTATTACCTATTGCCCCCCCCCCAACTGTTCTGACACATCCAGAACTCTTGGTAAATAGACTTATATATGAGCGTAATGAGTGATGTATGAGTGTATGTATACTGGGATTGATCCCTTTTAAGATAACTTTAAGTATATTATAGAATGGCTAATTTTAAGCAACTTTCCAATGGGTCTTCATTATTTATAGTTTTTGAATTATTTGCCTTCTTGTTCTGACTCTTTCCAGCTTTCAAATGGGGGTCACTAACCCCATCTAAAAACAAATACTCTGTAAGGCTACAAATCTATTGTTATTGTTACTTTTTATTACTCCTCTTTCTATTCAGGCCTCTCCTATTCATATTCCAGTCTCTTATTCAAAACAATGCATGGTTGCTAGGGGAATTTGTATCCTAGTAATCAGATGGCTGAAATTGCAAACTGGAGAGCTGCTGAATAAAATGCTAAATAACTCAAAAACCACAAATAATAAAAAAAAGAAACCAATTGAAAATTATCTCAGAATATCACTCTCTACATCATACTAAAATATATTTTGAACAACCCCTTTAAATCATATTTATATTTAGTGCTACATAATAGACATAGTTCAATACAATAGTAGAATACAAATAAAAACAAAATACTTTCAATATTAAGCACTCCGAGTTAGAAGACAATGGATAGTAAGCCCCTCCCATTAGCACAATATAGGTATATTATAATATTTGTAGTAAAACAATTTGACAACAGTAGTAACATATATCTGATATTTAAAACAGGTGCTACTTACTGAGATAGATCATTAACAACAGGACAGACATGATGAATAGAAGCAGATAATGAGCTATAGAAAGATTTGTAATGACACCCGTGATACTCAGAAACCAACACCTTGTGTGTGTGTCAGGCAGGACAGGGGAAACTAAAGCCACAAACAGAAAGAAGCAAAGCATAGCAGAGGAACAGGCGGGAGGAGTGGGGATTCTGTTTAATGGGGACAGGCACATTGAAGTTAAGAGGTTGGTGGAGGTTAAAATGGGCAGGTGTTTGTTACTTGATATTAAGATAGAAGGGGAAGATCTAAGATTAATTAATATGTATGGGCCCCAATCAGTGGTGGAGAGGAAGGAACTCATAAGAGAAATTAGACAATATTTGCACACCTCAATGCCAGTCATCCTAGCCGGGGATTTCAACCAAGTGACAGGGCCAGGGGATAGATCTGGTATGTATAGGAAATATGAGGGTGCATTTCTCAATGAGGTGGTTCAAACAGCAGGGTTGGTGGATGTGGCTACTGAAGGGGGTAGGAAGGCCAAGCACACGTATTTTTGTGGCTCCCACAGTAGTAGAATTGACCAGATTTATATTAAAGCTGGTGCTCCTTTTTCAGGGGTTAAGGAGATTGAAGTGGGGTTTTCTGACCACTTGGTCCTTTTTTTTGAATATGGGGTATCAGATAGTCTGGGGGTTGGTAAAGGTCTGTGGAGGTTAGGTTCAGAAATACTAAATGATGAGGAACAAAAACCCTTTTGTGCGTTTGTTGTACAAAATATTTTGTCAAAAATGATTTTTTAGGATTCACCAACACAGTGGTGGGAAGAGGCCAAGAGGTCATTTCGGGCTTTCTTTTAAGTTCCTATCTGTTAAAAGGGAGGGAAATAGACAATGGCAATACCAGTCCTCGAGAAAGAAGCTGGAGTCCTATATTTCGGATGGGGTGGTGGGGGAAAAAGTTACCCAGTTAAAGAACCAAATGAAGCAGTATCAGTACAGCCGCCAGAGGTCTCTGGTTCTTGAGAGGGATTCTGGGATAAAAATTTCCCCAGATCCTTTTAGGAACTGTAAAGAGTCAGTTAAAAGGAAACTGGTGAGGGGTCTCATTGACTTCCAGGGTAAAGAGCAAAAGAGAAGGGAGGGACTACTGGAGGTCGTGAGATCCTACTATGCTGCTTTGTTTGGCGAGAGAACTTTGGAGGGAAAGGATGACAGCTTTCTTAGAGATGACCCCAGGGCCTGACACAAATAATTTGGATTTTTCCTCCTTGACACCTAAAATCACGGAGGAGGAGGTAAAGTTGGCAATAGAGAGTCTGCAGAATAAGAAAGCTCCAGGTTCCGGATGGCTTAACATCAGAATTCTATAAGACCTTTAAAGATCTGTTGGCTCCTTGTTGAGGTGTTTAACAATTGTTTAGAGGAAGGTGACCTCCCACCATCTCCCACCTCCCACCGTTTTCCTCTTTGATTTTGTTGTCAAAAGGTAAGGACGAGAGGCATATTGAGAACTGGAGGCCGATTGCCCTGCTCAATACAGATAGAAAGATTCACGCAAAGGTTATTTTCTTTCGTTTAAGTTTATTTTCAAGCACTTTATTGTCTGACTGTCAGTTCTGCACGATGAAGGGACGGAGCATTTTTGGAGCTGTCTTTACCATTAGAGAGGCTCTGGAATTATGCAAAGCTCACAGGTGGGGGAAATATTTTCTGTGTTTAGATCAGTCAAAAGCCTTTGATAGGGTGAATCACCAGTACCTATGGGCTGTTTTGTCTAAATACGGTATCCCGGGGCATTTTATTCGTTGGATAAAAGTTTTGTACAAAGGGGCGAGAAGCTTCCGACTAATTAACGGTTGGCAGGGTGAAGACTTCCAGGTTGGGGCAGGAGTAAGACAGGGGTGCCCTCTGAGTCCTTTGCTGTATGCGTTTGCGTTAGATCCATTTCTTAGGTCGCTGCAGGGAGGTAACTTGGAGGGTATCTGTGCACCCAGTGGTCAGCGCCTGAGGTTGGTGGCTGCACAAATCCTATCTGATCCCCATTGTAAGCAGCACTCCTGTCCTGCTTTATGGCAGCTGAGATTCTAGCTATCTGTATAACAGAGCATTCTGTCCCAGTGGCTGCACAAATCCTATCTGATCCCCATTGTAAGCAGCAGTCCTGTCCTGCTTTATGGCAGCTGAGATTCTAGCTATCTGTATAACAGAACATTCTGTCCCAGTGGCTGCACAGATCCTATCTGATCCCCATTGTAAGCAGCAGTCCTGTCCTGCTTTATGGCAGCTGAGATTCTAGCTATCTGTATAATAAAGCATATCTTACAATGAGCCAGATTAGAAAGCCATGGTTAACCTGACTGTATCGCTAACAAGACTTCATTTAAAAAAAAGAAAAAAAAAAGGAATGGACAACCAAACAAGCAATTCTCTAAAATATTTATTTTTACATAAAAGAAGCAAAGGGAAGTGTTTAAAAGGGGAGTATAATGAAATGATAACACCCATTATGGATTAGGTCAGTTGATATGGAAGTAACAGAGTAATGAGGCAGAGATGAGTATACATACAGACAGGACAAGCCTTATGATATTCTCTATGGTGTAACTTCTCTCTCTCACTGTTCCACCTGCAAGACAACAATAAAGAATTCTTATCAACTTATCACTGCTTGTCTGGTCACATCTTCATCATAACTTTCCATATTCCTCAGTCCCGTATGTCAGTTATATGGCTGAATATCAGTACACTGGAGAACTGGGCAATGAATTGGCCAATGTGTTTTGATGATGACAAATGCAATATCTTGTTACACTGAGGTATTAATACCATATCTTTGAGTTATAAACAAAATGTTAGTGTATTAGGGGCCTCCTTAATTGAGAAGAATCTGGTATTGTTTTTGGACAACAAACTGTGCAATTCTAGGCAGTGTCCTTCATTGGTTACTAAAGCTAATATAATATAAGTTTGGTTATAGCCTGTACAGAGAGATCCCATAAAACTATGGCAGCATAGGTATTCCCCTGTACAAAGCACAATTCAGCAGGAACAGTCCCTAAGTTTGCTCATAGTCTGTACAGAGAGATCCCATAAAACTATGGCAGCATAGGTATTCCCCTGTACTAAGCACAATTCAGCAGGAACAGTCCCTAAGTTTGTTCATAGTCTGTACAGAGAGATCCCATAAAACTATGGCAGCATAGGTATTCCCCTGTACTAAGCACAATTCAGCAGGAACAGTCCCTAAGTTTGTTCATAGTCTGTACAGAGAGATCCCATAAAACTATGGCAGCATAGGTATTCCCTTGTACTAAGCACAATTCAGCAGGAACATAGTTTGTACAGTGACAGGGGACAATTTTTTAGTGATTAATGCATTAGTATCTATACCCATCCTACCTTAGCACATGATATTCACCTTGTATGTAGATGGTTAGCTCTTTGCTCCCCTTCGTTACACTGACTGATGGAGCTGCTGTATGACAGGTGTAATTGCCAGAGTCCTGAGGCCGAGCTGATTGGATGGTGTAATGATTGGATGAATTAAATCCCTGCACATTGTGCCCATTTCTGTAGAAAACAAACTGTAGCTCTGTATTGGCTCTGGCTGGATTAAGGACTGTATGGCAGGATATGGTCAGTAGATCTCCTTCTTGTACTGAATCTTTATCCACTCTGATCTCTGGCCTGGAAAACAGTTCTGGAAATAACATGTATGAATTGTATGGATTTGTGCATTACATTTTTTTGCGAATCAAAGTTTTCACCATGATTTTTGTTTTGCTTAAAAAAAAAAAAAAGCTGGAAAAAAATGCCGACCTCATTAGGTTTGGGGCTTAGAGCTCTTGATTTGCTAAGGTCGAGGGATCAATTAAAACTAGAGCTGCGTTTTTCTTTTGCATGTTTGATGATAAAAATGGTTTAAGTTTTATGTACTTTATTTTGGGACATTAGATTATGGTCTAGATCAGCTATATATGGGA
The DNA here is from genome assembly GCA_038501925.1 of Xenopus petersii. Classification (NCBI taxonomy): domain Eukaryota; kingdom Metazoa; phylum Chordata; class Amphibia; order Anura; family Pipidae; genus Xenopus; species Xenopus petersii. The sequence continues at coordinate 8,564,448 of CM076686.1, read as the reverse complement.
CATTTAGTTAATTTGCAGTCCTAGGCCTGCTGACGTTCATCAACCCAGTCCCCTCTCTTTTATTCATGCAAATTATCACCATCTTTACCGGTATTGGCACACGGGAAATTAAAAAAATGATTATATCTTGTGTGCTTTGCCAGTGTTTCTGAACCAATGTGGGCATGGTTGGGCAGCATATCACCCTCTAAAATCCAGCCGCCCCTAGGCCCGGGCCTTGTTGGCCTTTCCACAAATCCAGGCCTGTCCAGATCAGATCATAATCTTATATCCTTTGATGACTGACCATTAGTGATGGGCGAATCTGTCGCTTCTCGGAATAACTCCCGAAATAGTACAAAAATTAAGAAGCCGCGACAATTCTCATAACGCTTTGAACTCAATGGGTGTCCGAATAATTGCGATGCAAATCAATTTTTATGTGAGCGTCAATTTTGACGTGCGACAATTTTTTTCTTTTGTGCCAGATTTTTCACCGGCGAAATTTTGATGGAGTTTCGCGAAAACAGCGGGTGGTGAAACGCGGAAATATTGTAAAAGCAAAAAGCAGCTTTAGGTTGAATTAAACCCCAAACCTGAGCATTAAAAATTATTAAATCAGGGCCTTAAACCGCTATAAATATATTTCACATACAGAACATATTTTTTTAGAGGCCTATTGTCCAGGTGATTTTATTCTTTTCCCCGCCATGGCCTGGCTTTCACCCTAGCACACACCCTAGCACAATTGGGAAACTTAGAACTGCCTGGGTGCTTCCACGTAGTAAACATATATAAAATAAATGCCCAAATATGGTAATGGATAAAATAAAAATAAATTACATTTAATCATTACATATAATCATACATATAGTAAAAATATCTACAATCAGCAAATGACAATTCCCCTTCATTTTTACTGCTGCATGATTCAGCCATTGGGGCGTAATTATAAATGAATGAAACAAAACTCATCTCAATCCGTCCCTTTCAACGGACAGAAAGACTTCAGAATTTCTCCTCCAGGCACATATTTGTGGGCAGGCCATAAAGGCCAGTGCCTGGGGGGGGACACACATTTATGGGTGACAGGCTCCTAAATTCCTAGAAAACAGCAAGGGGTGTAGAAAAAAATCTTTTTACTGGAGGAGACTCCTCCGTTTGCTTAGAGCCTGTACAGAGAGATATTATAAAACTACAATTATATATAAGTATAGTAATTATATTGTATTATGCACAGATCCCAGGAACAATCCCAAAATTAGCTCATAGTGTATGACAGTCTATGCCTGCATACATTTATTCCATAATCCAAATAGAGATTTACCTTGGATGGTTATGACTATATCAGCAGATATATAAGGAAAGTAATGATTAGAATGAAGCTGCAGGAGTGTTTTACATCTGTATGTACCAGTCATTCCCACACTTGCATCCAAAGTGACAGTGTCAGTAGGGGAGGATGATATGTTTACATTATCTTTATAGAATGTTATATTTTTTGCTTTATAATTAGGACTGTAACATCTCAGAGTCAGTTGGTCCCCTTCATAGACACTTGGAGGCGCCTGCAGAATCACACGATCTGGAATGAAGAAACAATAAACACAAATACATGATACAATGGGACTGGTAGCATCAGTGAATATTGGAATTTGGATTTAACCTCTTCCAATCAAACCCTTTCCCCCAAGCTGTGAATGATTTTCTGCTCATCTGCTTCCACACTTAATAGTGCTCATTAATGAACATAATAGTTAGTGCAGAGTGCTAAAATGATTGAATATATATTGATGACGTTCACATACGAACTTACATATACATGTTATTAGCAACTTGCAGTGCCTTCATAGCAGACATCTACTAATAAACTGGAATTTTGCAGCACACCACTGCATTTAGGGTAAGTCAAATTTAAATTTGAATGCTACACTTCTGGATTAAATGATAATTTATTTTTCCTGTCTGATGTCATTTCCAGGTTAAGGTGGCATCTCTTTTACAAATTACATGGAGTTCTTGGGGTATTGAGCAACGACTACCTGCTGGTTGGGTTGCAGTAGGTTGGGTATTAAATCAGTGGGTGTAGTTTTGGCCTGGGCATGGGCTTGTAAAACTAGACCCATTAAGGTCTATAGTGTCGTTTTAATGTCAACCCTAAGAATCTATCTATCTATCTATCTATCTATCATCTATCTATCTATCTATCTATCTATCTATCTATCTATCTATCTATCTATCTATCTATCTATCTATCTATCTATCATCTATCTCTCTCTCTCTCTCTCTCTCTCTCTCTCTCTCTGTCTGTCTGTCTGTCTGTCTGTCTATCTATCTATCCATCTGTCTATCTCTCTCTCTATCGATCTATCTGTCTATCTCTCTATCTATCTATCGATCTATCTATCATCTATCTATCTATCTATCTTTCTATTATCTATCTATCTATCTATCTATCTATCTATCTATCTATCTATCTATCTATCTATCTATCTATCTATTCAATATCATACCAATACTTTCTTATGTCAGACTAAAATAATATGAGAAATATTCAGTATAAAAAGTTGGGAAGTCAGAAAACTCACGATTTGTAACATTCAGTGTCACTGGGTCACTTCTCTCACTGGTTCCAGTCTGACACTGGTAATTCCCACTGTCCTTCTCTTCTGCATTCTCAATTCTAAAGTTCTGCTCCTCTCCCTTTATCCTCTCATTGTCCTTGTACCAGGAATATCTCTGGTTTAGCAGAGAAGTAAAACCAACGTTACATATGAGAGTTATAGAGTCATGCAGAGATATTGTGGCCCAGTTTGGTGAGAAGGAAACCACAGGTCTGACCAAAGCTCCTGAAAACATAAAACTTTATTTTAATCTGGTGATACTTTCGTTTTATAGTCAAAACAACTGCATCAATTACAACCTCCTATAGATTTTTTTCTATAACTATTATAATATGAATAAATAATATATAAAAATATATTATAATATGAATAAATAAGCATATGCTGTATATTACAGGCTCATTTCGCAATACTGCAAAACCTTGATTTTACATACCCAGAGTTTAATGGATAAGTAACCTTTAAAATAAGTGAATATAAAATTTGATGAGGGTGCTGTTCTAAGAACATTTGTCATTCACATTCATTATTTTTTTTTTCTAATTCCAAGATATTAAAGGAACAGTAACAAAAGTTTTTTAACGTAATAAAAAAATCATGTAGTGTTGCCCTACACTTCAGAAACACTACTATAGTTCTACTGTATAAACAAGCTGCTGTGTAGCGGAAATTGAAAAAAGGCTAAATGGCAGCACAATTTATGTAAGCGGAGCCCCGAGGCCAGCGCTGGATGCTTCACATGCGCGCCCTCCCATGGCTGTGCGGTCTTAGTGCCAGACCGATGGTCCTAACGCCAGCCCCTGTGCTCACGTGAGTGTGCTATTCATTCCTGGAGCACCCAACATTCCTTAGGATGCAGCAGGGCGGCATGCCGCCCCTAAAATTTTGCTGCCCTAGGCCTAAGGTTGCCACCTTTTATAAAAAAAATTTACTGGCTGCCGGGGGGGGCTCAAAGGGGTGGGGCGTGACGTCAAAAGGGGCGGGACGTGATGTCAAAAGGGACGGGGCCACGCCACGGACGCTAGAAGAGGCAAAAGAAAAGGTACGTTTACAGGGGATTGGGGGCGGGCCGAGGGGGTCTTTTTAAGGGTAAATGCTTTATCGGATTTCCCTGATTTTACACATTTTTTTCCTGGTCCTCTGAAAAATGTAAAATGGGGTTCTGTTGAATAAGTAATTACACTCAGTCCTGTGCCAGGATTTTTCTGGTCTATACACTATGGGGTAAATTTACTAACGGGCGAAGTGGCTAACGCGAGTGAAAATTCGCCAGCGTGACGTCATTTCGTTACTTCGCCAATTTACTTTTGGGTGCTGGCGTAAATTCGCTAGAGAAGTGGACCTACTCTAGCGCTACTTCGCACCCTTACGCCAGACGAAGTTGCACTCTGGCGATGGGACGTAACTCACGGATTGTCGTGAACGTTACCTCTTGCACCAGACTTTACTTCGCCACCTCAGACCAGACGAAGTGCAATAGAGTAGATATTGATTGGTCCAAAAAAAAATTAGAATTTTTTTTTTTCTAAGTCCTGAAAAAAAAAACGCTGGCGTCTACTTTTTATAGGGTGATCAAATTTTTTTTTAGGGTACCCTCCTTCCCCCCTACATTTGATATCATATACTATACTGTGAGCACATGTGTAGGGCATTAGAACACATTTATTAAGGTTTCCTGGACTTATGTAGTGTAATGTGTTTGCTGCTGCATATACGGCCATTGTACTTTAACTGCACGCCATATGCAAATTTGCCATTGATAGCGTAACTTTGAAAAGCTGATCGTTAACTTGTGCGCAACTTCGGAGATTCATGAATTTGCGCAGCCCTGGCGCATCTACGCCTATCGAAGTGCGGCAAAGCCAATGCTGACGCAACTTCGGAGGTAAGTAGATTTGCCCCTATGTGCTTTCATGACACATACAATGGATAAATAGAACTGAATTATCTGATTAGAATGGAAGTATTTAGGAGCTAGCCTTCCCATATCTCAGATCTATATGTGTAACTAGATGTTACTGGGTCCCACAGCAAAACAATTTAGGGCCCCAAAATATCAAGAGGTTGTCCTGTTTTACCAATATATATTAAAATGACTCATTAATTTGGGCCTCATTGGCCCCCTATACCTCCTGTATGCCTGTATATTCCAATAAACAATTAGTGACATTAGGAGAGAAATATAAGGAAACTCTCACCTGTACTTGCCATAACTGCAACTGCAAAAAAAGCAGACTCTATTAGATGCAACATTCTGTATTAATTGAGTATATATATATATATATCACAAATGAATATGTCACATTCTTGAATAACAGCAAGGGTTATTGCCAGGTAAATGTATTTGGCTCTCATGGAAAATACAGTAGTGCATACAGTATATCTCATTTTTGCTTTTTAGAAAAACCATTACCTGTATTGGTTTAGCCTGTTCACATAAAGATGTTTTAGGCCTTTTTTTGAATGCAGGTATGGGACCTGTTATGCAGAATGCTCAGGACCTGGGGTTTTCCAGATAATGAATCTTTCCATAATATGGATCTTTTACCTTAAGTCAACTAGAAAAACATGCAATCATTAAATAAACCCAATAGACTGGTTTTGCTTCCAATAAGGATTAATTAGTTAGTTGGCTAAGCTACTGTTTTATTATTACAGAGAAAAAGCAAATCATTTTTAAAAATGTAGATAATTTGTATAAAATTGAGTCTATGGGAGACGGCCTGTCCATAATGTGGAGCTTTCTGGATAACGAGTTTCATGATAAGTATCTAAAAACCCATTATCCAGAAAGCTCCAAATTACAGGAAGGCGATCTCCGCTAGACTCAATTTTATGCAAATAATGACATTTTTTAAAAATTATTTGCTTTTTCCTTGTAATAATAAAACAGTACCTTGTACTTGATCCAAACTGAGATATAAGCAATTTGGATTAAAGGCAAACAAATCCTATTGGGTTGAATTCACGTTTAATTGATTTTTTAGTACACTTAAGATATGAAGAACCAAATTATGGCAAGATCCATTAAACCTGGAAAAACCTAGGTTCTGACCATTCTGGATAACAGATGCCATACCTGTACTATAAGCATAGGAGTTCTAGACAAATAAGTTTGTAGCCAAGGGGGATACTTTCCTGGTAATTATGTATTAAGTACCCCCCCACACCCAAAGTGGATAAATAGTATTGCTTTTGGCCATTTATGTAGAATTAGGAACATTTTTCTTAAGGTTATTTTTTTTAAAGTTTAGCATGAATAGATTTAACCAGCGAGGGTATCCCAAGAAAGTTATAAAAGTCACAATTAATGGATAAGGTTCTAAGAACTTTTGGAATGTACATTCATTATTTATTTTCATTCCAAGATATCAAGGGATACATGTATTGTTAATATAAATGAATTTTGTTACAACAGCGCCACCTGCTGGTCAGTTTCCCACCAGTCTGACCACCAAGTAGTCAAGGAAGTTGTCAGGAGAAAAAAAGAGGCTGCTCTGATGTTCTTCTGCTTAAAGAAAAAAAATAAAAACCTTTCTCAAATCTTTTCTAAGCAGAAGAACATCAGAGCAGCCTCTTTGAATCCTCTGAATTTGGAGAAAAGTTTTTTTTTCTCCTCGATTTGAATCTCAACCATGAGTTTTCACGTGATAAAACAGATAACTCTTTCTCACTGAATTGAATTTGGCACAAGCCAACGCAATCTTAGCGGCAACACATTGACATGTTTTGAGTCTCACAGGGACTTGTATTGCAGCTAAGACTGTGTTGGCTTGTGCGAGATTCAATTCAGTGAGAAAAAGTTATCTCTTGTTTTATCACGTGAAAACTCATGGATGAGATTCAAATCGAGGCGAAAAATAACTTTTCTCCATATTCAGAGGATTCAAAGAGAGAGGCTGCTCACATGAAAACTCATGGATGAGATTCAATTTGAGATGCAGTTTAATTCATAAAAACGTATCTCATGGTTTATCGTGTGAAAACACTATTGAAATCTGTGCGAAAAAAACTGGAACTGAGATTGGAGAAAAGTTTTTTCTCCTCAAATTGAATCTCGTCCATGATTTTTCACGTGATAACCAGGAGATAACTTTTTCTCGCTGAATTGAATCTGGCCCACTATTGGATTCATCTTTTTTCTTAGCATTTGACATTGCTTTAGAAAGTGAATGGAGCATGACATATGCTTATAAAGCAGAATTCCTTAGAATTATTCATGGGCCGTATGAGATACACACTTTTAGCCCTGAGTGGACTTTCAGAACACACTAAGACCTACCATGGGTGCTTGGATTATACTGTGGGTATCAGTGGCTACTGTCTGAATTCTCTGGCTTTCCTGTCAGGAAGGAACATTTAACCACTTCCCTTGCACTTATGTTGGTGTTTATAGCCTTATGTACTACACAACTTTTTTAATTGTAAATATATTTTGGCTTCCATTTCACTAGCTGCAACTGCAAGCACTGGAGATCTTTCTTTTTACACTGAATATTTTCTTTTTTTTTTAAATTTCTTTATTTTCAGTTTTTTCAAGGGTACAGAACAAAAAGGGGAAGTAAAAGGGTGATATATTTACAATTACTAAATCCACTACACTACACTGGATATTTTCTGTAGATCTTTTTGAAGGTCATAGAAGATGAATTTATGGGGAACACGCTTCACCAAAAACATCTCTTACCTGTTCTGACACATTCAGAACTCTTGCTAAACAGAGTTATTAAAGAAGCTTGTTTATTTATCATATTAAGCACAGTGTTTATGTATCCACCAATCAGATTATGTGGCAGATCCAGCAATGATTGATATATTGTAATGAGTGATGTATGAGACTATGGGGGATATGTAATAAAAGGCATTAAGTTTGCCCAGGAGCAGTATCCCATATCAACCAATCAGCTGGTAGCATTTAGTGGTCATCTATTTAAAAGCAAACATCTTATTGGTTGCTATGGGTTACTGCTCCTTGGCACACTTGGGGGCACATTTACTAAGGTTAATTAACCCTCAATATTTGACCATCAAAGTAAAATCCTTCGACTTCGAATATCGAAGTCGAAGGATTTACCGCAAATACTTTGATCGATCCAATGATTAAATCCTTCAAATCGAACGATTCGAAGGATTTTAATCCATCGATCGAACGATTTTCCTTCGATCAGAAATTGCTTAGAAACCTTATGGGGAAGTTCCCCATAGGCTAACATTGGTGCTCGGTAGGTTTAAAGTGGCGAAGTAGGTAATCGAAGTTTTTTTTAAAGAGACAGTACTTCGACTATCGAATAGTCAAATGATATTTAGTTCGAATCATTCGATTCGAAGTCATAGTCGAAGTAGCCTATTCGATGGTTGAAGTACCCAAAAAAAACCTTTGAAATTCTAAGTTTTTTTATTTCGAATACTTCACTTGAGCTTAGTAAATGTGCCCCTTAGTGCCTTTTATTACATATGGGGGTATGATTATACAGGATCACATATTAAAGGGTTGGTTCCCTTTTAAGATACATTTTAGTATGTTATATGCTAATTTTAAGCAACTTTCCAATTTGTCTTATAGTTTTTTTTTAAATATTTGCCTTCTTCTGACTCTTCCCAGCTTTCAAATGGGGGTCACTGACCCCATCTAAAAATACATGTTCTGTAAAGCTAAACATTTAGGGGCCCATTTACTTAGCTCGAGTGAAGGAATAGAAGAAAAAAAAACTTTGAATTTCAAATGATTTTTTTGGATACTTCGACCATAGAATTGGCTACTTCGACTACGACTTCGACCCCCTACTTCGCCACCTAAAACCTACCGAGGTGCAATGTTAGCCTATGGGGAAGGTCCCCATAGGCTTCCTAGCATTTTTCTGATCGTAGAAAAATCGTTCGATCGATGGATTAAAATCCTTTCGAATCGTTCGATTTGAAGAATTTAATCATTCTATCAAATGATTTTTCGTTTGATCAAACTAATTGCGGTAAATCCTTCGACTTCGATATTCGAAGTCGAAGGATTTACATTCGGCAGTTGAATATTGAGGGTTAAATATGTAAATCTGCCCCTTATTGTTATTGCTACTGTTCATTACTCATCTTTCCATTCGGTCCCTCTCCTATTCATATTCCAGTCTCTTCTTCAAATCAGTGCATGGTTGCTAGGGGAATTTGTATCCTAGTAATCAGATGGCTCAAATTGCAAACTGGAGAGCCGCAGAATAAAAAGTTAAATAACTCAAAAACCACAAATAAAAAATGAAAACCAATTGCACATTATCTCTGAATATCACTCTCTACATTATACTAAGGGGCAGATTTACCAAGGGTCGAATATCGAGGGTTAATTAACCCTCGATATTCGACTAGGAATTGAAATCCTTCGACTTCGAATATCGAAGTCGAAGGATTTAGGGCAGAAGGATTATTCATTCGATCGAACGATCGAAATCCTTCGAATCGAACGATTCGAAGGATTTTAATCCAGCGATCGAAGGAATATCCTTCGATCAAAAAAACTTAGGCAAGCCTATGGGGACCTTCCCCATAGGCTAACATTGACTTCGGTAGCTTTTATCTGCCGAACTAGGGGGTCGAAGTTTTTTTTAAAGAGACAGTACTTCGACTATCGAATGGTCGAATAGTCGAACGATTTTTAGTTCGAATCCTTCGATAGTCGTAGTCAAAGGTCGAAGTAGCCCATTCGATGGTCGAAGTAGCCCACAAAAAACTTCGAAATTCGAAGTTTTTTAACTTCGAATCCTTTACTCGAAGTTAGTGAATCGGCCCCTAAAAGTTATTTTGAAGGCGAACAAACCCTTTAAATCACATTTATATTTAGTGCTACAGAAAAGACATGGATCAATACAATAGTAGAATATTAGTACAACATTAGTACAATCTAGATATATTACAATATTTGTAGTAAAAGTAACATATATCTGATTTATAAAACAGGTGCTACTTACAGAGAGAGATAATTAACAACAGGACAGACATGATGAGCAGGAGCAGGTAATGAGACATAGAAAGATGTAATGACACCCGTGATACTCAGAAACTAACACCTTGTGTGTTTGTCAAGCAGGACTAAAGGGGAAACTAAAACCACAAACAGAAAGAAGCAAAAACAAAGAAGAAACAAAATGAAAACTAACTTAGTTATAAGTATGTATATAATATAAGATTCATCAAGCATCAGTGTATTTTTAATAAGTAGTGATATTACTCACATTAATTAATTACAAAAATAGCAGTGTTTTTTTAATGAAAATAAAATGTTCTATGTTGGGATTGTTTGTTCCAACAAAGTTTTCTGAATTGTTATACTCCCTGGCAATGGATTAACATTCTCTACAACTGGATATTGTTCATGAAGCCAGTGAGTAGTACTTCTGGGTGTTGTGAGCGCTACATCTGTGATAGTGTAACAACTGATGAAGAAAGTATTTGAGCTTTTATTGATTTTATTTTGTACCATCAAAGTCTGAACCCACCACTTCTAGGAGGCCCATTTACTAAGGGTCGAATATCGAGGGTTATCTAACCCTCGATATTCAACCATCGAAGTAAAATCCTTCGACTTCGAATATCGAAGTCGAAGGATTTACCGCAAATACTTTGTTCGATCAATCGAAGGAAAAACCGTTCGATCGAATGATTAAATCCTTCGAACCGAACTATTAGAAGTATTTTAATCCATCGATCAAAGGATTTTCCTTCGATCAGAAAAAGCTTAGCAAACTTATGGGGAAGGTCCACATAGGCTTACATTGAAGCTCGGTAGGTTTTAAGTGGCAAAGTAGGTAGTCAAAGTTTTTTTTAAAGAGACAGTACTTCGACTATCGAATTGTTGAATAGTCAAGCGATTTTTAGTTCAAATCATTCCAATCAAAGTCGTAGGTCGAAGTAGCCTATTCGATGGTCGAAGTACCCAAAAAAACTTCGAGATTCAAAGTTTTTTTACTTTGAATCCTTCACTCGAGCTTATTAAATGTGCCCCCTAATGTGTATCTGATCATCTGCCTGATGAAGAGTTCACCTGGTTTTAAAGGACCACTGGAGCCAGAGATGGATTTCACTATGCCTGAGCCCCTACACCCTCCATGTTGTGTTCACTGTGTAGCCTTTCAAAGTCAAAGTATTTTTTTAAAAAATTTCGATCATTCGGTCATTTATTTGTCAAATTTTGAGTTTATGTGAGTTTTTAGAAACTCCCATAAACTCAAAATTCGACCCTTGATAAATCTGCCCCATAGAGTCACTGACACTCTGTTGAGCCAAAGCCTGCCTAGCAGACTAAAACTGTTCTTATATCTAAGAATTCAATGATTTTAGATTCCTACCGCACACCTCCAATTCACCAATCCTGCAATAGTGGTGCGTCCTTCCGTCGACCCGGCCGGGCCACCTAGCAACGTATATTTTTGAAGAAACGGATCCGCACACACAAATTGTTGCAGTCGGGGAGTATCCCCTTTTATTTGCCACCAAACATTCAACGTTTCGGGGGGGGCACACCCTCCCTTCATCAGGATACATTTTTTGTGCAGTAACCCTGTTTAAATCCAACTTCCCCCACCTTCTTTTCCCATAATGCCGTTTACCAAGCAATTAACCCTTCAGTGCAATAAATAAATACATTACCATTCACATTCAATTCTATTTTGAAATAACAATTGGCATCATGTTGTCATATTACAGTGTCCATGTGCAATTCTTATTATAACAATAAATACTGTGTAAATATATAGTGTATAGTTAAAATTCATTATTACATAATAAATCCATTATATTATACATAGGTTTTACTACCTTACTGTCTTTGGGATTTCTAGTTACCCTTTAACACTCTATGTTATCACTGAAGTTGTTATCTGTAAAAAAATAGTAGTCTTAAACACTGATGATTATTTAACCGAGGCTAGACGCCAATTGTCCAATATGAATCATTACAGTAAATTGAAGTCTGACCCTACAGATAGGTTGAAGACTGATATAAAGGTTTTTTTGTACGAAGCTTGTCTCTCAGGGAGCATCACACCGGAGATAGAAGGCCTGCTGGTTAAAGATAATCCAAGGGTTCCAATTTTTTACTTACTACCCAATGTCCACAAAACCCTTATAAATCCTCCAGGAAGGCCTATTGTCTCCGGTGTGGACTCATTGCTACAACCCCTGGCGGTCTATGTAGACTCATATCTACAAGAGATCCTCCCCAAACTTGATACCTGCCTCAAAGATACCACGCATTTTTTAAACATCTTAAATGAGGTCCATATAGAGGCCCATACACCAATTTTGTGTACAATTGATGTTAAGGACATTTATACATCGATCAGACACGATGAAGGGATAGAATGCTGCAGGGAGTATATGTTGAAAGAAAAATTACCTATGCATGAAGTAAATTTTTTATGCGAGTGTCTGGAATTCGTTCTCAAACGTAACTATTTCCGTTTTGATTCAGACTTCTACTTACAGATACAGGGAACGAGTATGGGGGCAAATATGGCGCCTGCATACGCTAACATATACATGCATCAATTTGAACATACACATGTATTGCAGCATCCAATATATAGGCAGCATATCGCCATGTGGCAACGCTACGTGGACGATATGTTCCTAATATGGACAGGCAGTGATGAGATGCTATCAGAATTTTTTCAGTATCTGAATAATATACATGACACTGTAAAATTTACTATGACCAAGGGCCCCCATACAGTTAACTATTTGGATGTACAAGTAACTTTTTCAGAAGGCAGGTTTATTACAGACTTGTATAAGAAACTAACTGATAGAAATAATGTGCTACGGAAGGACAGCTTCCATCCAATAGGGGTTACAAAGGGGTTACCCAAAAGCCAATTTATACGTGCTAGAAGAATCACCTCCACTAATGAGTTATATGAAAGACAGGCTGAAGGGCTGATACAACAGTTTCATGAGAGGGGTTATAGGAGGCAAGAATTACAGGTGATCAAGAATGAAGTGAAAGGTATCGATAGGAAAGATCTGTTGGGGACTAGGAAGAAAGAAAATAATATAAAACAGAATACAGTTTGTGTCACCACCTATGGCCCGCATTCTGCTTTTATTAAAAAAACTATATTACAGCATTGGCCTATTTTACAGAGGGACAAAACCTTTGGGAAATTGTTTGATAACAAACCACTGTTTAGTTACAAGAAAGGAAAATGTATAGCCAATGGAATCACTAGAACTGATTTTAGAAGAAATGATAGGAAATCAATATCGAGTAGAAAAGGTACATATCCGTGCTATCGATGTGGGCATTGCAATGGAGTGATTAAAGGGGAAGTATGTCAGCACCCCACCCTAGGACATGACATCAAACTGAAACAATTTGCAACTTGTGATACAGAGGGGGTGGTGTATCTACTAAAGTGCCCATGCGGGTTATGTTATGTTGGTCAGACCTCTAGGGCATTTAAAACTCGAATGAATGAGCACAAAAGTACAATAAGAAATTATAAACCAGAGGAGAAAGGAGGTACCATAGGCCAGAAAAAAGAGAAAGAGAAAGAGAGATTTAAGAAAGAAACCTTGCTGGCGAAGCATTTTTTTGAGACAAAACACAACATTTCACAACTTAGGTGGCAAATACTGGAGGTAGTACATAGGCAGGAAGGTGAGACAGATCAAAGGGCTTTATTGAGACGTGAGGCCTTTTGGATATGGCAGTTAAAAACACTTGCACCGAAAGGCCTGAATGAAAATTTCAGTTATACGTGTTTCTTGTGAAAGATAACTTTTTAATCTTCTTACATGTTTTTATATTTTTTTACAGATAACAACTTCAGTGATAACATAGAGTGTTAAAGGGTAACTAGAAATCCCAAAGACAGTAAGGTAGTAAAACCTATGTATAATATAATGGATTTATTATGTAATAATGAATTTTAACTATACACTATATATTTACACAGTATTTATTGTTATAATAAGAATTGCACATGGACACTGTAATATGACAACATGATGCCAATTGTTATTTCAAAATAGAATTGAATGTGAATGGTAATGTATTTATTTATTGCACTGAAGGGTTAATTGCTTGGTAAACGGCATTATGGGAAAAGAAGGTGGGGGAAGTTGGATTTAAACAGGGTTACTGCACAAAAAATGTAACCTGATGAAGGGAGGGTGTGCCCCCCCGAAAGTTGAATGTTTGGTGGCAAATAAAAGGGGATACTCCCCGACTGCAACAATTTGTGTGTGCGGATCCGTTTCTTCCTTATATCTAAGAAACCATGTAAAATAGAAAAATAAAAGTAAAAAGTGCAAAAGTGTTCAGAGGACCACTCTGACTAAGTTTATACCAACTCATTTTTTAGGTTTATTTTCCCTTTAAGCTGTTCCTTTGGGTTGCTCTGCTCTGACTGCAGAGGTATAGCATTATGGATACCTGAAATGACAAACAAACTGTCCCGGGAGAGAGGTATGAGTAGGGGAGAGTATTTACTCTGACTAAGTTTCAGTGTTCTGCATATGATACTAAGGCTCCAGAAACAGGAGGCACGTCAGCAGCAACTTTCTGCATGTTTATTCAGCAAGGAACATCTAACTTAAAGGAGAAGGAAAGGCTAAAATTAAGTAAGCTTTATCAGAAAGGTCTATATAAATACACCAGTAAACCCTCAAAGTAATTCTGCTCTGAGTCCTCTGTCAAAGAAACACCACATTTCTTTCCTTCTATTGTGTACTCATGGGCTTCTGTATCAGACTTCCTGTTTTCAGCTTAAACCTCAGGGCACGGCCTTGAGCATGCTCAGTTTGCTCCTCTCCCCCTCCCTCCTCCCATCCCTGCTGTAATCTGAGCTCAGAGCTGTAAGTAAGCAGGGAGAGACTGAGGCAGGAAGTGATGTCACACCAAGCTTATATGGCAGCTTCTATCCTGAACAAACAGAGACAGTGTCTAGAGCTGTTTACTCAGGTATGGTAAAGCATTCTGCAGAATAAATATAATGTTATAGCTTGCACTATTGTGGCTAATCTATTGTCAATGAACTGTCTTGGAGCTTTCCTTCTCCTTTAACAACCAGACATCAGGGTACAACTCTGCTGTACAAGAGAGAGAGAAAGACATAGCAGAACAGGCACTGGAGAGAAACTACTCCTCTATATTACTCAAGTGGTAAATGCACAGACTAATATACTCAGTGGCGTAACTACCGGGGGAGCAGGGGGTGCGATTGGGCCAGGGCCCGCACCCCCACAGGGCCCCCTGGCAGCTCGCACGCCACGAATTGCGGGCATACGGAGGGGGGCGGCTGCGGAGGGGGACGGCTGCGCGGCCCGCCCACCCCCTCTAGTTACGTCGTCGCTGCTCTGCCCTTTGCTGCCTCAGCGTACCTCTCCCTCTTCTATGACCCCTCCATCGTCGATCTGTCTGACTGCGTCTCTCTCCTCCCTGTTCCGCTCCCCCTCCTTCTCCAGTCACGCTCCTTCTGTCCCTCCCACACCCTATCATTCTTCAGTCTCGCTCTGTCTGCCCCTCCCACCTACATCTCTCTCCAGCCTTGTGCCCTCATTCTCCAATCTGTTTCACTCCCTCTCCATACATCTCAGGTGTTGCTCACCCCCAGCATCTTCCATCCTCTGTGTCTTATTAACCTGCCGCAATACAACATGCTCAAGAGTCATTATAAGGGTAAGTGTGGCATTGGGTACAATAATATAAAGCAGAGGCAAAGAACTTCTTACTTATTTAATTCTTACTTATTTATAATAATAATGCACCCCCTACCAAAATTTATAAAGATATTGGAAGTCACCTGGAAGTAACCTCGGAGTTATGTGACCTGTATAAAAGCCTGTGGCCTTGTTCTTTTATATGGTCGCGTAACTCCTCAGTGACTTCTAATTGACCCCATCTAAAAATAAATACTACTTTTTAAAGACTCATTTGTGTATTTAGACCTTCTTCTATTCATATTTAAGTCTCTTATTCAAATCAGTGCATGGTTGCTAGGGGAATTTGGACCTTAGCAATCAGACTGCTGAAATTGCAAACTGGAGAGCTGCTGAATAAAAAGCTAATTAACTCAAAAACCAACAAATAAAATGAAAACCAAATTGCAAATTGTCTCAGAATATCCCTCTCTACATCATGCTGTTACTCATAGGTGAACAATCCCTTTAGGGGGGTCCAGTTGTAAATTTCTGTACTGGGGCCCTTAGGGGTCTAGTTACACCACTGAATATACTACACCTAGAACTACAGGTACTGGTATGGTAGGTGGATTATAGTGAAGACTTTGGGAAGCTAAGTAGTCTTATCAAGAAAGTCTTCCCAATGTATACACAAATAAAGATTCCCAATGGTGTGGAAAGATGGCGGCAGAGTGAACTTGTTACTTATGTTTAATTCTCTCATTCTATAATCATGATTTTGACATTCTTCACACATTTACCATCCTGGTTTACAGAATTATGTGATCTAAATGAATTGCTGTAAACTTACTCAGGGTGAGCACTTTTGCAATTTACATTATTTTTATTTTTTTCTGTGATATTTGCATTTTTAGTTCACTAATAGCAGGCTTTTAGCTCAATTGAAAGTCAGCAACCCATGGGTTAACAGTTAGGGGCAGATTTATCAAGGATTGAATTGAAAATTCGAATATTTGAATAGGAATTTCAAGTTTATTTTAGTGTCATTCGACTAGGGAATAGTCCAAGTTCGATTCACGGAAAAAAAATATTGAAATTTCGAATTTCAAAATTTATCATGTACTGTCCCTTTAAGAATTCAAATTTGACTATTCGCCATCTAAAACCTGCCGAATTTTTGAAAAAAACTCAAATCGAATTTGATTCAAATTTGATTAGAGTTTGCAGGTCAATCCTAATCACCCGAATTTAAAAGATTTACATTTTTTTAATAAATTTCGATTGGTAATTTTTTTTTCAAATTTCGAGTTTATGGGAGTTTTTAGAAACGCCCATAAACTCAAAATTCGACCATTGATAAATCTGCCCCTTAGAGTCACTGACTGAGCCAAAGCCTGCCTAGCAGACTAAAACTGTTCTTATATCTAAGAAACCATGTAAAATAGAAAAATAACAGTAAAAAGTGCAAAAGTGTTCAGAGGACCACTCTGACTAAGTTTATACCAACTCATTTTTTAGGTTTATTTTCCCTTTAAGCTGTTCCTTTGGGCTGCTCTGCTCTGACTGCAGAGGTATAGCATTATGGATACCTGAAATGACAAACAAACTGTCCCGGGAGAGATTAGGAAAGGCATAAAATGGTGAGAAAGATGAAAACCTTTCAAGGGTGGCTGAAGAATTATTGAATTTGGGAATTGTCACATTATCCTTTATTTGTTGAAAACACTTAGGGGCCCATTTACTAAGGGTTGAAGTAAATTTTCGAATTCAAAAACTTTGAATTTAGAAGTAATTTTTTGGGTACTTTGACCATCGAATAGGCCAAAATTCTATTTGAATTGAAAATACTTCACAAACTCGACCATTCAAAAATCTAAGTATTGTCTCTAAAAAAAAACGTAGACTTCAATACTTTGTTACCTTAAAGGATAAGGAAACCCCCTGGGCGCAAAACCCCTCCCTCCTCCCCCCTGGCCTACCTGTCCCCCTGGGCAAATGCCCCTAACTTGTTACTCACCCCTCTGCGCAGGTCCTGTCCACGGAGTTCACAGGCGCCATCTTCTCCCATGCAGCCTTCTTCCTGCTTTGACCGGTGTCTTCTGACGCATGCGCAGTAGGAACATTTACCGGTACGGATCTACTGCGAAGTTTTCCGATTTCACGTTGTGACATTTGGCGTATGCACAGTAGATCCGTAACGGTAAATGTTCCTACTGCGCATGCGCCCGAAGACGCCGGTCAAAGCAGGAAGAAGACCGCTTGGGAGAAGATGGCACCTGTGAACTCCTTGAACAGGACCTGCGCAGAGGGGTAAGTAACAAGTTAGGGGCATTTGCCCAGGGGGACAGGTTGGCCAGGGGTGAGGAGGGAGGGGGGGCAACACAGGGGAGGGGGAGGGGTTTAGCGCCCAGGGGGTTTCCTTCTCCTTTAAACTTGCTGAATTGCTATGTTAGCCGAAGGGGTTAAATATAGACATAAATCTAAGAGCATTTCTTTAATATGTGAAGGGAAATATAGGCCCCCCAAAAATGCCCCTATGGTGACATATACTTTCCCATTTCTCCTTCTCCCCCCCACACCCCCCCTCCCCCTCCCCTTTGTTTTCCCTAGAATTAAATATGTGATAGAGAGGAATGTGTTTGTTTTTATAACATGTATTTATTCCATGTATGTATTTGCTCCATGTGTGTAATACCTAGAGTTGCCAGTAGGTGCACAAATATAAGGAACAAATAGGAAGTGTTCATGTCAATTAAAAGTCTAAATCACAATATATGTTAACAATCAGAAAAATCTGCTGGACATTTATAACATGTTTTTATCTAATGCCCAAAGCGATAAGAAGGTATTTGGAGCCATGAAAGAGGAGTATATATAATTCATTTAGGGTTTAAAAACGAATGAAGGAGCGAACTGAAGGATCACGCGTCCCCATAGCAACCAAGAGTAACCAAAACGAGGCTTGGTTGGGGAGACACACAGGAAGACGCTATAAAAGATTGGGACATGCGCAGTGAAGTTAAGGCCTCTGAGGAAGTCGCACGACGAAATGCGTTAGGCAGGTGACGTCATTGAAGTGCGCCCCGTCCTGTACACGAGGAGAAGGAAACGCCAGTGAAAACAAGCCGGCGAAAAAACGCCAGCGTTTGTACTTTTACCATCTTAAAGAACTCTGGTGGACTCAGTGGGTGGACGTTTGTGCACAAGGGAAGCCTTCAAGACGGTGATGCATAAATATGCTTTTTTAACAATGTTTGCCATGTGAGTGCATTTTAATTGTTTTATTCTAAATTAAAAAAGATTTTACACTATCGCTGCTGCATGTTAATTTACAGTGTATACCCGGATATTTCTCAAGATCTATTGATTCGAAGGTTCTTTTCGTGAACTCCTATATGCAAGTTGAAAAATATATGTTTGTGAGTACCCACCTATACACACACAAAAAATTTGTTTTAAGGAAAGTGTTTAAATTTCCTTCTGGTGGTGGAGAATATTACATGGGAGAAACACCTAGATGGTAAAAGATTTTGGATTTTGCTGTGCACAAGAGGTGGCAATTTTGTAAAACAATATTACCCTATATCTTTTCTCTCTGTGTTTGTCTCCCGTGCCTTTTGGCGCTGGTTTTTATTTTTCAGTAAAAAATTTTTTCGGACTTGGAGGGATACAAGTAAAAAAGCCGGCTGGGAACAGTGGACTCAATTGGACATTGGTCATTCTTTCCTTTCTAGGATTTTTCTGTATGGGGACCTCCTAGAACCTATAGCCAGTATTTGGCTAAGTTTTGAGCAGTCAAAGTATTTTTTTTTTTTTTTAAATGGTTCCAATCGTTCAATTCCAACGATTTAATCAATCGATCAAACGATTTTTACTTCGATCGAAACAGCCGTTTTCATCAAATTCGATTCGATGATTGAATTTCGACGTTTTTTAACTTCCAAATTCGATCCTTAGTAAATGTGCCCCTTAGGGGCAGATTTATCAACATTGAAATTCAAGTTTCCAAAAACTCAAGTATTTGAGATTTATGAAGCATAAAAATGTAAAAACTAAAATGTAGCCTAAATGGGTCGAATTTATGTAGAAGTCAGGAACAGTTGTAGTTTGAAATTAAATTTGGCAGACTCATTGAAAATGAAGGGAACGTGATTTTAACTACATTCAAGTCGTTTTTGTGTAGTGATCAGTGAGTTATTGAGTTCATTTTTTTCTTAAATAACTGCACATATGAGATTTTCGAGTTTTAAAAATGTAAATTTCAATAAATCTGCCTCCCAGTTGAATGAGTTATTTTAATGTTCAAGGTTTTTTATCCAGGAAAAAATGTGAATAGTTTGATTTATTTATTTTTCTGTTTACTGGGTTACATAGTCCATCAAGTTCAACCTGCCCCCCCCCCAATTGAACCTTAGTGCACATATCTGTATATATAATAATATATATGAATTTATTTATATAGCACCAGGGCCGACATCAGGGGGGCACAGGGGGAACAAGTGGGCCTGAATCTGAAGGGAGGCCCGGCAGTGCTGCACTTTTGAACCAGCCAGACCCCCCTTGACAGCGCTGAAGCCGTGCCGCCCTTTCCGAAGTCCCGAACAGCCGAAATTCGTAAGTGCCAAAAAGCCGTACAGCTGGGGGTACATTTCCTAGGGTCGAATATCGAGGGTTAATTAACCCTCGATATTCGACCGTCTAAAGGATTTTAATCCTTCGAATCGAACGATTTGAAGGATTTTAATCCATCGATCGAAGGATATTCCTTCGATCTGGAAATTGTTAGGAAGCCTATGGGGACCTCGGAAGGTTTTAGGTGGCGAACTAGGGGATCGAAGAATTTTTTAAAGAGACAGTACTTCGACTATCGAATGGTCGAATAGTCGAATGATTTTTAGTTCGATTCGAAGTCGAAGGTTGTAGTCGAAGGTCGAAGTAGCCCATTCGATGGTCGAAGTAGCCATATTCGACCATTCGAAATTCAAACTTTTTTCCTCTATTCCTTCACTCAAACTAAGTAAATGGGCCCCCTGAAGTCTTGAAGCCACAAGTTCAATTCTACTGAACACCAATTTGTTTTATTTTAAAAAAAAATTTAATCCCCTGGCCACCAATGTATTATTTTAATATCCTATAGGCCCCTGACACCAATGTTTTTTTTAAAAAATATTCTTTGGGGCAATTTTTTTTTAACTTATAAGGTGGCACTGGCACCAATGTTTTTTTTAAAAAATATTCATTGGGGCCCCAAATTTTTTTAACTTGTAAGGAGGGCCCTGGCGCCAATGTTTTTTTTAAAACTTATAGGGGGGCCCTGGTCACCAATTTTTTTTTAACTTATAGGGGGGCCCTGACCACCAATTTTTTAAAACTTTTAAGGGGGCCCTGGCACCATAGTTTTTTTTTTAACTTATATGGGGACTAGGGATGTAGCGAACGTCGGAAAAAAAGTTCGCGAACATATTCGCGAACTTGCGCAAAAATGCGAGCGGTTCGCGAACGGTTCGCGAACCCCATAGACTTCAATGGGAAGGCGAACTTTAACATCTAAAAAAGACATTTCTGGCCAGAAAAATGATTTTAAAGTTGTTTAAAGGGTGCAACGACCTGGACAGTGGCATGCCAGAGGGGGATCAAGGGCAAAAATGTATCTGAAAAATCTGCCTGTGTGTGCTTGGAAGAGATAGTGTAGGGGGAGAGCTGTTAGTGATTTCAGGGACAGATGATAGTAAGTTTGCTGGCTAGTAATCTGCTTGATACTGCTCTGTATTGGAACAAAAAAATAAATAAAAGCAGTCCTTACAAGGACTACTGTTATTGCAGCAGTCAGCAGATGAGATCAGAAGCAGGACAGCTGCCCACTGCAGCTACATACAGAGCACTGCAGTAGAAGGTAGATTACTAGCCAGCAAAGCTACCTAAGCTTAAATGTCCCTCAAACCCCTGCAGACTTCTGTCCCTCCAATAACAGAGCAGTATCAAAACGATTACTAGCCAGCAAACTTTCAACTGTCCCTGAAATCACTAACAGGCAGCAGCTCTCTCCCTACACTATCTCTTCAGCACACACAGGCAGAGTGAAAAAACGCTGCAGGGCTTCGGTTTTTATAGGGAAGGGGAGTGGTCCAGGGGAGAGCTTCCTGATTGGCTGCCATGTACCTGCTGGTCTGGGGTGAGAGGGCAAAAAAAAGCGCCAACAATGGCGAACCCAAAATGGCGAACATCGCGCGACGTTCGCGAACTTCCGGCGAGCGCGAACACCCGATGTTCGCGCGAACAAGTTCGCCGGCGAACAGTTCGCGCCATCCCTAATGGGGACCCAGACCATCAATAAATTTTTATAAAAGCCCTGTGATTTCTAATGGCGGCCTTGTATAGCACCAATAATTTATGCAATGTTTTACAAGCCATAGAAACAAAAAGGGGTATAGTTGTTATAAGTTTAACAGTAAAAATAGATAAATCTATGCTTAAAGGAGAAGGAAACCCTGTACAGAAAACCCAGAATCTTTTTCTGGTTGTTCAGTGCAGGAGATCAAAGAGAAAGTTTGGACATTTCGGAACTACGGGCTGTCAAAATCAGGACTGTCCCACAAAATGTTGGGAGGTACTGTATGGCAGCTGTCCAGAAAGCTCTGAATTATGGAAAGGCAAACTCTCTTAGACTCCATTTTAATCAAATAATCAATAATTTTAAAAATTGCTTTTTTCTCTCTCTGTAATAAAAAAGGACGTTGTCCCAAGGCAAAGCAATCCAATTGGGTGTAAAGGGATTCTGTCATGATTTTTATGATATAGTTTTTATTTCTAAATGACACTGTTTACACTGCAAATAATTCACTCTACAAAATACCATTTCATTCCTGAACCAACAAGTGTATTTTTTAGCTGTAATATTGGTATGTAGGTGCATCTCAGGTCATTTTGCCTGGTCATGTGCTTTCAAAAAGAGCCAGTACTACACAATGGTTGCAGTGGGACTTGGATTTTTACTATTGAGTGCTATCCTTATATTTACAAGTTATATTGTTATATTGCACAAGTCACATGATTGAGGGCACCTGGGAAACTGACAATATGTTTAGCAACATGTCAGATTTCAAAATGAAATATTTCAAATATGTTTTGCTGCAAATAGGGTTGCCAACTGGCCGGTATTTTACTGGCCTGGCCGGTAAAAATGATGGTTGATCCCAATGTTATTGATAGGGAATAAAGTGGGTTGATACCAATTACACCATTACCTGCCTGTGCCACTGCTTCTGTCCCACTTAGAAGCCAAAAGTCTGCAGTTTCTATGAAGGTTGTGGACAAAACAGGCTCAAAACCGCAGAAGCTTTGCTGCAAGGTTTATTAAACACCGTGTTTAATAAACCTTGCAGCAAAGCTTCTGCGGTTTTGAGCCTGTTTTGTCCACAACTTTCACAGAAACTGCAGGTTATTGATAGGGAAACAAGATAAATATATAGGAAGGCTGGTATTTTTTTCCGGAAAAGGTGGCAACCCTAGCTGCAAATCATCAAAAATTCTGGAAAATCATCAGAAATTGGGGGAATTCTTGAGAGTGACAGGAGACAGAGCCCATTATCTGCTAACTTGTGAAAAAATAGAAACGGGTGTCTGCTCTACATTTATGGGTGGGCTTTTGACATAAGGGGCAGTGGCAACAATATAATGGTTTCTCTCCTTTGGGGGTAAGGTTGCCACCTTTTCTGGAAAAAAATACCGGCCTTCCTATATATTTGTCTCTTTTCCATAGTAATAACATTGGGATCACTGACCTTCCTATATATTTATCTTTATTCCCTATTAATAACATTGGGATCACTGACCTTCCTATATATTTATCTTTATTCCCTATTAATAACATTGGGATCACTGACCTTCCTATATATTTATCTTTATTCCCTATTAATAACATTGGGATCACTGACCTTCCTATATCTTTATCTTTATTCCCTATTAATATCATTGGGATCACTGACCATCCTATATATTTATCTTTATTCCCTATTAATAACATTGGGATCACTGACATTCCTATATATTTATCTTTATTCCCTATTAATAACATTGGGATCACTGGCCTTCCTATATATTTATCTTTATTCCCTATTAATAACATTGGGATCATATCACTGACCTTCCTATATATTTATCTTTATTCCCTATTAATAACATTGGGATTAACCATCAATTTTAACTGCCAGGCCTGTGAAATACCAGATAGGTGGCAACCCAATTTGGGGGTTCCATGTTACACCTCACAGATATGAGAGATGGGAAGCTAGTAAGGTATTGATTTGCCATCTCAAGGCTAAACGAGTTGAGTTTCTACTTTACTTTGGCAGCAAGGATTTTTTGGGGACTTGACAGTAAAACACTGTTCAGAAACTTCCTTATCGTTATGACCAAATGATATGACCTCAGGTGGGGGCTACAACAGAAATTTATGTAGGAGGCAGTAGCAGAATTGTTTGTATCCATGATACTGCCAATCCGCAAGGTGCATAAACCCCCTGAAACTCTATCACACCGCACGTCATGTTTGTTTACACACGGTGAAACCACACCCATTTCCTGCTTGCCGTGTTGTTTTATCGAGCAGCCCACGCATGCGCAGATTCTCTGAGCTGACAAGCGCCATTATAGTGTCCTTGTATTGTATATCAGATCTGAAACTCTGTATAAGAAGCACAGTGTGAAGTGAATAAGGAAGTGAGAAGAAGTTTACTGCGGAGATCAGTGTCTGTGACAGGAAAGTACCAGTAAGTAAGTGTATGTGATTGGGAAATTAGGTACGGGAGGTTGGAGTCCGCGCTAGCTGGAAAGGGGGGGGGAGGTAACCGAGAATATGGATCCACCTATGACAGGAGGTTTGTTTATAAACACGGAGGCCACACCCCCAGCCTGTAGCAGGTAATTAACCCTTTAAGTGCCAGCAGAATTTCACATTTTGGTTACGCGAAATGCCAGCCGTTTTTAAGCATTTTGTGCTCTCTCGCTTTAGGGGCATTTTCTGAGGGGAAACCTATAGTTTACCTAGGAAAACTATACATTGTTTTTTTCGGTAGAAACTGAGCTTTCTAAATCTGCCTGAGTTTTCATGTATTTCCACCTGTGCAAAAAAAATTATAGTGCTAAATACCAAAAAAAAATGAAAAATCACCATTTTTCATCGTATATCAATTTATACCAGAAAAATATTTCATTTTACAGATGAAAATCCAACTGATTTGGAAAGCCTTATGTCTCTCGAACGTGCCAATACCAGATATGTATAGTTTTAGGGAGATTTAGGACTTCTGTACCTCAAAAACTCCCGGCAGTATATTACCAAATTTTGAAAGCACTAAGGCAGAAAACGGCATGCTTTAGATTCCAAGGCAAAAAATCCTGAAACCGTAGGTTTACCCCAGAAAACCATACATTTTTGAAAAGTACACATTCTTCTGATTACAAAATGGGTAACTGTGTCTCTCTACTCCCAACTACTAAACATAAAAGCTTGTCTGAACATAGTGGTTTTTCAAAAAAAAATTCAAAATTCTGAAAAATCATTTCAAAGGTTTTATTTTGCTGCTCCGCATATCCCAAACTATATTAGGTACCAAGAAAAAGCACCTGAAATATGATTGCCAGGGGTCCACTGAACAGTTTGATACCCATTATGCATAGGTTTACCAAAGTATCTGGCATTTAGAGACACCAATATGTAGTTAGCACATCCAAATTGTTCAGGACTTTACTTCAGCTACTGAGAAATCAACACATTGACTGCATTTTTTGTGGGGTAAAAACACAGAAATATATGTTTACCCCCCAAACCCATATATTTTTGGAAAGTACACATTCTACAGAATCTAAAATGGGTACCCATGCCTTTCTGCTCCAAACTACTGAGTCGCAAGGCTTTCCCACAATTGTCGGTTTTGGTGAAATATCTGAAAATTGCCTCAAAGCTTCAACTTCTCAGCACCATATTACCCATGTATCGTTACGCACCAAGAAAAAGCACCCTAAATATGATTGCCAGGGTTCCTCCAAACAGTTTGGTGCCCATTGTTCATAGGTTTACCAAAGTATCAGGCATTTAGAGGCCTCAAAATGAAGTTAGCGCATACAAATAGTCCTGTGGGTAACATCATCTAATGAAAAATCAACACATTGACTGCATTTTTCTGGGGTAAAAACACAGAAATATATGTTTACCCCCCAAACCTATATATTTTTGGAAAGTACACATTCTACTGAATCTAAAATGGGTACCCATGCCTTATTGCTCCAAACTACTGAGTCGCAAGGCTTTCACAAAGTTGTCGGTTTTGGTGAAATATCTGAAAATTGCCTAAAAGCTTCAACTTCCCAGCACCATATCACCCATGTGTCATTACGTACTAATAAAAAGCACCCTAAATATGATTGCCAGGGTTCCTCTGAACATTTTGGTGGCCATTGTTCATAAGTTTACCAAAGTATCTGGCATTTAGAGGCCCCAAAATGAAGTTAACGCATACAAACAGTCCTGTGGGTAACTTCAGCTAATGAAAAATCAACACATTGACTGCATTTTTGTGGGGTAAAAACACAGAAATATATGTTTACCCCCCAAAAACCACATATTTTTGGAAAGTACACATTCTACAGAATCTAAAATGGGTACCCATGCCTTTCTGCTCCAAACTACTGAGTCGCAAGGCTTTCCCACAATTGTCGGTTTTGGTGAAATATCTGAAAATTGGCTCAAAGCTTCAACTTCTCAGCACTATATCACCCATGTATCGTTATGCACCAAGAAAAAGCACCCTAAATATGATTGCCAGGGTTCCTCTGAACATTTTGGTGGCCATTGTTCATAAGTTTACCAAAGTATCTGGCATTTAGAGGCCCCAAAATGAAGTTAACGCATACAAACAGTCCTGTGGGTAACTTCAGCTAATGAAAAATCAACACATTGACTGCATTTTTGTGGGGTAAAAACACAGAAATATATGTTTACCCCCCAAAAACCATATATTTTTGGAAAGTACACATTCTACAGAATCTAAAATGGGTACCCATGCCTTTCTGCTCCAAACTACTGAGTCGCAAGGCTTTCCCACAATTGTCGGTTTTGGTGAAATATCTGAAAATTGGCTCAAAGCTTCAACTTCTCAGCACCATATCACCCATGTATCGTTATGCACCAAGAAAAAGCACCCTAAACATGATTGCCAGGGTTCCTCTGAACATTTTGGTGGCCATTGTTCATAAGTTTACCAAAGTATCTGGCATTTAGAGGCCCCAAAATGAAGTTAGCGCATACAAACAGTCCTGTGGGTAACTTCAGCTAATGAAAAATCAACACATTGACTGCATTTTTGTGGGGTAAAAACACAGAAATATATGTTTACCCCCCAAAAACCATATATTTTTGGAAAGTACACATTCTACAGAATCTAAAATGGGTACCCATGCCTTTCTGCTCCAAACTACTGAGTCGCAAGGCTTTCCCACAATTGTCGGTTTTGGTGAAATATCTGAAAATTGGCTCATAGCTTCAACTTCTCAGCACCATATCACCCATGTATCGTTATGCACCAAGAAAAAGCACCCTAAATATGATTGCCAGGGTTCCTCCGAACAGTTTGGTGGCCATTGTTCATAGGTTTACCAAAGTATCTGGCATTTAGAGGCCCCAAAATGAAGTTAGCGCATACAAACAGTCCTGTGGGTAACTTCAGCTAATGAAAAATCAACACATTGACTGCATTTTTGTGGGGTAAAAACACAGAAATATATGTTTACCCCCCAAAAACCATATATTTTTGGAAAGTACACATTCTACAGAATCTAAAATGGGTACCCATGCCTTTCTGCTCCAAACTACTGAGTCGCAAGGCTTTCCCACAATTGTCGGTTTTGGTGAAATATCTGAAAATTGGCTCATAGCTCCAACTTCTCAGCACCATATCACCCATGTATCGTTATGCACCAAGAAAAAGCACCCTAAATATGATTGCCAGGGTTCCTCTGAACATTTTGGTGGCCATTGTTCATAAGTTTACCAAAGTATCTGGCATTTAGAGGCCCCAAAATGAAGTTAGCGCATACAAACAGTCCTGTGGGTAACTTCAGCTAATGAAAAATCAACACATTGACTGCATTTTTGTGGGGTAAAAACACAGAAATATATGTTTACCCCCCAAAAAACATATATTTTTGGAAAGTACACATTCTACAGAATCTAAAATGGGTACCCATGCCTTTCTGCTCCAAACTACTGAGTCGCAAGGCTTTCCCACAATTGTCGGTTTTGGTGAAATATCTGAAAATTGGCTCATAGCTTCAACTTCTCAGCACCATATCACCCATGTATCGTTATGCACCAAGAAAAAGCACCCTAAATATGATTGCCAGGGTTCCTCCGAACAGTTTGGTGGCCATTGTTCATAGGTTTACCAAAGTATCTGGCATTTAGAGGCCCCAAAATGAAGTTAGCGCATACAAACAGTCCTGTGGGTAACTTCAGCTAATGAAAAATCAACACATTGACTGCATTTTTGTGGGGTAAAAACACAGAAATATATGTTTACCCCCCAAAAACCATATATTTTTGGAAAGTACACATTCTACAGAATCTAAAATGGGTACCCATGCCTTTCTGCTCCAAACTACTGAGTCGCAAGGCTTTCCCACAATTGTCGGTTTTGGTGAAATATCTGAAAATTGGCTCATAGCTTCAACTTCTCAGCACCATATCACCCATGTATCGTTATGCACCAAGAAAAAGCACCCTAAATATGATTGCCAGGGGTCCTCCGAACAGTTTGGTGGCCATTGTTCATAGGTTTACCAAAGTATCTGGCATTTAGAGGCCCCAAAATGAAGTTAGCGCATACAGTCCTGTGGGTAACTTCAGCTAATGAAAAATCAACACATTGACTGCATTTTTGTGGGGTAAAAACACAGAAATATATGTTTACCCCCCAAACCCATACATTTTTGGAAAGTACACATTCTACTGAATCTAAAATGGGTACCCATGCCTTATTGCTCCAAACTACTGAGTCGCAACGCTTTCCCAAAATTGACGGTTTTTGTGAAATATCTGTAAATTGCCTGAATGCTTCAACTTTCCAGCATCATATCGCCCATGTATCATTACGTATCACAAAAAAGCACCCAAATTGTGATTGCCAGGGGTCCTCCAAACAGTTTGGTGCCCACTGTGCATAGGTTTACCAAAGTATATGGCATTTAGAGGCCCCAAAATGAAATTAGCGCATACAAATTGTCCTGTGGGTAACTTCAGCTAATGAAAAATCAACACATTGACTGCATTTTTGTGGGGTAAAAACACAGAAATATATGTTTACCCCCCAAACCCATACATATTTGGAAAGTACACATTCTACAGAATCTAAAATGGGTACCCATGCCTTTCTGCTCCAAACTACTGAGTCGCAAGGCTTTGCCAAATTTGGCGGTTTTGGTGAAATATCTGAAAATTGCCTCAAAGCTTCAACTTTCCAGCATCGTATTGACCATGTATCATTACCAGCATAAAGCATCCTAAATATAAACATAGGGATCTACTAAATAGTTTGATGCCCAATGTGCATAGATATACCAAACTATGTGGCGCACAGAGACCCCCAAATGACAATATATATATATAGACATTTTCACGGCTGACGCGCTGGCTGCTGCAACATAACCACCCGGTGTGTGTATTATGCAACATTAGACCACCTAACAGTACAGAGACCCCAGAAAACCATATATTTTCAGAAAGTACACATTCTGACGAATCCAATATGGGTAAATAAGTGTTTCTACTGCAAACTGCCAAACTGCAAAGCAATGCTGAACATAACGTTTTTTATCAAATTTCTGAAAATCGTCAGAAAGCTTGAATTTTACCCCATTATATGCCCCACATTTCGTAACTTATCAGCATAAAACATCCTAAATATGAACGCCCGGGGTCTACTAAACACGTTGATGCCCAATATGCATAGATATACCAAACTATGTGGCGCACAGAGACCCTCAAATGACAATAGTGTATATACATTTTCACGGCTGACGCGCTGGCTGCTGCAATATAAGCACCTGGTGTGTGTATTATGCAACATTAGACCCCCCTAACAGTACAGAGACCCCAGAAAACCATATATTTTCAGAAAGTACACATTCTGACGAATCCAATATGGGTAAATAAGTGTTTCTACTGCAAACTGCCAAACTGCAAAGCAATGCTGAACATAATGGTTTTTATCAAATTTCTGAAAATCGTCACAAAGCTTGAATTTTACCCCATTATATGCCCCACATTTCGTAACTTATCAGCATAAAACATCCTAAATATGAACGCCCGGGGTCTACTGAACACTTTGATGCCCAATATGCATAGATATACCAAACTATGTGGCGCACAGAGACCCCCAAATGACAATAGTGTAGATACATTTTCACGGCTGATGCGCTGGCTGCTGCAATATAAGCACCTGGTGTGTGTATTATGCGACATTAGACCCCCCTAAACTACAGAGACCCCAGAAAACCATATATTTTCAGAAAGTACACATTCTGACGAATCCAATATGGGTAAATAAGTGTTTCTACTACAAACTGCCAAACTGCAAAGCAATGCTGAACATAACTGTTTTTATCAAATTTCTGAAAATCGTCACAAAGCTTGAATTTTACCCCATTATATGCCCCACATTTCATAACTTATCAGCATAAAACATCCTAAATATGAATGCCAGGGGTCTACTGAACACTTTGATGCCCAATATGCATAGATATACCAAACTATGTGGCGCACAGAGACCACCAAATGACAATAGTGTATATACATTTTCACAGCTGACGCACTGGCTGCTGCAATATAAGCACCTGGTGTGTGTATTATGCAACATTAGACCCCCCTAACAGTACAGAGACCCCAGAAAACCATATATTTTTAGAAAGTACACATTCTGACAAATCCAATATGGGTAAATATGTGTTTCTACTGCAAACTGCCAAACTGCAAAGCAATGCTGAACATAACGGTTTTTATCAAATTTCTGAAAATCGTCAGAAAGCTTGAATTTTACCCCATTATATGCCCCACATTTCGTAACTTATCAGCATAAAACATCCTAAATATGAACGCCAGGGGTCTACTGAACACTTTGATGCCCAATATGCATAGATATACCAAACTATGTGGCGCACAGAGACCCCCAAATGACAATAGTGTATATACATTTTCACGGCTGACGCGCTGGCTGCTGCAATATAAGCACCTGGTGTGTGTATTATGCAACATTAGACCCCCCTAACAGTACAGAGACCCCAGAAAACCATATATTTTTAGAAAGTACACATTCTGACGAATCCAATATGGGTAAATAAGTGTTTCTACTACAAACTGCCAAACTGCAAAGCAATGCTGAACATAACTGTTTTTATCAAATTTCTGAAAATCGTCACAAAGCTTGAATTTTACCCCATTATATGCCCCACATTTCGTAACGTATCAGCATAAAACATCCTAAATATGAATGCCAGGGGTCTACTGAACACTTTGATGCCCAATATGCATAGATATACCAAACTATGTGGCGCACAGAGACCACCAAATGACAATAGTGTATATACATTTTCACAGCTGACGCGCTGGCTGCTGCAATATAAGCACCTGGTGTGTGTATTATGCAACATTAGACCCCCCTAACAGTACAGAGACCCCAGAAAACCATATATTATTAGAAAGTACACATTCTGACAAATCCAATATGGGTAAATATGTGTTTCTACTGCAAACTGCCAAACTGCAAAGCAATGCTGAACATAACGGTTTTTATCAAATTTCTGAAAATCGTCAGAAAGCTTGAATTTTACCCCATTATATGCCCCACATTTCGTAACGTATCAGCATAAAACATCCTAAATATGAACGCCAGGGGTCTACTGAACACTTTGATGCCCAATATGTATAGATATACCAAACTATGTGGCGCACAGAGACCCCCAAATGAATCTATAGCAGACAAAATTTCCATGGGCAAAACGAAGTAACATAGAACTGAGCCAAATGGTATAAAATCAGTAAAATCCAACAAAACCACAAAAATCAATGGCTTTTTTTTTTTAGCCTAATGTAATTAACGGTCAGAATCAAAGTTTGATTATTTTAGCATAGCTAAATAGGTTTTACAGATAGAAATAAGCAAACAACACCTACGCAAAGCTGAAAATGAAAAAAATGGCTAAACATGCAATAAAATGGCTAAAAATGTACAAATATCACTGAAATTGCAATATAATCACCGAAATAACATACAAAAGGTATTGCGCGGTGCAGTTAGCAAATACGCTATTCGCAATGGCAATAAAACAGTTTTTACAGGCAAAAATACAGACGATGCGATAAAAGAAAATAAAAACACACAAAATAGCGTATGTGTGTGTACAACAGGCAAATTGTGTGTTGTATGCGTGTTGTTTGCATGTGCAAGTGTGTGCAAGCATGTGTAAGGGCTGTGAATATATGTGACCCCCCTGATCCCCCAAAATTGAATGTATGTGTGTGTAAGTGTGAATATAAGTGGGAATGTAAGTGTATTAGTACAATAGGTGTGTGTGTGTGTTTGTGTGCTTGTGTGTGTGTGGGGGGGGCACTAACCTGGGGTGGCAGGCTGTAGGTCGTCCAGGAGGGCTGCATGAAGAGCTGGAATCGTCTTGATTGCTGGATCTGGTGAGTGGGCGGTGCTGTAGGGCTAGGAAGCACAGGCAGCAGCAGGGCACCTAGATTTCATTGTGCCTGCTGCTGCCTTGGGGCCCCTGGGCGATCGCGCCTCAGGGGCCACTCGTTCCCCGCTTCTGCTCGTTGCCTAGGGGCTGGGGGACGAGTATGAACGGAGCGAGCGGCTTTTTTAGCCGCTCCTCCGTTCAGAAAAAGCAGGCAGCAGGCAAACAGCAGCAGAGCACGTATATTTTGCGTGCCTGCTGCTGCATTGGGGGCCCCTGGGCGATCGCGACCCAGGGGCCCATTTTCCCTGCCTAGGCTCGTTGCCTAGGGGAAGGGGAAGCTGCCAGGTACACGAAGAACGGAGCGAGCGGCTTGTAAAGCCGCTCCTCCGTTCTGAAAGTGCAGGCAGCAGCAGGGCACATATGCTGCACGTGCCTGCTGCTGCCTTGGGGCCCCTGGGCGATCGCGACCCAGGGGCCACTTGTTCCCCGCCTAGGCTCGTTGCCTAGGGGCTGGGGAACAAGCAGGAACAGAGCGAGCGGCTTTACAAGCCGCTCCTCCGTTCCCAAATCTGCAAATGCTGCAGAACGTAGAATCTACGATCTGTGGCATTTCAAGTTACTTTGCTACAGAACGTAGATTCTACGTTCTGTGGCATTTAAAGGGTTAATAGAAAGCGTTAGCAATAGTCTCCCAGTAAGACTGAATGAGGTGCTATATTGTAGAATGGCAGTTACCTAAAAATAAAGAAAGCCTCGATAGTGTATTAACCTTTAAACACTAGAGGTAACATGCGCTGAGAACTACTCACAGGGTTCAAAATCCCCTCGGATGGCGGACTACATCTGTTCATTGATGCAGCCCCTTGATCTGACCAATGCCACACACATTATGATCTGATCGTTGGGCCCACAATCGTATCAGCCCGATACCGCCCACCTCAAGGTGGACATATTGGTGGTCACTAAATGAGCAGAGAGATCTCTCTCTCTCTTTTTTTTCTATTTTTTAAATGACTGTAAATGGGGCCCAGAATAACATGCCTTTCTCCCTGCAATCAGGAGTAAGTGTGGTGGCACACGTGCAGGTTCCGGGAGCATTAGTCGCCCAGCCCCCCCCTCTTTTTCGGGCGACTAATCTCTCCGAAAAGCCTTCCCGCTGGCAAAAATGTGAATCTCAGGCAGAATGGCATTCAGATCTCTTAGTTTTCCGAAGTTGCCTCAAGAAGAAACTTTGCGTGACTTTGGAAAACTGAAGCGATCCGTATGCCATCCCATCGGCGATTCGTATTCTAGCCTAGCGGCAAGGCATTTCGGCCAAATTAGTCGTCCAAAGAAGAGGAGATTTGTCACTGGGTGACTAATCTCCCCTGAATCTGCATGTGTGCCACCACCCTAAGGGTAGAACTACACAGGCGTTTTTACCTGTCATACCTTCCATTCCGACACAACGCGCGGAAACGCAGGCGTCACGTCGGATGCGCCGAATCTAAGGTAATTGGAATGTCGGACGTTGTTGCAGTGTGTATCTGACACAACTGCTGGATGCAAACGCTGCATGTTGCGTCTTCATCTGACAGTTGTGTCATGCCAGATGCACGCAGCAACAACATCCGACATTCCTATTGCCTTAGATTCGGCACATCCAACATAAGGCCTGCGATTAGTCTCAGTGCGGCGCATTGAAAGTGGCCGGTGGAGTTCTACCCTAACAGGTTGAAATCTCCAGCTCAGTTCAGCTACTTCCTGGTGTTGTGTGAATGGACAAACAATCCCTGTGTTGTTTAAAGGGTAAGGCATTTTTCAGTAGCAGTAGCACAAAATGTCGCTGTCTTAAATATATTGATAATGGGTTGAGTGCAGAGGACCTCTTGTATTTGACTATATGTATTTTGTGGTCACACCCTCATTGCACCCCCGCCTAATGGTTTTAAAGAATAGTGGTGAGCACAACTTTCCCTTGTTTGTTATAGTTATACAGGAGCAGTGACCAGCTCCATGTTGTAGCTCCCACCCTCTCCAGCTATAGTCAGGTGATCCCACTGGTGTCTAATAAAAGGGCAGCCAAGTATGGGGGTTTACTTTGAAAGCAGCAAGTAAGTTGCAGGTCAAACTTAGTCCCTTTGTAAAATGTATAATTAAGCAATAGAATTCTTAATGAATCAGATGAAAATTAAGCGTAGGACTGGCCAGATATGGGATGACTTTGACGTAGTTGGCCAGCTTAAATATATTGCAATATATGGACAAACAATCCCTGTTTTGTTTAAAGGGTAAGGCATTTTTCAGTAGCAGTATGCACAAAATGTCGCTATATAAATATATTGATAATGGGTTGAGTGCAGAGGAATCTTGTATTTGACTATATGTATTTTGTGGTCACACCCTCATTGCACCTCCGCCTAATGGTTTTAAAAAATAGTGGTGAGCTCAACTTTCCCTTGTTTGTAGCGTGAAGCCCCGCCTCCTTTTCAACAACAGAAGTAGGAGTCAGTGTGTATGAGCTGTTTTGTTTCTAAGCCTTTTCCTGCCTGACTCCCTGCTCGTTCAGCTTCATTCCAGATCCCAGCAGTGCCTAGAGGGTGATCAGGAAGAAATGTGCTGAGCATATTATTACTAGTAAAAGAACAGCTGTGGAAGTTGCCCTTTGCCTCCACTGGAGCTGATTAAAATATTTTTTTAGTACACTCAAGTACTCTTGCAGTGTGCAGCGACAACGAGATCCTGAGTAGAAGGTTTCCTGCACATAAAAGGAGACGTGCTCAGTATAGTTAAAGGGGAACTATCGCAAAATTGAAGATTTAAAATAAGCTTCCTCATATTGAAGTAAGAAACTTTCTAAATACAATCAATTAAATATTCTGCATTGTTCCTTTCCTAGCAGATGAATTAGAGCTCACTCAAATAACTGATTCCAGTACAAACAAAATAACTGCCTTTTGCACAAATTCTGCATGTAGAGAGACGTGATGTCTGGTGAGTTTAATAGAGTGAGCTCTAAGGGCTCTTACACATGAGCGTTCTGACCTGCGCTCCCCTGCGTTCCGTTTTTTGGCGTTCAGCCGCAGGGGAGCGCAGGAATAGACGCAAGTCACTATTTCAAATGGGGCTGTACTCACTCAGGCGCGTGTAGGTTGAGACGCAACATGCTGCATTTTTCCTGCGTTCGGCGCCTACACGCGCCTGAGTGAGTACAGCCCCATTTCAAATAATGACTTGCGTCTATTCCTGCGCTCCCCTGCGGCTGAACGCCAAAAAACGGAACGCAGGGGAGCGCAGGTCAGAACGCTCATGTGTAAGAGCCCTAATACATCTTCTAGGCAAAAGGAGCCCCCCCTATAAGATATATTGGATCTGTCAATGATTATCTGACACCCAACTGCTGCATGAAGACAGAATGAAGAGAAACAGATGCTGAGAGAGGAATAGTGAAGATAAACTTGATTATTTCAGAAACAATGCAGAATTTTTAATTGATTGTATTTAGAAAGTTTCTTATTTCAGTATGCTAAATGAATTTTCATTTTTGCGATAGTTCCCCTTTAAAAACTGCTAACAGTCCATAGCCAGGCACATTCCTAATTCCTAGTTATATGCCAATTTTGAGAGGAGCTAACACATACCAGGAGGGGGGACCTGTCTAGCAAGTGGCTTCCTCCAAAGTTTCATCAGCGTGTGCAGGGACAAACAACGGTGCAAGTGATTTATAACCCTTGTGTAGGGTTGCCACATTTTGCAATTTTTTTTTCCAGGCTGGTGGGGGCGGGTACAAAAAGGGGCGTGGTGTGACGTCAAAGGGGGCGGGGTTGTGACGCAAAGGGGCTGGGCCACTGCGCGGCCAGGACAAAAAACGAAGGACAAGCTAAGTTTACAGGGGATTGGGGGCGGGCCAAGGGATCTTTTTAAGGGTATTACAAATTTACCAGCAGATACATTGCCAGTAAATTTGTAAAACCGCCCCCGGCCTTGGCAGGTGTGTGCACTTATTACAACATCATCGCGTCCCTGGGAAGAGAATGTAAACACACGCCTCCAGGGCCAGGCCAGCTGGGCGCCCCAGGCAACCCAGCCACATCGCCCCTCCGCCGCATGCCACTACATGAGCGTGTGCATGTGCGATTGCACTTATGCGCTCCTACGCAAGCGCATGCATACACACTGAACCACCCCGTCACCCCCTCCCGGTGAGCGCACGCATGCATGCTGACACGCGTCATTCGTTCACCTCATAGGCGCACAGCAACAAGCCACATTCAGAGGCCCGGACTGGGGTAGGCAGTAGTGGAAGGTACATGCCTGGTGCCCCCCAAGCTTTGCGCCCTAACCACTTGCCTACTCTGCCTAGTTCCGGCCATTTGCGCCTGCTTCCTTCAGTGCGCCAGTGACGTATTGTGGCAGGCGGAGACTCCTGCTCCTGTACTGGATGATTTGAAATATGGCAACTTTGATAGAGCTAAGGCGGAGAAGTGCTGAATATAATTAACCATGCAAGGTAGTAGATGCGTACAATTTAACCCATTGTGTGCAGTACTACAGGGGGCTGTGGAAACATAAGTAGGTTTTTTTAGTTAAAGGGCTACTGTCATAGGAAAACATGTTTTTTTCAAAACTCATCAGTTAATAGTGCTGCTCCAGCAGAATTCTGCACTGAAATCCATTTCTCAAAAGAGCAAACAGATTTTTTTATATTCAATTTTGAAATCTGACATGGGGCTTGACATATTGTCAGTTTCCCAGCTGCCCCAGTCATGTGACTTGTGATAAACTTCAGTCACTCTTTACTGCTGGACTGCAAGTTGTAGTGATATTACCCCCCCCCCAGCAGCCTAACAACAGAACAATGGGAAGGTAACCAGATAGCAGCTCCCTAACACAAGATAACAACTGCCTGGTAGATCTAAGAACAACACTCAATAGTAATATCCAGGTCCCCCTGAGACACATTCAGTTACATTGAGTAGGAGAAACAACAGCCTGTCAGAAAGCAGTTTCATCCTAAAGTACAGGCACAAGTCACATGACCAGGGGCAGTTGGGAAATTGACAAAATGTGCTGGCTCTTTCTGAAAGCACATGGCCAGACAAAATGACCTGAGATGCACCTACACACCAATACTACAACTAAAATATACACTTGCTGGTTCAGGAATTAAATTTTATATTGTAAAGTGAATTATTTGCAGTGTAAACAGTTTAATTTAGAAATAAAAACTACACCATAAAAATCATGACAGAATCCCTTTAAAAGTTTACATCTCCTTTAATGTATAGGAAACACTGGGCCTGAGGCACATAATAATAATAACAGGAGGACCTCGTGTCAGTATTTGTACAGGAAAGCAACCAGTGTCCTCAACACTATGGGGCAGATTTATCAGTGTGTAAATAGAGCTCATCGCAGTAAAATCTAGTCTCCTTCTATTCATTTCTATTCATTTTTAGAGTCATATTTATTAAACGGTGAACCCATCGATAGATACACCTGTAAATATAGTCTATAAATGCATAGAGAGAATTGCAGAGAGGTGGAATTGTGTGTGGTGAACTTTAATTTTACAATTTAAAGGGGTGTTTCACCTTTATGTTAACTTTTAGTATTTATAGATGGGCTAATTTTAAGCAACTTTCCAAATGGTCTTCATTTTTTATAGTTTTTTAATTATTTGCCTTCTTTTGACTCTTTCCAGCTTTCAAATTGGGGTCTCTGGCCCCATCTAAAAAACAAATTCTCTGTAAGGCTACAATTGTATTGTTATTGCTACTTTTTATTACTCATCTTTCTATTCAGGCCTCTCCTATTCCTATTCCAGTCTCTAATTCAAATCAATGCATGGTTGCTAGGGGAATTTGGACTTTAGCAACCAGATTGCTGGAATTACAAATTGGAGAGCTGCTGAATAAAAAGCTAAATAACCACAAATAATAAAAAATGAAAACCAATTGCAAATTGTCTTAGAATATCACTCTCTACATGAAGGTGAACAACCCCTCTGTGTGACAGCCTACAGCAAGGCTAGTCCATTTTCTGGTGAGGGATCAGTCATCCGATTGACCATAACTTTGTCACTCTCATTATAGTAAAGGGAATAT
This sequence comes from Xenopus petersii, assembly GCA_038501925.1. Lineage (NCBI taxonomy): Eukaryota > Metazoa > Chordata > Amphibia > Anura > Pipidae > Xenopus > Xenopus petersii. Next base: position 8,526,401 of record CM076686.1, on the reverse strand, counting down.
CCTCCAAAAGAATGAAAGAAAAATTAATTCTGAGCAACTTTCCAATAAACATGTAGTGACAACCTCAAAATAGTTATTTATTATAATGAAAGAAACTGTAATTCAAGACTACTTGCCAACAAAATATATTCTCAAAACAATTCCAGTGGTTAATTTTAAATGTAAATGCAATTAAAAGCAGTGTTTGCTTGACTGTTTATATGATCTGCACTCTTGGCTCTGACTCCTCAAACAATTTAGCAACCCAGTTGATTATGTTACGCAATTGGACACTGCTTCAGACAAGGGATTTTATGTCTCTTATCTTCCAGGTCTTACCTACTTATCATTTTCAATAAACAGGCCTTACCCAACTGAAATATCACCATTAAAATGAATACCCGGAAAGATAAACAATGTGCAATGCCCCTTCCTGCTAGAGTCCTGCAGAGGGTTGGGTACCCATGGGTTACCCACAAAAACCTGCGGTACCCTGCGGGTTGCGAGTAGTATTTCTGCGGGTTTGCGGGTCGGGCCACGGGTCTTCTCAATAGCGATATTCACTCCTTTTTTTTTCTGATCACGTCTATTTCCAATGATGTCACGTCCGGTTTGCAATGACATCACTTCCTGATTCTTGATGGTCAGCAGGTCGCGGGTCCGGGTTGCGGATAAGGTACTTGGGGGTCGCGTAGCGGGTCCAAGCGGGTAAGAATGCGAGTTGCGGGTCTGGGTTGCGGATTGCAGGTTGCGGGTACGGTCGGGTATAGGTTCCAAAAAATTGACCCACGCAGGACTCTGCTTCCTGCCTCTTTTTTGCACATCCTTCATCCTCCCATTCTATTGTGATAAAAGCTTTTGCACTCAAGAACTCTGCAGCCTGAGCTGACTGCTCATGATCCAGGTTTGGAGGAGGAAGACCATGCTGGATAAATTTGGAGGGTAACATTGGCTTGAATGTAAGCTTTGATGTAGCACTCATTTACTAATATAGGTGATAAATAGCACAAGTGCAGTTGGGCTGAGCTACCAATCACTATTTATGATCTGCTATCAGTAGAAAACAAAAGCAAAAGATCTAATTGGTTATTATGGTCAATTCCACTGCTACATAATTGTACCTAACTTTGTAAAGCTCTCATAGGTGTAGTCTTGAACCCAATACTGCACTTCTTAACACAAGTCGGAGCACCATGCTTTAAATGAAATAGGCTTTTAAAGGAGAACTAAACCCTACACCTCCCTCCATCCCACTCCACTGCTTCCTCCCTGCAGCCCAGTCGCATGTTTCATCCCACCAGGTCTCAGCGATACCAAATATATCATAATTTTCAGCACATGCAATTAACTCCAGTTCTCTTACCTGACAAACGCTGTGCATTTGAAAAAATAGGGCTATCCACAGGGTCAAAAGAGTAAGTTAAAAGGCGTCTTTATTAGTCATAATTTAAAAGTATAAATGCATCTCCATGAGCCTTCACTAGTCATAGCCCATGACTAAGCTTACGCAATATTGCCAAAAGTCGTCCCTTCCTTTCACCTGATACATCCAAGCCGCTCATGCATGCTCTCGTCCTATCCAGACTAGATTACTGTAACCTTCTACCAACTGGCCTCCCTAACTGCCATCTCTCTCCTCTACAGTCTGTATTAAACACTGCTGCCAGAATTATCCTCCTCTCATCCAAAAGGTACAGGCCCTTCCCCTGCTGAAGTCCTTATCATGGCTTCCTATAAAACAAAGAATAACTTATAAACTCCTCCTCATAAACTTCAAAGCCCTTCATTCCTCTGCACCTAACTACATCTCATCTCTTGTCTCTCTAAATGTTCCTGCCCGAAACCTCCGCTCCTCTCAGAGCAACCACTTGGTTGTACCCCCCACTACTACTGCTGTTTCCCGTATCAAACCCTTCTCTCTTGCGACTCCTTATATTTGGAATGTCATTCCTGAATCTCTCAGGAGAGAATCCTCCTTCAGTGTTTTTAAAATGAAACTCAACGTCTACCTCTGGGAACACCTGGATAACCCCTGAACTGGCACTTATATAACAGTGTAACAAACTGTAACCCACAGCACCTTAATACCCCTCTGAATTGTGTCTGTATGTTACCCTACCCTTTAGAGGGGTCCTAGGGTCCTCCATCCTTCTGTTTTCTTGACACTGAGCACTTAATCTGTATTGTAATTAAATTTTATATATATGTGAATTGTATTTCTAATAATGCACTTATTGTTACTTATGAATGCAGTGAATCCTTGTTTGTTATTACTAATGTATTGTTTTGCTGTACAGTGCTTTGTCCTCAAGGAGCGCTATACAAATAAACATATACATACGTAATTATTTGGCTCACCCCCTTGTCTAGTTTAAACACTCCTCCAACCTCTTAGCCATTCTTTCCCCTAGCACAGTGGACCCCCTTCCATTGAAGAGGAATCCGTCAGGACTATATAGGTTGTACCCCAAGGAAAAATCAGCCCAGTGCTCTAGGAACCCAAACCCTTCCTTCCTACACCAAGACTTGAGCCACGCATTTAGCCCCTAAGCTCCCACTGTCTTCCTAAACTTCCAAATTACATTGGAAGACTTCTCCTTAAAGGGGTGGTTCACCTTCAAGTTAACTTTTTGTATGCTATAGAATGGACAGCTCTAAGAAACTTTTCGATTAGTCTTCATTATTTATTTTTTATATTTCTTCTGACCCTTTCGAGCTTTCAAATGGGGGCCACTGTCCCCATCTAAAAGCAAATGCTCTGTAAGGCTACAACATTATTATTATTGCAACTTTTTATTACTCATCTTCAGGCCTCTCCTATTCATATTCTAGTCTCTTATTCATATAAATGCATGGTTGCTAATGTAATTTGAACCCTAGCAACCAGATTGCTGAAACTGCAAACTAGAGAGCTGCTGTATGAAAAGCTAATTAACTTAAAAAACACAATAAATAAAAAATGAAAACCAATTGCAAATTGTCTCAGAATATCACTTTGTATATTATACTAAAAGATAATGTAAAGGTGAACCACCCCTTTAACCTTTGTTTTTATATCCCTGATCTCAGTGTTTAAAATCTGTTTCCAGAAAGGGAAGTGTTCTGATCTAGATATCATGTAGCCTGTCTAAGCAATAGTCCAGCCCCTGTTTTATGCCGATGCTACAACATTTGAACATACTTTCTCCATTTTGTTCTTAGTTTGTGAAATGTCAAAAATTCGCTGAAATGCATTGAATGCATTTTTTCACCCATTGGAGTCTATAGGAATCATTTTTACTGTGAAATTGTCGAAAAATGTTGCTTATCAGTTGTATCCCTATTTATTTGTTTATTTCTCCATTGCAGATAAGGCTGTTGGTTAGGCATAATGATGACATTCACCATAGACAAAATGATGATTTGCCTCTCCGTTCTCTGTTGCATGTTTAAAGTATCTCTTTCAGGTAAGTGCTTTTTATACCAAATACTTACATTAACATCCTGGCCAGACTATATTCTGAAAACCATTTCCAAAACTAATAAAGTAGAAGGAAAGTCCTTTAACACTTGGGGGTGTTAAAAAGTTAGGCACCCCCAAGTGATTGTATTTACTTAACTGACACCCCGGGCTGATGCTTTTATCAGCAGAAAACAGCACTGGCCCGGGGGTTATTCCAGCGAGCACCACGTAGAGATCCTCTTCCTGTTACTTCTTATTTCTTCTCCTGTCTGCACATGCTCAGTAGTGTGAAAGCTGAACTTTAACAAATAAGTCTGCTATTTCATTGTATCGCAAATGCATCTGCCCTGGGAAATTTGAAGAAAGAAGAAGGAATGGTGTTCACTGAAGGAATCCTGGGCCGGTGCAGTTTTCTCCTGATAGGAGCATCGGCCCGGGGTGTCAGGTAAGTAAATGGCATCACTAATGTAACACCTATTTGGGCCACTCTGGGTTAATTCACCAGCTAGAACACTAGAGCATGGGTTACACGTGACTTACACCCAGGGCAGGGCCTTCGCTAAGTGGAAGTGTTCCCTCTATGGTGTAGTGCAACTACATACCCCCTAGGCTACTGTGCACACAAAAACAACTTGGGCGCCAGGAGGTTCTTAAAGGAGAAGGAAACCTAGTCGGCTCAAAAACCCTCCCCCCTCTCCCCTGTGTTGCTTCCCCTCCCCCCCCTGGCCTACCTGTCCCGCTGGGCAAATGCCCCTAACTTGTTACTTACCCTTCTGCGCAGGTCCAGTCCACGGAGTTCACCGACGCCATCTTCTTCCACGCAATCTCCTTCCTGCTTTGACCGGCGTTTGGCGCATGCGCAGTAGGAGCATTTCGCCGGTACGGATCTACTGTGCATGCGCCAAAAGTCACGAAAACGTTGTGACTTTTGGCGCATGCGCATTAGATCCGTACTGGCGAAATGCTCCTACTGCGCATGCGCCGGTCAAAGCAGGAAGAAGATTGATTGGAAGAAGATGGCGTCGGTGAACTCCGTAGACTGGACCTGCGCAGAAGGGTAAGTAACAAGTTAGGGGCATTTGCCCACCGGGACAGGTAGGCCAGGGGGGAGGAGGGAGGGCCGACTGGGTTTCCTTCTCCTTTAACAATCAGGAACGGTTTATTATGCCAAAAAGGGGCAAATGAGCACAGGTTTCAGTAGTCACGCAGGAGTTGAGGAAAACAGCATATTGAGAGTTCACACAGAACAAGGCAGGCTCACACAGAGAGTACACAGGCAAATGCAGTACAACCTTTCCCTCCTGGAAGTTGTCAGGCAAGCAGCTTGTACCCTACAGTCCCTCTTCACTGAGGTCCCTGACTGGAGGCAACACACAGAGCCTCTGGGAAGCTCCTCCCTTACTGCAAATCCTTGTTGGAGCTTCAGCTGCTCTTTCTCTCTATCCTATCTGCCTTTCTCTCCTAGAGAGACTATGAAAAGTCTGCCCTAGTATATCTGTTCCTCATTCACAGGGTTGCCTGGTCCACGACTTGGACAGCAGAAAATCTATACATACTTACCGTGATTTTCTTTTCCTGGACTGGAACATGGCAGTGGGCAATAAAGGGTTAAATCCCCCTGACATAGGAAGGCACAGGATATAGAATAAAAGCACTTCCGGGTCCCCACCCGCGCCCATCTCAATGACTGGAGATAATACCCCCCCAATTAGGGAGAGAACCCCTGCCCACTGCCATGTTCCAGTCCAGGAAAAGAAAATCACGGTAAGTATGTTTAGATTTTCTGCTTTCCTGTCCTTACACATGGCAGTGGGCAATAAAGGGATGTACAAAAGCAAAACATATAGGGAGGGCTTAATTAGGAGCTTTTATTGTACAGATGAAGCCAGAACGGATTGTACATCTGGCGCGCTGTAACTCATCAAGATAAACGCGCTGGTCGCGTTAAATGCAGGGAAACACTATGTGCCGACGTTTAGAAATGATTAGAGTGAAATTGAAAATAGGCGCAATTCAAGTAATGGACACCTGAACAACTTTTCCATTCAAACCGCAAGTATTGCTATAGTTACCGGCTTTTTTTTTTAGTGATTCACAGTGCAGAAAGATCGTGGCATGCACTCAATGTAGCCTGGAGAAAGGGGGCTCTTCATGTGTTCAGAAACCAGTCACAATAATTTAAATAGCAGTGTGATTATTTTTGCATGGCTAGGAAAGTAGATCTGCAGAGGTTAAGTCCTGAGGAACTAAAAAATAAAATGTAACGAATTAAAAAATAATTAAAAAATATATATAAATAAATAACCAAAATTAAGTCCCAATGCCTCCTCCATGTACCCTGAGCTTCATTTTCCCATTACCATGCACTGATTATTTTTTTAAATGTGTGATTGACATCACAGATAAAGGAAACTTCTGAACATGCAATTCCTGGAGGTGCTGTGGTGGCACATTTGATAAGGCATTGGCTTTTGATGCCGAAGGTACTGGGTTCAATACACATCTATACCCAAAGTCTCACAATTTTCTGTAATTCATATTTAAAATTATAATGTACATTTTACAACATATTAAGGCCAATCATGTTATATTAAAGAAAATTAGGAATGCAAAGACACAGTGTCACCATCAATTTGGTTCAAGCTATTTCATGACATTTAGCCACACCAAAAAAGTCCATTCCCGGATTACAAATAATTTGATGGTGCCACTATATCTTTTCATGTCTAAAACTGCTTGATAGGTCATAAAATGAAAATTTTACATGTCAAAACTAATTAGAGAAATTAATAAAATTTAAGGCAGAAAAGGGAATTGAACTCATAACCTCTTATTTTAAAAGCAAACACCTTATCCATTTGGCCACCAACACTTTCTTTCATTAGTGCAGACAAGTCAAAACTAACCCTCATCTGTGATGTACTGAAATGCTGCAGCATCAACTAAATATCCAATACATATGAAGGGCAAAATGACCACAATACCTGTAAAAACTTAATCCACAAATAAATGACTCAACAGAGAGAAACTTAATGTGCTGCTAATACCTGGCCAACAACAGCGTGTATGTGGAAATGCTGGTGCCGACATGTTAAAAATGACTCGTGCCACTGTTGGTGTTTAATTCCTCAATAGGGACAGGTGACTCTGCCCTTTTTTACAGAACATTTGCAAAACAGTGGATGAAGCTCATAGAAGTCAAAGGGCATCCTTGCATTTTACTTTACTTTACTTTACTACTTGGATGAATTTTTTTACTGTATATTACAGTCTATGAACATTTTTACATGGCAAAATATTTCACCCATCATTTTTCCTCAACTAATGTATCATAAAATGTTTCACACACTCCACTGCGTCTGTCAGTAAACAGCAGAGCGTAGGTTGACCCAGTAACGTAACTAGAGGGGGGTGGGCCCTGGTGCAGGATGTAAAGCCGGGTTCCCTCACCCCCCCCTAAAGCCGGGTTCCCTCACCCCCCTAGTTACGATATTTTCTGCCTGGAAATCAGCGGTGCGCAAGCTGCCGGGTGGGGCCTGAGGGGGTGATGGCCCTGGCCCAATCGCACCCCCTACTCCCCCCGGTAGTTCCACCACTGGGTTGACCCAAAAACATGAAAACAGCTATTTTCAGGCTGATGTTCACTTTGTTGTGTGTTTCTATACACAAGCACAAGCTGTGCAAATGAAAAGAGCTGGGGCAGGGAGGTCCATTGCTTCACTTAGCCTGCAAACTCAGGGCCTGGACCGCTGGGCGCCCCAGGCAACCCGGCCAGCCCTGGCGCCCCATCCACAACGCGTGCAGGAGGAGTGTGCGCATGTGCGCTGCCCAGCCACTTGAACCCCTTCCGGTACACTCTCCCCCTCCCCTCATGTGCGCGCATGCACACACGCACAAATAGGTGGAAGCGCGGAACTCACTCAGTTGGATTAGGGGTAGGCAGCAGTGACAGGTACATGCCTGGTGCCCCTCAAGTTTTTGCCCTAGGCATGTGCCTACTCTGCCTACCCCTAGATCCGGCCCTGCGCAAACTGCAAAAAAATATGCAGGCAGGAAGCAGCGGAGCTAACGCTCCATGTGTGCTCCATAACTGATGAGTGCCCTAGAGGACCACACACAGAGACAAGTGACAGCCGTGCAGACTGATAATTCTTCAATGATTTACTGGCCGTGGGGGGGGGCGGCAACAAAAGGGGCGGATGAGTTTTGCAGATGATTGGGGGCAGGCCGAAGGGGTATTTTTAAGGGTATTACAAATTTACCGGCAGCTACATTGCCGGTAAATTTGTAATACCAGCCACCAGCCTTGGCAGGTATTTTACCCGCTAGGCTGGTAAAATACCGGCCGGGTGGCAACCGTAACTGATCATGAGACCCTTGAATCTTTTATGTCTTTACAAAAACTTATAAAAAGGTGGCCATCGAGGATTCGGACGATTTTCGGACAGTGTGTGGTGAGCGCCAACATCTTTTGTCCGGTCGTTTGGTCAATCGGAGAGGTGGTACTTGTGCAAGTTTCATAAAGATTGAGTGCAAATTGCAAAAGTCTGTCTCAGTCTCCGGGACTCCTCGGAGGTGAATTTTGACTCTTCTGGACCTATTTTATAAGTTCTTGTAAAGACATAAAAGATTCAAGGGTCTCATGATCAGTTACGGTTGCCACCCGGCCGGTATTTTACCGGCCTAGCCATTTTTTTTTTTTTGCAGTTTGCGCAGGGCCGGATCTAGGGGTAGGCAGAGTAGGCACATGCCTAGGGCAAAAACTTGAGGGGCACTAGGCATGTACCTGTCCTCGCTTCCACCTATTTGTGCGTGTGTGCATGCGCGCACATGAGGGGAGGGGGAGAGTGTACCGGAAGGGGTTCAAGTGGCTGGGCAGCGCACATGCGCACACTCCTCCTGCATGCATTGTGGATGGGGCGCCAGGGCTGGCCGGGTTGCCTGGGGCGCCCAGCGGTCCAGGCCCTGAGTTTGCAGGCTAAGTGAAGCAATGGACCTCCCTGCCCCAGCTCTTTTCATTTTCACAGCTTGTGCTTGTGTATAGAAACACACAACAAAGTGAACATCAGCCTGAAAATAGCTGCTTTCATGTTTTTGGGTCAACCCAGTGGTGGAACTACCAGGGGGAGTAGGGGGTGTGATTGGGCCAGGGCCATCACCCCCTCAGGCCACCCCCCCTCTAGTTACGTTACTGGGTCAACCTACGCTCTGCTGTTTACTGACAGACGCAGTGGAGTGTGTCAAACATTTTATGATACAGTAGTTGAGGAAAAATGATGGGTGAAATATTTTGCCATGTAAAAGTTTTTACAGGTATTGTGGTAATTTTGCCCTTCATATGTATTGGATATTTAGTTGATGCTGCAGCATTTCAGTACATCACAGATGAGGGTTAGTTTTGACTTGTCTGCATTAATGAAAGAAAGTGTTGGTGGCCAAATGGATAAGGTGTTTGCTTTTAAAATAAGAGGTTATGAGTTCAATTCCCTTTTCTGCCTTAAATTTTATTAATTTCTCTAATTAGTTTTGACATGTAAAATTTTCATTTTATGACCTATAAAGCAGTTTTAGGCATGAAAAGATATAGTGGCACCATCAAATTATTTGTAATCCGGGAATGGAATTTTTTGGTGTGGCTAAATGTCATGAAATAGCTTGAACCAAATTGATGGTGACACTGTGTCTTTGCATTCCTTATTTTCTTTAATATAACATGATTGGCCTTAATATGTTGTAAAATGTACATTATAATTTTAAACATCAATTACAGAAAATTGTGAGACTTTGAGTATAGATGTGTATTGAACCCTGTACCTTCGGCATCAAACACCAATGCCTTATCAAATGTGCCACCACAGCACCTCTGAGAATGACTTGTTTAAAAAAAAAAATAATCAGTGCATGGTAATGGGAAAATGAAGCTCAGGGTACATGGAGGAGGCATTGGGACTTAATTTTGGTTATTTATTTATATATATTTTTTAAATTATTTTTTAATTTGTTACATTTTTTTTTAGTTCCTCAGGACTTAACCTCTGCAGATCTACTTTCATAGCCATGCAAAAATAATCACACTGCTATTTAAATTATTGTGAATGGTTTCTGAACACATGAAGAGCCCCCTTTCTCCAGGCTACATTGAGTGCATGCCACAATCTTTCTGCACTGTGAATCACTAAAGCAAGCCGGTAACTATAGCAATACTTTGCGCTTGGCGACCTCTAGTGGCCAGAACTGCATGCAGGTAACTGTGATAAACGCGAGGGCATATCTTAAGATATCGCACTTGCTGCTAATTATCTAACGGTACAGTCCGTTCTGGCTTCATCTGTAGCTGCTGAAAGGACACTGCGCCCGAATTCAGCTATATTGTTGGAGAAAATGTCAAAGCAGTAGTGTTTGGAAAAGGTGTGGAGGTTTTTCCAGGTAGCTGCTCTGCATATGTCATCTGCAGATACTTGGGCATGGAGGGCCCAGGAAGCCGCTATTCCTCTGGTCGAATGTGCTCTTAAGGAAGGTGGCCCAGGTACTGTCTGAGAGGAATATGCCGTTTGGATGCATTCTCTGATCCAAAGGGAGATAGCTTTTTTGGAGGCTTCGTGGCTTTTTCTGGGGCCTCCGTGGATAAGAAGGAGGTTGTCTGACTTCCTGAAGCTTGATACTCTTTGAAGGTAGACTTTAAGGCATCTAGTGACGTCTAAGTGGTGGAGTCTATTTTCTTCTTCTTTTTTGGATTGTCGAAGAAGGTTGGAAGTACTATGACCTGGGACATGTGAAATTTGGAGACTACCTTAGGGATGAAGTTGTCCTGGGTTTTTAGGATGACTTTGTCGTGGATTATCTTATTCTCCTTTGCGGAGAGAGCATGGAGTTCACCACTCTTTTGGCTGATGAAATGGCCAGTAGGAACACGGTTTTTAGGGTGAGGGTCTTTAGAGGGATGTCCTCTATAGGTTTGAATGGTGCTTTGGTCAGGGCGTCCAGAACTAGAGAAAGGTCCCATGGGGGGACAGAGACTCTGACTTGAGGTCGGATTCTGGCAAGAGCCTTGAAGAATTTTTTAATCAGAGGGAGGGAGGCCCATTGGTTATCTGTATAAGCAGATATGGAAGATATCTGGCCTTTCAGGGTGGAGGTGCTAAGGTTAGCCTCTACCCCTGATTGTAGGAATTCTATGATGGATATTTCAGATATGGAGAAGGAGGCTCCATACTTTTCCGAGCCCCAGCTTGAGAATTTTTCCCAGATCTTGTTGTATTTGGTGGATGTGGATAATTTCCTACATGCTGTAAGGGTCTTGATGGCTTAGTCGGAGAGACCCATTCCCTCAGCTTCATCCTTTCAGGTTCCAAGCAGTCAGGGCCCAGTTTCCGGGATCTGGGTGTAGTGTGGCTCCCTGGTGGAGCAGGTTTGGAGTTACTGGTAGTCGGAATGTCTTCTTGTGAGATAGGTGGAAGAGGAGAGGGAACCAGGGTCTCCATGGCCACCATGGTGTGATGAGGATTACATGTGCTTTGTCCTCCTGAATTTTCTTGATAGTTCTTGCTATCATTGATATTGGAGGAAAGATGTATGCTAGGTGGAAGTTCCATTGGAAGGAGAACGCATCCCAGTATGTTGCTCTGGGGTCGTTCTGCCAGGAGCAGAACACTTTGTTCTTTTTGTTCTGGAAGGTCGCTATTAGGTCGATAGACATGTGACCCCATTTCTTGCAGATTAAGTTGTACACATCCTGGTTCAGTTCCCATTCTCCTATTCTCTCCAGTTGGAGGATCTCTTGCTCTCTGACGGAATCCATTTCCCTGAATCTGGAATAGTTTGTAGTGGGCTCCCCAGCCAGTGTGGCTTGCGTCCGTCCTGATGATTTCACATTTATGGGAGGCTAAGGATACTGGAGTTCCCAGGTTCCTTCTCTTGAACCACCAGGATATTTGTGATATTGTGGTGGGAGAGATGTGTATCAGCTGAGAGTCTTTCTCGTGGTTCCTGTCCCATTGGTTGAGGAACTCTTCTTGGAGAGGTCTCGTATGGATTCTGGCCCATTTTACTGAGTCTATAGTAGACGTGAGTTTCACCAAGACTTGTTGGCATATCCTTGCCATAGTAATGGGATGGAGAGATAGTTGTTCTACTTGGTGGATTATGTCTGAGACTCTCTTCTCTGGGAGTCTCACTTGAAGTTTTGTGGAGTTGATAAGGACTCCTAGGAATAGGATCTCTTGTGTAGGCTCTAGGTTGGTTTTTTCACTGTTGACAATCCATCCCCATTTCCCCAGGGTATTCAGTACAACCTTTATATGTTGTTGAAGGATATTTTTTGATGGTGCCTTTATAAGCATGTCATCGAGATATGCGAAGATTTGGATACCTTTCAGTCTCAGGAAGGCTATCATAGGAGCTAGAATCTTCGTAAAGACCCTTGGGGTGGATGTAAGACCGAACGGAAGGGCTTGATATTTGTAGTGTTTGCCCAGTATCATGAACCTCAGGAATTTTTTGTTTGCTTCCAGTATTGGAATGTGGAGATAGGCATCCTGGATGTCTATTTTTGCCATCCAGTCTCCATGGTTGATGAGTTGACATATTGATCTTAGAGTTTCCATCTTGAAGTTCTTTGTTTTGAGAAACTTGTTTAAGTGTCTGAAGTTGAGTATGACCCTGAAGGTTCCGTTTGTCTTTCTTTTCAGGAAGAGGTGCGAATAGATGCCTTTGAATAAGTCTCGTTGGGGAACTTCTGAGATTATTCCTCTGAGTAACAGGTCTGAGAGTATGCTCTTTAAGTTCTTTACTGCTTCCAGGGATCTGGGTTTCTCAGAGGATATGAAGTTACTTGTTGGGTAGGTGTGGAGGTCTAACTTGTAACCTTAGCTGAGAATCTTCAGTACCCAAGAATCCGATATGTTTTGAGCCCACACTGTCTTGAATAGTTTTAATCTTCCTCCAAGGCAAGACAGGGGGGCTCGCGCACCTTCATGCGGACTTCTTATCGGATTTGAAATCCTTTCTTCTGGCCCAGGGTTGACCCTGGCCTCTGGCCCTCCACGGTTGTTTGAAGGAGGGTTTGCCTGGTCTGTATTGTTTGGCATCCTGGTAAGGTTTCCGAAAGGGTTTCTTTTCCCTTTTGTCTTGTGGGAGGAAAGCTGATTTTCCTGCCGATGCCTTAGATATAATATTATCAAGTTTTTCCCCAAATAGTAAGGACCCTTCGAAGGGAAGTGAGCAGAAATTGTGCTTGCTCTGGGGATTGGCATGCCAATGGCGCAACCAGAGAGCTCTGCGGGCTGCCACGCTAAGCACCATGGCTTTGGCAGAAAATTTGACCAGGTCCATGGAAGCCTCTGTAGTGTACTCATTCACAGTTTTGATGTCTTGGACTATCTCTATCAGTTTTTTTCTTTCAGTTCCGTTCTTGATGGATTGTTCAAGGTCTTCTATTCAGATTTGATTGGCTCTTGCTAATGTGGTAATCGCTATTGAGGCTTGATTGGATATCCCATTTATTAAGAAGGACTTTTTAAGGGTCATGTCTTGTCTCCTCTCCATAGCATCCTTCAATGATACCCAGGCCCGGACTGACAATCTGTGGATTCGGGCAATTGCCCGACGGGCCGCTTTAAATTTCATTCAAGTGGGCCGCCCGCTCTCTCACTCCTAATCCTAATAAGAAACTGTGCTGCAGCGTCTCTGGCTGTTTCCGGAGCCATGCGACACGCCCCTTCTGCCTGCCTTTCAGCAGCAACATCAAAATTCCCAGCTGCCGAGGAAATGAACAGGGAGCCATAGTAACGGCTGGAAATCGGTGTTGGTAGCGACATCTAGAGGATGTGCAGGAGCATGGGTGGGCCGTGCTGGCTCAGACCCACTGCACAGAACAGACGCTCCTACCTTCCCTCCCCTGCACGATCGCCTGAAGAAGTTTGTGAGTACAGTATGTGCGAGCAGCAGGGGTGGGGGAGGATTACAGAGGGGGCCCTGCGACTGAGGAGAGGTGGGGGACAGGGGAGGATTACAGAGGGGGCCCTGCAATGGAGGGGGGATTACAGAGGGGGCCCTTGGGGGCCTAATGTGGCAGCCCTAGTGGGCCCTAAACCCCCCCCAGTGCAGCCAGTGTTGGAGCTGGCTGCACTGAAGCCTGTCAGACTGTTTTTACTGACCATGCAAAGTATTTAGCTGATGAGGAGATCCTCTAACCTCCTCCATTTACTTTTCAGTCTGTTTCATGTCAATGTAAATAATAGGGGAAATGCATAAAAATATATGAAGGCCAGTACACTCATGTTTTATAAGGGATAATGTACCCCCTACTTTAATAAATGATAAGGATATTAGGAGTCACTGAGGGGTTGTTGTGTGACCATATAAAGGCACAAGGCTGCAGGCTGAGTTATACAGGGAACTCTGGGTATCACTCATGTATTATAAGGGATAATGTACCCCCTACTGTAAATGATAAGGATATTAGAAGTCACTGAGGGGTTCCGTGGCCATATAAAGGCACAAGGCTGCAGAATCTTTAACTCATTGTACATTACATAACCTTGTTTAATATCCATTATAACATTATCTTTGAATGCTATTTATAATTTGGCATAAAAGTACTACTATGCCAAATTAGTATTACTTTTCTTGCCCCCATGTTCCTCTATAAGGGGGCTGCTATATTTGTGTAGCAGGAGTCTGTTAGCATTAGAGACTCTAACTGACAGGCTGAGATGGGACAGTCAGATTGGCAAAACAGTCAGGTTTAGGAACTTCATCATCATTTATTTTTATAGCGCTGTCAAGATACGCAGTGCTTCAAGTAATAATTAATTACAAAAGAAGAACTATCAGCAAAAAATGATCAACTTGACCTATATGTAATTTTTATTGTAGATTAATATTTTGAAATGAAAATTTTTAATGTCAGTATCACTTTAAATGAGAAAGGCAGCTCTTTATGCACATACTTTTTTGCAGTTTTACCCTAATATATAAGTGGATGAGTACAAGACCATTGAGTGTTTACAAGTGGGTTGCTTTGATTTTTTTTGCCCGGGCTGGTTTTTGCTCCCAGTCCGGCCCTGATGATACCCCTTCGTCCACAGGTAGAGAAGTGCGTCTTGCTATTCTGGTTATAGCTGCGTCGACTTTCGGGGCAGTATACCAGAATTTGAAGTCGTTTTCCTCGAAGGGGTACAGTTTTTTGATTTTTCTGGAGGTGCCTACTTTTTGTCTGGCATTTTCCATTCTTCCATGGTGGTGTCTTTGATTACTCTGTGTATGGGGAATTTTGCACCTTTTTTGACTACCGACTTAAACATTCTGTCATATTTAGCGGTGTCCTCGGTAGTGTCGAGATCTAGGGCTGATCTCATGGCTTTGATCAGGGGATCCAGGTAATCTAGGTTCTTGTTCCTCTTCTTCGGACTGGGATAGTTCCCCTTCGGAGACGCTGGAGTAGCTCGGGGGCTCCCTTCTCTTGTGGGGTCTGCTACTGCTACCCGCTGTAGAGGAGGTGGTTTGTATTTGTCCCCTATGTTATACAAGACCCTCTCAGTGACTTGATTGACCATGTCATTCATGGATTCTTTGATGGTGCTCTGCATCCAATCTTTGAGGTTGTGTAAGTCAGGAGAAGGGCCTGCTGCTTCCTGTAGGCATCTTTCACATTGTCATGTAGAGCTGCATCTCTGCAGGCCATACAGTCATTCCTGGGAGTCTTTCTCCTTTGAGATTCTTCTCTTGGAGAGGGTCTTCTGGAAAAAATATTAAGAGAATTACTCACCTTCTTTTGCTATCCCTTTGGACAAAAGACTCTCTTTGGTGCACTTACCCCCTGGAGCCTGCTGCTCATAGAAGACAGTCTGCAAGATAGATAAGGTAATCTTGGAAGATATATAATGTATATATAATAGTAGGAAGGCCCCTGCGTTTTAGTTAGCCAGCTTGACTTACACCTGGGCTGGACAGTGAGTACAGGGGCACAGCAGAGGTTTTAGTGTTTCTGAAAAGATTTCCTCCTCTGGTATAGTTGGCAGCTTATTGAAAAACGCCAAACTGTGCTTACCTGCAAATCGGCGCGTGCCTTTAAAATTGGGCGCCAATGCGCATGCGTGTTTTCGCCGCATTCCGTAGGCGCCACGTGTGCGAGTTTTCGGCATGTTTAGTAGCACCATAGTAAAGATGGGTGCTCTGCTTCTTACCGCGCATGCGCTACCTCCCGCGGCAGCATTGCGACTTATTGCGCCGTAGGCAACAAAAGGCCTGAAGCCCACCGGCTTCCCCTGGGACACTCACAAGGTGAGAACCTCGGCCCCAGGCGCTTCAGAAGGAGAGAGAGTAGCTCCTCTGGTATGGGGGTATTCTTCGACAGGAGAATTGAGATGGGTGCGGGTGGGGACCCGGAAGTGCTTTTATTCTATATCCTGTGCCTTCCTACGTCAGGGGGATTTAACCCTTTATTGCCCACTGCCATGTGTAAGGACAGGAAACATGCCTTCTTCTGGGCCTATTGCACTCAATCCCCCTGAGCACACCCAGCTGGAATCACATCCAGAGGCAAAAGAGGAAGAGGCCACTCACTATATAGGAGTGTGTCAGAGCAGTGTCATCAAATCTCTCAGCCTATCACTGTAAAGGTTATTTTGTAACAGGGATTCTACCCAATAACCCAAGGAAATGGTGAAAAGATTAACTCTATAGGGCCTGTGAGAGGTACCTGTGAGAGGGGCTCCTTGTGATATATACGTGTATCTGTGTATATATATATATATATATATATATATATATATATATATATATATATCTCAAAGTATTGAAATAAATATTGTCTTTACATATTGATCTACGTTATTAACTTCCTGGATTACACTCTTCAAAGCAAAACTATACTCCTCAAACAATGTAGGTTTCTATAAAAAGATATTGCATAAAACAGCCCATATGTAAAACCCTGATTCATGTAAATAAACTATTTTCATAATAATATACTTTTCTAGTAGTATGTGCCATTGGGTAATCATAAATAGAAAACTGCCATTTTAAAAAATAAGGGCTACCTCCTAGGATTGTATGATTCACTGTGCACACAAACAAACTATATGTGTTAGATCACATGAGCCAATTAACAGACAGAGTTCTGTCTTTTGCTTCCTCACTTCTTCCTGTTACTGATAGAGCTGCAGTATTTCTGGTCAGGTGATCTCTGAGGCAGCACACAGACCATCACTAAATGGGGGTTCAAGGCAAGAGATGTAAAAGGGCAAGATTTACTTAAATATATATTCCAGTTTGATAAGATTCTTTAATATGCCACTTAATTTGATATAAACTATCTGTTGCTCAAGTATTCAGTTTGGGGGTATAGATTTCTTTTAATGGATTTAAACATATCCTTTTTATACACAGAATGCACAATAGTGGTTGGTTGAAGCTTCATGAAGAATCAGTACCTGTAAATTAACTACTAAGCTGGTGGCAGTGCCTTGGCACATGGAGACTATCCTGTCTAAGAACTGTGTCTTTAAGTGTAGTCTGGGCTGGGGGGGGGGTTATCATGGTAGGGGAAGTAATTTTACAGTGGAATTGTCTATTATAGGCATTGTCTTTCTTATACATAAGAGTGGAGGAGCAGCTGGTATTGCCTACTAGCCCCATTAGTACTTTTTCTTGTAATTTCCCAGTGATACTAGTGCTGCTTTATTTGTGTCTGTAAGCAGAAAAGAACCATGACGTTTCATTTTGAATTCTCCACATTTGTTTTGGGGTAATGGCAAAGGGGCAGAGTCGGACTGGGCCAGCGGGACACCGGGAAAAAATCCGGTGGGCCCGACCCTTGTGGGCCCCCGCCGGGCCAGACCCCCTCTGCCGATATATAAATTTTGGGGAAAAAAGATTTTCTTGATGCGCAGTGCCGCCACTTGCGCATGGCGCTGTTCATGCATGCGCACCGAGCATTCACACAGTCGCGCCGAGCTCAGCGCGTCGCAATAGGGGGCCCTGGACCAGCAGTCCCAGTGGGCCCCAGGCCCCCCCAGGCTGACCTGCAAAGGGGTACTTTGTTCTGAGATGCTTTCACACATTTTTATTACAATGCATTGGGTGCAGGGGGGGGTCACCAACACAAACGTTATGGATTGCATTGCAGACAACAGGTAGCAGATGTGCACCACCTGCTTGTGGCCCCCCACCCCAATTACGGCCCACATTTATAGCTGATGGGGGGTGGGGCCTCCCAGAGGGAGCGTATGAGATTATCTGCATGATCCTACAACTGAGCAAGTGCCAGATCACTGGAGCAAGTGCCAGATCTGTATTGGCCAATGTAACTTACTCTGTTTAGCTATATATGTCAGTGATACTGAAAGTTCATTTTTTCCAATGTTTTAAGCTACTTTCCTTTATATTTTACAGTCAGATTTAAGGTTTTTTCAACCACTTCCGTTGTTTCTACATTGGGGTCAGATGTGGTGTTACCTTGTCGTCTGACCCCTGAGATGAACGCAGAGAAGATGGAAATCCGTTGGTTTAATTCTATGTACCAGCCGTATGTTCATCTTTATATTAATGGGAAAGACGATTACTCGATGCAAATGCCTCAGTTTACTAACAGAACAGAACTGATAAAAGAGAACATCACTAGAGGAGTTTTCCCTTTGAGGATCCATAACGTCACAGCTCAGGATTCTGGGAAATATTATTGTTTTGTTGAGTCTACGGAACATCATGGTAGAACAACAGTACTTCTAAATGTTACCGGTAAGTAAGAATCGTTTTACCTGAATTCCTATTGTTCCAGTGTCTGTAATTATGGAAACACTGAAAACCTTCTTATAAACATTTAAAACTAATTCTTACAGACAATAGGAAATGCAGAGAAATGGCAAGTAAATCTATTCTTAGACTAGGGTTTTCATATTCACCTCTTGCCAAATATGCAATTTTTCTTTAACATCTATGAAACCAACCATATTGTAGAAAGCAAATAGTGAAGTATAAAGGGACTTTGTCATTAACATGAAAGCATCTGTTTTTTGTCCGAAAACAGACATGGATTAGTGGGAGCAGTGTTAGAAAATCTGATCTTCTTTAAAGGACAAGGAAAGTCTAAAATAGAATAAGGCTAGAACTGCTGTATTTTGTATACTAAATATAAACATGAACTTACTGCACCACAAGCCTAATCAAACAAATGATTTATGCTTTCAAAGTTGGCCACAGGGGGCTGTCATCTTGTAACTTTGTTATACATCTTTGCCTGACCCTGACCTTGCACATGCTCAGTGTGGTCTGGGCTGCTTAGGGATCATCATAAACAAAGCTGCTTGAGTTCTGCATGGCTGGTAAGTAAGGCGGGGGCTCCCCCTGCTGTTCATAAGTATGATTGTTTCCCTGCTCTGCAGTTATGGAATGTCTGACAATTCCTATCCACAGCAATAAATGAAGGAAGAATTTTACTGCATACAGTCTGGTTTCTTATAAAAATGGTACAAATTTTTTAATTAAAGTATATTGGAGATAGGTTTCTTTTTCATTAAAGAAAGTAAAAATGGGATTTTATTTTTTTGCCTTTCCTTGTCCTTTAAATAATCATTTATGAAGTGATAAAGCCACTTTGTGCTTGGAATTACGTCACAGGTCTGAAACCTCTTTGTTCTCTCATATCAGGTTCCTGCAATATGAAGATTTGCTCAGATCCGCACAGTGAACTCAAACAAGGCATCCACAGCCCGGCACAAAATCAGCATGAGGAGGGTGAGTCCAACCTTACCATAACGTTTCCAACACACAGCAAACTCACTATTCTAATTACACATCAGACATTGTTATCAGCTTTAAATAAAATGTGATTTAAACAGCAATATCACTTTAAAGGGCTGATAATGTACAGGATGAACTTAGCTCAACTTTTATCAACTTAGCTACTGTATGATACACGTGCACTTTCTTTCAGTCACTATAATATAATGTACTGTATATAGCTAAGCCATAAAGCTTCTATGCAAAGTTCCTGTAGGGTCCACATCACATAGTAAATACCAGAGAAGTGATAGTTGCATTTGCAGTAATATGTGCTGTTCGGTACATAATTTATCACAATATTTTGTTCTCCATATTGCAAGGTAAAAGCCAGGATTTTCAGTGCTCAAAATACTGGATGACCAACCAGGGCAGGGGAAGTCATTGACTTAACTTTCTATACTGTCATTTTTCTCTCCCTAAGACAAAATGAATATCAAGAAAAAGGAAACCCTTAACCTGTATATATATATATATATATATATACTTTGCATCAACTTCTTTTTGTTCATAATTCCTTGGAGTGCTGTCACACTGCAGGACTATATATTGATTTTTTCGACTGGCACCCAGGTTAAGTTTTTGGCAGAAGGTGTGCGTCCATACGAACTGTCTATATATATATATATATATATATATATATATATATATATATCTGTCTCAGGAGCAGCTCATATAAATGGTGATAAGTGTGAAGCCAACCTGGGAGGGAACTGATAAAGTTCACTACTTCACTCTCTCTCTGTGAATTTTCCAAGCAGCCCATCTGGGCTAAAGAGCAGGGGTTGTGGATCAGAACTTATCTCTCCAGTTTTTATCCCATGTTCTGCAGCTATAAAGGCATCAACTATAAACACATAAGAACATTGCTGCCCTCATAATGTTCATTACTAAGGTTTGTCTCATGTGCCTCCTAAAGAAAACAGGGAGAACACTTTCCCAGCTGCTGCATAAGTCAGCCTGAACATGTATTTGCCACTGTGCCTGCATTGTATGTACACAAGTTGTAACAGTTGCCAAATGTGCAGATCTACATGTGTACCCCGCTTTATATAATATTCCACTTGTAAAATTCAACTTTCTAAACTCAAGTGTGCTCTGTGCTTTGTGTTATGCAGCTAGAGTGACAGTAGGGGGCATAGTGTGGGTGTATTTGGAATGAGATCAACATTTACTTACCTTTTAGATTCCATATGGTGACCTGAAACCAGGCCCGGACTGGCAATCTGTGGGTTCTGGCAAATGCTAGAGGGGCTGCTATAAGGACCCATAGAAAGTCAGTATTTACTGGGCTGTTTGGGCCTCTATGTGGGCTGATTGGGCCTCTGTTTACCTGAAATGCCAGGGCCTATTTTAATTCTCAGTCCGGACCTGCCTGAAACTCTCCAGAGCTAATTGGCTAATTGTGCCAAACTTCAAAACAACAATGTCAGTTGGTTATATGAATCAGTCTGACTGTCGGATGCACCAAATCCACTGTTTTGGGACATGGCCTAATCCTTTGTGAAAGATTTGGCCGAATACAGAACAAAATGGGAACCCTGATTTGCATATGTCAATTAGGGAGAAAAGGGGGAAAGAGAGTAAAACAATTCTAACTTGTTTTGTGTGACAAAAAGTCACGTGATTTTTTGAATTCAGCTGAAAAAGGCAGAATCCAGAACCAAATGCTGGATTCGGTGCATCTCTAATAAAAAGTCAGTCTGTCAGATAAACCAGTTCCACTCTGGGTCTGAAATAAATGATTTACAGATGTATTTTTTCTTTAGGAAAAAGAATTGCAGAAACATCCATGAAAACTCGGACTCACTTAAGTCTAATCGGTGTCGCTGTACTGTTTGTTTGTTTATGTACTTACCTTAAAAAGAATCCTGGTAAGTAGAGTGGGGGATTAAGTCTAACTTAAACCCTGTAGGAGGGAGGTGTTTACATTTAGCCTGGGGTAGTGTGATTAGTTCCTATTCCTTCTGTATAGTGGAGGGATCACATGGTTCTATCTATTTGGACTCCACATGGTGCCATGGGTTGATATGCTGGAGGGCCTGAGGCAGGAGGCCTCAGTAAGGAAAAGCCAGGGCCCTAATGTAGGCCTGATACTTTAGTGAAGTTTGGCATAGGGATCTTGTAAATGGGGGACTTCTATATAATGGCAAGTAGCTTCTGTGATATAATACCCTATAAGAGTTGTGAACTGGTAAGAGTTTTCACCAAGAAGACTTTTTTTGGGTAGTTTCACTGGCAACACCCACCAGGTTATAGGGACTCACAAATAGTGAGTAAAATCCAGTTGGAGCACATTGTGAGATCCTGGTATGGAAACCATATGGTTAGAAGCATATAGTGATCAAGTATATAGGGACACCATCATCAAAATAAAAACATTTATTTTTGGCTGAATAAAGACATGGATCAATAAGAAAATCGTCTAAAGGACAAGTTAGGGCAAATTCACTTGTCATATCTGATAAGTTATGTAGCCACTTTTTGCTTTTGTTTGCCAGTCACTGGTCTGAAATGTCTTTGTTCTGTTTTTATCAGGACTTGGTAAATGGAAGATATCTTCAGATCAACCAAATAACCACAGTTTACTCCCAAATATGCCCATCAAACAGATACAAATAGCCAGTTTTGTTTAAGTCCAATGGCTACAGCCCTGGTTAGGGTTAGGGTGCAACTACTTAAGGGGTGATATGATAACTATGTATAAATATATAAGGAGATCATATAATAATTTTTCTAATTCTTTATTTACAGGGCTGGCTTAACATAGTGGGCGCCCCTAGGCCCACTGCTGTTTGTTGCCCCTGTCGTGCAAATTTTCATCATCAATGGGGATTGGCGCATGGGAAATTTAAAAAATTATTGTATCTACAGTGCATCCCCAGTGTTTTTGAACCAATGTGCGTGTGGTTGGGCAGCATGACGCCCCCCTAAAATCCTGCCGCCCTAGGCCCGGGCCTAAGTGGCCTTTCCACAAATCTGGGCCTGTTTATTTACCAGTAGGTCTTTCCAGCTGACACAAGGTCACCCATTCCGATTAGAAGAAAAGAGGTTCCAGCTAAATATTGGGAAGGGGTTTGTTACAGTGAGAGCTGTGAAGATGTGGAATTGTCTCCCTGAATCAGTGGTACAGGCTGATACATTAGATAGGTATAAGAAGGGGTTGGATGGTGTTTAGCAAGTGAGGGAATACAGGGATATGGGAGATAGCTCATAGTACAAGTTGATCCAGGGACTGGTCCCATTGCCATTTTGGAGTCAGGAAGGATTTTTTTCCCCTCTGAGGCAAATTGGAGAGGCTTCAGATGGGTTTTTTTTTTGCCTTCCTCTGGATCAACTGGCAGTTAGGCAGGTTATATATAAACATAAAAGGTTGAACTTGATGGATGTGTCTTTTTTCAACCTAACTTACTATGTTACTAAACATTTCAACAGCAAACCCTACTTTCACTCACTATAGTGAGTCAGTGTCGGACTGGCCCACCGGGATACCAGGAAAACTCCCGGTGGGTCCAGGTGTCAGTGGGCCCTCTTGCTTCTAACCATTTAGCCTTTTTCATTATCCTTTATGGGGAAAATGCTTAATAATGGAAAAATATAGTAATTAGATTTAAAAGACTAGAAGAATAAAGAGGTTGATAAATGCTCTTGATAAAGATAGGAGAAGTGGAATAATAGTTTGGAAAGTGTGCCCACTGTCTAAGGTTTTTTTCGGTGGGCCCACGGTCTAAGGTTTTCTGGTGGGCTCGTGAAATTCGTGAAAGGGTGCAAAATTAGTGAAACGGTGCCGACGGCTCATTTGACGCCGGCGTCCGTTTTTTTTGACCGCCGACTAATTTTCGCGGCGGGTAACACAAATTTATTCGCCCGAGGCGTATCGCAAGTATTCGCCGCAAATTCACGCCTGTCGAATAAATTCGCCCATCAGTACCCACTGGCACATACTGTGAGATTCTGCTATGCTGGGGGCAGACATGTGGTGTCTTCCTCTCTTTTAATGTACCATTTACCTTTTGCCTGGGCAAAATAAATTTTCCATTCGGCCAGATCCTCAAAATGATGGATATGTATAGTATGTGCATGTTGGTAGGGAACAGCAGGCCGTCATACATGCACCAAAAATTGTATGCAATGATTTTTATAAGACATGTGAGGCCATCTTCCAGGAACCTTCCTTATGTCTCTGAGGCAATTGGGATTTTCTGCCCCAGACAGGGCAGGCCTAACTCCTCGCATAGAAAATGGGCAAATACAAGCAACTGTGAAGGTACATGCAAGGACTGTGTTTATTCTGGCAGTGTCATGAATAGGCATATTTTCCAAAATCGTACTATGGACACACCTCAACGTTCATGAACGTACTTGCCCTGAAGAGGAAAAAATCCTGATGGGCCCTAGTCCTGGGGCGCCTACCTGCGCTGACACCAGCCTCTGATGCCCGCAACTCTCCATTCCCTGATTAGTACTGGAATATGACAAGTCCAAATTATGCTCTGTGCATTTTCTTGTGCCCTGTGCTTGACTTTCATCTTAGTTCCCATATATTGTTTAGATGATCCTGCTTGTCTGTGTATATAGTTCAAAGGGAATAGCAACAGACAGGGGGCTGTGGGGAAAAGCACACGTATGTGTTTGGTGGGCCTAATCTAATGGTGGAATTCAACTCACTCACTCGCATGGAAATAATTATTATATATAGACACAGCATTTGGTGTGTGACAGTGTTGGATAAACTGTGAGTTTCACTGTGTATAGGAATGTAATCTACATAGTTGTCTTGTATTGACATTATTCTCTAATACTTGGGATTTTCTCTGACTTCCTTAAGGTGGCCATACACGGATAGATCCGCTCGTTTGGCGATGTCGCCAAACGAGCGGATCTCCCTCCGATATGCCCACCTTCAAGGTGGGCAATATCGGGCCAACGATCGGATCCTAGCTCTCACAAACGAGCGGTCGGATCGCGGGACCGCATCAACGAACAGATGCGGCCGCGATCCGACGGGATTTTTAACCCCATCCGATCGAGATCTGGCCGACTTTCGGCCAGATCTCGATCGGGGAAGCCCGTCGGGGGCCCCCATACACGGGCCAATAAGCTGCCGACACGGTCTGTCGGCAGCTTTTATCGGCCCGTGTATGGCCACCTTTACTCATGATGTGGATAAACACAAGCCACAGATCATTTCCAGATAGACTTTATACTGTTGGATTGTTATTCTCTTTCCACTAGGGGTCAGTATGTTACATGTCACCAGCAGATCTGAGTGTAAATGAATGAGAGACTGGACTTCATAGCAAATCATAATACTATGAGTGTGTGCCAGCATGGTTTTATGCGTAATAGATCTTGCCAGACTTACAATTTCTTTTTATGAGAAGGTAAGTAGAGACCTTGATTCTGGGATGGCAGTGGATGTGTTTACTTAGACTTTGATACAGTGCCACAAAAAAGGTTACTGGTTAAATTAAGGAATGTTGGCCTGGAACATAGTATTTGTACCAGGGCCGGACTGGGAGTAAAAAGCAGCCCTGGCAAAAAAATCAAAGCAGCCCACACATAAATGCTTGCTGGTCTTTTACTTACACACACACATATTTCATATGTATATATACATATATATATATTATATAGTGGATAATGTACCCCCTACTGTAATTTATAAAGATAAGTCACAGAGGAGTTATGTGACCATATAAAAGCATAAGGCCGCATAACTCTGAGGTGATCACATATCTTTATAAATTAGGGGGTACATTATGAAGTATAATTTACAGCAGGGGTGTCCAACCTTTTAGCTTTCTTGGGCCACATTCGAAGAAGAAAAATTTTCTGGGGCCGCACATGAAATACATAACACTTTTGATTTCTAAAAATAAAGGAAATACACAGAAATGAACTACAATACCTGTGCAGTAAAAAAAAAAGTCTAAAAAATAAATGAATATATTTGAAAATATGCCTTTTTCAAATTTTGCACATTTTTCCACGAAGCAAAATGGGACAGATTTAACCATCACCAGGGGTATATATTACTAGGGATGTGCCTGTCTATTGGGATTACCCTGCCCTGTGTAAAGGTGGCCGATAAAAGCTGCCGACAGACCGTGTCGGCAGTTTATTGGCCTGTGTATGGGGCCCCCCGACGGGCTTCACCGATCGCGATCTGGCCTAAAGTCGGGCAGATCTCGATCAGATGGGACAAAAAATCCCGTCGGATCGCGGCTGCATCTATTAGTTGATGCAGTCCCGCAATCCGACCGCCTGTTAGGCATCGTTAGGATCCGATCGTTGGGCCCTAGGATCGGATCAGCCCGATATTGCCCACCTCAAGGTGGGCATATCGGAGGGAGATCCGCTCGTTTGGCGACATCGCCAAACGAGCGGATCTCTCCATCTATGGCCACCTTAACAGTATGTCTCACTATCTGCCTGCTCTTCAGCTATCTGCGCGTGTGTTTGGGGTCATTTACACAAATGTCATACACTAAACAGGCAGTTAGTAGCCACTTCTTTATTCTAGCTACCACCTGCCTTATAGTCCTAGCATCAGAACCCACCACA
The DNA here is from genome assembly GCA_038501925.1 of Xenopus petersii. Classification (NCBI taxonomy): domain Eukaryota; kingdom Metazoa; phylum Chordata; class Amphibia; order Anura; family Pipidae; genus Xenopus; species Xenopus petersii. The sequence goes on along the minus strand of CM076686.1, from coordinate 8,500,633 downwards.
TTTTCCATACAAAAGGTAGCCCACCTGACCTCCAACTTGAAGGGTACCACACCAGGCTCAAATGCACACTCACACACAGTCATTAACACTTTTGGTGTTAAAGGCCCACTTACAACATTCGTAATATCATTCTGAAAATGTATGTGTTTATTGTTTATTATATGTATATGTATGTATATTGTTTTATAAAATGTATGCAGTTATATACTGACATTTATTTGTTCTAATGTGTATGGTTTATATTGTAAAAATTATTTTTAAATTACATATACATGATTCTGCATAGCCATGCGCTTGTGATTATCAAAAAGATGTGTAAATTATTTATATTTTATTGCAAATCTCAATAAAAAGAATTTGAAAAGAAATATACTGACTTTTTATCAAGGTACCGGATGCCAGAACATTCTTTTTTGCTTAGGGTCTTCTCATTATTTTCGGTACTGCAACCTTCAAAAAGATAGCCTTTGGGCACTGCCATGCCATTCTAATTTATTGCCCATAAACCCTTTTTCAATGATCTAACACTATATATGATGTGCCTTTTCAGCCTTTCATTTGTATTTTGCCTGACAAAGGGAAAAATCAAAGACTAATAATAGATAGACCACTTAATTGCAAAATGTCGGCGGATAAGAAGTTCTTTGGGTAACACAATACACTGCAGTAGATTAATGGTTCAATGGTCCAGCAGCCAATGGAATTGGATAACATTCTGGAAACAAAGGACTCTTGACCTGCCCAGTGTTCCTGACAGTAATGATGGTGTTCTGTAACTGTGTAAGGGCAGCACTTGTTGGAGCCGTGGGAAAAGGGTAGTGGAGCAGGTGCAACCTCAAGAATGGACAGTTTTACCTTTACCAACAATAAGAAGTCAACTCATTCTCTCTTATCAGTGAAATGTTGGTCTGCTATGGATGGTGTTAAATAGGTGGTTCACCTTTAAGTTAACGTGTAGTATGTTATAAAATGGCCAATTCCAAGCAACTTTTCTTTTGTCTTCATTGTTTATTTTTTATTGTTTTTTTAATTATTTGCCTTTTTCTTCATACTCTTTCCAGCTTTCAAATGGGAGTCAGTCCCTGATAGGGTTGCTACCTCACTCCTTTAAAACTGAACACATATGGAATCCACAGCCTGCATGGCTAATTAGCAATTCATGTAGATGCTTGATGCACGGCTGCACATAAATCAGTTCAGTCTGCAGCATGCATTTAAATGAACTCCTAATTAGCCATGCAGGCTGTGGATTCCATATGTATTCGGATTTAAAGTGGTCAGGTGGCACTAGTCACTGACCCCATATAAAAAACAAATGCTCTATAAGGCTAAGGTTGTTTTATTATTGCTGCATTTTATAACTTATCTTTCTATTCATGCCCTCTCCTATTCATATTTCAGTCTCTTAATCAACTCAATGCATGGTTGCTAGGGTAACTTGGACCCTAGCAACTATATTGCTGAAACTGCAAACTGGAGAGCTGCTGAATAAAAAGCTAAATAACTCAACAACCACAAATATTAAAAAATGAAAACCAATTGCAAATTGTCTCAGAATATCACTCTCTACATCATACTGACAGTTAATACGGTGAATAACCCCTTTAAGATTGTATTCCTGTTCCACCAAGTAGTAATAGGCCCCTCTCCTCCAGGAAAAAAATTCAAGAAGGCAATGCATTCCACTGTGGGGTGCATGCCATTTTGGATTTTTTACAGGAGGGAGGAAGACAGAGAGACAAGTGGCGTGGAGAGTGTTAGAAAAGGAAAAAACTTTGCTGTGAGTATTCTGCCTGTTCAAGTGTAAGTGAGGAAATGCTTGTTAGTTATCCATTTCTGCATTTATTTTACTGGCATGTCTGGAGTTAATGGACTGCTCATTAGAACTATCCACAGATATTGGCATGTCTGGGCGTTTATATGCTAATTAACTATTTCCTGTAGTAATTATATATACTGGTATGTCTAGGGTTAATATGCTGATTATCCATTTCCTGTATTCATTTCACTGGTATATATGGGGTTAACATGCTATCCATTTTCCATAGTAATTATGCTGGCATGTCAAAAGTTAATATGCTAATAATCTATTTTATGTTATAATCATACTAGCATGTCTGGAGTTAATATGCTATAATCCATTTCTGTAGTAATCAAACTGGCATGCCTGAGGTTAATATGCTGATAATCCATTTTCTGTAGTAATTAGACTGGCACATGTGGGGTTAATATGCTGATTATGCATTCTATGTAGTAGTTATTTAGGCATGTCTGGGGGGTATATGTTGTTAAAATCGGTGTTATTTAGGGGTATTGCTAAAAAGTTTTTTTTTAACAAGGGTTTTGTTCTCCATTAGGCAATTGTGACTATCAATAAATCACCTAAGGGTCAACTGACATTAGCAACACAAACACACTTTAACATACCTCCTACTTTTCCGCAGGACAGTCCCGATTTTGACAGCTCAGCCTGCAGTCACGGATTGTTACTAAAATGTCCCGACTTTCTCTTTGATCTCCTGCACTGAACAGCCAGAAAAAGATACAACATTTCTGAAACATAATTGGCTTTTGCCAGAGAACCCAGATACAAGGCAGGTGCACTTAGATACCTTTGTAACAATTAAAGATAAGCAAATAAACAATTGTAACAATTTAAGATAAACAACGATACAATTGTAACAATTTAAGATAAGCAAATAAACAATTGTAACAATATAAGATAAGCAACGATACAATTGTAACAATTTAAGATAAGCAACGATACAATTGTAGCAATTTAAGATAAGCAACGATACAATTGTAACAATTTTAGATTGCAGGTCTCTTGGGGAAACTGTGACTTGCACCTTAAAGGGCAATTCACCTTCATTAGCAAAACTGTAATAAAAACCACAGAAATGTGTTCAAACTTTCATAACCTGGCAAATTTTGTAAAAGGAACATGGTAACTAGGGGGTGTGGCCACAAAAATGGGCATGGTCAAAAGATTTGCTGCAAGGTCCCTCTTTCTATTTCCAAATTGTTGGGAGGTGCTGGATGCTTTAACAATGAAACTTTATAGAGTTAAACTCCTGCCACAATAAACAGAGATATTTTGTATATATTGTGTAAATACGGTAATGGCTCGTGTAAATACGGTAATGGCTAAGGAAACTCCAGATGAACGTTCTCTTCAGTTTATTTGTCGGATCGAAACAGAAACCAATATAAAGTGACAGAAAGACATGTGAGGAATTTATGCTAGAAGGCGACTTTTGTTGACATACAGGGAGCGAGTGATTATGAGCTCACAAGTGCTCCCTACAACAAGGAAATAAGAACCGAAAGAGATTTCGATCATGATCTGTATGGAGGTAATGGGCGGAATGAACCAGGAGCTAAAGGCATAATTGCAAATACGGAGATTCTTTTTTGCTCTCTGTGGTTGTCTCAACCCTCTCCTCAGTAAGATATTCCGCCAGCCACTCATCTTATAACAGGACAGACTGCAGACAGGACATGCAGCTGGAGGGCCCATGTTGGCTGGCCAATCAGCATCACAGAAAGAGATCCATGTTGCTGCACTAAATCGCGCCTATTGTTTCTGTACGACATTCTGTGAGGTGAGGAGGGAGCTCTGAGGGGCTGATTTGTCTGATAACGTTGATGTTATCGTTAAGCTACCCATGCCAACCAATCACCAGTCAGATTTGTATGGTCGCGTAGAAAAGCGAAACATCTGAGTGGTTACTAGGAGAACCAGTATGGTGATATGTATCTGTGATGGTAGTGAAGCCAGCCATAATGCAACTGTGAAGGCTATAACTAATGTTATAATACTGTGGACATACAGTACATTGCAGCAATAAATAATAACACAGTACCAATAAAGTGATGCTCAGCTTTTTACCTCTTATATAGTTGGAGGCACATTTTGTGCCCCATAAGCAGTGTTATTTCATGTTGATACATATAATTGATTTGGAAATGGAATCCAATCTCCATCTATCTGAGATCCATCTACACCAGTCAATCTGATATTCAGCATTCCAAAGGGTGCAATCCCAATGCAGCAAAACACAGGCCTAGGGGTTTAAAAGATGCTCAGCTTTAATCTGGGGGACAAGGGCCATTTAATATGATAATTTTTCTCACAATAAGATATGGGCCAGAGGTGGAGGAATAAGACATTTCATTTGGTCTGAACTTTGTAAACAAAAAGAAGTTTGCAGCTGAAATGTTGTCCAGTGCTTATAAATAAATACAATCTACTCTGTTGTGGATTCTAGTAAGTCATGCTGACATATTCCAAGTTATTTAAGAAAATATAAGAGCATGGGAGGATACCTGATAGCCACAACATAAATAAGGTGGGGAAAAACAAAAGCAGAATAGATTAAACTTTGTTATAGAGAACGATGGAGACCATTATAACCATTATGAGATTGCACTTCATTTCTGCTTAAGTTATGTTTTATTTAATTTCTTTTATTCCTTCTTTAACAGCCGGTCTGCTCTAGAGCATACCTTCTACAGTGTGGGCCTATAAGGGCCAGACTACCTATGCCACACCATGGACATTTCCAGGTTACTCTACGATCTTTGCAGCAGGCAAGTGCTTCATGTTATACTCAATTTTTTCTTTTTTCACATTTACCTTGGTGTTCTGTAAATATATGTAAGAGAAAGAGAGTCCTATAGCTCAGGAATAACACGTGCATGATCCGTCTATATACACTAGCAAAAAGTTTAATTGAAACGCCATAAAGAATAGATTAAAGACCAAGTGCAAGTGCATTCAAACAAATTACTACCAGCTTGCTCTTGGTGGTATAAACCATTCCCCCTTAAGATTCTTTCTGTTGCAGGAGCACCTGCCTCTATTACATTATTTGGCTGAATGGCACATGATTTGGTGGAGGGCATGTAGAAAAGAAAGTGGGGAGAGCAAAAGATCAAATTTGAAAAAGACAATGTGAGGTTAGAACAAACTAAGTTGTTCAGAGAAAAGGAGAAAAAGGTAAAAAAAAGGATAACTATAGCATGAACTAAGAAAGGACAATGTAAAAAGAAAAGAGGAATGCTGAAAAATGAGCCAAAGAAAACAGAGAAAAGCAGCAGAAAAATGGAGGGGGGAAATGGATGTAGTGATAACAGAATTTGTCCAGCTTCGCTGAAAAATTTGAGAAACTGCTAAAAAAATTCCCAAAATGAGCAAACATTTGGAAAACACGGTCAATGGGCAACAAACTTGTGATGAATTTTTGCCACATGCGACAATTTTTCTCACTTCAGATGCATTAAATTCAATGGGCGTTTTTTTCTTAAGGTGACTTTTTTGTCCCAATGCATTAAAGTCAATTGGCGTTTTTCTTTTATGTTGACTTTTTTTGCTGCGGAAAATTTTCTGCAGCAAACTTTTTCACACAAGGCAGAATTCTGCCGTGAATACTGTACCTGGCTGGTGAAATAATTTGCTCCTCACAAATGGTGTTTCTTACCTATGCACTGCACATTCATGATACAGTATTTATGGTGGTGCTTAAACCATTCTTTAGATACCTGCCATCAAATGCAGGGACATACAGAGAAGCATGCCCTAGCCTCTTAGCCTTTTAGTTATAGCCATGGATTCAACAAAAAAGATTCAACATTTTATAGACTTTTTTGGGCATTTTATTTCCTTCCTTTTTGTCCTGCAACTCGTAAATGCGATGTAGATGCGAAAAAAAGATGAGTATGGGTTACAGGAGATAAATATGGTGTATAATGCAAAACTAAATCCTTCATATATAAAATGGGTAGTGGACGAGGAGGCGGCAATTTATATTTTTACTTGTTTATTTTCCCACAGCAAATTGGGATGTGTTTTACTCAACATTCTCACTGGCATTGCCTTTTTAATTCTCTGGGCAGTGTATAAAGCATCTCTTTCAGGTACAGGTAAGTGCTTTTTATATATAGAATTTCCTCTATATGAAATAAGCTATTCACGCCACCGTCCACCTATGCCACTTATGCCCCTGACAAAGCTGAAGTTATCAGCGAAACGCATAGGGTGGGTGACATAGGTGGATGGTGGCGTGAATAGCTCCCACTTCTTCCCAATGTAGATAGGCAGGTCTCTGCCCAGGGAGGGAAACTTCTAATACTGTGTTTTATGTTGCCATTTGGCATCTCTAGCTAAATAATATCACTGGTTAGTAGTATAATAAGGACACCACCATTCCACCGTGTGCAGCTTTTAAGTAATTGTTTTTTAAGGACATGGTCCGGCACTGCTCTGAGGTGTATAAACAATGCCTATATATGGACAGTGAGTTTTAACTGGAGTATTTATTAAAAGTTACGTTTTGTTTAACACTTTAATAACCACCACCCAGTGCTTGAATTGGGGCGGGATGCGGCGGGGTGGCATCCCGCCACTTTTTTTAAAATTGATAGAGTTTCCATCCCGGTGGGAGGGATGGTACGATAAATAATACCGGAACATTTTTTTTTTTTTTTTTGACTGACAGATGCTCTGTCCAATTATTTAGAGCGCACCAAATGAAACAACAGCCTATTGGCTGGGCGGGCCTTAAATAGTAACAAATAGCGCCTCAGTTAGTATGTAGGAAGGCAGTCGGAGACTCGGAGTGTAAGTGCTGGACCTGGGCAGGCCTGTCGCGTCAAAGTAAATCATGTAAGTTATATTTTGCTGCCCTAGGCTCCTAGCTACTACTTGTTTCATCGCATGATTCACACACTCTTTCTTTCTTTGCAGGGGCCAGGGGGTTTGCAATACATACCTAAAAAATGCAAATGTCTAGTAGTTCGATTGGGGAACAGTTAGCGCAACGTGGATTCCACGTTATTATAATATCATTTTATTGAAAAAGTTATTGTCCTCGCGCTACCATTGCATGCCAAGGCAGCCCACGTTGCGCTTACCTGTTCCCCGCTCCTGGCTGCTCCCATACTCTGCGAGTCTGCGTCTTTCCTCCTGGTCTTTCCGCAAGTTCCCAGTCCCCGACTCCCAAGACTAGCACCTGCAGCCAGGGGTAGAACATCGGAGCAGGCCTCGGCCGGCAAATCGCGCAGTGTACACCCTGGCCCTGCACGACTCTCCCTCCAGCCTTGCGCACACCGGGCAGCAGCCACACCCAGGCGCACACACCAACTCTGCACATGGGGAGCACAGACTGTTGCCAGGAAAATCGGCCAGTCGCTCGGGGGAACACGGGGGGCAGCTGCGGAACAAAACTTCGGCTAAAGTCGCCTGGGGTGCACAGTACCGCGCACAGCAGCACCAGCAGGTGCTCTCTAAGATCTAAGCCCCATCTTACAGGAGCAAATCATTGCACTCAGCATCACTTTGCAAAGAGCCCGTTAAAGCCACTAAACCAAAACTGTCATTCCGGGCCCCACTTAATATGCCTAATGCTATTCTAAAAACTACAACTTCAACTGTCTGTTATAGTGCCAATGCTTCTCTGTCTAGTTACGATTGCAAGCCCTCAAGCAAGCCCCTCTATCTATATTCATTGATCTAGCTCTCTTTCTATCTATCATCTAATAATCCTCTATCTATCTATCTATCTATCTATCTATCTCTTTCTATCTGTCTATTATCTATCTATCTATCTCTTTATATCTATTTATCATCTAGATAGCTGATAGATAAATATATAGAAAGAGATAAGATGATAGACAGATAAATAGATATAAAGAGATAGAGGAGAGATAGAGAGACAGAGCGAGAGATAGAGAGATAGACAGACAGACAGCGAGATTGACAGACAGACAGCGAGATAGACCGATAGCGAGATAGACAGACAGATGGATAGAGAATTATTAGATGATAGATAGAAAGAGAGATAGCGATACAGTAGATAAAGGGGCTTTCTTGAGGGCTTGTAATTGTTGTAACTAGACAGAGAAGCATTGGCACTATAACAGTAGAACAGTATTGGGCATATTAAGAGGGGTCGGAATGAAGTTTTGCTTTAGTGGCTTTAACTGGAACTTTGCAAAGAGATGCCAAGCAGTGCAGAGCTGCGGAGCACAAGACTGCAGGCTGAGTTATACAGAGAACTCTGAGAATCGCTCATCGCTATAGACACTTTTATTTTTAACTATTCTATTCTAAAGGGTTAAAGGAGAACTAAAGCCTAAAAATTAATGTGGCTAAAAATGTCATATTTTATATAGTGAACTTATTGCACGAGGCTAAAGTTTCAGCTTGTCAATAGCAGCAATGATCCAGGACTTCAAACTTGTCACAGGGGGTCACCATCTTGGAAAGTGTCTGTGTCACTCACATGCTCAGTGGGCTCTGATTGGCTGTTGAGAAGCTAAGCTTAGGGCTCGTCACTAATTATCCAGCAGAAAATGAGCTTCCCTGGCTGTAATATAAGCCGATGCATTCTGATGCTAATTGCACTGGTTTCTGTGCTGCCATGTAGTAATTATGTGTATTAATTACTAATCAGCCTTATATTGTGACATTTCTATTCTATGTGTACTGTATATTGTGAGTGGCTCCCTAAGCTCAGTAAGTGACAGCAGCACAGAGCATGTGCAGTGAATCAGCAGAAAAGAAGATGGGGAGCTACTGGGGCATCTTTGGAGACAGTGGGGGTCATTTATCAACACTGGACAAATTTGCCCATGGGCAGTAAACCAGGCCAACCAATCAAATTGCTGCATTCATTGTTGTGCTTGCAGCTGGCTTTAAAAAGCTACTCACTGATTGGTTGCTATAGGTAACTGCCCATGGGCAAATTTGCCCAGTGTTGATAAATGAGCCCCACAGATCTTAACTGCTAAAGGGCTGTGGTTGCCTTGGGCTGGTACAGAAGCTCAAAACATAATTTACACAATTTCTAGCTACTTCTTTAGTTAAGATTTAGTTCTCCTTTAAGTTGTTACCATGGTGGTGATTGTTAGTAACTATTCTTTACTATAATATTTAGATAATACATCAAGGTCCCCTGTGTTTGTTTTCCTTGCTGTCCATCTGAAAAGTCTTCAACACTACATTCAGCTTTCTCATCAATAAAGTATTATAGTAATATCCATACCCTGACTAGTGCAGATCTTTATTCTCAGAGATATGTCAGTATATTTGGAAAGTTTTATTTTGGTTGTTTAATAGCTATAAGTGCTTTTCTACTTTACAGACAGGTTTGAGGTGTCATCAGCACCATCGGTATCAGTGACAGTTGGGTCAGATGTGGTGTTACCTTGTCGTCTGACCCCTGAGATGAACGCAGAGAAGATGGAAATCCGTTGGTTTAAGCCTATGTACCAGCCGTATGTTCATCTTTATATTAATGGGAAAGACGATTACTCGATCCAAATGCCTCAGTTTACTAACAGAACAGAACTGATAAAAGAGAACATCACTAGAGGAGTTTTCCCTTTGAGGATCCGTAACATCACAGCTCAGGATTCTGGGGAATATTATTGTTTGGTTCAGTCTGGTGACCATCATGGCATCGCAACAGTACTACTATTTGTTAATGGTATGTATACAAAGTTTTAACTGAATTCCTATTTTTGTTAGTCTGAAATTTGTTTTATATTTAACATTTTAAAGTGGACCTGTCACCCAGATATAAAAAGACATATAATAAAATAAATTTTCAAACTGAACATGAAACCCAAATTCTTTTTTTTTTTATTGACATCTATACCTTTTATAAAAGTATTTAAAAATCTTAAATGTCAGTCAATTATTGCCTGCCCCTCCTCTATGCTACTACATCGCTGCCCTTCTCATATTCCCCCTCCCGCCTTACCATTTAATTTGGTAGCATGGGCATCAGGTTCTCCATTTTGGTGCATAAATAATAGATTTGCCTTTAAGGGATTCTGTCATGATTTTTTAAATGTAGGTTTTATTTCTAAATTACACTGTTTACGCTGCAAAAAATTCATTCTATCATTTAAAATTCAATTCCTGAACCAACAACAAGTGTATTTTTTGTTGTTGCAATATTGGTGTGTAGCTGCATCTCAGGTCATTTTGCCTGGTCATGTGCTTTTAGAAAGAGCCAGCACTTTAGAATGGAACTGCTTTCTGGCAGGCTGTTGTTTCTCCTACTCAATGTAACTAAAGAAGTCACAGTGGGACCTGGATTTTTACTATTGCAGACTCTTCTTATATCTACCAGGGAGCAGTTATCTAATTACCTTAACATTGTTCTGTTGATAATGGGAGTCACTCCTGTAGATATTGATATCTACAACTCCAACTTGCAGTAAAGAGTAACTAAAGTTTATCAGAGCACAAGTCACATGACTGATGGCACCTGGGAAACCGACAATATGTCTAGCCCCATGATATATAAAAAAAATCCTGTTTGCTATTTTGAAAAATTGATTTTGGTGCAGAAGTCTGCTGGAGCAGCTCTATTAACGAATGCATTGTGTTGATCTTGCGGTATCTATAAAGACCTCGAGGGCAAGTTTCATGCACTGCAGGGTTGCTACATGCCACATAGTTTGGTAATCCTATTTATATTGGACATCAAACTGTTCAGTGGCCCTGGCATTCACATTTATGACGTGTTATAATGTGTAATTAACATGTGCGAGAAATTCATTTTTCATAATTTATGCATATATATCAGAAAAATATTTTATTTTACATACACAACTGATTTGAAAGGCATTGTGTCTCTCAAACACGCCAATACCAAATATATATATAGTTTTAAGGAGATTTTTCACTAGTATTTTTTAAGCACTAGTCAAGAAATCGGCGTATTTTAAATTTCAAGGCCAAAAATTTTCCTAAAAGCAGGTTTTTTACAAGAAGCCACATACTGTTGGAAAGAACACATTCAGCTAAACACAAAAAAGGGTAAATATGTTTGTCTTCTCCAAACCACAAAGCCACAATGTTTTACTAAACTTAGCAGTTTTATACAAATTATATTTCTGCTCTAAACAGAATATTTGTTTGAACCTATTCGGCATCTCCCACATTTAGTTGCTAAATGAAATATCCTAAATATGAATGCCAGGGGCCAGTTTGATTACCCATAGGCATACAGAAGTATGTATCCTAAAGAGCCCCCAAAATCGAAATATTATCAAAAACCTAAAAACTGCCAATTCCCACTGCAGGCCATACATTTAGGGGCTGATTCACTAAATTCGAGTGAAGGGTTCGAATTAAAAAAAATTCGAATTTAGAAGTTTTTTTGGGCTACTTCGACCATCGAATGGGCTACTTCGACCTTCGACTACGAAAATCGAACGATTCGAACTAAAAATCGTTCGACCATTCGATAGTCGAAGAACTGTCTCTTTAAGAAAAACTTCGACCCCCTACTTCGGCAGCTAAAAGCTACCGAAGTCAATGTTAGCCTATGGGGAAGGTCCCCATAGGCTTGCCTGGGATTTTTTGATCGAAGGATTCTCCTTCAATCGTTGGATTAAAATCCTTCGAATCGTTCGATTCGAAGGATTTCATCGTTCGATCGAATGAAAAATCCTTCGATCGATCGATCGCAGGATTTGCGCAAAATCGTTCGACTTCGATATTCGAAGTCGAACGATTTTAGTTCCTAGTCGAATATCGAGGGTTAATTAACCCTCGATATTCGACCCTTGATACATCTGCCCCTCTGCTTCACCTGCAAAGAGACCGTTAATCCTATTTTATTAAACATTTAGCCTTTAATATATTAGTGAATGCTCTGTTGTTGGAAACTTTTAGATTTGTTTATTGTTTGTATAGTTCTTCAATGATATGACTTCTTCTGCCTCTTTCAAACTTGAAATTTCAAATGCTGTCTGGTTACATGGTGGGGGGCCTGGGGATGCCCAACTTTGTTTAAAATTTCTCTGTTTTCTGTTTCAGCTGTTGGAACTTTTCCGATCATTTTCTCAATTAATGAAAACACTGTGTATTGTGAGTCCCATGATTGGCACCCTAAGCCTTACCTGCTATGGACGTATAATGAGGGAAACAAAATAATCCCGTCAATAGAAAATGTGTTCAGAGAAGAGAATAATTTATATCATATCATTAGTGTTATCAGTCTACCAGATGCTTCATATGTCACTTGCACTGTCTCCAATTCTCTAAATCAGAGCAAACAAATCTCTAGGCAGATTGCAGGTGGGTCACTAACAATCATCTGATTTTGCCTTATAAGTCCTATTTTGTTTATTTATTTTTTCATGTATTGGCGATGCAGTGTATTTTCCTCTTAGTATTCCATAACATGACTGCTTAAAGAAATCTTTCCTGTGCCCCTTGTGAAACCCCAGTGCCCATTGTGAATCCTCCTGCCTTGGCAAGTGAAGCTATCTGCTCCATCTCAGCAGGGAAATGTTTACTAAATGTTAATTATACAGGTATGGTAACCGGAAACCTGTTATCCAGAAAGCTTCAAATTATGGAATGGTCATCGCCCATAGACTCAATTTTATCCAAATAATCCAAATTCTTTAAAAATGATTTCCCTTTTCTGTGTAATAATAAAACTGTAGCTTGTACTTGATGCAAACTAAGATATAATTAATCCTTATTGGAAGCAAAAACAGTTAGTTAATGTTTAAATTATATTTTTAGTAGACAAGGTATGAAGATCCAAAATCTGGAAAAAACCCCAGGTCCCGAGAATTCTGGATGAGAGGTCCCATACCTGTGCTTTGTGTATAGATATCATGTAGTAACACATTATTTCTCTCAAGGGGTTACTGTAAAATTCTGTAGCTATTTTGCCTTAGTTATTCTTTAACATCCAAGTAATGTATGCTTGTGAAGCCATACTTGTTCTGTATTGTCTCTCAGTTTGCTCCAAGGCATCACACACAGAATCCCTAAATTCATATTCCCTAAACTTGAGTACCATCTAGGGAATATCTCACACTAGATCTTCCTGGTGGAGCTCAAAACTTCTTCTACTAAGAGGGTGCTCTTGCAGGATCTGCTATCCACTGTGTACAATAGGTCACCTGGTCTTTTTCCCCCAAGACTTTACTAAGGGCTTTCTCTTGTGCTAAGTACTAGGCTTTATACTGGGGCCTTATGCTCTAGGATCCCTGGCACATCCACTCAGAGCTCCAGATGGAGTTCAAAGAAGAAAAGCCATGTGCTCAGACAGGTACTCATGCTACCCCTGGTCCTATGGAACTACATCCCTCACCCAAGGTATAGGTTAGAGTCACTGGGACTTCCTGAACTTGAAAACCCCTTGGATCCTCTGTTATAATATCTGTAATACAAATGTGAATTGTGGAAAAGGCATTATATCACCAAAAAAGAGTTCAGATGCTTAAAGGGATACTGTCATGGGAAACATGTTTTTTTTCAAAACGCATCAGTTAATAGTGCTGCCCCAGCAGAATTCTGCACTGAAATCCAATTCTCAAAAGAGCAAACAGATTTTTTTTTTATATTCAATTTTGAAATCTGACATGGGGCTAGACATTTTGTCAGTTTTCCAGCTGCCCCCAGTCATGTGACTTGTGCCTGCACTTTTGGATGGAACTACTTTCTGGCAGGCTGTTATTTCTCCTACTTAATGTAACTGAAGGAGTCTCAGTGGGACTTGGCTTTTACTATTGAGTGTTGTTCTTAGATCTACCAGGCAGCTGTTATCTTGTGTTAGGGAGCTGCTATCTGGTTACCTTCCCATTGTTCTGTTGTTAGGCTGCTGGGGGGGGGGAGTGATATCACTCCAACTTGCAGTACAGCAGTAAAGAGTGACTGAAGTTTTTCAGAGCACAAGTCACATGACTGTGGGCAGCTGGGAAACTGACAATATGTCTATCCCCGTGTCAGATTTCAAAATTGAATAGAAAAAAATCAGTTTGCTCTTTTGAAAAACGTATTTCAGTGCAGAATTCTGCTGGAGCTGCACTATTAACTGATGCGTTTTGAAAACAAACATTTTTTCCAATGACAGTATCTCTTTAAGGATACATTCACGTCCAATACAGTAAGACAATACAACAATTCACAGTGATATATTGGTTTCCTTCACTAATTATATTTATGTGTATTTAGCTGTTGGAACTTCCCCAATTATTTCCTCAATTACTGACGACACTGTGGTTTGTGAGTCCCGTGACTGGCACCCTAAGCCTTACCTCCTATGGACCAATGGTGAGGGAAACAAAATAATCCCATCACTGGTAAAAACGTTCAGAGAAGAAAATCATTTATATCATATCATGAGTATTATCAGTCTACCAGATGCTTCGTATGTCACTTGCACGGTCTCCAATTCTCTAAATCAGAGCAAACAAAGTTCTTGGCAGATCAGAGGTGAGTCACTAACAATCATCTGCATTTGTCTTATTGGGGGTCATTTATCAGAACTGGGCAAATTTGCAAATGGGCAGTAACCTATGGCAACCAATCAAATCTTTGCATTCATTTATCTACTTGCAGCTGGCTTTAAAACGCTAATCAGTGATTGGTTGTTATGGGTAACTGCCCATGGGCAAATTTGCCCAGTATTGATAAAAGAGGCCCACTGTGTTTAAGCATTTGTAGTTTATACAGTCTATTACCTCCCTAGTATTCCATAATATCATTGCATAAAGGGTAAAACATCCTAACAGGACTGAAACCTCCTCTCGTGATGGGTGAAAATTTGCGAAACCCATTGAAGTCAATGGGTGTCAATTATTTTGATGCCAGCGACAATTTTTAGACGCGCACCTATTTTGTCCAAAAGCATTTGGACAAAAAAGGTGCGCGTCTAAAAATTGTCAATGTTAAGGGGCGTCCAAACAATTTTGACGAGTGACAATTTTATGCGCACAACTATTCTGAAAAAAAATGTTGACGCATTTTAGAAAGGGAACTATCACTAAAATATGATAATGTGATATGAGTCATCCCATGGAAATAAGCAGTTTCTTAATATAATCAGTGTATCACTAGACCTATTTAATACAGGTTGAACTCACTTTCTCTAAAACCAATGTCATAACATTTTTATAAAATTCCAAATAAAAAAAAGTAAGATTGAAGAAAAACTCTGGCCTTCGCTATTCTATCCATTTTGGGCGAGCCCAGGGTCAAACTGGGGCATGCACACCTCAAGTCACAACACATCCTCCACCCCTGGGTTCCCTGTCACAGCCACAACCCCCCTCTGCCCCCCACATGTACCTTAGTTTATCTTTTTATACCACGATCTTGGAGGTGTAAAGGGTGCAGCGCCCAGGGCAGGGAGCAGGTCTGAGTCGGCAGGGCACACTGGTTTTTTTCCCGGTGTTCTGCCAACACAGTCCAACCCTGGGTAGGTCATTCCATATCTTTCAGCTTTCCTTCATATTCCTTCTTCTTCAAATATTTTAGTTCTGAGAGAGTTTGAGAGTGTGCTAAGGAATATTATCATGTTGTGTCCCAAAGAGTTACCCAACAGGTCTCATACCAGAGGGTATGGCAAGACTAGGGTTGCCACCTTTTCTGGAAAAAAATACCAGCCTTCCTATATATTTATCTTTTTTCCCTATTAATAACATTGGGATCAACCATCATTTTTACCGGCCAAGCCTGTAATGTACTGGCCAGGTGGCAACCCTTGGAATACTGTGGTAGCTCCTTTCATTGAAATTTACAGTAAGTCTATACAAAGCTCTGTCATTGCTTTAAAACACTGAGAATTCATTATTATTATTTTTTTTTTTGTATCAATAATTTTTTTATTGAGGAAATCGTGCATAACAACAAAGTCGGCATCATTGTTACAGTTACTACATAAATACAGATAGTATCGAAAACGTTTCTGTAGCGAACATTAAAACAGCTGTGGCCAACCGTAACAACAAGCATAGTACAGAACATTATTATTATTTTATCCTCAACGATATACATGGATTCATCAGTAGACCATCCCTTTTTCAATTCTGCTGCAGTCCGGTTCTTGTGTTCCTCAGCCCTAGCAAACCCATTAACCCAGTTTTGTTCCCTTACCAGCAGTTTCCAAGTTGTTACATGACCCTTCAGCCCTGATTTTCCAAGTCTCTGCATTACTGAAGTGGCCAGTTTTTCTTATCAAATGCCCAATCACAGCCCTTTTTTTGTCCCACTCAGTAACATTATTCATGCTTGTGTTGCTCCCAAAATCCTTATACAGCTGTGTCGTAATTTTGCTTAAAGGGGCTGTTCACCTTTAAATTAACTTGTAGTATGATGTAGAAAGTGATATTCTAAAACAATTTGCAATTGGTTTTAATTAATTAAATTTAATTTGTGGTTTTTGAGTTATTTAGCTTTTTTATCAGTAGCTCTCCAGTTTGGAATTTCAGCCATCTGTATTGGGAGAGTGGTAGGTACAGGTAGCACCTTCCATTGATTGAGATGTAAGAATAAGTTAGTGGTGTGCCGGGTCAAATAATATGTAATGCAAATAGGTCAAAAGAGAAAAAAAGTATGGCCCATAGGTTTGCACCCTCCCACTGTATAAATCTGGGTTCCCACCTTGAAATGAGGTAAAACTTAACCTTTATTTGTAATAATTAAAATAAATGCCAAAAACCATAGTGAGTTAAAAAGAGATTAGGAGGGAAAAGCTGTCCTGACTCAAAGGTCATCAGCTTGTAGGTTGAGTACAGAGAGTTAAATTGTATTTGGATTGGTAGTCTCAGTAAATACAATTTATTCTCCCATTAGGCAAAATGAGGTTATATCATGCGGTTCTGGCAATATCAGTGTGTACAGGCAAACATGGTATGCATGTGAATATTGACCTTGCACTTGATAGATCTAAGTATCAGCACACACACACCGATATTTATAAAGATGTGTTGGTGTCTCAGTAATACTGATTCCCTCCCACACAAAGTTCCATTAATGTGCTTAATTTCCAGCACCTCGGATTTCATTCGCACAGTTCCCTAAATTTGCTTTGAATTCAGCACCATTAGTTCAGTTCGCACACATCACTTATTTATACTAAACCTGTAGCACCGTGGATATAGCCCATGTAGTGACCTAAGTGCGCTTATATGTGAATGTGCCCCTTATATTATTGTGCTCTATTTGGGACACTCGTATTGCATCCGCACAGCACCTTAAATGTACTCGTGCCAAAAGTGCTGAGAGTTTTCTGGTCTCTTCAGCCTTTTTGCGGCGTGTGAACCCCTGTGATTCAGATGTACTTAAGACCCTTCTGCATTAGCTGACAAATATCATGTCACATGACACTGTATCAGTATGAGATCAGTATGAAAACACACTCATTAATACAAGCTGAATGTTACTCATAGGCAAAAATGTTTGAGTAACCTAGCCTTAAACCAATAAATAAGGGGCTTTATAGGAGAACTAAAGCCTAACTAAAGAAGTAGTTGGAAATGTTGTACATGATGTTTTTTGCTTCTGTACCAGCCCAAGGCAACTACAGCCCTTTAGCAGTAAAGATCTGTGTCTCCAAAGATGCCCCAGTAGCTCCCCATCTTCTTTTCTGCTGATTCACTGCACATGCTCTGTGCTGCTGTCACTTACTGAGCTTAGGGACCCACTCACAATATACAGTACATATAGAATAGAAATGTCACAAAATAAGGCTGATTAGTAATTAATACACATAATTACTACATGGCAGCACAGAAACCAGTGCAATTAGCATCAGAATTTAATAATCAGCAAACCTGTAGCATCAGCTTATATTACAGCCAGGGAAGCTCATTTTCTGCTGGATAATTAGTGACGAGCCCTAAGCTTAGCTTCTCAACAGCCAATCAGAGCCCACTGAGCATGTGAGTGTCACAGACACTTTCCAAGATGGTGACCCCCTGTGACAAGTTTGAAGTCCTGGATCATTGCTGCTATTGACAAGCTGAAACTTTAGCCTCGTGCAATAAGTTCAGTATATAAAGTATGGCATTTTTAGCCACATTCATTTGTAGAGTTTAGTTCTCATTTAAAGGAGAAGGACAAAAAAAATTAGACCTACTTCATTAGGCTTGCCATCAGGCCCCCTCCTGAAACGCCGGATTAGGAACTCTAATATCCTTGCTGTTGATGTGCAGCCCCGTTTAGAACTTTCGGTGCTGTTAAGATTTTGGCGCCGCCATTTTCAAAATGCACATCACTTCCTGCGCATGCGCCTCTTTCGTAACCCCCCGTGACGCGCATTGCCCTGTAACAATTACATTTTGTGGCATCCTGTAATGATTTCAATTACCATTTCTACAGACCTCAGACAGACCCGCACGCTGATTGATTTATATTTTTGCTGCATTCCTCAGCTCCTGCGCTCGCTCGCAAACTGTAAATTAAATCCAGAGCGAGCGCAGGAGCTTCAAAGCTTCCCTGCGTCTCCAAACAACAGGGAAGCAGGACTGCGATTGGTGTTTGAATGATTGAGGCGGGGGCAGAGAGGTCAGCGATGATTTACGGAGGTAGCACGTGACCTCAACGTCATCGCTTTGCAGGGAAGACAGGAGCCTAGTGCGCATGCGCAGGGCACGGCTGAGAAGTTCTGCGCATGCGTGTGCCCTATTAAGGAGTATTTATGGACTGCAGCATAGGTATGACTTTATATACATGTTTAAACTTTTGTTAAAAACAATTGCAGCACAAAGATTGATGTAAAAAATAATGAGGGAATGCTTTGTGGTAAAGGTATTATTTTTTCATGGACAAAACTTGAGATTAACTTGATTTTAGACTTTCCTTCTCCTTTAAGGCAGTATTGTGTATAGCAAGAAGCATGTGAATCCCTTCTGCTTTAAGACGGCTCTCACTGTACTTCTTAGATGAATAGATATATATGTAACTAATGCATGCTATACAAACACTGCAGGGTATTCCTGTGTTTGATACAGAGACTGTTGCTTATTAGGGATGCACCGAATCCACTTTTTCGGATTCGGCCGAACCCCCGAATCCTTCACGAAGGATTCGGCCGAATACCGAACTGAAGGGGAAAACATTTTTTACTTCCTTGTTTTCTGACAAAAAGTCACGCAATTTCCCTCCCTGCCCCTAATTTGCATATGCAAATTAGGATTCGGATTCGGTTCAGCCGGGCAGAAGGATACGGCCGAATCCGAATCCTGCTGAAAAAGGCAGAATCCCGAACCGAATCCTGGATTCGGTGCATCCCTATTGGTTATATCATATAACCAACAGTTTCCGTATCAAACACAGGTATACCCTGAAGATCACACTTGTCAGATTAACTTATTACGTTCTCGGAACTAACATCAATGTTTTTTTTCTATAGAAAGAAGATTTAGAAGATTTAGAAAATTACCCAATTTTATTTCTATAACCTATGCCACTCTTTTAGTAATTAGTATGGTAAGTAGCTAAGATATTCCTTGTAACCTGGAATTTATAGCATAGCATAGCAGTTAATTATACTGTGCAGCTTTTCTGAGCAGTAACGACAGTTTCCCATACTAAGGAGTAGATTTTCACTGTTCAAATTTTCTTTGAAAGCAAATTCAAATAGTTACATAGTTACATAGTTACATAGTTAAATTGAGTTGAAAAAAGACAAAGTCCATCAAGTTCAACCCCTCCAAATGAAAACCCAGCATCCATACACACACCCCTCCCTACTTTTACATAAATTCTATCTACCCATATCTATACTAACTATAGAGCTTAGTATCACAATAGCCTTTGATATTATGTCTGTCCAAGAAATCATCCAAGTCCCTCTTATAGTCATTAACTGAATCAGCATCACAACATCACCCGGCAGTGCATTCCACAACCTCACTGTCCTGACTGTGAAGAACCCCCTACTCTGTTCCTTCAAATGAAAGTTCTTTTCTTCTAGTCTAAAGGGGAGGCCTCTGGTACGGTGATCCACTTTATGGGTAAAAAGATCCCCTGCTATTTGTCTATAATGTCCTTTAATGTACTTGTAAAGTGTAATCATGTACTTGTTTTCCAGAGAAAACAACCCCAACCTTGACAGTCTACCCTCATCATTTAACTCTTCCCTCCCTCTAACCAGTTTAGTTGCACTTAGTCTCTGCACTCTCTCCAGCTCATTTATATCCCTCTTAAGGACTGGAGTCCAAAACTGCACTGCATACTCCAGATGAGACCTCACCAGGGACCTATAAAGAGGCATTTAATAAATGTGCACTTATTTATTAAAATGCAACTTTTAAAAAAACTTAAATTGAAATTTTGAATGTTACTTTCTGTAACATAGTAACAGTTAACTATACTGTATTATTTCTGTAACAAATGGAACAAAACAGGATAAGTAAACTTTTAAAATAAGTTTGAATGTAAAATTGATGATAGTGCTATTCTAAACACTTTTGTAATTTACATTCATGACTGGAGGCAGCTGGGAAATTGACAATATATCTAGCCCCATGTCACATTTAAATATTAAATATAACAATATC
This sequence comes from Xenopus petersii, assembly GCA_038501925.1. Taxonomy (NCBI): domain Eukaryota; kingdom Metazoa; phylum Chordata; class Amphibia; order Anura; family Pipidae; genus Xenopus; species Xenopus petersii. Next base: position 8,480,305 of record CM076686.1, on the reverse strand, counting down.
TGTTTGCTCTTTTGAAAAATGGATTTCAGTGCAGAATTCTGCTGGAGCAGCACTATTAACTGATGCGTTTTGGAAAAAAACATGTTTTCCCATGACAGTATGAATTTTGTTACAACAGCACCACCTGCTGGTCATTTTCCCACCAGTCTGACCACCAAGTAGTCAAGGAAGTTGTCAGGAGAAAGAAAGAGGCTGCTCTGATGTTCTTCTGCTTAGGAAAATAATAAGAAACCTTTCTCACATCTTTCCTAAGCAGAAGAACATCTTTCTCCTGACAACTTCCTTGACTACTTGGTGATCAAAATGGTCAGAAACTGACCAGCAGGTGGTGCTGTTGTAACAAAATTCATTCATATTAACAGTACATACTGTTAAGATACTTAGTATATTGGAATACAAAAATAATGAATGAATGTAAATTACAAAAGTGCTTAGAATATCACCCTCATAAATTGTACATTCACTTATTTTATAGGTTTACTTATAAATTAAGGAACAATAAAATCACTGTGTTAACTTTAAATTTTTGACTGGGATTGTACTGTATGTACTTTAGATGTGCTGCATATAAAAATATCGCTTTCTAGAGAGTGAGAGAAATATATCCATCCTTTTTTCTAAATTACAGGTAGTTCTTCTCGTCCACTGGAGACAAGTAATTCAAGGATGTATGAGACATATGCTTTATGTATGATATTGTTAATGTTAAAGAATACTTTCACTCACGTCTATCAGATGCACTGTGCCAGAGTGTAACTCTCCAAATAACACATACTCGTTAATACAAATCAAAATTTGTGGATATACTTCTGTGGTGCTCTATCTGGGAACTATGCTGCTCCTCAATTCCTTATACATCTCGATAATAACAAGGCAATCAGATGGCACTCGCTTCGCAAACTGTGTTTACAATTTGTGCCTTATTAAAGGGGACCCGTCACCTGAAAAATATATTCCGAATCCTATTTTATCACATTAGTCAAGCAAAATAAACTTTAATTACACTGTATAAAGTATTTGAATCTTGTTTCCATCAGTCTGGGAATTAATAATTTTAACAAGCCGGCAGGAGCCATTTTGTGGACACTGTTATTAAGACAAGTCTTGTATCATCTCAGAATCTTGTTTGTGCACCAGAATGAGGGACCTGATGTTGATTCAAATGCACTGGTTACACAATTAATTGTTAAGAGAGCTGGGGGAATGTGGGGAGAGCAGTGACATGTAGGAAGTGCTGAATGGAAAGTGAAAGTAATGGCCTGCCCCGCCTCTATGCCTAGGCATAGAGGAGGGGCAGGCAATATTTGATTGACAGCTGAGATTTTTAAACAAGTTTACAACAGCTATGAATACATTAATAAAAAAAAAGAATTTGGATTTCATGTTTAATTTGAAAAGGACTTTTATTATACAGATTTTTATTTCTGGGTGACAGGTCCACTTTAAAATCTTCACACAATGTTTCGGAGGCTCTACCCCCTTTCTCAAGTGCAAGGATACTTCAACATGTACAGTATATAACCCCCTTGGTAGTACAAGTAGCAAAATCTCTCAACTTGATGTTGAAACCTTTAGAAGGATGGTTGAAACTCTCTCCTTTAATGATGCTATTATAACATCCGCATGATAAGCATGGGTAGGTTCCTGTTCTAGGGTTCCCAAAAATGTAGGTTTTATTTTTAGGTTGCAAAAGATCAGGTTTAACCAATACATCCCCCCAAATTCTGGGATCTTTTGTATGAAAGTAGTGGTGTCTGTACGACACCGATCTTATACATTTTAAGTTCATATTGTACGTGGTTACAAATGGAACCCGATCCTGTTTAATTTGTGCTTTCCCTTTCAATAACTCGACTCTTTGTACACCCTTTACTTTCTGTATCTGCGATTTAACCACCTTCTGGTTGTAGCCACGTCTCATGAAATTGACAGACATTTCTTTCAGTCTAGTTTAACCATCCTTTTTACTCTCAATAACTAGCTATAGGGTAATCCCTTCTTAGTATTGGGAGGATGGAAACGGCTATGTAGCAATAAATTGTTTTTATCAGTATCTTTCCTATATATGTCATTATACGTAATTATTGATGTACTTAGAGAAGGGATGTTCAAAAAAGACCATTTGCTCAACAAAGGACACAAATATATTAGCGTAGCTGGGAGCTACATTACTCCCCATACTTGTTTCTGCAAATAAAAATCCTTATCAAATTGAAAATATTTTTTTGTAAGAACAAATCGCAGTAACTGTACCAAAAAATAATACCTTCATCGTTTCATACCCATATTGGAACAAAGCCTCCTCTATATACATAATTCCTTCAACATGGGGTATACATGTGTACAAAGATTGTATATCAACAGTTCATAAAAAAATTACATGTATTTATATATGTCATTCCCTGATCTCTTTTCAAAAAGTCTGCTGTGTCTATTAAAGGAACAGTAACGTCAAAAAATAAAAGTGTTTTAAAGTAATGAAAATGTAATGCAGTGTTGCCCTGCACTGGTAAAACTGATGTGTTTGCTTCAGAAACACTACTGCTGTTTATATAAACAAGCTGCTGTGTAGCCATGGGGGCAGCCATTCAAGCACAGGATACACAGTAGATAACAGATAAGTACTACTATAGTTTATATAAACAAGCTGCTGTGTAGCCATGGGGGCAGCCATTCAAGTATAGGATACACAGTGGATAACAGATAAGTACTACTATAGTTTATATAAACAAGCTGCTGTGTAGCCATGGGGGCAGCCATTCAAGCACAGGATACACAGTAGATAACAGATAAGTACTACTATAGTTTATATAAACAAGCTGCTGTGTAGCCATGGGGGCAGCCATTCAAGTATAGGATACACAGTGGATAACAGATAAGTACTACTATAGTTTATATAAACAAGCTGCTGTGTAGCCATGGGGGCAGTCATTCAATCACAGGATACACAGTAGATAACAACTAAGTACTACTATAGTTTATATAAACAAGCTGCTGTGTAGCCATGGGGGCAGTCATTCAATCACAGGATACACAGTAGATAACAGATAAGTACTACTATAGTTTATGTAAACAAGCTGCTGTGTAGCCATGGGGGCAGCCATTCAAGCACAGGATACACAGTAGATAACAGATAAGTACTACTAAAGTTTATATAAACAAGCTGCTGTGTAGCCATGGGGGCAGCCATTCAAGCACAGGATACACAGTACATAACAGATAAGTACTACTATAGTTTATATAAACAAGCTGCTGTGTAGCCATGGGGACAGCCATTCAAGCACAGGATACACAGTAGATAACAGATAAGTACTACTATAGTTTATATAAACAAGCTGCTGTGTAGCCATGGGGGCAGCCATTCAAGCACAGGATACACAGTAGATAACAGATAAGTACTACTATAGTTTATATAAACAAGCTGCTGTGTAGCCATGGGGGCAGCCATTCAAGTATAGGATACACAGTGGATAACAGATAAGTACTACTATAGTTTATATAAACAAGCTGCTGTGTAGCCATGGGGGCAGTCATTCAATCACAGGATACACAGTAGATAACAACTAAGTACTACTATAGTTTATATAAACAAGCTGCTGTGTAGCCATGGGGGCAGTCATTCAATCACAGGATACACAGTAGATAACAGATAAGTACTACTATAGTTTATGTAAACAAGCTGCTGTGTAGCCATGGGGGCAGCCATTCAAGCACAGGATACACAGTAGATAACAGATAAGTACTACTAAAGTTTATATAAACAAGCTGCTGTGTAGCCATGGGGGCAGCCATTCAAGCACAGGATACACAGTACATAACAGATAAGTACTACTATAGTTTATATAAACAAGCTGCTGTGTAGCCATGGGGACAGCCATTCAAGCACAGGATACACAGTAGATAACAGATAAGTACTACTATAGTTTATATAAACATGCTGCTGTGTAGCCATGGGGGCAGCCATTCAAGCACAGGATACACAGTAGATAACAGATAAGTACTACTATAGTTTATATAAACAAACTGCTGTGTAGCCATGGGGGTAGCCATTCAAGCACAGGATACACAGAAGATAACAGATAAGTACTACTATAGTTTATATAAACAAGCTGCTGTGTAGCCATGGGGGCAGCCATTCAAGCACAGGATACACAGTAGATAACAGATAAGTACTACTAAAGTTTATATAAACAAGCTGCTGTGTAGCCATGGGGACAGCCATTCAAGCACAGGATACACAGTAGATAACAGATAAGTACTACTATAGTTTATATAAACATGCTGCTGTGTAGCCATGGGGGCAGCCATTCAAGCACAGGATACACAGTAGATAACAGATAAGTACTACTATAGTTTATATAAACAAGCTGCTGTGTAGCCATGGGGGCAGCCATTCAAGCACAGGATACACAGAAGATAACAGATAAGTACTACTATAGTTTATATAAACAAGCTGCTGTGTAGCCATGGGGGCAGCCATTCAAGCACAGGATACACAGAAGATAACAGATAAGTACTACTATAGTTTATATAAACAAGCTGCTGTGTAGCAATGGGGGCAGTCATTCAAAGGAGAAAAAGCTCAAGTTACACAGCAGATAGCAGATAAGCTCTGTCTGTCTAATGGTGTTATCTGTTATCCATTCGTTAACCTGTGCCATATAGCCGTTTTTCAATTTCCGCCATTGCTCCACAGCAAACAATCGGACGTCCCAGGGGTTCAGCAAATCATTTGTGGATTTTTGGTAACAGGTATAACACGGCACCATTGGGAAGTCACTTACAAGAAATTCCTTCCCATCCTTATCAATAATCCCCTGCAAAAATGCATCTTTAATATACCCATCAATCTCACTTTTCAATGCAGTAGTGGGGTTGTTTAATTTTTCAGTTTTATAATTGTTTGTGAGCCTCTTGCGTACATATTTAACCTTGTCCATAACCACAATGGCTCCTCCCTTATCCACTTTCTTATTAATGATTTGATTATTGTTCTTAAGACCCATTAATGATTTATACTCCTCTTTGGTCAGGTTATAAAATCTTTTATTCCATTTTAGAGAGGAAACGTCTCGTATACCCATGTATTTAAGGAAACCCACACTCACATAGGATTTATTTTTGTCAAAAATATTCATTTAATGCAAAGCTTTGATGACATTTATCATGATTGTCATACACATCTTTGTTTTAATCATCAGATCTTCAGAAATGCTTTTATATATTGTATGTGTTTATTCTGTGGCTTCTGTAAAGTTAAAGGGATACTGAAGAAATGACCTGGTTTTAAAATAAAACCATGCATTTTCATATACAAGCTTCAATATTGTTCTTGTTTTTGTATTTAAAGGGGACATATACCATCATTTTCAAGTTAGGCTTAATCTAACCCTTTTGTAATAAAATTGAATAAAATGTTGTGTTTGAGATACCTTTTGGTTCGAGTTTCTGTGTTATCGTTGATTTTCTTATCTCACTCCTCCCTTTCTCTTAATTTCCTGTGCTGATATCTGTAAAGTCTGGCCGGGCGGCCGTCGGCCTTCTCTTTCTTTCACAGGCTTTTTCTCTGCAAGGAGCCGCCACTGAGAAGGACTGGGCGTGTATAGGGGGAGGCGCTGTTTATCCAGATAATCTCGGCGCCACGTCGGGGTCCTTCTCAGGGCAGCTTGTGCTCGTTCCTGTGCAGCTTCTCCTGCGCACGAGCAGACAGCAACAGGAGAGAGTGAGTAAGGAGGTCTGCTGTGCGCATACTGAACATTATCCAGAGTGCCGACTCCGCCTACTACCCTGCCTGCAAATGTGTGTGAAGGGACGAGTTGCAGGGAGACTGGGGGGAGACTGTGGCAAGTGCTGGGGCAGGACATGCCCATAGAGCAGGGATTATATGCGAGCAGAACTTCTCTGCCGTGCTGATGCGCTGCTCCCGTGCAGAACTGACAGTCAGACAATAAAGTGCTTGAAAATAAACTTAAACTAAAAAAAATAACCTTTGCGAGAATCTTTCTATCTGTATTGAGCAGGGTAATCGGCCTCCAGTTCTCAATATGCTTCTCGTCCTTACGTTTTCATAACAAAATCAAAGAGGAAAACTGCATAGATGGCGGGAGGTCACCTTCCTCTAAACAATAAACACCTCAACAAGTGCTGGGGCCAATAGATCTTTAAAGGTCTTATAGAATTCTGATGTTAAACCATCCAGACCTGGAGCTTTCTTATTCTGCAGACTCTCTATTGCCAACTTTACCTCCTCCTCCATGATTTTAGCTGTCAAGGAGGAAAAATCCAAATTATTTGTGTCAGGTCCTGGGGTCGTCTCTAAGAAAGCTGTCATCCTTTCCCTCTCCAAAGTTCTCTCCCCAGTAGGATCTCACAACCTCCAGTATTCCCTCCCTTGTCTTTTGCTCGTTACCCTGGAAGTCAATGAGACCCCTCACCAGTTTCCTTTTAACTGACTCTTTACAGTTCCTAAAAGGATCTGGGGAAATTTTTATCCCAGAATCCCTCTCAAGAACCAGAGACCTCTGGTGGCTGTACTGATACTGCTTCATTTGGTTCTTTAACTGGGTAACTTTTTCCCCCACCACCCCATCCGAAATATAGGACTCCAGCTTCTTTCTCAAGGACTGGTACTGCCATTGTCTATTTCCCTCCCTCTTAACAGATAGGGACTTGAAGAAAGCCCAAAGTGACCTCTTGGCCTCTTCCCACCACTGTGTTGGTGAATCATAAAAAATCATTTTTGACAGAATGTTTTGTATAACAAACTCACAAAAGGGTTTTTGTTCCTCATCCTTTGTTCCTCATCCTAACCTCCACAGACCTTTACCAACCCTCAGACTATCTAATACCCCATATTTAAAAAAAAGGACCAAGTGGCCAGAAAACCCCACTTCAATCTCCTTAACCCCTGAAAAAGGGGCACCAGCCTTAATATAAATCTGGTCAATTCTACTACTGCGGGAGCCACAGAACCACCTCATTGAGAAATGCACCCTCATATTTCCTATACATACCAGATCTATCCCCTGGCCCTGTCACTTGGTTGAAATCCCCGGCTAGGATGACTGGCATTGAGGTGTGCAAATATTGTCTCATTTCTCTTATGAGTTCCTTCCTTTCCACCACTGATTGGGGCCCATACATATTAATTAATCTTAGATCTTCCCCTTCTATCTTAATATCAAGTAACAAACACCTGCCCATTTTAACCTCCACCAACCTCTTAACTTCAATGTGCCTGTCACCATTAAACAGAATCCCCACTCCTCCCGCCTGTTCCTCTGCTATGGACCAAAATGAGGGCCCTTTCTGCCAGTCTCTCTTTGCATTGTAGATATCGTATCTATTAGTTAGGTGAGTCTCCTGAACAAAAATGATATCTACCACCAAGGAAAATAAAAACTCAAATGCTACCAATCGTGCATTGGGAGACCTAATGCTTCTCACATTAAGGGTACAAAAAGAAATTGGGGAACCCATCATGTTTTAGGGAGTTTTCCTGAAGACTCTTCCCCTCCTTCCCCACATCTCTTAACTTGCATCCCCTGAGATTCATCCCCTTCTACAAAAACCAGAAACTCCTCCTCAAAGGAACCTCCCTCCCCAGAGTCTGTCTCATTCTGGCCTGCCTCGGGTTGTGGGAATATTCTTCCTTCTTTTGCTTTTAGCCTTTTCTTTTTCTTCTCTATCCCTTTCTTCCCTCTCTATCTGCCTTACTTCTTCCTCCTCCTCCTCCTCCTCTGCCATCTCCCCCCAACTCTTCCCACCTGGGAGGGTAAATCAGTTTGATGTGCTCACTCCTGCCTTAACAACCATCTTTCCCTGTTGTTTATTCTCTTTTGCTCCTACCACAGTCCAGCCCTCCTTCTCTGTCCCTTTTCTCCTTCCTTTCCTTCCCACTAGTTTCCTGAGGGACTGCAGGCTCCACTACTCCTTCCACCCTGGTCTCCATCTCCATTTCTTCCTCATGCTCCGTCCCCTCCTCCCAATCCTCCTCCTCCTCCTGAAATTCCCTCTCCAAATTATGGCAATCTCTGACAATGTTATGCCAAGCATTGGGGCACTACCTGTGTGTATGACCCAGAGCATTACATAAGGCGTCATTCTTTGTTACAACTGTGATGTTTTTGGTCTCAGGCTTTGTCATGGGGATTACCACAAATTGTTCCCAATTTTGGTTACCTGCCCTTTTTTGCATATTATAGATATGCCAAAAATGTTCAAGTGCTTCCTGAAGCTTAAAAGTGACATCAAAATCAGTTTCAGTTTGTGCTTTAACAGCTGATAAATCCCCAGGCCTGAAACCCATACTATCCAGTATGACTGTTCTTACAAGAAACCTTCTAGATGGAACTTGTTCTTTCTCTCCATCCCATTTAATTTTTACCCAATGTTTCCTCTTAAAGGGTTGATTATCATGGGACACGTCTGGGGTTGCAAAGAGCCTTCGCTTTCCCCAAAAACTGTTTGCAGTTTCATCCACCCCTCCTACCTGAATAGATTCTACCTCCACTCTCTGCTGTACCTGATCTGATTGACTCTCTATATGACCAACTTGCTCCACCTCTACCCCTGCCTCCTGAGTCACAGACTCTTCCGCTGCATTCTCTTGTTCAGGCTGCACAACCGCATTCTCTCTCACTTCTGTTTGCTCAGCCGCACTCTCTCTCACTTCTGCCTCTTCAGCTTGACTCTCTCTCACTTCCATCTGCTCAAACTCATTCCCATCTGTGACAGGTGTCACACTCTCAGCCACACTCTCAGCCACTTCATTCCGCACACACAAAAGAGATTCTTGAGCCGCCACTTCCATTTTGTCTTCAGATTCTGAGCCACTCTCAGCTGCTTTATGGGAGACCTTCTTGCCCTCTGTTTGGTTCTGGCGCCGGACACTTGGAACTTCTGATGGTCTCACTGCTGCTTTAGGCAACTCTGGAAAGTCCTGATCAGATGAGATCTCATATGCGGCTTGAGACGAATTCTCATACCGTAGCTTAGGTCTTGTGCTGGTTTGTGGCAGATTCACCTTGAAGCTTTTCTGTTCTTTTTTCTTCTTTTCTTGCTCCTGAATCTCCTTCTCATCAAAAGTCATGTTCTGCCAATTGACTCTGTCACTTGGTCGTTGCTGCTGCCGCGGGGGAGGCAATGGTTTTGCAAACTCTGGTTCACTTTCAGAAGTGGCCGGACTGTTGGAGGTACTGGATTGGGTCTGGCGCCGCCCAGTATCAGGATGTGGATACGCTGCTTTATAACCAGAACGCATTGACTCAAACCTTTGTTTGTTTTGATAGATTTCTTTCCACGGCCCGACTTTCCCATACAGTTGGTTTATTCTCTGGTCAATGCTGCTCATTTCATCAAACAAACTGTCTTTCTTTCTCCTGTTAAGCTCAGTTTCCTTCCCATCAGTAAAGGATACGAGGTTATTCAGACACTTTATGGATATCTGCAGTTTTTTCTTTTCATTTTGTAACAAGCTGTTCCTCCTGCACATTCTCTCCCCCTGGTGATTGAGCTGTAACATTGGCTGCACCTGCACAGGTGAGAGGCTCAGTTTGACTGACAGGAGCCTTTGTGATGTCACTGCCGACGCCCCCAACTCCTTGTGCAGTGTTTGCCGGCGCCATCTTGGATTCCCCATGCTGAGACTGCAGGTCTGCTGCAACTGTCAGTTCACTTGGCTTCCCAGACTCTCCCAGCTCCACAACACAGACACCTCCCTCCCCAGGGGCCACAGACTCCATCTCCATGTGCATCACAGGGTCTGACAGGGGGGGATCACTGTGTGTTTGGGGTGCAATAAACGTGTGCATTTTATCAGCAGCTTTGTCAGATGTTTCTTTCTTTTGCAGGGTTTTACTTTCAGTGTCAGTGCATTTACTTAACTCACTCACTGCTGTAACCTGCAGCTGCTGCTGTTTATTCTCTGCCTCACACACAGGGTCACATTCAGGCTTTTGCTCTTTCTTCTTACCTTGTTTCCCTGGGGGTAATGCAGGATTCAGCTTGGATTCTTCCTGGGGGGGTTTCTCAGTGGGAGCCCCACGCCGGCTTCCAACTTCCTGGGCCCGAGCCACTTGTACATTCCTTTGTTTTTGTTTTCTGATCTCAGCCAGACTTTTCTCCATCTCCTCATCACTCTCACTGCTGTTTCTTCTCCTTGATCTGGGGGTTCCCAAAGAAGAGGAGCGTAGCTTTGGCCTTTTATGTTCAGCCGGAAGGCTAGGCCCCAAAGCCTGGGCCTCGCTTTGTCTGGTAGCCCGATCAGCCCTAGCAGGGCCTGGGCTTGTTCCGGACATTGCAGAGCTCTCTGACACACGACTGCTTGCAATGTGGATCAGATAGGATCTGTGCAGCCACTGGGACAGAATGCTCTGTTATACAGATAGCTAGAATCTCAGCCATAAAGCAGGACAGGACTGCTGCTTACAATGGGGATCAGATAGGATCTGTGCAGTCACTGGGATAGAATGCTCTGTTATACAGATAGCTAGAATCTCAGCTGCCATAAAGCAGGACAGGACTGCTGCTTACAATGGGGATCAGATAGGATCTGTGCAGTCACTGGGATAGAATGTTCTGTTATACAGATAGCTAGAATCTCAGCTGCCATAAAGCAGGACAGGACTGCTGCTTACAAACTCACTCAACATTTTAGTAAATAACAACTGTATCTAACATTAAACATTATTTTCAAACTCCAAAATAGACAGTTAGTTTCTAGTTGTATTTGTTACTATGTAATATAATATAATATAATAATATATATAATGTATTTGACGTATATTTTGATCATAGACTTATGAGAGTAAACAAAACTATTCCATTCCAATCCGAATGCTACTGTGAAGGAGTTGGGTTGTAAAACCATTGTGCCTCTATATTTCTTAATGTTCAACCTAATGAATAGAAATATTGTTGCATCTTTTCCTTTCCCTTAATTCTTATGGGCATTGAGATCAGGCAATGAAATTTGGGAGATGGAGGAGGCGTGTGTTTAGTGTGTAACTGGGTGAGTAGGTGCTTGGTTTCTGCTGCCTTCTCTACTCCATCCCCCAAGCAGTGTATGCATCAGAGAGGGTACATGAGGGCGCAGGTGGGTGAGAGTATGTTGGGGAGTGGAAAATGAATATTTTTGTGGTTTGTGAGCAGAAGAGGGAGAGAGTGAATGAGAAAAGGTGCTGCGAGTTGGAAGAAGCAAAGTGTTGGTGGTTACTGAGCAGGAGAAGTATGAGGTTGTTGGTAGGGAGCAGGGCTGTGTGCAAAATGTTTTAGCATCTACTGTATCTACATTTTACTAAATATATATTTAATTGTGAAATATTTCAATAAGAATTCAGGAAATAAATACACACGGGCTATTTCCAACCCATGCAGATTACAGGTATTGTACCTGCCTTTTGACTGGCAGCCAAGGTTTGCAGGAAGCAGGGCTTTGTAATGGGTCTAAGAACTGGAAAAGTAGCCACAGGGGAAGGAGAAGTTTGTTGATTGTTACCTGTCAAGTCACCCGATTTACCCGGGAGTTACCTGGTTTGGACCCCTTCAGTGTCGGATTGGGGTGTCCGGGGCCCACCAGGGCTGCAACTTGCCCCCCCCAGCTGCAAGTGCCACCAACCTCCCCACAAAGCAACACCACTGGCCCGTTGGTCAGCAGGGGCCCCACAAGGGCATGTGCCCACTGGGTTTTTTTCTGACCCTAGACCCGTTACTGTCTGCAAAATTGCTCTGCAAGTACATCAGCTTGTAAAGCGCCAGGGTTGACTTCATGTACATTTATAGTGGAGAGTGAAGAAGGCCAAGTATTGCGTTAGAGCTGTTACTGCTAGCATGATTTCACATGTCAATAACACTTCCTCTCCAACAGTTTTTGAAATTTTATGCTGTTTCATTTTAGGGCCAATTCCTGTGGGGTTTACCCAGAAAAATCATATATTGTTTATTTCAGAACAAACTACGCTTTGTATATTTGCCTTTGTGTAATTCCACTTCTCTAACAATATACGAAAACAACTTAATATAGGGACATATATTGGAAACAAACAGTTATCTTATTCATAAAAATACTGTTGATTTGGAAAGTCCCATGTCTCCCAAATATGCCAGTATCAAAGATGTATAGTTATTGACATTGCTGACTCGTAAAAAAAACCCTCACATCAGTACTCTACTACATTTCCAAAGTACTACTCTCAGTATTGACATACTTTATAGATAATTATTACTATATAGACATATAAACTGGCAGAGAGGCATGACAAAGATTGACAGACAGAGAGGCATGACATACAGACTGACAGAGAGGCATGACATAGAGACTGGCAGAGAGGCATGACATAGAGACTGACAGAGAGGCCTGACATAGAGACTGACAGAGAGGCATGACAGGGACTGACAGAGAGGCATGACATAGAGACTCACAGAGGGGCATGACATAGAGACTGACAGAGAGGCATGACATAGAGACTGGCAGAGAGGCATGACATAGAGACTGACAGAGAGGCATGACATAGAGACTCACAGAGGGGCATGACATAGAGACTCACAGAGGGGCATGACATAGAGACTGACAGAGAGGCATGACATAGAGACTGGCAGAGAGGCATGACATAGAGACTGACAGAGAGGCATGACGTAGAGACTGACAGAGAGGCATGACATAGAGACTGACAGAGAGGCATGACATAGAGACTGATAGAGAGGCATGACATAGAGACTGACAGAGAGGCCTGACATAGAGACTGACAGAGAGGCATGACAGGGACTGACAGAGAGGCATGACATAGAGACTGACAGAGAGGCATGACGTAGAGACTGATAGAGAGGCATGACAGAGACTGACAGAGAGGCATGACATAGAGACTGACAGAGAGGCATGACATAGAGACTGACAGAGAGGCATGACGTAGAGACTGATAGAGAGGCATGACAGAGACTGACAGAGAGGCATGACATAGAGACTGACAGAGAGGCATGACATAGAGACTGACAGAGAGGCATGACGTAGAGACTGATAGAGAGGCATGACAGAGACTGACAGAGAGGCATGACATAGAGACTGACAGAGAGGCATGACATAGAGACTGACAGAGAGGCATGACATAGAGACGGACAGAGGGGCATGACATAGAGACTGACAGAGAGGCATGACGTAGAGACTGACAGAGAGGAATGACAGAGAGATGGACAGAAAGGCATGACATAGAGACTGACAGAGAGGCATGACATAGAGACTGACAGAGAGGCATGACATAGAGACTGACAGAGAGGCATGACATAGAGACTGACAGAGAGGCATGACATAGAGACGGACAGAGGGGCATGACATAGAGACTGACAGAGAGGCATGACGTAGAGACTGACAGAGAGGAATGACAGAGAGATGGACAGAAAGGCATGACATAGAGACTGACAGAGAGGCATGACATAGAGACTGACAGAGAGGCATGACATAGAGACTGACAGAGAGGCATGACATAGAGACGGACAGAGAGGCATGACATAGAGACTGACAGAGAGGCAGTGATAAGTTGTTTCCTGCAAGAAAAAGTTGCTGTTGAACTTAATCCCTATAATTGAAATCTGTGCTTTTCAAACTATGGGGCCCAGAGTATTGGTTGGTGAAGTCCAACCTGAAGGTTAATTATATCATCATGGAGCTATGAAAACAGCAATGTATTTATATATATATATCAGTTTGTTATGAGCCAAGGAGAGCACTGACTAAATGAAGGGCTTGAACTAAAATAAAACTGGTTTGTCATTTTGTTTTCATGTAAGTAGAAATAACAAGTTGGTTAGAGGGAGGGAAGAGTTAAATTATGAGGGGAGACTGTCAAGGTTGGGGTTGTTTTCTCTGGAAAAAAAGCGCTTGTGAGGGGACATGATTAGACTTTACAAGTACATTAGAGGACATTATAGACAAATAGCAGGGGACCTTTTTACCCATAAAGTGGATCACTGTACCAGAGGCCTCCCCTTTAGACTAGAAGAAAAGAACTTTCATTTGAAGCAACGTAGGTGGTTCTTCACAGTCAGGACAGTGAGGTTGTGGAATGCACTGCCGGGTGATGTTGTGATGCTGATTCAGTTAATGACTATAAGAGGGACTTGGATGATTTTTTGGACAGACATAATATCAAAGGCTATTGTGATACTAAGCTCTATAGTTAGTATAGGTATGGGTATATAGAATTTAATTAAAAGTAGGGAGGGGTGTGTGTATGGATGCTGGGTTTTCATTTGGAGGGTTTGAACTTGATGGACTTTGTCTTTTTTCAACCCAATTTAACTATGTAACTATGTAACTATGTAACAAGTGAACATTGTGGGGCTCATTTATCAACACTGGGCAAATTTGCCCATGGGCTGTTACCTATAGCAACCAATCAGTGATTACTAAAAAGCCAACTGTAAGAAGAACAATGACTGCAGCAATTTGATTGGTTGCCGTGGGTTCCTGCCCATGGGCAAATTTGCCCAGTGTTAATAAATGACCCTGAGTCTCCTCTTCCCCAGGAAGTTATATTTAGTTTTACAATAAGAAACAAGGAAAGAGAACAAACCCAACAGAAGTGAAAGAGAAAAGGACCGGAGAAAACATGGTTTCCCTTTTTTTCCAGTCCGTAATACTTCTTTGTGTTTTGAAAAGTAAGTTTTTATTATTTCTGTCCAAATTCTCTGTTATATGTCTTTGTCTTTTTCTCTATTCCCTCTAATGACTTGTGTGTCATTCTCTTTCTCTTTACTGGTTTCTCTCAACTGACCACAAAATGGTAAAATAATAATGAGAAGGTTTATTTTGGTATTTTGCTCAACCGCACCTACAATTGCACCTTAGGAAAGAATCCAGTGGGAGAAAACCCCTCGTTACCGACATTCTGCATCGTCTTCCTTGTATGTTAGTGATGTTATATTAGACAGGAACCATCGTTAAAATGAAAATGTATCTGATGGAAACGAGAGACTTTATAATTATAATCTCTTAATACCATTTTTTATATAATGAATTTACTCTGAGGGGGGATACCCTCCTCCCTGTCGCTCTACCTGCAGCTCTGTGTCAGAGTCGGTTATTTTGAAAGGCAGCTCTAATACATGGTATAAGCAAAGGGGGCGCACATCAATGATGTATTTGACCTAAGTGCTGAGGGGGTAGTGAAGGGCAGCTTGATTTTTTAAAAAAACAATATAGAATTAGTAATTAATTATATATAAATAGTCTTCATTTTTTCTTTTCTATAATTTTTCAATTATTTGCCTTCTTCTTCTGACTCTTTCCAAGCTTTCAAATGGGGGGTCACTGACCCCATCTAAAAAACAAGTGCTCTGTAAGCAGTGTCGGACTGGCCCGGCGGGAGACCGGGAAAATACCCGGTGGGCCCCGACCCTAGTGGGCCCCCGCTGGACCAGTCCCCCTCTCCCAAACAGTTTTTAAAAAAATAAAAAAAAATTCAGAGCATCGCAGTAGCGTTTGCGCATGCGCGCTGAGCGCCGTTTCCGTTTGCACATGCATGATGCACCGCCTGGGCTATTATGCCGAGCGCGATTCGCCTAACAAGTAGGTAGCGGGGGCCAGAGGGGGGCCCTGGACACTAGTCCCGGTGGGCCCCGGGCCCCCCAGTCCGACCCTGTCTGTAAGTGTAGCGGCAGATGGGTCGCCCAGTGACAAATCTTCTCTACTTCGGGCGACTAATCTCCCTGAAATGCCTTCCCGTCGGTAACAATACGAATTGCCGGCGGGATGGTATAAGAAACGCTTCGGATTTCCGAAGACGCCCGAAGTTGCTTCACAATTGCGAATTGTCTCAGAATATCCCTCTCTACATCTAATTTAAAGTTGATCATTTAAGGAGGTGAACACTTATCCAACATCATCTAAATTCTCCTTCCACCATGACTTCCAGTATCTCATCTAATCAAATGGAATAGATCAAATGGATAAAAGGATAAAATCACCAGCAACAAATAATACACAGTCTAAGCGGATTCTGGACTTAGATACAACTATGCTTGTCCTACACAACCCGCCAACTACTTTATAATCCCAAACAGGGGCAGATTAGGGGGAGGTAAAGGACAAGCAGAATGTGGGGGAACTAAACCTATTACTTTTTGTTTGCATTTCAGATGCTTTATGCTTTGATTGTAATATAGATGTGGAGGGCGAAAAGCGAGGTGCTGTAACTCTGCTACAGTCTGATGTAAGAACCATTTATAAGTTGTCTGTTTATACTGGAAATAAATGGCAAGAGATTTTTCAGTCTGGAAAAATGACCAATTATGGCAAAAATAGATACAAAGGAAGACTGAGTATCTCCAATTCACGTGATGTTACCATAACTAACCTACGTATGAGGGACGCAGGAACATACAAGGCAATCACAGTTGAACATGATATGGTTCTTATTGAATGTTACCGTCTCAAAGTGACCAGTAAGTACAAAAGCCACGTCTTCCTTAACTTGGTATTCCCTTGCCTCCCTATAAGATATAACCTTGTTTTACTTCTGATTTTAGAGATTGAGGGTTGATAACTTTTTACTGTAATTAGTCATAAGATCATGACATCATAACATCATGACATCATCCAGTCATTGCCATGAATTTGCCACAAGTTAATAAAGGTTTTTATAAAAACTAGAGTGCTGTCTTTTAAAATATATTTTAAGTGGCACCTCTACTCTGCCATCAAGCTCCTTATAATGAGAAACTAAGGTGCGAATTGAGTTGTAAAGCACTACTAGGTTACTACTGCTACTATTTACTACTACTACTACTACTACTTGGTTACACAGCACTGTACAATTTCAAATGGCACCAGAGGAAAGACTCTTGTAGTCCGAAACATGTAGTGCTTTGCATCTCTAAATAAATGTAAATACTTTGTTGCATTGAACCTGATCTCCAGTGGATCACTATGGGGAGAATGTAATTAAAGCGGCAAAGAGAAAAACAATTCGCTCCATTAACAATAAAAATGCACATCTCACAATGTAATATGGTCCATAAACTGTTATTGCATGGCGAATTTTAATTGCACATTACGAATTTTAATTGCACATTACAAATTTTAATTGCGCTCTCTTAAGAAGTGCTTGACGGTGTTGTAATCTTTTGGAGCAAACATAACGGGGCTCATTTATAAACTTTGTGCAGGGCAGTTTGGTTCGCACAGTAAATATATTTGCCCTGCACATGATTACATTTATAAAGCTGAATAAGGGCAGATTTACTATGCTTGAGTGAATAGTTCGAATCCAAAAATATTCGAATTTCGAAGTAATTTTTTGGGTACTTCGACCATCGAATTGGTCAAATTCGATCGAATTTGATCGAATCGAATGATTCAAACTGATTCATTTTGAAAAAAACATTTTTTCCGATGACAGTATCCCTTTAAGAAAGATGATTTTTATATCATAACATATTTGTTGAAATATAGTGATTTAAGAGAATCTTTTCTGCATGGAAAATTCTAATATAATATATATATATATATATATATATAAATTCCAAGTCTCCCATTTTTATTTTGTGGCCTCAATTCAAACAAAGGGGCAATTCTAATCAATTTTATTATCGCCTTTCAGGAGGAAGACCATGAAACAGAAGTTACACTATACAGAATATAATATGGTTTGTCCTGCCTGTATTTATACTCAGCTTTTACACATGAACAGGAAAGCAACAAATCTTTGAGATGTTATCATTCTACTATATTCTGCGTTATAATGCCGCTCTTTGCTTTTATATTTAAACTCACATATTAGTATCATAATGGGTTTGCTTGTCTCTTCCTTTACTAACCACTAAGAAATGCTCTGAAGTAGGGATGTAG
This sequence comes from Xenopus petersii, assembly GCA_038501925.1. Classification (NCBI taxonomy): domain Eukaryota; kingdom Metazoa; phylum Chordata; class Amphibia; order Anura; family Pipidae; genus Xenopus; species Xenopus petersii. The sequence continues at coordinate 8,462,466 of CM076686.1, read as the reverse complement.
CGAACCGCCGCCGATGTGTTCGCGAACGCCGTTCGCGAACACCGGCAAAATTGGCGAACAGTTCGCGAACTGTTCGCGAACTTCGATCATCCGAAAATCGTTCGATTCGAACGATCGAAGGATTGTAATCGTTCGATCGAACGATTTTCGTTCGAGTCGAACGATCGAAGCCATTGGATCGAATGATTTCATTCGATCCAATGCTTCGATCGTTCGATTTGAACGAAAATCCTTCGATTTTAGCGCTCGAATGGTCGAATGGTCGAACGATTTTGACGCGAACGCCTATTGGCGAACGTCGCGCGACGTTCGCGAACTTGCGGCGGACGCGAACAGCCGATGTTCGCGCGAACAAGTTCGCCGGCGAACAGTCCGCGACATCCCTACTCTGAAGTATAATCAGAACAATGACTTTCTAACAGATTTGTGCCCACTTTAAGAGACGGGGTCAGATAGAGAGGAGGGTCAGATAGGAATCTTTATTAAAAGAATATATTTAGGGGGTTATTTATCAAAATCCGAATTTTTCAGTTTTTTTTTTCAAATGAAGAAGTCAAATCAAACTAAAATCCATGATTTGACCTTATTATTTAAAAAAGCAAGATTTAATCGGTTTTGGGAAATCTCAATAAATTAGAGAGAAAACCCAAATCTTACTTTTTTACTGAGGTTTTTTTCCTGAATGGCTCAATTTTTCCAGTCCAAAATTGTAGGATTTTTGGGCTAATTCCAGAGCAGACCACAGAAACTTCCAAATAGGATGGGGACGTCTCCCATTGACTTACTGTATAAACAACCTCGGCAGGTCTGACATGGTGGATTTTTGGATTCTGACATTTTGCAGCCTGGGGGTATAATAAATCTCTAAAAATTTTAGTTTGATTTTCCACTAAAAATTTGGAATCTATAGTAAAAAAAACCCTCAAATTTAGAAGCCCGCAAGTTTTACATTGCTTTTTATAACTTTCATTTCTGCATTCTTAATGGAGGAAATTTTCATGTAAAATAACCTTAATTGTTCTCTCTAATAAACAATCTTCACCAACTGAGTTTTTGCATCTCATGTGCCACAGATAAAATGTAATTATAGCAAGCATAATATACGTTGTTTCTCTATCATGATGTTGACTCTGTTTATAGTATGCCATTGCTTGAAAAATTACATAAAAACTCAATCTCCAAGATTCTTCCCAATTGGTTCAACAAACTCTTCGTTATTGGACAAGAGACTAAAAGATGTCCCTGAGTTCCCTCAGTCTTACAGCCCCATGTACATTCCCTGTCGGCAACACTGAGATGTTTCATATTTCCTCTTACAAACAATTATCCCTGAAAGAAGAGCCAAGAATTATCTCTAAATGTGGGTGCTAATCTTTTGCTGTTAAGAAATTCAGATTTTCCTTTTTCACCTTACTTGGGCAGACTTTCAAAGCTAAAGGTTTAATGAAATCAGACCCCACCACTTTTCTGTATATTTATTTCCTCTGAATCAAGCTGAGCTCCTCCATTGCAATACTCTATTTCCTCATGATTTCCTACTTTGAGGGAGTTGGGTAATAAAACCATTGTGCCTCTATATTTCTTAATGTTCAACCTAATGAATAGAAATATTGTTGCATCTTTTCCTTTCCCTTAATTCTTATGGGCATTGTGATCAGGGACAGAAATAAGGGAGATGGAGGAGGCATGTGCTTAGTGTGTAACTGGGTGAGTAGGTGCTTGGTTTCTGCTGCCTTCTCTACTCCATCCCCCAAGCAGTGTATGCATCAGAGAGGGTACATGAGGGCGCAGGTGGGTGAGAGAGTATGTTGGGGAGTGGAAAATGAATATTTTTGTGGTTTGTGAGCAGAAGAGGGAGAGAGTGAATGAGAAAAGGTGCTGCGAGTTGGAAGAAGCAAAGTGTTGGTGGTTACTGAGCAGGAAAAGTATGAGGTTGTTGGTAGGGAGCAGGGCTTGTTTTTTAGTAGTACCATTTTGACCTCGTGTAAGACAAAACTCAGTAAAGGAAAACCTTTAGTAATAGTCAGGCAATTTATTCATACATAATACAACATAACAGTTTTGTCTGGGTAAGCTGTTGGAGTAACACACAGAATGTCAGCCAAGGACTTACCAAAGACCCACCTCTTGGTCCAAGCCTTATATAACTTTCAGAAGGCATTTATAGTAATTGTGACAAGGGGTTCACGGAAATATCATACATGGTCTGGCGAGGAGACTTACTGGCATATATATTTATACATTCCTGTAAGATGTGCAGTTTTGCAACATAAGAGTTTCCTGGTTCCAACTGTCCACAGCCTCGTAAATATCTCTTGGCTAAACATAGCCATTGTGGTACAGACAGCTATTGAGCAACACTTCTTCAAAAGGGCAAACGAGATATGCTGACACTATGCTGACACTCTTCTAAGTAACAGAGTGGAGATCATTTATTTGTATATTTGTATTTGCCTACTATAAGTTATATGAGTGACCATTGTCCACAGTTGACCATTAGGCCTTATAGTCCATCCTGCCTTGGGCCCTATAGCGTTATGGCGTCATAGAGGGCGGGGGTGACAACTATCAACCCTCTGACACTAGCCATTCGTCCGTCTTAGGAATTAGACCGTTCCAGATATATTTTATAACAGGTTGTGTGCAAAATGTTTTAGCATCTACCTACATTTTACTAAATATATATTTAATTGTGAAATATTTCAATATGAATTCAGGAAATAATACACAGGGGCTATTTCCAACCCATGCAGATTACAGGTATTGTACCTGCCTTTTAAGTGGCAGCCAAGGTTTGCAGGAAGCAGGGCTTGTAATGGGTCTAAGAACTGGAAAAGTAGCCACAGGGGAAGAAGAAGTTTGTTGATTGTTACCTGTCAACTCACCCGATTTACCCGGGAGTTACTTGGTTTGGACTCCTTCAGTGTCGGATTGGGGTGTCCGGGGCCCACCAGGGCTGCAAGTGCCACCAACCTCCCCACAAAGCAACACCACTGGCCCGTTGGTCAGCAGGGGCCCCACGAGGGCATGTGCCCACCAGGTTTTTTTCTGACCCTAGACCCGTTACTGTCTGCAAAATTGTTCTGCAAGTACATCAGCTTGTAAAGCTCCAGGGTTGACTTCATGTACATGTATAGTGGAGAGTGAAGAAGGCCAAGTATTGCTTTAGAGCTGTTAGTGCTAGCATGATTTCACATGTCAATAACACTTCCTCTCCAAAAGTTTTTGAAATTTTATGCTGCTTCATTTTAGGGTCAATTCCTGTGGGGTTTACCAAGAAAAATCATATGTTGTTTATTTCAGAACAAACTACGCTTTGTATATTTGCCTTTGTGTAATTCCACTTCTCTAACAATATACGAAAACATCTTCATATAGGGACATATATTAGAAACAAACAGTTATCTTATTCATAAAAATACTATTGATTTGGAAAGTCCCATGTCTCCCAAATATGCCAGTACCAAAGATGTATAGTTATTGACATTGCTGACTCGTAAAAAAAACCCTCACATCAGTACTCTACTACATTTCCAAAGTACTACTCTCGGTATTGGCATACTTTATAGATAATTACTACTATATAGACATATAAACTTGCAGAGAGGCATGACATAGAGACTGACAGAGAGGCATGACATAGAGACTGACAGAGAGGCATGACATAGAGACTGACAGAGAGGCATGACATAGAGACTGACAGAGAGGCATGACATAGAGACAGACAGAGAGGCATGACATAGAGACTGACAGAGAGGCATGACATAGAGACAGACAGAGAGGCATGACATAGAGACTGACAGAGAGGCATGACATAGAGACTGACAGAGAGGCATGACATAGAGACTGACAGAGAGGCATGACATAGAGACTGACAGAGAGGCATGACATAGAGACTGACAGAGAGGCATGACATAGAGACTGACAGAGAGGCATGACATAGAGACTGACAGAGAGGCATGACATAAAGACGGACAGAGAGGCATGACATAGAGACTGACAGAGAGGCAGTGATAAGTCGTATCCTGCAAGAAAAAGCTGCTGTTGAACTTAAAGGAGAACTAAACACGAAAAATGAATATGTCCAGAAATACCATATTTCACTTATTGCACTAACATAAAGTTTGAGCTTGTCAATAGCAGCAATGATCCAGGACTTCAAACTTGTCACAGGGGGTCACCATCTTGGAAAGTGTCTGTGACACTCACATGCTCAGTGGGCTCTGATTGGCTGTTGAGAAGCTAAGCTTAGGGCTCGTCACTAATTATCCAGCAGAAAATGAGCTTCCCTGGCTGTAATATAAGCTGATGCTACAGGTTTGCTGATTATTAAATTCTGATGCTAATTGCACTGGTTTCTGTGCTGCCATGTAGTAATTATCTGTATTAATTACTAATCAGCCTTATATTGTGACATTTCTATTCTATGTGTACTGTATATTGTGAGTGGCTCCCTAAGCTCAGTAAGTGACAGCAGCACAGAGCATGTGCAGTGAATCAGCAGAAAAGAAGATGGGGAGCTACTGGGGCATCTTTGGAGACACAGATCTTTACTGCTACAGGGCAGAAGCACAAAACATAATGTACAACGTTTCTAGCTACTTCTTTAATTAAGCTTTGTGTCTCCTTCAAAGGGGAAGTAAGGTATAATAGTGGGGACTTTATGTCTACCCATCTACCCAGTTCACTGCAAGACATAATAATGTGTATAAAAGTGGGATTTGGTGGAGAGTGTCAAAACTGGGTAAACATGCCCCTCAAAGGCAGCAGAAGTTAGTTGTCCCAGAAAAACAGGATTGGTTTGTGCATTAAATGCCACACATTTCCATAGGATCACACCTTTGGGTAGTTATAGTGAGAAGATGTAGCATTATGCTCTGCTTATGCTTTGTTTCCTTTTGTGATCCGTTCCTACTCTATCTGAAGTACAAAGGACTGTGCATTGGTTTCATACTTTGTGTACAGGTATGGGACCTGTTATCCAAAATGCCCAGGACCTGGGGTATTCCGGATATTCGAAATTCGACCATTGATAAATGGGCCCCCCCCCATGTTACTTTTTTGGATTTTAATTGCTGTTATAAATTTACCAAGACGCCTTTGTCTCATGCCTATGTAGAGACTCAGTAGAGACGCTTTCTGGAATATACCAAAAATATTGTTTCAGGCAAAATACTGTTGAATTGTAACTCCAATTCAATTTACTAAAAATCGTATTGTTTTTTTTTTTCACCAATCAGTTTTTTTCTCTAAACCTCTAAAAACTGGAGATTTATTAAGTATAAAAACCCCAAAAAAACTCTAATACAAAACTTCTCCAAATAAAAGCAGTTGAGGACCCATACAAGTCAATGGGAGCTGCCCTGATCCAATTGGACCTTTTTTTCACCAATTTACTAAAAATCGTATTGTTTTTTTTCACCAATCAGTTTTTTTCTCTTAACCTCTAAAAACTGGAGATTTATTAAGTATAAAAACCCCAAAAAAACTCTAATACAAAACTTCTCCAAATAAAAGCAGTTGAGGACCCATACAAGCCAATGGGAGCTGCCCTGATCCAATTAGACCTTTTTACCACTATCCATTAGTTTTAGAGGTTTTCATATATTTTTTTTTCATTTACGCTTTTTATGATGGGATCTTTTAATAACTTTTGTGGTTTTAGAAAACTAGAGTTTAATCTTGCTTTCAAAAAGCTCCAGTACCACTAAAATTCAATGTTTAATAAATAGCCTCCAACTCTTCACCCATCTGTGCAAGTGGCAATGACTTTTTAAACATTAATGGCTGTTCTTCTTCTATTTTGCATACAGTGAGGCTCATTTATGATCACAGGTGACAGTGCAAAGCACTCACTAAAGGTATAACCAAAGGAAGCATAACCAAAAGGTATAACCAAAGGAAGCAAAGGAAAAATTCACGAAAATTCACGAAACGCCGCCAGCGTCTCTTTTTGGACGCCCATCAATAGTTACTATGGGTTACTGCTCCCGGGCGAACTTAATGCCTTTTTTTACATAGCCCCCTAAATCTAATAATCATGTATAATGGTGCATCATGCACAAATGCAATGGGTGACATTTAGGGGCAGATTTACTAAGTGAATTTTCGAAGTTAAAAAAGTTTGAATTTAATTTTCATTTCATTTTTTGGGTACTTCGACCATCGAATAGGATACTATGACTTCGAATTTACTTCGACTTTGATTTGAAGTAAAAATCGTTTGAATATTCGACCATTCGATAATCAAGTACTGTCTCTTTAAAAAAAACTTCGACTTCATACTTCACCAAATTAAAGCAAACGAAGTGCAATGTTAGCCTATGGGGACCATCCACGGCACTTTTCTAAGTTTTTTTTGATCGAATAGAAATCCTTTGATCGATCGATAAAAATCATTCGAATCCTTCGATTCAAACTATTTAATTGTACGATCGTACGATTTCTATTCGATCGTTTGAATAGGCTAAAAATCCTTCGACTTTGATGTTCGAAGTCGAAGGATTTCAATTCGAGGGTGGAATTTCAACGTTTTTTTAACTTCGAAATTCGACCCTTAGTAAATCTGCCCCTTAGAGTGTAGCTGCTTTTATGCTGGAAATTTCCATGTACTTGCAGTGAGATGAAGAAAGAGAGCTGAGCCAGTTCAGGTCGTACATATATATCTCACAGCAATAAGAAGTGTCTAGTAGAACAGTATTTTACATTCGACTAAAACTGTCCATTTATTTGTTCTTGCCTTTATTTTCTGCATTACACATGATATTATTATTATAGGCAGCTTCCAAATTGCTCCATTTGATGCTTTATTGATTTATCTGTCAGGTTTCTTAGGTTAACCATAACGTCTGGGAAGAAACATCAGCTTTTTCATATCTATTATCTTACCTCCCTTTTGATAACCCTGCCATATCATATTAAACATCTGGGCCAGTAGGCTAACTGACAGTTGGGAGGCAGGTTCTGTCACTCAAGCTGGGTTTAATCCATGAAAGTGCCGGATTCTATGGCAGGATCCCACCACTCCCAGCCCAGCGTAACCTATGGTAGTGCAGCCTTAGTATCGGGACGAGTAAATACCGTTGGGCTGCGGGCAGCTTAGGGGCAGCTCGGGTGCAAAAGATCAGTGCAAAAACTAACAATACTGACACTTCACAGTTATAGGAACATCTCAGTAGCACTTTAACTCAGAAGAAAGAAATAGGAAGAGGGAAGCAACTATGTTTAGGATATTATCATTTGTGCAGTGGCTTCTGTTTAAAGGAAGTTGATATAAATAAAGGAAGTATATAAATATATATATACATGTATAAATACAATACAATTCTGCATAAAATTGTATAATTTTCTTGTTTGGGGGGATAGACGTATTAGGGCAGTAATCACCAACCAGTGAGCAACATGTTGCTCCCCAACCCCTTGGATGTTGTTCCCAGTGGCCTCAAAGCAGGAGATTATTTTTGAATTCCAGACTTGGAGACAAGTTTTGGTTGTATAAAAACCAGGTGTACTGCCAAACAGAGCCTCAATGTAGGTTGATAATCCACATAGGGGCTACTAAATGGCCCTTATTTGGCATCCCAGGAACATTTTTCATGCTTGTGTTGCTCCCCAACTCCTTTTACTTCTGAATGTTGCTCACGGCTTCAAAACTTTGGGGATCCCTGTGTTAGGGCATAGGTAAGTTTCTCTTACCAGCATTCTTAAGCCATAGACTCTCAAAAAGCACTCGAAATAGCACTCGAAAGTTGACAGAACAAGATCAGAAGATGTGGACAACTTTGAACCATTACTCTTACAAGGCTGCTTGGCTTGGGGGTCATTAATCAACATTGGGCAAATTTGCACCGGCACAATAAGTCCATTTTTTTCTTTCATTGTTCTATCTGCAACTTGCTCAAAAACGCTTATCACTGATCAGTTGCTATGGGTTACTGCCCATGTGCAAATTTGACCTGTGTTGATAAAGCAACACTAAGGCGGTTATGCAATATCAAGAGCACAGCTTGCTTCACTGCTTATCAACCATAGCAGCCTATCAGCAGGTAGCATTTACTGGTCACCTGTTAAAAAGGAAGCATCTTATTGGTTGCTATTGGTTACTGCTCCTGGGCAAACGTTATGCCTTTTATTACATACAGTAAATAAGCCCTGTGTCCCTTGACATGATTGTACTCGATGTCAATAGATGACTGCCATGAGCGCTTTTCCTTTGATGCTCTGATAGGTTAGATAGCTTACCAAAGAATATGGCACTGGTTGGGGTTTAAATCTACATAGAAAAACAATTAACACAATTCAAGCATTGATGATGGTTTTGTACAATAACAAACTAATTCCTACTCCTTCCCTCCCAATGGGGAGAGCCTTGTAATGTATTTGTCGCAAATAGAAGGCTAAATGATACATTAGATGGTACAGGTATGGGATCAGTTATCCGGAAACACGTTATCCAGAAAGATCCAAATTCTATGTTCCATAGACTCAATTTTATTCAAATAATCCACATTTAAAAAAAATGATTTAATTTGTCTCTGTAATAATAAAACAGTATCTTGTATTAGCGATGGGTGAATTTTTTGAGTTTCGATGAAAAATTAGTGAATTTCCCGTGAAATTCGCAAAATGGTGAAAAATTTGCGAAACTCGAAAAACATTTGATGCCAGTGACAATTTTGATGGTGGCGACAATTTGACCCGCGCACCAAGGTCCACAGTGAGCTAATGCAAGGCACGACCCAAAAAGGGCAGTGGGGGGGGTTCTTATAGGGAACCCCTTAACCATTCGGGAGCCCCCTTACATGAGGTACCAGGGGTTCATATTGACTCTGTTAGGCAGATGATGGACTGCCGGTACTGACAGTCAATTAAGAGGCCCAAGAGGACATTTGGTTGTTACGGTCATCTGGAACCAGTCCCAGCAGGAACAAGCTCTGTGGTGCGGTTGGCTAAAGCGCTGGTCGTCTCAAATGTTCTATTTCAAGCTATCTACAGAAACCTATCTGTGTTAAAAAATTTACCAAGGTCCACTGAGAGCTGATGCAAGGCACAACCAAAAAGTGCAGTGGGGGGGGGAGTTCTTATAGGGAACCACTTGACCAATCGAGAGACTTGAAAAAAAAGCAGAGGAACGGCTTGAGACTGTCACGGTCGGCATCCTAAATTCAGAACTAATGCTAAGCACCCTGTTCTCGGCCCTTGCTCTACCTTTAACAGTCGCCTTTCAAGTCTTAATAAGAGAGGTGCCAAGCAAAGGGTTCTGAACAAGCAAAGGGGCACCACCGTAAAGCAAAGTCTTTGGACAGAAGGTCACAGTAAAGAGCGTAGACAGATTGCATAGTCAAATCAGGCTGGGTCGGGCAGGCAGAGTACAATCAGAGTCAGACAGGCAGAGGTCAAAACCAAGATATCAATAGAGAAGAGTCAAGGCAGGCACGGGTCAGGATACTGATGTCAAAATAAACTGTTTACCAGGCAGGGGTCAGGAACACAGAAGTCAGGATAGTCAGGATAGTCCACTCTGGACCCACCAACCTCCTCAGGTGAAATCTCTCAGAAAATGGTCATATGGTACAATGGTCATACTTTGACACAGGAAGGGGAACTTATTTCCCAACTTTGGTAAGGACCCCCTTAGCTGTCAAGACTACTAGGCTGCTAGACTAAACTAGGGCCCACTTAGCTGACCAAACCTTTGGGCTGCTAAGATAGCTAGCCCTACTCTTATCTATCACACCTAGTGTGACCTATAACAGAGTATATCTTACACGTACTGTATGTGTAGTCCAGCAACAGAGTACATTGTGGTTGAGAAACAGTTCCCCTGTATGAGAAAGCCCTGCAAAAGAACCTATTATTTGTAGCTTCAGGCTATTTTTTCACGGGGTTAGGATTGGTGGACGATAACTGGAAACAAACCCAAACAAATCTTCTGAAATCCTTATCTGAGTTTACACAATCACAGAGATGGTGTAAAAGCAAAGCACAAGGTCTGTGCTAATTCACTCACAGAGAGGAAGAGTAGGAACCTACACAGACCTACATACTGGGACACAATGTCTTTCTTGGGATCTTTCTATGTATTTGCCTCCATCCTGTGCTGTGTTGTGGTGGGAGCCCAGCGAACAGGTAACATAATATATTATAATACTATTGTGTATCAGTTGGCCATGCATAACAGGACTTTTTTAATGTGGCAGTACAACTAACAAATATAGACTGGGCAACGCTGATATAAACTGCAACTGTCTCTGAATTGCCCTACTGTCACCATCATCCATAACCATTTCTGTCTTGCTCCACTGTCTTGGTCTTGCCATTCCATCACACCTCATCCTTCTGCCACCATCTTACTTTTCCCCAATCTTATTTATTGTCACTATTCCTACTTCCCCTGCTGTCTCCATCTTGCCTGACACTACTGCTATCTCACACTCTTCCTACCTACAACTGCTGCTCTGTGGGGCTATGACCATTGACCCTATACTTTGCACCAAATCTTTAGCCATGGGTACAACTACCAGGGTGAATGTCCCCAGGACTGGAGCCAACAAAGTAAAACAAATACAAGTGCTTAAGTACAAGGTGGGACAAATTGAAGAATTGTGAAACCTGTGGTTATTCAGAGGGGGTATAATTCAGAGAAACCAGGAAAGGGATGGAGGGATACACTTGGTACTAAACCAGCAGGTACAAGATTGTTCATGTTTTTCCTAAACATATGTGTCCTTGTGTAGATTTAGCCTAAGAGTAAGTGCCCATCCTTGGCACAAAATGCGTTAGGCTAAAGCATGTCCTAATAAAGATTTTTCATTATTATATAATATCTCCTGATTTTTTGCTAATAGATTTAGCTGTAGTTACAAATGAGGTGCTAATCTCCCCAAATAAGGCTCGGTCAGTATGGTATGTTGGTATATGGCAGGGATCCCCAACCTTTTCAACCCGTGAGCAACATTCAGAAGTAAAAGGAGTTGGGGAGCAACACTAGCATGAAAACTTTTCTTGGGGTGCCAAATAAGTGCTGTGATTGGCCATTTGGTAGCCCCTATGTGGATTGTCAGCCTACATTAAGGCTCTGTTTGTCAGTACATCTGGTTTTTACACAACCAAAACTTGCCTCCAAGCCTGGAACTCAAAAATAAGCCCCTGCTTTGAGGCCACTGGGAGCAACATCCAAGGGATTGGAGAGCAACATGTTGCTCACGAGCTACTGGTTGGGGACCCCTGGTATATGGTAAAACACAGAGGCAAAAAAGAGTATGGGAGCAACAAAGAAGTAAGAGAAATGAGGGGAAATTGTTGGAAGAGAAGGGTTATTAAATGGTTTGCTCTCTATAGAAACATAAAAGAGTGAGTATAAACAAGCACAATGAATTGTAAGCTGCTCTGCACATAAGTTGAATACAATGTTGGTCGTGTTTGTGTAGCCCAACTGTGTGATGAACCTGAGCTGCAGAATGGAGAGTTCCGCTACTGGTACTCATTCTCGTTATCTACATTGAAAGTGATTGAGTATATCTGCCATGAACATTATGTGCCACTCAACAAGACCAATGAAAGTGAAACGTATGGTGTAGCCAAATGCACTGAGAATGGATGGGACCCACGGCCCAAGTGTTTGGGTAAGTTCTGAATCTAAACCCCTAGTAACAATCAGACCTTAGAAATCACACATTTGATACTGTAAGGAATTGTTTGTCTTCTAGAGAAGAATACAGTAAGTATCTGATGTTGCCTGTCCCACTGTGTCAGTACAATATGGTCTACATACTCTATATAGTGAAACTTTCACATTGTCTTAAAAAAGCCCTAACTATTAAAGATTTTTGTGTTAAAACGATTTTTTTTTTACCATTTGGTGGGCATGCCACATTTGTTTTAGGGTGGGCTCATGTCTAGGACATTAGAGGATCTCTTTTGTCTTTATTTTGCTTCCTTGGACATGTGTAATAATAAGTGGCCACTTCAAGCATTTGCACCAACATCTCTAATAAAGACATCTATTTGATTTTATTTATTGACCTAGAAGGTATCTGAATCATGGAGCACCAGGCAGCCAAAGGGTCCTTTAAAAAGTATCCAATTTTATTGAAAATTAGCCCCACGCTCAACGCGTTTCGTGGGCTCATGCCACTTCCTCAGAAGCATAGAACACGGCCTCTCCCAACCCTCTAAATAGAGGCAACCCACATCTGCCTAAAAACATGAACCCCTCACTTATCATATAGAAATCGTGAGTCTGCCACACTTAGCAATTAATACATAAATATATAAATACGTCAATACAAACCCCATATCACTGCAATCGATCAAACCCTCATAGACATAAATATATCTTAGGAATAATAGAGGCACTTTAGTAGAAAAAGAGTACATGATGCATATGATGAATAGGTATAAATATCTAAGAGCCATAAAATATATAAATCTCAATTTATAATATCATACAAAGAAAACGTAATCAAATATATAATTAGTTCATTAGTATTATGCTCCCAGCAGATTAACATATTAGAAAACCAAGGACACTGATCAACTCAATCACAAAAACGGGAAATCTCCCAATCTCTGTTAAAACTCTGTGGTTTTTAATTGGTATATCCAAAAGGGCTCAGTTTAGCAAATTGTCTATCATAGGGCAGTTGGTAATTACAGTGATCCTTTCTGTGCTTTGACTTTTGCTCCATTTAAATGAAAGCAAATACCATGGGGGGATGTTAGTTTACTCAAGCAAAGACCTTTGGCACATCCGAAATTCAGGAGAAATTTGTCAGGTGCTCCAAAAACCTGCTCTTAGTTCTGTGTGTGTAATTAATCACTGTGTTTGCTTATGTCCTGTATAATAAAATCACTCCCTGTTTATTTATTCAGGAAAGTCATGTAGCAGGCCACCGGTAGAGGAAAATGGATATATTATAGAATTAAAGGATAATTACACAGATGGGGAAAGTGCAAAGTACGTGTGCAATGTTGGCTATGAAGTGGCTGAACACAATGAAGCACAGTGTCTAAATGGCCAGTGGATTAATATTCCTACATGTGTGTGTAAGTACTCACTCTACGTGATTCTTGCGTTCCTGTCTCTGGAGGTGGTTTCAGTCCAGGGGCAGATTCTGAACTGTTACAATTTGCTCCATTAGTTGAACTATTTCTCAGCAGTATCTGTGGAATTTTAGCAACACTATTGTATGAATTCTAACAGCCTCCTTTAGGGTAGAGGCAGACGAGCAGATTCGGGGAGATTTAGTCACCTGGCGACTAATCGCCTCTTCTGCGGGGTGACAATCTCCCGAACTGCCTTCTTCCTGCCTTCCGCCTGCTTGAATGAGAAAACGCCAGCGCAATGCACTCGCTGTGCTTCAATTTCTGAATCACACTTCGGGCAATTTCGGAAATCAAAGCGCCGCAAGTGCATTGCACTGACGTTTTCTCATTCAAGCAGGCGGAAAAAAGGCAGTTCGGGGAGATTGTCGCCCCGCAGAAGAGGGGATTAGTCGCCAGGCACTAAATCTTCCCGAATCTGCCCTTAGCCTTAATGAAACTCAGGGATTCTGTTCAGCAGACAAAGATTAAAACAATGGATCAACTAAATGTATCAATGTAAAGCAGTTTAAAGAGTCGCCGACCCCCCCTACCTCCCAGAGCTGCTTCAGAAAGACATAAGAAGGTGAAAAATGAAACTTTAAACTTCACAAAAAGATAATAGCAAGTCATTGGGAAAACGTCTTTATTTCTGCTGAACCGTCTGAAACCAACTGAACTGAAAAAATTAAAAGTTAATCAACCCCTTGAAAGCTCTAAAATCACTGAATCCATTAAAGAGATATCAATTAGTGATGGGTGAATTTGTTCCATTTCGCTTTGCCGAAAGATTCGTGAATCTCCTGTGAAATTTGCGAAATGGCAAAAATTCGTAAATGCGAATTTTGACACCGGCATCAATTCAACGTGCCACCTATTTTGTCCAATTGCATTATAGTCAACGTTAAATTTTTGCCGGTGTCCAAATTATTGCCAATGGCAACATTTTTATGGTTGTGGTGAATTTTCCCTGGCAAATTTTCGTGGCAGTTTCACGGATTTATTGAAAATTCGCTGTGAATTTCACGCCTGGCAAATAAATTTGCCAATCGCTAATGTTTAGCCTTATATGAAGCGGAGCAAATTTCCTGCTCACATAATTACAAATGTTATTTATAAATTCCTGCTTTAAAATCTGCATCTTTGTTCTGTGTTATTCTCTGCATTGCTGATCCTGTACCATTGGAACAATGTTGAACTAGGATAGTGCAGATTTATGTATATGGTTAATTATTTACATTTAATCCGTTACCACCGCCATTTCGCTACATTTCCTACTCACAAGCCGGTAATTTGATATATTGCCCGTTAGCAGATCTCACTCTCCTCCTGGGTCAGCTCTTGTGCCCCAATGGAGAGAAATCCAAATCCAAAATAGTGTAAAACCATTTGTTAAGTTTAATAAAGTTTAATAAAAAAACTTTAAAAACAAATTGCACTTACTTTTGGTTGTTTGAAGTCAATCACACATAAATGCATAAATCTCACAGGCTGTTAGCTCCTGTTTGCTCCTGAGGAAGCCGATTGGCTCGGTAAAATGTGTCAGGCAGGAAGTGACGTCACAGTTGATCTTAGGGAAAGCCACGAGGTCAATACACACATGGGCAGGGTCCCCCTAACGGAGCTAGCAGCCTGTGAGATTTATGCATTTATGTGTGATTGATTTCAATTAGGGATGCACTGAATTCACTTTTTGGGATTGGAATCCTTCATGAAAGATTCTTCAGAATGCCAAACCGAATCCTTATTTAAATATACAAATTATTTTTACTTCCCTGTTTTGTGACAAAAAGTCATGCGATTTCCCTTCCCATGCCTAATTTACATATGCAAATTAGGGGTTGGATTTGGTTTGGCCATGCACAAGGGTTTGGCTGAATCCTGCTTAAAAAAGCTGAATCCTGGCCAAATCCCAAACCGAATCCTGGATTTGGTTTGTCCCTACTTCAAATAACCAAATGTGAATGCAATTTGTTTTGTTTGAAGTCAATCACACATAAATGCATAAATCTAACAGGCTGTTAGCTTCTGAGGAAGTGACATCACACTTGATCTCAGGGAAAGCCACGAGGGGAATACACACACCGGCAGGGCCCCCCAAAAGGAGCTAACAGCCTGTGAGATTTATGCATTTATGTGTGATTGACATCAATCTAGGGATGCACCGAATCCCAAAATCCTTCATGAAAGTTTCGGCAGAATACCGAACCAAATCCTAATTTGCATATGCAAATTAGGTGGCGGAAAAAGTGGGAAATTCGTTTTTTACTTCCTTGTTTTGTGACAAAAAGTCACGTGATTTCCCTTCTCACACCTAATTTACATATGCAAATTAGGATTCCGATTCGGTTCGGCCATGCAAAAGGATTTGGCCGAATCCTGCTGAAAAAGGCCGAATCCTGGCCGAATCCCGAACGGATCCTGGATTCAGTGAATCCCTACTTCAAACAACCAAATGTGAGTGCAATTTATTTTTAACGTATTTTAATTGAGACTGACCCCTCTACTCTTTCCCATGTGAGTATTGGTCTGATTTCTGGTAAACCAAACATTTATTTGACATTATAACAAATACGATCTTCTTTCATTTTGATTTCTAAATACTTCTATCCCATAATCCTCTGTTGTTCCCTTTGCCCTATAGCTGTCATTTGTGGACCTGCGCCAATTGTAGGGAACGCACGGCTTGTTTCTGAGAAGGCTACTTACCAATCTTTGGAGAAAGCAACGTATGAATGTGACAGCGGTTTTGTTTTTCACGCAAATAAAGAAGCTCTTTGTAAAAAGGGTCAGTGGATTGAAATCCCAGAATGCAGAAGTAAGTCTCCATCCAGAATGGTAATCGCTCCCCCCTCCTGTGAGCAAAATATCTAAATCAGTGTCCTTGTGTTTCAGAACAAGGGGCGAGCTGCGGGCCCCCTCCAGTGGTGCAGGCTGGAGACACCCTAATGCCCACACAGGCAACCAATAGACATGGCTCAGTAGCCCCCTATAAGTGTGCAAATTATTATGTGCTTGAAGGAAATCCCCAAGTTACGTGCAGAAATGGAAAATGGGACGACCCTCCAGTTTGTATAGGTGAGTGCAGTTTCACTTGGTTAAATATCTGCATTCATTTTCTATCTCATAGAAATATTACGATTATGATTAGTTATTATCCTCTTGCTTTGTTTTCCTCAACTTTTATAATCCCTGCCTGCAGTTTGTGTATTTTGCTGTTCTTCATGCTGTCCGCTCAGGACTCTTTATTATAGGGTTATATAATAAAAGTCACTAAGTTTGCCCAGGGGCAGTAACCCACAGCAGCCAATCAGCAGGTAGAATTTACTAGTCACCTGTTTAAAGGAAAGCATCTCATTGGTTGCCATGGGATACTGCTCCTGGGCAAACTTAGTGCATTATATATGGGGGTTAGTGCCTTAACTTCCATATAAATCACTGGTGGAGAAGAGGTGGAATGGTCCATAGTCATTGGGAATGTGGTTGGCCAGAAAGAACTAAAAACAGATTAATTTAGGCATCACTGTAATAAGAACAACTTTGGTAATATCCTGCGGAGTGGGATACCATGAGACCACTTCATGCAATAAAGCTATATATTTATATATATATATATATATATATAAAGTAGAGGGAGTGGAGTGCACAACCATAAGGAAAAATCGATACCTGGGTGCTAGTCTATGGATATATAGAACAATACTGCACAGAATGACAGCACTCCAAGGAAAATCACAGCGAATCGATATTGCTAAAGTGAAGGTCTTTATTGAAGATCCAACGTTTCGGTTCCTTACTGGAACCTTCGTCAGGGATAATAACACACAGTGCACAAACAAACAAACATTTATAGCCCAGAAAATGGCGCCAAAGGGGCTGTCTTAGAGCACCCATCAATCATCATTAACTGTACAATCAAAAAAAACACAGCAACGCATTAGTATCAAAACTAGAGCAATGGGTATATTATGTAGGGATGAACCTGCAAGCGTACGACTGACCCCCAGAGAATGTTGGGCAACAAGGAAATGTACAGTGAGAACCTGTCCTTCGTGCAGTATCAATGGGTCGGAAGTCAATACTTCCGTGGAACTGCAGAGCGGAGAGACGCTCGCTGCGTTGCTAGGCAACACGCCTAGTGTTAGCGTCTCATAGCGCCAGCGTGGGTAGCAACCGATCAAAGCTCACTGTCACTCCCACCCATAGAGGTGGAGTAAGCCAGGCATCCCGTACTAAGCGGGGACACAGGTGGACCACGCTACGGACCCCAGTCGCACCCGGCCGGGACCCGTCGCAGTCCACCCACATCACCGCCGCCAATGGCGACGGGCTAAGCGAGGGCATTATGCGTGTAAGCGGCACTTACGGATACTCCTGCCATATGAGGTGGAGTATAGTTAGAACCTAGTCTCGGGTGGGGCTATAGTACAGGCCGGATCATGCTGCACAACCTAGTCGCTTCCGACCGGGCCACACAGCAGTCCGGCCGTGCCCCCACCGTCACAGACTACAGGCAATGTGCAATCGTGCTTTACAGGATAGCTAAGATATGGTGCCAATTATACGTGTAGCGCAGATATCCTGCTCCTGAGATCGCTACCCACATACTGCACTAGGTAAAACACTGTAAGAAAAGTCATTATAACCTATAGGGGGTTAGTGATATGCTCATACCAGGATAGCATTGCATAAAGACATTATTCTACCCATTGTCGCTGATGTAAAAATGGTTAGTGTGTCAAAATAATCTGTGTTGTTACAGTATCAAATCTAAAGGGCTTACATGCTGCAACAGTAGTATCAACAGGGAAAATTAAACGTTACAATAAAATGGCATCTGGAAAAAGGAATATTAGTTACAATGTATACTTGTATCAGGGGTTTACAGAAAACAACCTAAGGGTAGAGTCTCATTAAGACCACGGGGGGAGAGAGTGTCCAGTCTATGTATCCAGCGGGATTCTCTTCTCAGGAGTGCTTGGTCCCTATCACCCCCTCTTGACAGGGGTGGCTGTTGATCGATAGCCATACAGCAAAAAGTTGGAGGTGGATGACCTGTTGTCAGGAAATGTTTAGCCACTGGTTGTGTGGCTTTGTTGTCCTTGAACGCTTTACTTATGGCCGATCTATGGTTAGCGATTCTTTCTCGTAATGTGGTGCTTGTCTTGCCCACATAATATAGTCCACAAGGGCAAATTATGATATACACCACAAATGTGGAGGTACAGCTTAGTCTGTATCTAATCTTATATCGTTTCCCACGATGTGGGTGAGGGAAATCCGCTCCAGTCAGTAAGCATCTACATGTGACACAGTCCGGACACCTATAGCATCCCAATTTGGTATTTTTAGATAACCAGTCAGTGTCTTTCTTAGCCACTGAGGAGAAATCCGTGCGTACTAACAGGTTTCTCAAACTTTTGTCCCTTCTGTAACCCAGCATAGGTCTGGGTATTTTGTGTAGGGAAAGAGAATCATCCATGTTTAACATAGGCCAATGTTTGTTGATACACTTGGAAACTTGATAGGATGCAGACGAATATGTGGTGGTGAAGATCAGGGGAGCCGTCGTTTGTTGGGGCTTCTTTTTCCCAAGGAGGAGGTCACTTTGGGTGTGTTGTAGTGCCCTATTTAACTGTGTGTATAAGATCTTTTCAGAATATCCCCTCTCCACAAATCGGAGGAACATTTCCCGTAGTTGTACTTCAGCTGTTTCTTTTGTGCTATTGTTGCGTATGGCCCTTAGGAATTGTGAATATGGAATACCCCTGATCGTTGCTGGAGGGTGGTTGCTGGCCGCATGTAATATCGAATTCCTGTCTGTGGGTTTTCTGTAGAGTCTGGTTTCGATCTTTCCGTCGACCAGGTAGATGTTTAGATCCAAAAAGTCAATACTTGCCCGATCATGATTGAGGGTCAGTTTAATCGGTGTATCCAAATCATTAAGATGCCGATGAAAAGCAAGTAATTCTGGCTCTGAATCAGTCCATATAAAGAAGAGGTCGTCTATATAGCGAAAGTAGGTGAGAATAGATTGTCCCACAAGGGGGTCTATGTGTGCAGCTTCAAATTCCAGCATAAAGAGATTGGCATATGAAGGGGCAAGGGCACTGCCCATTGCGGTCCCAGCAATTTGTAGATAGTACGATTTTTCGAATCTAAAAAAGTTCCTTGTAAGGGTGAGTTCCAGTAGATGGAGTAAAAATTCAATGGGTACTTCACCTGGTGGTGAGGATATTAGGGCCCTCTTACATGCTTGTATGCCTTGTTCATGGGGTATAATGGTGTAAAGACTTTTCACGTCCATTGTGGCAAGAATACAATTGTCAGGCATATTACCTAGGTCCTTAAGTCTCCGTATCACGTGACTGGAATCCTGTGTGTAGGAAGGCATATGATGTACAAGAGGTTGTAGGAAGTGGTCAATGAAAGTGGATACAGGTTGGTATAGTGAACCCACCGCTGAGATTATGGGGCGACCCGGAGGAGCGGATAGCGACTTATGTACTTTGGGGAGTGTATAGATGATCGGCGTACGGGGATAGGCAGTGGTTAGATATCCCTGTGTGTTTTGATCAATCCAGCCAGCGTTTCTGGCCAAAAGAAGGACTTCGTCTATTTCCCTTTTAAATTTGGTTGTGGGATCCCCCTGTAGCATTTTGTACGTCCTTTGGTCCGCCAGTTGGCCCAATATTTCTTCCTTGTAATAGGCATAATCTAATAGGACTATGGCACCACCCTTGTCTGCAGGTCTTATGACTAAAGAGTCATCTGATTTCAGTGTCTTTATAGCCAATCGCTCGGCGGAGTCGAGGTTGTTGTGTGTAGTCAGGTTAGCTGTGGTGTTTTTAATTTCATTATTAAGAATAGTTCCGAAGGTTCTAATGGAAGCTGGAGTATTGATAGGTTCAAAGGTGCTTTTGCTTTTAAACTTCGACGTCCTAGTGTCTACAGAGTCCTTAAAATGTTCCCTCAATTTCAATTTTCTCTGGAACCTATATGCATCAATTAGTAGGTCCATGGTGTCAGGGGTGTTGGTGGGGACAAAGGATAACCCTTTCGAGAGTAGGGAGATTTCGCCAGGTGTAAGTATATGTTTGCTCAAATTGAATATTACGTTCTCTTGCCCCTGGGGGGTTTCCCTTTTGGGTTTGTGACCCCCCCGTCTGGTGGTTCTTCTCCTCCTCCTTCTTGTCCCGGCACCTTCTTGGATCTTGTTTGAACACCTAAAAAAGACTTAGATCTGCTATTCTCGGCTCCAGTATCAGAGTCAGTTGATTGGTCCGAGCTGTCTATTGTAAGCAGTGATTTTGGTAACCGTTTCCTTCTAGGGAAATGTGCCCTTGGATAGTTAGACCTTAACCCCAGTAGCCATCCGTAAACACGTTTGGACTTATAATCATCAGAGACTTTTTTCAGTTTATTTTGTTTAAAGACTGTGAGGTCGTGTTTGTGTTTGTCGACTGCAGTTTTTAGTTTGTTCAACCAGTCTACTGAGGTATCAGTTTTGAGGGTTTCCAGGTACTGTTCCTCCAGGCGCTCTATGTCCCCTCTAGTGGTAGTTAGTTCCTTGCCCACCTGCTCTACAACCAATAGGATCAGGTCGAAAGAACATCTATTGAGGATCCCACACCATTTTGCGCAAAAGTCAGGGCTACTGCGACCTATTGTGGGGATATTGGACACACGAAAGCCCCGTGGAATAAGTCTTTGTCGGTGATAGTTTGATAGGTATATTCCGTGTAATTGTAGATCTAATTCCCTTTTCCTCAGATTAATAAGTTCATGGTAAATATCGTTAGATTGTTTACTTACTGCTACATCCAAGGGTGTTTCAGTAAAGAGTATCCTATCCGCGTCCAATTGTGTGAAAGCAAAATCAAGGTTTGTGTCGATATCCAGGATAGGAAGCAAGGGATCATCAGCCATGCCTGCTCTGCTTAGCGCGGTCTGTGGGTCGGATTAATCCTCAATACTTCAACAGCGTGGATGTAGAGAAGGTAGCGTGACGTTGCCCAAAAAGATAGACATCCGATTCTTCAGAGGACCATGGAATTCTCGGGTACAGATGGCATCAGAAACAAGGAGACCCCAGCGCAGGGTGATCCTTGTGTAGTTAGAGAGGTGTACACAAAGTGCACACGGCTGGGTGCAACTCCATGGAAAAACCCCCACAAAGGAGGGTTAGACCATATACAAAGTAGAGGGAGTGGAGTGCACAACCATAAGGAAAAATCGATACCTGGGTGCTAGTCTATGGATATATAGAACAATACTGCACAGAATGACAGCACTCCAAGGAAAATCACAGCGAATCGATATTGCTAAAGTGAAGGTCTTTATTGAAGATCCAACGTTTCGGTTCCTTACTGGAACCTTCGTCAGGGATAATAACACACAGTGCACAAACAAACAAACATTTATAGCCCAGAAAATGGCGCCAAAGGGGCTGTCTTAGAGCACCCATCAATCATCATTAACTGTACAATCAAAAAAAACACAGCAACGCATTAGTATCAAAACTAGAGCAATGGGTATATTATGTAGGGATGAACCTGGTGCTTAGCAAGCGTACGACTGACCCCCAGAGAATGTTGGGCAACAAGGAAATGTACAGTGAGAACCTGTCCTTCGTGCAGTATCAATGGGTCGGAAGTCAATACTTCCGTGGAACTGCAGAGCGGAGAGACGCTCGCTGCGTTGCTAGGCAACACGCCTAGTGTTAGCGTCTCATAGCGCCAGCGTGGGTAGCAACCGATCAAAGCTCACTGTCACTCCCACCCATAGAGGTGGGGGTTTTTCCATGGAGTTGCACCCAGCCGTGTGCACTTTGTGTACACCTCTCTAACTACACAAGGATCACCCTGCGCTGGGGTCTCCTTGTTTCTGATGCCATCTGTACCCGAGAATTCCATGGTCCTCTGAAGAATCGGATGTCTATCTTTTTGGGCAACGTCACGCTACCTTCTCTACATCCACGCTGTTGAAGTATTGAGGATTAATCCGACCCACAGACCGCGCTAAGCAGAGCAGGCATGGCTGATGATCCCTCGCTTCCTATCCTGGATATCGACACAAACCTTGATTTTGCTTTCACACAATTGGACGCGGATAGGATACTCTTTACTGAAACACCCTTGGATGTAGCAGTAAGTAAACAATCTAACGATATTTACCATGAACTTATTAATCTGAGGAAAAGGGAATTAGATCTACAATTACACGGAATATACCTATCAAACTATCACCGACAAAGACTTATTCCACGGGGCTTTCGTGTGTCCAATATCCCCACAATAGGTCGCAGTAGCCCTGACTTTTGCGCAAAATGGTGTGGGATCCTCAATAGATGTTCTTTCGACCTGATCCTATTGGTTGTAGAGCAGGTGGGCAAGGAACTAACTACCACTAGAGGGGACATAGAGCGCCTGGAGGAACAGTACCTGGAAACCCTCAAAACTGATACCTCAGTAGACTGGTTGAACAAACTAAAAACTGCAGTCGACAAACACAAACACGACCTCACAGTCTTTAAACAAAATAAACTGAAAAAAGTCTCTGATGATTATAAGTCCAAACGTGTTTACGGATGGCTACTGGGGTTAAGGTCTAACTATCCAAGGGCACATTTCCCTAGAAGGAAACGGTTACCAAAATCACTGCTTACAATAGACAGCTCGGACCAATCAACTGACTCTGATACTGGAGCCGAGAATAGCAGATCTAAGTCTTTTTTAGGTGTTCAAACAAGATCCAAGAAGGTGCCGGGACAAGAAGGAGGAGGAGAAGAACCACCAGACGGGGGGGTCACAAACCCAAAAGGGAAACCCCCCAGGGGCAAGAGAACGTAATATTCAATTTGAGCAAACATATACTTACACCTGGCGAAATCTCCCTACTCTCGAAAGGGTTATCCTTTGTCCCCACCAACACCCCTGACACCATGGACCTACTAATTGATGCATATAGGTTCCAGAG
This sequence comes from Xenopus petersii, assembly GCA_038501925.1. NCBI lineage: Eukaryota > Metazoa > Chordata > Amphibia > Anura > Pipidae > Xenopus > Xenopus petersii. The sequence continues at coordinate 8,439,405 of CM076686.1, read as the reverse complement.
AAAATTGAAATTGAGGGAACATTTTAAGGACTCTGTAGACACTAGGACGTCGAAGTTTAAAAGCAAAAGCACCTTTGAACCTATCAATACTCCAGCTTCCATTAGAACCTTCGGAACTATTCTTAATAATGAAATTAAAAACACCACAGCTAACCTGACTACACACAACAACCTCGACTCCGCCGAGCGATTGGCTATAAAGACACTGAAATCAGATGACTCTTTAGTCATAAGACCTGCAGACAAGGGTGGTGCCATAGTCCTATTAGATTATGCCTATTACAAGGAAGAAATATTGGGCCAACTGGCGGACCAAAGGACGTACAAAATGCTACAGGGGGATCCCACAACCAAATTTAAAAGGGAAATAGACGAAGTCCTTCTTTTGGCCAGAAACGCTGGCTGGATTGATCAAAACACACAGGGATATCTAACCACTGCCTATCCCCGTACGCCGATCATCTATACACTCCCCAAAGTACATAAGTCGCTATCCGCTCCTCCGGGTCGCCCCATAATCTCAGCGGTGGGTTCACTATACCAACCTGTATCCACTTTCATTGACCACTTCCTACAACCTCTTGTACATCATATGCCTTCCTACACACAGGATTCCAGTCACGTGATACGGAGACTTAAGGACCTAGGTAATATGCCTGACAATTGTATTCTTGCCACAATGGACGTGAAAAGTCTTTACACCATTATACCCCATGAACAAGGCATACAAGCATGTAAGAGGGCCCTAATATCCTCACCACCAGGTGAAGTACCCATTGAATTTTTACTCCATCTACTGGAACTCACCCTTACAAGGAACTTTTTTAGATTCGAAAAATCGTACTATCTACAAATTGCTGGGACCGCAATGGGCAGTGCCCTTGCCCCTTCATATGCCAATCTCTTTATGCTGGAATTTGAAGCTGCACACATAGACCCCCTTGTGGGACAATCTATTCTCACCTACTTTCGCTATATAGACGACCTCTTCTTTATATGGACTGATTCAGAGCCAGAATTACTTGCTTTTCATCGGCATCTTAATGATTTGGATACACCGATTAAACTGACCCTCAATCATGATCGGGCAAGTATTGACTTTTTGGATCTAAACATCTACCTGGTCGACGGAAAGATCGAAACCAGACTCTACAGAAAACCCACAGACAGGAATTCGATATTACATGCGGCCAGCAACCACCCTCCAGCAACGATCAGGGGTATTCCATATTCACAATTCCTAAGGGCCATACGCAACAATAGCACAAAAGAAACAGCTGAAGTACAACTACGGGAAATGTTCCTCCGATTTGTGGAGAGGGGATATTCTGAAAAGATCTTATACACACAGTTAAATAGGGCACTACAACACACCCAAAGTGACCTCCTCCTTGGGAAAAAGAAGCCCCAACAAACGACGGCTCCCCTGATCTTCACCACCACATATTCGTCTGCATCCTATCAAGTTTCCAAGTGTATCAACAAACATTGGCCTATGTTAAACATGGATGATTCTCTTTCCCTACACAAAATACCCAGACCTATGCTGGGTTACAGAAGGGACAAAAGTTTGAGAAACCTGTTAGTACGCACGGATTTCTCCTCAGTGGCTAAGAAAGACACTGACTGGTTATCTAAAAATACCAAATTGGGATGCTATAGGTGTCCGGACTGTGTCACATGTAGATGCTTACTGACTGGAGCGGATTTCCCTCACCCACATCGTGGGAAACGATATAAGATTAGATACAGACTAAGCTGTACCTCCACATTTGTGGTGTATATCATAATTTGCCCTTGTGGACTATATTATGTGGGCAAGACAAGCACCACATTACGAGAAAGAATCGCTAACCATAGATCGGCCATAAGTAAAGCGTTCAAGGACAACAAAGCCACACAACCAGTGGCTAAACATTTCCTGACAACAGGTCATCCACCTCCAACTTTTTGCTGTATGGCTATCGATCAACAGCCACCCCTGTCAAGAGGGGGTGATAGGGACCAAGCACTCCTGAGAAGAGAATCCCGCTGGATACATAGACTGGACACTCTCTCCCCCCGTGGTCTTAATGAGACTCTACCCTTAGGTTGTTTTCTGTAAACCCCTGATACAAGTATACATTGTAACTAATATTCCTTTTTCCAGATGCCATTTTATTGTAACGTTTAATTTTCCCTGTTGATACTACTGTTGCAGCATGTAAGCCCTTTAGATTTGATACTGTAACAACACAGATTATTTTGACACACTAACCATTTTTACATCAGCGACAATGGGTAGAATAATGTCTTTATGCAATGCTATCCTGGTATGAGCATATCACTAACCCCCTATAGGTTATAATGACTTTTCTTACAGTGTTTTACCTAGTGCAGTATGTGGGTAGCGATCTCAGGAGCAGGATATCTGCGCTACACGTATAATTGGCACCATATCTTAGCTATCCTGTAAAGCACGATTGCACATTGCCTGTAGTCTGTGACGGTGGGGGCACGGCCGGACTGCTGTGTGGCCCGGTCGGAAGCGACTAGGTTGTGCAGCATGATCCGGCCTGTACTATAGCCCCACCCGAGACTAGGTTCTAACTATACTCCACCTCATATGGCAGGAGTATCCGTAAGTGCCGCTTACACGCATAATGCCCTCGCTTAGCCCGTCGCCATTGGCGGCGGTGATGTGGGTGGACTGCGACGGGTCCCGGCCGGGTGCGACTGGGGTCCGTAGCGTGGTCCACCTGTGTCCCCGCTTAGTACGGGATGCCTGGCTTACTCCACCTCTATGGGTGGGAGTGACAGTGAGCTTTGATCGGTTGCTACCCACGCTGGCGCTATGAGACGCTAACACTAGGCGTGTTGCCTAGCAACGCAGCGAGCGTCTCTCCGCTCTGCAGTTCCACGGAAGTATTGACTTCCGACCCATTGATACTGCACGAAGGACAGGTTCTCACTGTACATTTCCTTGTTGCCCAACATTCTCTGGGGGTCAGTCGTACGCTTGCAGGTTCATCCCTACATAATATACCCATTGCTCTAGTTTTGATACTAATGCGTTGCTGTGTTTTTTTTGATTGTACAGTTAATGATGATTGATGGGTGCTCTAAGACAGCCCATTTTCTGGGCTATAAATGTTTGTTTGTTTGTGCACTGTGTGTTATTATCCCTGACGAAGGTTCCAGTAAGGAACCGAAACGTTGGATCTTCAATAAAGACCTTCACTTTAGCAATATCGATTCGCTGTGATTTTCCTTGGAGTGCTGTCATTCTGTGCAGTATTGTTCTATATATATATATATATATATATACGGTATATGTACTAATCATGATGCAGCAGAAATGCTTCCTAAGTTTCCTCATTGCATATACATTGTAATATCTGATTGTATTATCCTAATATTATACTAGAATACTGTTGCTCATAGACTTGATAGAGCAATGACATAAAAAATGGAAGTATATTGTAGGTGTTCCTATGAACTAAGCATTGTTCAGCAGAGCAGCCCCTAACTTTGTATAGATTAATACCACAAAGCTAGCAGGACCAGCCTCTAATGAGCGATAACATAAAACAATGCCAGCATAGGTACCCTTATGCCAACCCTCACCCTTAAAGGAACTGTTCAGTATAAAATAAAAACTGGGTAAATAGATAGACTGTGCAAAATAAAACATGTTTCTAATATAGTTAGTTAGCCAAAAATGTAATGTATAAAGGCTGGAGTGACTGGATGTGTAACATAATAGCCAGAACACTACTTCCTGCTTTTCAGCTCTCTAACTCTGAGTTAGTCAGTGACTATAAGGGGGACATAAAAGTGCAAAGAGAAAAACAATTCACACCAATAACAATAAAAATTCACATTCCGCAATGCAATAGTCTTCCTTATAATGCAAATACGGGAAAATGTGTAAATCGGAGCTCACCTATCTAGCATTACTGAAGCTTGTCTGTTGTCCAGCGCATCCCACGAGAACTATGCAGGCACGAAACTCCAGTGTCAACACAGCACAAAATGAGTTCAGCGCATGGGCGCCCAGCCGGAGTAATTACAGAGACTGAAAATCTTCATCCAAAAGCGGCTTTATTATGGCAAACAATGTTATACAGTGGTAATGCCCAGGCAAATCAGCCTACGCATTTCGTGCCCACATCCATCCAGCTAGCTCTGAAGAAGTGCCATTGGATGTGGGCACGAAACGTGTAGGCTGATTTGCACGGACATTACCACTGTATAACATTGTTTGCCATAATAAAGCCGCTTTTGGATGAAGATTTTCCGTCTCTGTAATTACTCCGGCAGGGCGCCCGTGCGCTGAACTCATTTTGTGCTGTGATAATATTCTTTCTTAAAGGAGAAGGAAACCTAGTCGGCGCAAAAACCCTCCCCCCCTCCCGTGTGTTGCCCACCCTCCCTCCTCCCCCCTGGCCTATCCGTCCCGCTGGGCAAATGCCCCTAACTTGTTACTTACCCTTCTGCGCAGGTCCAGTCTATGGAGTTCACCGACACCATCTTCTTCCAAGCGATCTTCTTCCTGCTTTGACCGGCGCATGCGCAGTAGGAGCATTTCGCCGGTACGATCTACTTAGCATGAGGCAAAAGTCACAAAGTGAAATCAGAAAACTTCGTGACTTTTGGCACATGCGCAGTAGATCCGCCAAAACGCCGTTCAAAGCAGGAAGAAGATCGCTTGGAAGAAGATGGCGTCGGTGAAGTCCGTAGACTGGACCTGCGCAGAAGGGTAAGTAACAAGTTAGGGGCATTTGCCCAGCGGGACAGGTAGGCCAGGGGAGAGGAGGGAGGGGAAGCAACACACGGTAGGGGGGGAGGTTTTTTGCACCGACTAGGTTTCCTTCTCCTTTAAAAACGGCAAATTTTAATTGTGCACTTTTTAAGAAGTGCTTGAAGGTGTCATAATCTTTTGGAGCAAACACAACAACGTTTTCATTAAGAAATTTTATTACAATGACTGCGCATTGGGACAAGCTATAAAATTCGCAACCTTCTTCCACTGTCTGAAGCGGTCGCTAAACAGTTTCCGGGTTTCGCAAAAGCTATATTAAATTTGTTTGCGCAAAGGCTTAACTTTTCACATTGCAAAATTGTTCCGTTACCGACTTTTATTACTTTCCCCCATTAAAGTCTAGATAAGCTTTAGATAAGGTCAATTGAGTTAGTAGTATTCACGTAGAATTTAAATGCTGTAAGGACATGACATATTCTGAGCATTTTTAAAGGGGTTGGCACAGCATCACTCTTGCCATCACCCAATAAGAACAGCTTTTGCACATGAGAATCAGGCTGGTTGTTTTGGTTACCAACAGATGGAGCAATAATTAATGGTGCATTATGGCTCAGCACAAGAACAACCCATACCCCTAGCTTTTATCTGATTTGCCTGAAAGATGTTCTTGGTAATGATGGGCGAATTTATTAATTTATTCGCCAGGCGCAAATTCGCGGCAAATTTTATATCAAAAAATAAATCCGTGAAACTGCGTGAAAAAAAAATGCGTCAAAAACAAGACGCCGGCGCCATTTTGCAATTTTTTCGAAGTTTCGGCGAATCGAAACAGCGCAAATTCGCCCATCGCTAGTTCTTGGTTATGGACAAACTCTTTCATCTATCAACTTGCAGATCTGAATTCAGTTGTTATAGTTGGCATGGCTGAAGGAAAGAAAACAAGATAATAATGTAGAATTGATCTCAAATAATTTATATTTTAAAGTTATTTCATACTTTGGTTTCAGAGCCGTGTGTTGTTATAGATAAAGACCTGAGAACCAGAAATACTGATTTCAGATGGAAAGTTGGATGGAATAAGCTGTACCTGCAACACCACGACTTTGTTTCGTTTCGTTGTTCAGACGGATATGAAATATCTGACACATCACTGCTGAGAGTGAAATGCATTAGGGGCACAATCAATTATCCCACTTGCACTAAACTAGGTAAGTATCAACATGTCCCAGCAACTTAAATAAAGGCTGCCGATTGCAACTTCTGAGATCTTTATTTTTTTAAAGGGTAAATAAACCTTTAAAATAAGTGAATGCAAAATGAATGAGAGTGCTATTCTATTTCGTAATTTACATTATTTATTTATTATTTTTAATTCCAAGATATTAAGGGATACATGTCCTGTTAATATAAATACATTTTTTACAACAGCACCACCTGCTGGTCAGTTTCTGACCAGCAAGTAGTCAAGGAAGTTGTCAGGAGAAAGAAAGAAGCTGCTCTGTTGTTCTTCTGCTTCGGAAATGTTTGAGAGATGTTTCTTATTTTTTTTGACATGTTAAAATTCAGTCAGTCTTGAGTCTCCCCCCTCCCCATTACCTTGACCATATTGCCTTTCTGTCTTACACCTCAGCAGGATCTACTTTATCCATATATTGCTATGCAGGGGTCCATTTAGGATTCAGTTGGGGATTTGGCTAAATCATAAATACATTTTGCAAGATATGGCTGAATTGCAGCAAATTGAATAGGACCCTTTAAAATCATGTGACTTTATCAAATAGCTAAATGGTACACATTTTTATTAGTTCATGATGAATGCACATTTTATAATTTTCCTTAAATTTGTACATGCTAATGAGGTTTAGAATCACTGGCTGAATGGAAAAAGTGATAAATCACGGCATGGCAAAGTGGCTGTATGCATGAAATGCGTAAGGCTATTGCAGCAGTGAAGCATGTTATAATAAAGTATTTATCATTTTATAACTAGCCTGAGTTGGAGTTTATATATATATATATATATATATATATATATATATATATATATATATAGGTATATATTTATATACAGATATGGGACCTGTTATCCAGAATGCTTGGGTACTGGGGTTTTCAGATAATGATTTCCTGTAATTTGGTTCTTCATACATTAAGGGGCACATTTACTAAGTTCGAGTGAAGGATTAGAATTTTATTATTATTAACATGTATTTATATAGCGCCAACATATTGCGTAGCACTGTAAAGTAAATGTGATTATACAACTACATCACATGAATTACATATATAGAATATATGGAGTAACAAACATCACAATCAATACAGGTACAAAAAGGTGAGGAAGGCCCTATGCATAGGCATACAGTCTAAAGGGAAGGGAGTAATACACAAGGTGTGGGAGTGGGCAAGATCGAATTAACTGGGTGACAAATGTGGTACTGTATGTGGTGTTGCGTTTGGTAGTTAAGCAGAGTGAGGGTAGGCTTCTCGAAAGAAGTGCGTTTTCAGAGATTTTTTGAAAGCAGAAAGGTTGGGAGAAAGTCGTACAGACTGTGGGAGAGAGTTCCAGAGGAGGGGTCATGAAGTCTTGAAATCATGTGAGGAGGTAATGAGAGAAGAGTTGAGTAGGAGGTCAGTAGAGGAGCGTAGTAAGCGAGTGGGTGAGTATATAGAGATGAGTTCAGAGATGTAGGGTGGGGCAGAGTTATGAAGTGCTTTGAAAGTCAGTGTCATTAATTTGAATTTGATTCTGAAAGGTAATGGAAGCCAGTGCAGGGATTGACAGAATGGCGAGGCAGAGGAGGAGCGGTTGCTGAGGTGTATAAGCCTCGCGGCAGTGTTCAGAATAAAAAATAGTTCGAATTTCGAAGTTTTTTTTGGCTACTTCGACCATCGAATTGGCTACTTCGACCTTCGACTTCGGATCGAACGATTCAAACTAAAAATCGTTCGACTATTTTACCATTCGATAGTTGTACTGTCTCTTTAAAAAAAACTTCGACCACCTACTTCGCCACCTAAAACCTACCGAGCACCAATGTTAGCTTATGGGGAAGGTCCCCATAGGCTTTCTAGGCTATTTGGGATCAAAGGAAAATCGTTCGATCGATGGATTCGATCGAACGATTTTCCTACAATCGTTCGAACGAATGAATTGCGGTAAATCCTTTGACTACGATATTCGAAGTCGAAGGATTTTACTTCGACGGCCGAATATTGAGGGTTAATTAACCCTCGATATTCGACCAATAGTAAATGTGCCCCTAAGTCTACTAGAAAATCATATAAACATTAAATAAACCCAATAAGCTGGTTCTGCTTCTAATAAAAATTCATTATATCGTAGTTGGGATTAAATACAAGCTACTGTTTTATTATTACACTGAAAAAGGAAAACGTTTTTAAAAATGTGGATTATGTTATTATAATGGGGACCGGCCTTTCCGTAATTCTGGGGTTTCTGGATAACAAGTTTCCGGATAATGGATCCCATACCTGTATATCAAATATATACTCATATAATGACTTTTCTATTGTAGGACAGGGAGAGAGCTGTGGGAAACCACCAGCAGTGCGATATGGAGACACGTTAGAGCCGCAAATGAAGTCACATGCCCACGGCTCTGTCATGACTTACAAGTGCCCACAAATGTATATACTTGGAGGAGAAGAAAAAGTTTCTTGTAGGAATGGAAAATGGGAAGAACCACCAGTTTGTATAGGTATAGTTATTTTGACCACCTCTTGTATTATAGGATGTACTGTACATAACCAATTTCTTACTATCCACAGGTCCTCTTTCCACTTTGCTAAATGAAAGGGTACTGGGAATTTCTCTCCATGGCACTACCTCCATCTAGTGGGATTCGGGGATTACAAATATGGGTGGCTTCACTAGGAAATAATAATTACACACACAAGTGTTGCACAGAGGTAGTAGTTGCCATGTAGTAGCAGCACATGGACAACATCTGTCCCACAGGGGACACACGCTAGAGTCTTTCACTATCCTCAGGTGGGACTCGCCAGGGCTCACACAGAGCTGGTATTACAGGCATCCACAGCGCCTCCAAATGCTCAAGCCGGGCTCCCAAGCTTTCCAAGCTGAGCACACAGCTATCAGCACTATCCTCTGTGTGAGGCACAGCTCCCAGCACTTTATTTAGTTCAAACACAACAAAGTCCCCTTTGCTGGAATCCATCCACAGGCAGCTCCTGTCACATTATCTCTGCTGCCTCCAAGCTCTAGAATCTCTGGGTCGAACTCCCAGTGCTTGGGGTCCCATACCCCAAGCCCTCCATTGCCCTTTTACTTCCTCAGGCCCTTACATATTTGCTACAGTCCAGATCTACATAACATAACTGTCTAGATAAATCTGTGCACTATGTACATTACCCTTGTTCTGCTCGATGGAGACAGTATACAGTTTCTGGACTAATGAGGATAGAGAGGAAAAGTTGTTATCGTAGTCCCAATATAGGACCATTTTCTAGACAAACTGTCACTATGAATTACTGTAAACTACAAATATATATAATTTGTCGTTTTGTGTGCAGCCCCAAATGAAACCACATCAGGATTAGTGATGGGCGAATTTGCGCCGTTTCGCTTCGCCGAAAAATTCGCGAATTTCGCGCGAAATTCGCGAAACGGCGAAAAATTTGCGAAACTGCGCCGGCGTCTCGTTTTCGACGCCGGCGCCCGTTTTTGACGCCGGCGCCCGTTTTTTCGACGCCGGCGCCCGTTTTTGACGCTGGCGCCCGTTTTTGACGCCGGCGTCCATTTTTTCGAAAAAAATTTTTTGACGCCGGCGAATTTTTGACGCGAATTTTTGCGGGAATTTCGCGAATTTATTCGCTGGCGGCGAATCGCGCAAATTCGCCGCGAATTCGCGCCTGGCGAATAAATTCGCCCATCACTAATCAGGATATCAAAACACGCAACACCCTATAAACCTTCCCAATCCCATAGTAAGAACACAACACTCACTATCTTATGTGCACCCCCAAATTAAACCACATCATAAAAGACATCTTAACATGTAACGCCCAGTAAACCTTATCAGTCCCCTAGTGGCAGGGGTCATATAAAATATGAAATGAATCCAACCATAAAATGTTCCCATTAAAGGGATTATTCATCTTTAAGTTAACTTTTAGCATGTTATAGAATGGATAATCATGATCAACTTTTCAACTGGTTCTTTTTTATAGTTTTTGAATTATTTGCCTTTTTCTTCTTTTTCACTTTCCAGCTTTTAAATGGGGGTCACTGACCCCATCTAAAAACAGATAGTCAATTGCCATCAAAACCTGGGGCACGATTTACAAATGCAGATTTATTCATAAAACACTTGCAATTTGTGAGACACTCTACTTAGCAGATAAGCCTGTTTATTTTGGTAGAAAACTATGAATTGTTGGTAAAGAAAAATGGATTTGCACCAATTGGCACCGATTGTTATACATTGCCCTTGTGCTAGTAAAGCAGTCTAAAAGTTGCAGTCTAAAAATATGCAGTCTCAAAGACGTCTCAGATTTCCTCAATCTTTCCCAAGAGTTGATCCTCTTTTTCATTCAGAGTCATTTCCTTCTGTGATTGTTGCATGGAGGAATGTGCCCAATGGTCTGTTCCCTTTGCATGCTGATTAAAATGGAATCCATGCCATTTATTAATGGAGTTCTGTCCGTTCTGGACCTCAAAGTATCTTGGAAAATATAATGGCTATGAAACAATGTATATTTCAGTGGAGGTTTCCAATATATGGCAAGGCAGCGATGAGGTCTACTGATCAACCCATCAACATCTACTTGCCCTCATAGTGCTTCTATATTGCATCATTGAAATCATTTGTGGTACATATATTTAAATAAATACAGGTATGGCATCCGTTGTCCAGAAAGGTCCCATAGATTCCATTCCAATCAAATAATTCAAATTTTTTTTCCCGTAATAATAAAACAGTAGCTTGTACTGGATCCTAACTAAAAAATAATTCATCTTTATTGGAGGCAAAACAAAGCTGTTGGGTTTAATTAATGTTTACATAATTTTCTAGTAGACTTAAGGTATGGAGATCCAAATTATGGAAAAAACCCTTATCCAGAAAATCCCTGGTCCCGAGAATTCTGGATAACAGGTCCCATACCTGTACCACCTCTCCTGGTCACCAGCTCAAGAAACACTAAGGGGCAGATGTATTAAGGGTCGAATATCGAGGGTTAATTAACCCTCAATATTCGACTGGCCAATTGAAATCCTTCGACTTCGAATATCGAAGTCAAAGGATTTTGCGCAATTCGTTCGATCGGACGATCAAAGGAATAATCGTTCGATCGAACGATTAAATCCTTCGAATCGAACTATTCGAAGGATTTTAATCCATTGATCGAAGGATTATCCTTCGATCAGAAAAAACTTGGAAAGCCTATGGGGACCTTCCCCATAGGCTAACATGGATTTCGGTAGCTTTTAGGTGGCGAACTAGGGGGTCAAAGTTTTTTCATAAAGAGACAGTACTTCGACTATTGAATGGTCGAATAGTCGAACGTTTTTTAGTTTGAATTGTTCGATTTGAAGTCGAAGTCGTAGCCGAAGGTCGAAATAGCCCATTCGATGGTCGAAGTAGCCAAAAAAAACACTTCGAAATTCGAAGTTTTTTTCTTCTATTCCTTCACTCAAACTTAGTGAATGGGCCCTTAGTAGATCCCAATCTGAACACTGGTGTGCTAAGGGCACCTAGGTCCATGATGAATGAAGTGTTTCAGGAGAGTCGGGGCTTCACAGAGTACCTGCTCTTCACAAACCGTGGGACCTCAACACTATATTGCCACATTTCAAACAGTATTCCAACTGCAGGATTACAGGATGTGCCCCTTCCTCTATCTCTTTGTATATGGATCCATTTATATCAAGCAATGATACCATGTACCAAGCAAGGTGCTGCAATATGCTCCCACCTATAATTGTGACTTTTATTATCTTTGTTTCTTAGAACCTTGCACTGTGTTCGATGAAGAGCTGAAAGCAAATAATCTCAGACTGAAATGGGTTGCTAACAATAAACTGTACATGAGGCATGGAGAGGTGGTTTCCGTTGCTTGTGTAAATGGCTATGAGATACTTGATGAGGGGCAGCTAAGAGTACCGTGCAATAATGGTGTGCTCCTTTACCCTAAATGCCATAAGTACGGTGAGTACTGTCAAGTGCAATAGAATCAACTTTAAGGATTACTTTAAAAAATAGTACCTTCAAAAGTATATTTCCATATAATGGAAATGGAATACTGAATAGTTATATTACTACTTGCAATTTTTCGAATATATATGGAAAGGAAGGGGGGGGTCTAGTTTTGTTTGGGACTTAAGGTTTACCAGATAATGGATCTTTCGGTAATTTATGTTTGTGAAGATTCTCATTCATCCAGGTCATGGTATATATGTGGAAATAAGTCAAATCAACTGGACTTGCTGTTTTTTTTCTTGAAGACGTTTTACCAGTCATCCAACTGGCTTTTTCAATTCAGAATAACTTGTAAAATAAGATCTTTCGGGAATATTTCCTCTGGAATGTTGCTCCAATGAGCATAATCTGTTTATCATAATCCACAATGATGTTATGAAGTTAGGCATTGTTTGTATTAGCAAGATTGGAGCTTTGAGATTTTATTAAACCTTCCAGGGAGAGGTGCCAAAACAGCATTGTATGTGGCAGACAAAGCTTAACCCAGAACAAGTATGTTCCTTACTGGACCTATGGCTAAGTAACACCAATTAAGTAAAAGGATAAGTTCTACTGGCAGAAGCATGGCTGTGCCATGGGATCACCAGTTTCCTACATTGTAGCAAACCTGTACATGGAGGAAGTGAAAAGAAAGGCCCTGGATAGCTTCAAAGAAATCACTCCCAGTGATTGATTCCAATATGTGGGTGACACCTGGGTTAAAATAGACACACATCAGGTACAGAGGAGGTCCCATGTGTGAACATCAACACAGGGGACCACAACATCAGATTTACACAAGATAACACACTGACTTTTCTGGACTGATTGGTATAAGTCAGAGAGGGTGGAAAGCTGAAAATAGAGGTCTACAGGAAACCCACCCACACAGACCAGTACCTGCTGTTTGACTCCCACCATCCACTATTTCACAAACTGTGGGTCATTAAAACTCTACATCACAGAGCAGACAAGATCCTCACAAGCACAGAGGCTAAGTTGAAAGAGATGGAACATCTCAGAGGGGCCCTGAAGACGTGTGGCTAATTAGATTGGGCCTTTGTGAAAACCCATGGAAAGAGAAGCAATAACATCAAGACTACTGGTTAAGGGGGAAAACAGGACAAGGACTTGGTCCTCCCATATGTAGCTGGGGTTTTGAAAAAACTTAGAAGGATTTTTAATAAATACCACATACCTGTCTGCTTTAAACCCAGCAACACACTGAGGCAGTAACTGGTTCACTCAAAAGACCCAACCTCAAAGCACAAGAAGAGAAACAGTATGTATGCAGTGCAGTGCAGTGAGGAGTGTTCTGATTTGTCTGTGGGAGAACCCAAACAACAGTTACACCAGCATATGGTGCAGCAGTAGAGCCAGCTCCTCTGTTTGGGATCTCTAACCTACATCTAAAAGAAAAAGGGCACAAGTCCAGATTCTGAAAAATCACGTTTGAGTAGAGGTGGGGGGTAAGACATCTCTTGTCTGCCACATACAATGCTGTTTTGGCACCTCTCCCTGGAAAGTTTAATAACACCTCAAAGCTCCAATCTTGCTAATAGAATCAAACGCCTAACTTCATGACATCCTTGCTGATTATGATAAACAGATTATGCTAATTGGAGCAACAGTCCAGAGGATATATTCCCAAAAGATTTTATTTGTATTCTGAGTTGAGGAAGCCATTTGGATGACAAGTGAAACGTCTTCACGAAAAAAAACACAGCAAGTTCAGTTGATTTGACTTATTTGAGATATTTCGGTAATTTAAATCTTCATACCTAAAGTCTACTAGAAAATCATGTAAACATTAAATAAACCCAGTAGCCTGGTTCTAATTATATATTGGTTTAGATCAAGTACAAGCTACTGCTTTATGATTACAGAGAAAAAGGAAATCATTTTTAAAAATATTTATTTTTGTATAAAATGGAATCTGTGGATGGCTTTTCAGTAATTCCGAACTTTCTGGATAATGGGTTTCTGGATAACAGATCCCGTACCTTTAATACTTTTTAGGCCACTCCACGAATCCATCTTGCCTCCCACTCTGTGTTACAGTTGTGTTCAATTGATTGCTTGTTTAGTCTTTTCAAACCTTGCAGAAGAATGTGTGTGGGTCTACTCTCTGTCTCACTCTTTTGTGGCTATACCAGTGCTGGAATTTGGGCGGGATGCGGTGGGATGGCATCCCGCTCCTTTTTTTTCTTCAGTCATTTCCATCCCCTCAGAACGGATGAACCAGAGCAGAACTTTTTTCGCTGGGCAGGACAGAGCTTTTTTTATTTTTCCCTAGTAAGCTCCGCCAGAGTTACTATAGCAGGGCTCTGTGGCAAACTACAGGAACCAATGGCTGAAGGGTCAGAATGACCTACCGCCAACTACCGCCACCGGAATTGCGACAAACTGTGAGTGAACTGGGTGGAGCTCCCGGGCCCGACCACCAATAGAGTACATCACTGTAGGAAGGAAGAATGACGAAACTCCAAAAACAAGGGATGCTCATACAGCTGCTCATTATTCTTATTAGAGAGGGGAAGGGGTGAGGCTTTGAGGTAGTTATCGCGTGACCTCTCACACTCTGTGGACAGGGCTGCTCCTACCTTCCTGCAGAGCTGCACGCATGCTATTGTTGGCCAGCCCAGGAGCTCCGCCTTGTTCAGTCGCAGTTTCTCACGGTGGCAGCGGTTGGAGTGAGGTAGGCGCGTTCTGCTTCATTCTGACCCTTCAGCCATCGGTTTCTGTAGTTTGCCACAGAGCCCTGCTAGTATTTAGTAGATGGTTTTATTAAAGCCATGTGATCGCTCTCAGACTAAATAACACATAAGCACAAATAATATACAAACAAAACCAGCATGGTTTTAAAAATAGAAAAAACAAATATTTAACATCCGCATCAAGCTTGTTGCTTTCAAAAAGATCATTGTGTCTGATAAATCTGACGTCAGCCATTCCATCTGCTTTGCATGGAACAATCTTCTGGCAAATGATCAATGAGTCAGTAGCGTGAAATTTTCTTTGGAAAACATGAGGTTTTCAGACATTTTAGGTTGCAAAGTATTACCGTTACATTGTTATACTCCACAGGTCTCCTGGCACTAAACTATTTGAACTGTGTTCAGTTGCTCCTGGTGCTGTGTGTAAGCTTTACCACTGATACAAGTCTTTTAGGATGTTATAGAATGACCAACTCTAAGAAAGAGCTTTGTGGGGAGTAAGTGAAGAAAGGGCTTTTTGGGCACTGGTAGAGGCCACATGGACAGATCTAGAAGGTAGGGTTGGTTTTCATGGCTGGGCACAGAGACACAAGTGAGGAAAGGTGCCACTATATGGGTTATGGGGGTATTTATACATGAAATCCTGATTTAATTCCCAATGTAGTGGGGGTGTGGCCACAAAAGTGGGCGCGGCCTCCTTAAAAAATTAGCCACATCTGTGTTCCTGTGGCTTTCTATTGTAGGCGTTGCTTTCTACTGTGGGCGTGGCTTCACACGCCACACACCATCCCCTCACCTTTTTGTTCCCAATTCAAGCACTGGGCTATACATAATTATTAAGAGTCATTAGAAAATCAACTCTACACAGAAAGCAATATAATTAAATCCATAGGCACAGGTGGGGTGTATCAATATGTTTAGTGTGCAATTCAGGCCATGGCATTGAGACAATCTTATCCCAGCATTCAGGCATTGTGACTTTCTACAACACTGGCTGTCAAACATATATGCCCACTTTTGTACTCCAACTCTTTATCTCATAACAAGATTACAGATGATAAAAAACATAAAACTCAGCCCACTATAGTTCAAGCACAAACCTGATGTATATTTACACTGATAACCTGCACTTTAGGGCATTGTAACTGTACCCTGGTGTTAAGGTGACCATATACTCACCAATATTATGGTACAAAACTAATTTTCAATATTCAGTGCGTATATGCCAGGCTGGCCAATATCAGCAGATGACTTGGATATTGGTTAAAGGTGGCTATA
Source organism: Xenopus petersii (assembly GCA_038501925.1). Classification (NCBI taxonomy): domain Eukaryota; kingdom Metazoa; phylum Chordata; class Amphibia; order Anura; family Pipidae; genus Xenopus; species Xenopus petersii. The sequence continues at coordinate 8,423,443 of CM076686.1, read as the reverse complement.
CATTGATAGATCCGCTCGTTTGGCGATGTCGCCAAACGAGCGGATCTCCCTCCGATATGCCCACCTTGAGGTGGGCAATATCGGGCAGATCCGATTGTGGGCCCTAGGGCCCAACGATCGGATCCTAGCATTCGCAAATGGGCGCTCGGATCGCGGGACCACATCAACGAACAGATGCGGCCACGATCCGACGGGGTTTTTAAACCCATCCGATCGAGATCTGGCCGACTTTCGGCCAGATCTCGTTTGGGGAAGCCCGTCGGGGGCCCCCATACACGGGCCAATAAGCTGCCGACACAGTCTGTCGGCAGCTTTTATCGGCCCGTGTATGGCCACCTTAACTTGTCGATTGATCCAGGCAGAGAAATTTGATCGGGTGCCTTTGAAGGAATCAGCCACAGGTAGAATTCTATTGTTTCTTTCTGTATATTGGACGATTCAGCTCTACATGTGTGTGTTGAAATGAACAATCTTTCTTGGAAAGATCTTTTCCGAAAGATTGTAATTGTTACGTCTATGGCCACCTTTACTCTGTGGGATTCTTGCTGAGTCCCTCTTCACTGCTTTGTGCAATAGATGATCTATTCTATTATTTGGGAACTTATAATGTATGAAGTTCCTATCTTTGTTTTTCCATTGCTGTTACTGAAGTGGTTGGTCAGTAGGCCTTCACAATGTTTTTGTTGTAATACTGTTAATCCTAATCTAATTATCTTTTATTTAGAGGGATGTGGGTATCCACCAAATGTGCCACATGGAGACACAATACAACCAAGACTGTCTTTCAATGCACATGGCTCATTTATGGAATATAGGTGCCCAGAATATTATAAACTTGAAGGGCCCAGAAGAATTACATGTAGAGATGGAAAATGGGATGATCCGCCAGTCTGTATAGGTTTGTAGACTGTTGTACCACGTATTCAGCAATTTAAGATAATTACAAAACTGTCCTCTGTGATAAGTCTACGTCCTTTGGAAACTCTTTCCAAATCATTTCCACATTACAGTGATGTTGACATATTCCTATAACTGACAAGATTCCGGCAGAGCCACACAAATTTAGGACAGAGACCTAGTAATTCCTTCTGTTGGCTTTTAATCCTACCCAGGTGCGATCCTGGCCTTCATGCCACATACAGAATGTTTAGGACCTGAGGTTTTCCAGATAATGGTTCTTTCAGTTATTTGGATCTGCATACCTTAAGGGGGTTATTTATTAAAGTCTGAATGCCAAAAAAATCAAGTTTTTTTTACTATAAAATCCCACTTTTTAGTGGAAAAAATACCCTCAAATTTTTCATGATTTATTATACCCGAGGATAGGTAAAGTCAGAATACGAAAATCCGGCATCTCAGACCTGCCAAGGTTGGATATAAGTCAATGGGAGAAGTCCCGAAGATATCCATATATGCACTGGGTTTTGTGCAAAAATCCAAAGATTTTGTGGTTTTCAGGCAAAAATCCGAAAAAAAATTGTTTTTTTTTGGGGTGGAAAATCTAAAGAATTGATATGATTCAAATTTATGGATGATTTTCACGATTTTTGCAATTTTTTCCCCGAACTGGAATTTTTCAGGAAAATGTTTTGATAAATAACAGGAAATAACCCATGCAGAGTTGACCAGAGTATATTTCAGAAAATAATGAGTTACATTCGGAATTTTGACAAATAACCCCCTAAGTCTACTAGAAAATCATGTAAATATTAAATAAACCCAATAGGCTGGTTTTGCTTCCAATAAGGATTAATTATATCTTAGTTGGGATCAAGTACAAGCTACTGTTTTATTATTACAGAGAAAAAGGAAATCATTTTTAAAAATGTGTATTATTTGGATAAAATGGAGTCTAAGGGAGACAGCCATTCCGTAATTCAAAGCTTTCTGGATAATGGATCCTATACCTATCCATGTATTATGACAGTTAATAATTAGAATATAATGCATTTCTAACAAAAAAAAAAAGAAGGTAAAAGAAGGTAAAAGATGGTTTCGACTTTTATTATCTTTTTTTGGCAGAGCCTTGCACTGTGTCTGATAAAGACCTGAAGGCCAATAATCTCCGGTTTAAATGGTTTCGATCTAGAGAGAAACTTTACACCAGCCATGAAGACTGGGTTGCATTTCTTTGTATGGATGGATATGAGATACCTGATGAGAGGCAGCTAAGGGTACAGTGCAGAAATGGAGTCCTTTCTTACCCTACCTGCCATAGACGCGGTGAGTACTGATGTTGCCATATGCATGGTACCAATGACTACAGTGAGAATTTAACCAAAAAACTCTGTTACTTCATCCCACAATCGTGTTTAACTTTAGGCAGCAAAGTTAATGAATGAAAAAAGTCATGTTTTCTCGTTAAATGTAGGTTTTTAAAACTACTTATATCTTTTATTAATATTCTCTGTTTCCTTTCTAGGGTAACCCTGATGTACCGTGTGCAATGGCCCATATTGGCAGGTTTATTTGGTGATCTCCTTCTGCAAGCCTGAGAGATGGGATTTATTTTCAAAGACTCCTATTAAATTTCACCGTTTGTTTTTTAGAAATTATAAATAAAGTTTCCAAAGCAGTTCTACGTGTGTTTTTGCTAAAGGTATGATGCATTGATTGTTGACTCCAAATATATTATCAGTATGTTTTTATACATCAATATACAGCAATAGACTCTCAAGCAGTTCTTTACAACTGTTTTTGTCTTGGCAAAATGCCATTTCAGGAGGTCCCATACCAATTGTTCTTCATTGGTGGGGGTGATATGACTCCATCTAATCTCTATTGCTACTTGCCACTTTTCTTGTCATTGGGGAAATAATACAAATAACAGTTCCTTGTTGATATTGTATATGTATAGCCTTTGATTGGGTCCCCTTAAAATTTGGTCACATATTATAAGCAAGTTTAACTGAGCCAGTTCTCACTACAGGTGGTAATTTTGGATGATCATTATCTGGTACAATGAGGTTAAAGTTACAGGATAGGATAATTCCCACCAACCAATGATCTGTATTGGCATGCATGGGAGCTGCTTGAGTGGCCTGGTTATACAATTTTATACACTCCATCTGGTATTTTTTGTCATCAAATCCTTCAACATTCACATGTAGCAAAAATATTTGCCCCATCTGTCATTGGCCTTGGAAAATAATCAGGGCTGGAACTAGGGGTAAGGCAGAAGAGGCATGTGCCTAAGACTCAACGCTGGTGGGGTATTAGGTGTAAGAAACTTACCCTGGTGGTCTAGTGGGCAGCGGGGTCCACGCCGCAGCCTTGACATGGACACCCACTGCGCCGCTCCTGTCGTGCCCTTGCCGGCGCCATCTTGGATTCGTAGGGCGCACGCGCCTAAGCGTCTCTTAAAGGCACAGGCACGCTGCCGTGATTGCGCCAGCACGCAACGGCGAAATTGCGCACGTTTTGCCGCCAATTGGATCCCTATTTAAGGCCCATTCATACCTGTAGCCAGTGCCCATTATAGGATTATATCCTGTGGTTTCCTGAGTTTAGTGCTACCTGTTCCTGAATTTGCTATCCCGATTGATTATCCGTGTTTGACCCTGCCTGTTCCTGACTATTCTGCACTCCGTATCCTGACCCTTGCCTGCCTACGACCACTCTTCCTGCTTAACCCCTTGATTGACAACCCGGTTTGACCCCTTGCCTGCCTGACGATTATGATATCCGCCTGCCTCGACCCAGCCTGTCAGACCATCCTTCTGCCTTATCCAGTCTGTCTGATTATCTGGTTCTGACCCCTTGCTTGCCTGACGATTCTGTTATCTGCCTGTCCTGATCCGGTCTGTTCCGTTTCCACCAGACGCCTTGTCCTTGACCTTCTGCGCAAAGACTCTTGCTATCCGGTCGTGCCCCTTTGCCAGTCAGAACACCTCGCCTTGTACCCCTCGTTAAGTCCAGGTGGCACCCAATTAAGCTGAGGGCTCCTCCCGAAGCTCAAAGGTGGTCACACTACTGGTCAAGCCGAGCCAAGACCAGGGTCCTTGGCATTTGTTCTGGTATTGGGTGCTGGCCGAGACATTAGGTTTGTACCTCTTGTCTGCATACCTCTAGTCAATGCCCTTGTATCCCTCCAGTCCCTCCCATACTGACCACTCACTGTCGCGATGCAGAAAAACAAAGCAACACTAGGTTTCTTCAAAAGCCAACATCACTAATGAGGCAGAAGAACAAGGCAACAATAGATTCCTTTAAAGGTGAACATCACTAATGAGGCAGAAGAACAAGGCAAAACTAGACTCCTTGAAAAGTTAAAATCACCAATGAGGCAGAAGAACAAGGCAACAATACGGTCCTTCAACGGCGAACATCCCAGAATCGAGGTCTCTACTTACCTTCTCATAAAAAGAAATTAAGTTAGTCTGGCAAGATCTATTACACATAAAACCATGCTGGCACAAACTCATAGTATTATGATTTGCTATAAAGTCCAATAGAGGCACCACATTAGCATTGTTTTGAGGGATTCTATAAGAATCTCGTACCTTAATGGAATGACTTTACCTCCCCTTTAAGACCTTTAATTACATTGTCCCCATAATCTCCTAGTGACCAAGCATACTTAGTATACCTATAATGGCTGACTTGCTTACTGTAAAGCACTTTGAGTCTGTGTGTCTGTGATTTTAGATCTCTAGTAGACTGGTAATGGTAAATACTTTACTACTACTACTACTACACTAATTATAAGGGCCTTATTTATCAAAATCTGAATCTTTCCAAGTATTTATATAAAAAAAAAGTCTGACCAAACTAGAATCCACGAGTGGACCTTATTTATTATTAAAAAAAGCACAATTTAATTGGATAAGGGAAAAACTACATAAAATCGTGCGAAAACCATGTGAGTTCGAGTTTTTTTCCTGCATCACTCGATTTCTTTTCTGACTTTTTCTCGGAATGTCTGAATGATTCGGATTTTTGCCTGAAAAGTTAGATATTGTCGGATTTTCAGCCTAATTTCAGTGCAGACCACAGATTCTTTCAAATAGAATAGGGACCTCTTCCTTAGACATATATAAAACCTCGACAGGTCAAATTTGGACTTTTTCCACCCTCGGGGTATAATAAATCTCAAACATTTTAAGATTTTTTTCCAATAAAAATTTGGATTTTATAGTAAAAAAAATAACCCCCAAATGTAGCATCTATTGTTATTATACTACAAACATAGACACTAAGGGGGTTATTTACTAAACTCCAAATGCAAAAATCTTGAAAAAAAATCATGAGTTTTCTTTTATAAAACCAGACTTTTAAAAAAAATCATGAATTTTTCCGAATTTATTAAACCCAGAGGATGGAAAAGTCCAAAAAATCCGGCATCTCAGACCTGTCAAGGTTGCATATAAGTCAATGGGAGAAGTCCCAATGATTTTTTGATTTGCGCTGGGTTTCATGCAAATCAAATTTTCGGGAAAACGTAATAAAAATAAGCGTAAAAACTCGAGAGGATTTGATCGGAGTTTGTAGCAGAAAATATTAAGATACAGTATATTCGGACTTTGATAAATAACCCCCTAATAATAAATCCAGACAGTGGATCCCCCTTGACAAAGGCTATTGTGCTGAAACATTGGGGTATTCTTACTGCTGACAAGTGTATCTGTTCCTTGTTGTTCTTCTCTTTTGCCTCTTACATTTTTGGGTGGTATGTATGTATAACTGAGCATGTTGCTATATATATATATAGTTCTGATAAGCTACCATTTTATTGTCAAAAAGAAATATAAAGTTTTTTTTATACCACCTGTGTAAAACCTTTTTGTTGAGCGTGCATACCCATTATATATGATGTACAGCTTTGGCTTACTGGGAATAGTGGTGCCCATGGGTTGTTTTGCACCTCATATATATTTTACACATTTTTTGCTATGTTTATTGGAGTGTCCTCCATTAATTTATATTGTCAAATCACAGGTAGCAACATACAGTACATAACATACCTGAATGTTAAAGTCCTCCAAGACACAACCTCCTCTGATAAAGCTCTCGATAGGTCCCGGAGCACTGAGACACCTCTCTCATATGGTAGGTTATTGTAAGATATCATATAAGATTTCACCAAATTATTGGATAATGTGTGGGGCCGCTTAACATTTGCATGGTCATCGTCAATGGGTTTCCAACATGCACCATTAAACCTGCTCCATCTACTGTATACATTCTATATTAAAGTATTCAATGTTATTGTAACAAATTAAAGGGATACTGTCATGGGAAAAAAAAAATTTTTCAAAATGAATCAGTTAATAGCGCTGCTCCAGCAGAATTCTGCACTGAAATCCATTTCTCAAAAGAGCAAACAGATTTTTTTATATTCAATTTTGAAATCTGACACGGGGCTAGACATTTTGTCTGCACTTTAGGAGAGAAATGCTTTCTGGCAGGCTGCTGTTTTTCTTTCTCAATGTAACTGAATGTGTCTCAGTGGGACCTGGATTTTACTATTAAGTGCTGTTCTTAGATCTACCAGGCAGCTGTTATCTTGTGTTAGGGAGCTGTTATCTGGTTACCTTCCCATTGTTCTTTTGTTTGGCTGCTGGGGGGAAAGGGGAGGGGGTGATATCACTCCAACTTGCAGTACAGCAGTAAAGAGAGATTGAAGTTTATCAGAGCACAGGTCACATGACCAGGGGCAGCTGGGAAATTGACAAAATGTCTAGCCCCATGTCAGATTTCAAAATTAAATATAAAAAAAATCTGTTTGCTCTTTTGAGAAATGGATTTCAGTGTAGAATTCTGCTGGAGCAGCACTATTAACTGATTCATTTTGAAAAAAAATTTTTTTCCCATGACAGTATCCCTTTAACAATATTTCTGATTAAAGTAGTGCCACGTGGAGAAACACTACAAGGCCAATTGGAGTCATATGGACAGGGCTTGGTAAGGGCATATAAGTGTTCACAATATTATACATTGGAAAGAAAGCAAAATGTGTAGAAATCAAACATGGGATGATCCAGCAGCCTGCAGAGGTACATGCCCACACCCTTTTATAAATATAAAAGGAAAACATTGTTTACCCCATAGTACAAAGCAGGGGAGTAACAAATTCATACCGTGCCCCCCTGCAAAAAACTTTGAAGGGGCCGTCGCACTGTAATTCCTACCTTGAACTCCTTCTGCCTGCCCAGTTGCGACCCCTGCTCCCCCTCTTCAGGTCACACTCTTTCATTGCATCAGATTAGTGGCATTAGTGTTACTAATCAGCACCCAATATTTCTGGTACAGTGAGTAATTTCAACCCCCAGCCCTTTAATAAAATACCAGATGATGCAAAGCTGATCAGCAGTTCACATGAGGGTTGCTTGGCTGCATAAGAAGCAGTGCATTTCTCAATATGGAACCAAGCTGAGTATTAGGTAAATTGAATACAGTACAGTGCAAAGGATTAAGTAAAGTGTAGTGATGGGCGAAAAATTCATGAAACGCCGTCTGCGTCTCATTTTGGATGCTGGCATCCGTTTTTCGACGGCACCGTCCGTTTTTCAACAGCGAAAATGCACCAGCGTTCAAAAACCCAGACGCCGGCGTCCATTTTTTTGGCAGTTTCGCAAATGTTTTGCTGCAAATTATCGCCTGGCGAATAAATTCGCCCATCACTATTCAGGTGCTTTCCTACATGACAATATAATGAACTCTGCTGGTCAGTTCCTGTAAGTGTACAATTGAAGAGATAAATCTTCAGAAGAGAAACAGAGAGGTGTTCTAATGTTGCTCTGCATGGGAAAGAGATGAGAAGCCTCAGATGCCCTTTCCCATCTCCTTCCTAGCCAGAGCAATTTTATATCAGAAAACTTTCTTTGTTTTCCTTCTGAAGGGATAGCTGTTTTTTACTGTAAAGTTACAGGAACCATAAATAAAATTCATTATATTGGCAGTAAATAAAAACTTAAACAGCTCTGACAAACTGAAAAAAATAATTAATGTAATTAATGCAAAAGTGCTTAGAAATTTTTTTTTAAGGGGGTGTAAAAAAAAATAAAAATCCCTTTTTCCGGTTTCCTTATAAAGAAACCTACCTCTAATATACTTTCATTAACGAACTATTAAAAAACCTGAGAGTATGCTATTCAAATTTCCCCTTCACTTTACTCCTTCTTACTGCTGTGGACACAATTCTCTAGACGGATGCTGGCTTCTCTGCAGGGAACCAAATAGTAGGGATGCACCGAATCCAGGATTCGGTTCGGGATTCGGCCAGGATTCGGCCTTTTTCAACAGGATTCGGCCGAATCCTTGTGCCTGGCCGAACCGAATCCGAATCCTAATTTGCATATGCAAATTAGGGGTGGAGAGGGAAATCGCATGACTTTTTGTCACAAAACAAGGAAGTAAAAAAAAAATTCCCCTTCCCACCCCTAATTTGCATATGCAAATTAGGGCTAGGATTCGGTTCGGTATTCGGCCGAATCCTTTGCTTAGGATTTGGGGGTTCGGCCGAATCCAAAATAGTGGATTCGGTGCACCCCTACCAAATAGTGCCACAGAGCAGAGGTTGGCAAAGGTTAACCAGGTTAGACAAATAAAACTTGAAATAACCTTGGAGAAAGCTTCCCTGACAGTCAAAAGTATGATTGTTGTAGAGCAGACGGGGAACATCTAGAGCAGGGGTCTCCAGCCCTTTTTCCCAGTGAGCTACAATTAACTGCAAAAAGAGTTGGGGAGCAACACAAGCATGAAAATAGTCCAGTCCAAACAAAGGGCTGTGATTGGCTATTTGAGAACCTCTGTGTGGACTGGTTGAGTTTGGCAGTGGATCTGGTTTAATGCAACCATTAAAATAGGCAAAAAACAACACCTGCTTTGAGGCCTCTGCACCTTAAACTTGTTTCTCATGAGCCAGAGGTTGTGGACCACTGGTCTAGAGAATAGTGTCTGCAGCAGTCAGAGGGAATAAAGCAAAGGGTAAATAAGAACAGCATACAATCAGGTGTTTTATAAAAAAAGGTACAGATTTTTAGCGTCCCATTTAACACCCATGAAAAACATCCTGGACTGGCAGTTTCACAAGTGGCAGATTGCCTAATCCATTGCATAAATGACAATTGCCTTATCCTTGAAGGAAATCTGTAAGTCCAAGCGCTTACCACCAGGTTTGGAGATTCAAAATAGGATCTGATATTTGAACTACAACAAGCCAAAACAGACCCCCACAGGCCCAACTGACCATGGCATCTTGCAGCAGTTACAGATTGCCAGCCCAGGCCTGATTACCACTGATAATGGGAAAAAACTGGGAGATTTTAAACCCTAGAGTGACAAATCATCCAGAATTGCTCTGTATATCTAAGCAGTCAATCAACCCTAGAGCATAATGTTGACTTCTTACCAACAGGTCACCGTCACATGAACTTATATAACATTGCTGGGAATTCACAGTGTTTAATCAACGGTGTTGCAATAATATCCAGGATGGTAAAAGAATCAGAGAGATGAGCCATGGATCTCACTGCCCCAGGGGGGCTCTAGGTTGGTATCGTTCGCTCTAGATCTTTTCTCATCTTACTTTGTTGGGTTTTAAAAATGAAGTAAAAAAAGTAAATTGGCATGATTTTCCTATGCTGCGAATATTATCATCGTTCTTTTGTACTGTACTATAAAATTGTGTTTTGGTTCTCGTTAGAATCGTGCGTGTTTTTAAAAAATTGGGATTCTCTGGAGAGGAAAACATTGCCCTTTAGGGATGGAAACCTTAACCTGGCCAATGGCAATATTTGCATAGACTGCAAATACCATTTTATTTTGGCAATGTACTTTTTGGCCCTTATTCTTGTGTGCCTTGCTCTTGCACCCTTAACACCTGGACAGAAGAACTTAGTCAAGAACATAGTCATGGGTGGCTCAGACTGAAGCTAAGGACTAACTCTGTGCACCAGGCAGCCAGTGCATGTCCCTGGAAACTACTGAAACGAGCAGAATTTGTGATCCTGCCTGAATTAGGGGAGCACAGGTAGAAGAGATATGTGCCCAACCCCCCACAGTACTAAGCCCTTGGCACGTGCCTCTTCTGCCTTCCCCTAGTTCCTGCCCTTTTCCAAAGCGCAGAAATACAATTGTTATCTTTTGGAAAATGCATCTTTCTTCCAAAGTTGTCTTCAGCTGTCAGAGGTTGTCAGGTCCTCCCACCAGGCCCCATGGAAGGTGGCCCTTGTCCACTCACAATAATCACACTTCTGGGTTGTAAACAATTGTAGATTATGGACAGACAAAGCAATTTGGAGCCACATCACATCATGTTATCTATACTAACCAGCAGGTCTTTCCCATAGGGCATTTATTATGCCAATACACTTGTAGGTATCTATGTAGGTATCTGTAGATGGACAGCTCTTAATAAATGGAAGACTTACTAGTAGGCTTTACAAACATTTTTGTAAACGTACCAAGTCCGAGGCATAACTAGAGAGGAAGAAGAGGGGGTATAGGTGGCCCCATGATGCCATAATTAATGAGCAATTTCAACATATATTTGTAAAAAAGGACAACCTCTGGATATGTTGGGGCCCTAAAATTAGTTTGCTGTGGGGCCCAATAACATCTAGTTACTCCACGGACCGAGCCTGTGATTTATTCTAGTTGCTCCTGATACAAATTTCTTGTATTAAGTAGAAAGTCAGTTCACAGGACCACCAAGAAACCCTCACATTCAGCAATATAGTGCTGATTAGTACAATAAAAAAAACTACCGGGTTATATTAATTAATTTAGAGTGAAAACGAAGTCTACCAGTAGAACATATCTCCTGGTTCAAATCAAGATTTCCCCATAGATGTCACAGGAGACTTCACAACTTCATCAAACTGAATTGGTCAATCAGTCGCATCCCTATTAAAAGTCACTTTTTAATTTTTCTAGATCCTCAGAAGGGAGGAACAAGGCAACGGCCCTTTGTCTGGTGGCTCTTCCACGAGCCCCTCCCCCCATGCAACAAAATATAAGGAATACAAAGAAGCAAAGTAGATAATGGGTTTATTGTGATCCTTGCATTTGCTGTTATACAGTTTATTTCTGCAGTCCTTCCCTTAATTGTTAACTGATGTAAACCCATAAACTGCACTGGTGATGATGATACATCTCTTCGATTTTCTGCCTTAAATAAATTCTCTACGGATATTGTATCCATCCTAATGTGGACCGAAACTTTGGACACAAGTGGTATGTGAAATAAAGAGTTTTTTGAATACAAGAGAGCGCCCATCCTCAGCAACTATATGTATACTCAATCAACTCAACAAAATCATTTGGAGATGAGTACGGAAACATTGAATTTGTTTTATATATATATATATAGTATTTGGATGGGTGGCACACCGCTTCTCATCTTCACCCAGTTGCACGGTTAAATATCACATACACACTCTCAAATGAACCAGCAACACAGGGATATTTTTCAAAGGTAGAAAGTGTATTTAGTGAAGCATGTTCCAGCCAACGTAAAGTTTCGGTCCCTACCGGGACCTTTCTCAAGGCAACCATACCCTAAACATCATGTGATATATATAGCCAATGAACCATAGGCAATTAGAGAATGACATCACATTCAAAACATTAATGTGATTGGTGCAAGGTATAAAAGTGACAGTGTGCAATACTTTTATATAAAATGCATAAATAAAGTGACATTTGTCTCAAAGAAGTGACAATTACTAAAAGGCACCAATCAAGTGAAAATGCTCATCATGATAAGAATACTTTGTGCAGTGTAATAAGTTACTTATTAAAAACAATGTAAAAAAGTCCAAGTTAGCTACAACCTATTCTATAGTGCTGACCCAATCCGAGGGACCCCCTGATACCTCGTCTATCACATGTCTGTTACATCTATTTAAATTTTCAATCATAACAAACTTTACTGGGTGGCATGTTTTAATAACTATCATGCCATGCATAACCCACATTATTATCAATCAAGATGCATAACAAATGAAACGCATGGGGGGTACCCTCAAGCAACAGTACTATCCCAGATACCTATCCCAATTCATGCACGATTACTTTGGTAAAAAACAATTCAAATGTAGGGCATTGTTCAAGCCACGGGGGGATACACATTCCAGTTCAAATGTCCAGAACGCCTCCCTCTGTAATAATAATCTATCCACATCACCACCCCTTGGTAAGTCCGGTACACAATCTATGGGCATACATTTGAACGATGAAGCCGGATGCTTGGCTTGTAGCCAGTGCTGTGCCACTGGCTGCTTTGAAATGTCTTGCTTAGTTTCCTTCCTTGGTTTAGGGTCCAACGCAGCCCGAATGGTTGCACGGTGCATACTAATCCGTTCCCTTAATTGTCCTGCGGAAAAACTAATAGACAATTAAGGGAACGGATTAGTATGCACCGTGCAACCATTACGTTGCCTGGAACATGCTTCACTAAATACACTTTCTACCTTTGAAAAATATCCCTGTGTTGCTGGTTCATTTGAGAGTGTGTATATATATATATATATATATATATATATATATATATGTGTTCGTCTGGGTGGCACACCGTATCACTTCGATTACCTGGGTGCACGGTAAAAAAATCATACAATGTTCAAATGACCAGCAACTCCAGGGATTTCTGTGAAAAATTCTTTATGTGGTTATTTATGTGCAGTACAGCTGTACTGCACATAAATAACCACATAAAGAATTTTTCACAGAAATCCCTGGAGTTGCTGGTCATTTGAACATTATATATATATATATATATATATATATATATATATATATATATATATATATATATATATATATATTTGCTACAGAAAATGTATAATCCTTATATGAGCCCAAGATGTGACCCAACCATGCTAGTATACTATCTACAGGAAATGGATAATGAGCATATTAATCTCAGATATGCCAATGTAATCATTTTAGAAATCTTTTTAGCAATTTTCTGGCATTTGTGGTTTTAGAGAAAATACGTTTTTTTGTGGTGTCAAAAAAACTCGAAAATCACAACGATTCCAATTTTGATAAATGGGCCTCCCCCAGTTTCGCCTTACTGCCCCTTGTTTCATACCACTATCAGTTCCTGTGAGTACAGAGAATGTTTATTTTTTGTTACAGAGGTTCATGAACTTTAAGCTTGTAAAAGTTAAGAGCTTGAAATACAAAGTTTATGTTGAGCAACATTCTGCTGATACTGCTGATGTTATTGTTCATGTGTCTACTTTCCAGAGGCTACGGGCTGATATTTGTGAAGGGACGGAATGGATATATATACATTATATGAAGGAGAGCAAAGCCCTTGAATTCTGGGCATATTTTTTTGGCGGTTACGAAATTAGGGAGGTTAAAAAGGGATGGGCTGAATCTCTGGCTGAGGGAAAGAGCAGGTGACTGGAAACTGTTGAGAAGTCACAATTTTACAGCCAATGGGTCCTGTTGGGGTTTTGCTGTTGATCCTGTGCTGTTTTGCAGCTGGAGCTCAGTCATCAGGTAAGGGGTTGTCTACATTTCTCTCTGCCTTTTACGCAAAACAAATTAACCATTAACGTGAGTTATAATACGTGAAAACCCTATTGAATTTGGGTCCAGCCTTCCAAATATTGTTGAATCTGAATCTCTTTATGGTGGATTTGCACTGGAATAGTCAGTCGTTGCTGGATTCCTCTCCTCCCGGACAATCACCTAAAGAACAACTTTATTATAGTTCGTTTCCTGGAATTCTGGCATAATTCTGGGTGTTGAATAGGAGCCTTTGATTCAAACTCAGGTACAATCTGGCTGTTTCCATAAATACAAGTTATGGCTATGTTTCTATTACATACATAGTAACAAAGTAAGTAAGGTTGAAAAAAGACACACGTCCATTAAGTTCAACCTTTTAGTTTTTTTTTAAATCTGCCTAACTGCCAGTTGATCCAGAGGAAGGACAAAAAAAAAAACTATCGGGGGAAAAAATTCCTTCCTGACTCCAAAATGGCAATCGGACTAGTCCCTGGATCAACTTGTACTATGAGCTATCTCCCATATCCCTGTATTCCCTCACTTGCTAAACACCATCCAACCCCTTCTTATACCTATCTAATGTATCAGCCTGTACCACTGATTCACTTCCCAGCTCTCCCTGTAACACCCCTTTCCCTCCTCTAATCTCATTGGCTCCCTCCTGTCTGCTGGGAGGAGCTACTGGTGAGTAAAGCATCCGACCCTTCTTTATACCTATCTAATGTATCAGCCTGTACCACTGTTCAGGGAGACAATTCCACATCTTCACAGCTCTCACTGTAACAACCCCCTTCTTTTCTTCTAATCGGAATGGGTGACCTTGTTTATCATCTACAAGGACTCCAAGGTCCTTTTCCATAATGGATTTGCCTAGTGCAGTCCCATTAAGGGTATAAGTGGATATTTTTACATCCCAGGTGCAGGACTTTACATTTATCAACATTGAATCTCATTTGCCGCTTAGCTGCCCAGATTGCCAGTTAGTCAAGATCCTGTTGCAAGTGCCACGTCCTGGATGGAATTAATTGGGCTGATAGTTTTGTGTCATCTGCAAACACTGATACATTACTTACAATCCCGTCCCCTAAGTCATTAATGAACAAGTTAAATAAAAGTGGACCCAATACCGAGCCCTAGGGGACCCCACTAAGAGCATTACTCCAAGTAGAGAATGTACCAGTAACAGTGGCGGAACTACCGGGGGAGCAGGGGCCTGCACTCCCTCAGGAGTCCGTTCGCCGATGAAAATGCGGTCAAATGCGGCCGTACGGAGGGGGGCGTGGCCCGGCTGCGCGTCACGCACCAGGGCCCGCCCCCCTCTAGGATCGCTTCTGACCATTAACAACCACCCTCTGTACCCGATCCTGTAGCCATGTTCCTATCCATCTGCCCAACAGACCTTTAGTTTAGAAAGCAGTCATGTGGGGCACAGTATCAAACGCTTTGGCAAAATACAAATACATTCGATTTACTGCCCCTCCCCCACTGTCCAGCATCTTACTTACCTCATCATAAAAAGCCATCAAATTAGTCTGACATGACCTATTCTTCATAAAGCCATTGTAACAAGGTACCGTGGTGGTCTAGTGGGAGGGGGTCGGCAGGGACGCCTGCCAGCCCCTCGGCGGGGACACCCATGTGTCCTCTTCTTCCTGAGTTGTAGCACTAAGGGCTCATAACGGCGCGCCTCTGCTTCTTTTATAGGCGCATTCACGGTGACGTGGTTATGGCAGCATGCAATGGCGCAAAGTTTGAAAAGTTTAAAAGGCGCACTTGGGCTGTAGTTCATGGCCCGTTATAGATTCCTTCTTGTAAGTTCCTGGGTGCGCTACCTGCTTCGTTTTCCTGTTTCTGATACCCTGTTTGACCCCTGCCTGCTACTGACGAACCTGACTTCTGAATCCTGACTCCTGCCTGGTAACCGACTCTGCTGTATCTGTATCCCTTTCTGATTGATCTCCTGGTTTGAACCTTGCCTGCCTGCCTGACTCAGCTTGTACTCTGCCTGCCCTGACCTGGCCTGATTTGACTACGCTTTCTGTCTACGCCTTGTACTGTGACATTCTGCCCAAAGACTTTGCTTTACGTTCGTGCCCCTTTGCTTGTCCAGAACCCTACGCTTGGCACCTAATGAGACCTGGCAGCATCCGATTAGCTGAGGGCTCCTCCAGAGGTGAAAGGCGGCTGTTAAAGGCGGAAGCAAGAGCAGAGAACAGGGTGCTTAGCATTGGTTCTGGATTTAGCGTGCTGACTGTGACAGCCATGCTGATTGCTGCTTATGATGCCATTTACTAGGACAAAGTTTTGAATGTGATCCCTTAACAAGCCCACCACAGATGTCAAACTTACTGGCCTACAATTGCCAGGCTGAGATCGTGATCCCTTTTTAAATATTGGAATAACATCAGCTTTTCTCCAATCCATGGGCACCATACCAGATGAAAGTGAAACTGAGAAAATCAGAAATAGGGGCTGGTCAAAAACTAAACTAAGCTCTCTTAGAACCCGGGGGTGTATGCCATCAGGCCCTGGAGCCTTGTTTACATTAATTTTTATTAAAGCTTTATGAATCATATCCTGAGTCAGCCACTGACTACATTGAGCTGAGCCATTAGTGCAGCTATAAAGTGAGCCTGGGAACTCAGACTCCTCTATTGTATTGAGTCAAGACAGTTGATAGTGATGTGTCTCCTGCCTTTTCTGGGTCATTCCTTTGTCCATGTTTATCTCCACCTTGTGGGAGCCCTATGTGTGTTTTAGTACATTGCACAAATATAGAGGAAAATGTAGTTGCTTAAATAAATTGTTGCCTCCATCGGTGGACTTTGCATTGTGCCTTATGTCAGTAAATTACCCCCTACAGGCTCCAACATTCCTGTCCACATTTTTTTTTTCAAAAAATAAAATTTTTTTGTTTCTAGAAAAAACCTGTGAAAAGCCCAAGCTGCAACATGGAAGAGTTCCTTTTTGGTATTGGTCGGACCGTCCTATAAATACAACCATTACTTATCACTGTTATATAGATTACATTCCGGTGAATAAAGTGGAAGACAGCAGTTATGGCACAGCCACATGTACTGAAAATGGC
This sequence comes from Xenopus petersii, assembly GCA_038501925.1. Lineage (NCBI taxonomy): Eukaryota > Metazoa > Chordata > Amphibia > Anura > Pipidae > Xenopus > Xenopus petersii. The sequence continues at coordinate 8,406,885 of CM076686.1, read as the reverse complement.
TGGGACCCTGAACCAAAGTGTTTGAGTAAGTAATATCCTCCCTTGCTGTGAATAAGCTGCTTTTTTACTTTAAATGCATTTTTTTAGTTTGGAGGGGGAAGATTTATATATAAAAAACTGCCACACTCCCAAGATGTCCGACATGTACTGTTAAACCCCAGATATAGCTAATTTTAACATAAGTGTTGGGGCAACATGCTATATGGCCATGAAAAAAAGAGAAAATAGGAGAACCCCCAAAATAGAGCTATGCCAAACCAAGGTTTATAAAAATGTAAAAAAAGCATTTTAGTTTCAGTTATTTCTAAAAAAAAAAAGAATAATCAATTATCAGAAAAAAACAGGGATAGTTGTGAACTCATAGGGGCAAATTCACTATGCGCCGAAGCGCCTAACGCTAGCGTCAATTCGCTAGCGTTGGGCATTTTCGTTACTTTGCAAATTCCCTAACAGATGCTGGCGTAAATTCGCTAGTGTTACTTCGCACCCTTACGTCTGGCGAATTTGCGCAACGGACGTAACTACGCAAATTCAATAACGCGCGCATTGTACTGAACGCTACCTTTTACGCTAGACTTCCTTCGCCACCTCAGACCAGGCGAAGCTCAATAGAGTAGATAGGGATTGCTTCAAAAAAAGTTAACATTTTTTCTAAGTCCCAAAAAACGCTGGCGTATTTTCTTTATTATGGGTGATAGGCTGAAAAAGATCTAAAAAATTTTTGGGGATCCCCTCCTTCCCCCATACATTTCCTAACTCAAGGCACCTTAACTATACAGTGGGCACATGTGTAGGGCAAAATAAAAATTGTATTTGATGTTTTGATTGTTTCCCAGGCATTTGTAGTGATTCTACGTGTTCCTCCATTGAAATTTGAATTTGGCGCCGTATGCAAATTAACCATCGCTAGCATAACTTCGCTTTGCTTAGCGAATCAATGCTAGCGCAACTTCGCAACCTTACGCTACCCCTGAGCGCAACTTCCAATTTTAGTGAATTTGCGGAGCGCAAAATACGCCTGGTGAAGTGCGGCGAAGAGCGGCGAAGTTACGCCTGGCGCAACTACGAATCTTAGTGAATGTCCCACAAAGTCTCTCCAAATCTGCAAATCGGTCCCTATGTACAACCCAAATGTCCAGTATGGTAACATTTGATTAAAATTTGTACTAGATGCCCAGGTTCATGCTGACCAATTTGGAGATTTGAAGGGACTGTGATTGGGACACTGAACCCCATTTGATCTATTATACATTATAGAGTTCACAACAATCCTTGTTTTTTCTGAAAAGGTTGGTTTTTGCTCATTTATAAAGCTTGGTTTGACATTGCTCTATGTTTGGGGTAGATCTGCCTAGGCCTGTTTATACATTCCCTTCCACTATGCCACATCTCCAAGAAACAATCATTTATGCTCATTTGGATGCTACAGGTTCTTCACCATTAACTTAATAGTCACACTTTCTTGGTGCAATAAGAAATAAAGCAATACACACAGCAGTAAACCTTAAAATATATTAATCTCTGGAATTTTCAAGGAGGGCTTCTCCCCAAACAGTTTTTGATGACATGGGGCATGACCATGCTCACTGGTATTTATCCCCGAATCTGAGGTTTGACAACAATTTAAAGTTTGACCAGCCACATCTTATTTCATTCATCTCCAACAAATATGTGTATGTATATAATTATTTAAAATAGCTCCACCAAGAAATTACTACAGAAAAAATTAAAAATGTCCATACTGAACATAGACATGATAGAGATGATTATCCAATCCCTTACAGTTGACTGGTTCTACCGATCAGGCATTTGTTTGAATGTCAGAACAAAGGTTCTGAAAAAAAAGCCTCACTATCTATCAAGCTTTGGGTTGTTGAGCTCTTGTTGGAAGAAATGAAAATCAAATTATTTTATAAAATGCAGAAGCGTTGAGAATTCCATTAATAGCTCACAAGCCTTTGATTATTTCTATATATTTCTTTTCTACCTCAGAGCCGTGTGCTATTTCCAACAAAGTCATGGAAGAAAACAGTATCAGATTGGTCTTTGAATACTTGTGGTGGTTCACTCCCAAAATAAAACATGGAGACAGCACTTTGTTTAAGTGTTTACATGGATATGGGATATCTAACTCAAGCCTGTTGGATGTGAAGTGCAATGATGGCGTTATCCATTACCCTAAATGCACCAAACTAGGTAAATTCAAACATTTGGTAAATGTGGAAAGAGTTATATGTTGATGGAGCCTGGATAACTTGAAATGTTCCTTTCATGCCTGGCAGTCTATGTATCACAAATCAAATATTTGTTCACCTTTAAATTAACTTTTAGTATGATGTGAAGAGTGATATTCTGAGACAATATGCATTTGGTTTTCATTTTTATATGTTTTTTTGAGTTATTTATCTTTTCATTCAGCAGCTCTCTAGTTGGCAGATTCAGTCATCTGGTCGCTAGGGTCCAATTTACCAGGGATGCACCAGAGCTACTACTTTGGATTCAGTCAAATCCCTTCATCATTTGTGAAATATTTGTCAAATACCGAACCAAATCCGAACCATTATTTGCATCTACAAATCAAGGATAAGGAGGGTAAAAGAGAACCACATGTTCAGCGCACTGCAAAAAATGTTTTTATTTCTTTGTCTTGTAACAAAAAGTCATATGATTTTAAGGATTTGGTTCGGCCAGGCACAAAGATTCGGCCAAATCTGAAACCTGCCGAAAAAGGCCAAATTCTGGCTGAATATCAACCTGAATTCTGGATGGATTCAGTGCATACTTACGAATTACCTTACAATAATTTGTAAAGGAGACTGGAATATGAATAGGAGAGGCCTGAATAGAAAAAAGAGTAATAAAAAGTAGCAATAACAATGTAGCCTTACAGAGCACTTGTTATTAGATGGGGTCAGTGACCCCCATTTGAAGGCTGGAAAGAGTCAGAAGAAGAAGGCAAATTATTCAAAAACTAAAAAAAAGATGAAGGCCAAATGAAAAGTTTCTTAGTATCAGTCATTCTATAGCCTACTTAGGGGCAGATTTATCAAAGGTCGAGGTGAAGTTTCGAAGTGAAAAACTTAGAATTTCAAGCTATTTTTTGTGTACTTCGACTAAGGAATAGTCCTACTTTGATTCGAATTTGAAAAAACTTTGAAATTCGAAGGTCGAATTTTTTTGAAGTACTGTCTCTTTAAAACTTCTACGTCTACCTTTCACCACCTAAAAGCTGCTGTTTTAGCCTATGGGGGACCTCCTACAACCAGTATGGAGGCAATTGGGGGAGTTTGGGAGGTTGAAGTTAAAAAAACTTTGAATCGAAGTACGATCGTACGATTCGAAGTAGGCCGAATTCGGGCCACTTCGACCCCAAAAAAACTTCGACCTCCATTTGATTGGTCTTTTTGAATTCGAAGTTCAAAGTGTTTTTAACTTCGACCATTGATAAATATGCCCCTTAATGTTAAGCCACCCCTTCATTACAACTGCATTAAAAGGGTGGATTTGCTAAAAAAAATTTAAATCAATTAAAAAAAAAATGTTGGCATCTGCAAATTTTTTCAAAGGTTTGCACATTTTTCGGAGAAGCAAAATCAGACACATTCACTCATCACTATTAAAATGGTAACATTTGTTAGCAATTTGAAATGTTCCGAACTTTCACATTTTGACCAAAATATCACCAAAGTGAATTTGCCGGTCCTCAATGAACAAGGAAAAATTGCCTCTGACAAATTGAGCTAAGAAATCATTGATATTTTCCTAAATGTTGATGATTTAGCTGAAAGGAATTTGGGATCTCAATGACATTTTGCTGCTGTGACTACATTTCCATTGCATCATTTTGACACTCTTCCAATTTTGAAACTCTATATAAAAAAGTAATTTCAACCTCCTCATTGTTCAGATGTCCTACAAGCCCCAGTTTCCTTCATCAGCTGACGTCTGACATTAGATGCTGAACCACATATGAAACTAAATATGTTTTACATTTCTGTTTTAGTTGGCTGTCGGCCTCCACCAAAAGTGCCACATGGAGAAACAGAGCAATATCACCGGTGCTATGAACATAACTCGGCTGTGACATATAAGTGCCACCAAAACTATACCCTTGTAGGGGAGAAACAAATTTCATGTAGAAATGGGCAATGGGAAGAACCTCCAGTCTGTAAAGGTACATTTGGATACTTATTTGAGCTTGTTAATTTGTGTTTGGATTCAGTTTAGGCAAAACTTTGGTGGATGATTCTGTATTCCTCCAAATCCAAAATATTATATAAAGTTACTGATGTCATACAACATTCTGCACGAATCATCAATCTATTGCCTCCAATCTCTTTAAAATGTCTCTGTTCATTCCTAGAAGTTAAAGGTTATAGTTTATTTGCAGGCAGAAAAGACAGCAAAAAAAATGTAAAATCTCAAAAAAAATGCAGTCAACTAAAGCTTTGGACCCCTGGCATTGAGCTTTTGATATTTAGACTTAGAATCCCATTTTCCTTATTCACAGGACAAAAGGCCAAGATTTTGTTGACAAAACCATACTAAATATCTAGTATAGGTAATTCTAAAAACAACTGGACTTGCTGAGTCATTCACTACTCATCCAAGCAGCTTCTTTAGTTCAACTGACTGGTGTGGGAAGAAACATACTATATGGAGAAACATAGTAGACGAAACATAGTCATCCCATATGTAGCTGGAGTGTCAGGAGGATTTTCAACAAACACCACATTCCTGTGTTTTTCAAAACTAGCAACACTCTACAACAAAACCTGGTACACCTAAAGGATTCAACGCCTGAAGAAAAACAAAGCAATGTGTTACAGTATATGCAGTCCAGTGTAGTGAGGAGTGCACAGATCTATATATTGGGGAGACAAAACAACTGCTCACTGTAATAAAATCCTACCCTGGTGGGGTTTGTGGGGGTCGGCGGGGATGCCTGCCTCTACAGTGTGCTGGACCGGTTTCCTAGGGCGCACGTGGCGCGCTTCCTTGAGTCTTAATGGCACATACGCGCTAACGTATGACGTCAGCGTGCAATGGCGCGAAATTTAAAAGTACTTAAAGGTACATTTTCTTTTTACACATTGCCCATTATAGGAGTTTATTCCTGGTGCTTTCCTAGCTTTTGCTAATCCTGTTTTGAACCTGTTTGATTCCTGTTGTGACCCCTGCCTGGCTTTTGACTATTCTGACCTCTGGATCCTGACCCTTGCCTGAATTCCGACTACCTTTTCTTCTTAACCCCTCTGATCTACCTCCTGGTTTGACCCTTGCCTGTCTGACTACGTTTATTCTCTGCCTGCCTCGACCGGGCCTGATCTGACTACTCTATTGACTACTCTAACGCTTTGTACTAAGACCTTCTGCCCAAAGACTTTGCTTTACAGTCGTGCCCCTCTGCCTATCCAGAACCTGTAGCCTTGCACCTCTCGTTTAAGCCCTGGTGGCATCCAAGTAGCTGAGGGCTCCTCTCCTCTCTACAGTTGAAGCACGAGCCAAGACCAGGGTGCTTGGCATTTGTTCTGGTGTTGGGTGCCGACCGTTACACTCACCAATCGAATGGCTCAGCATAGGAGGGTGAACTCTACAGGACTGTCTGTCTACATCTAAAAGACAAGGCATACTCTTTTACAATGTCCAAATCTTGGATAAAGAAGAACACTGGTTTGAAAAAGACGTGAAAGAGGCGATTTATGTCAAGGTGGAGAAACCAACCCTGAACCGAGGTGGGGGCCTTCAACACCACCTGTCTGCTACATACAATACTGTCCTAACATCTGTACCCCGGCTGTTTCAGAACACTTCACACATCCATTCATGCAACTCTCACAAGTAACACCTGTATCTAGGAGTTGCATGACACATGGGATAATCCTATCACAGTAACTACACAGAATCTACACCTCTCTGAATTTTCAGATGTCACCTCTTTGAAGAGTTACACTGCTCCATTGTAAATGGATTAGTGGAAGAGTTTATATGCCGAGAACTCCCCACACCAGTCAGTTGAACTGAAGAAGCTGCTCGGATGAGTAGTGAAACATCTTCATTGATTACTCAGCAAGTCCAGTTGGTTTAAAATTTACCTATACTAGATATATCATATCATGAACTGGATGAATGAAAATCTGCATAGTCAAAACATACAAATGATTTAATTGTAGCCATTGACAAGCCCATTCTTTAACAAACATACTTGCAACTTCTGATTCTAGTCTAGTAGTGATGGGCGAATTTCTCACGTTTCACTTTGGCGAAACGTCGAAAAATTTGTGAAAACGGAAAGTTCACGAAAAAAATTGTGAAATTCGAATGCTTTCCCGAAAAAATCAAGTAATTCGAACGTTTTCACACAAAAAATTGAGCAATTCGAACGTTTTCGCAAAAAAAATCAAGCAATTCGAACGTTTTCACTTAAAAATCTAGTGATTCGAATGTTTTCACTAAAATCGAGCAATTAGAACTTTTTCACTAAAAAATTAATATTCCCTGGCGGCGAAACATGGAAAGTTGCGGAAAATTCGTGCCAGGCAAATTTATTCGCCATCACTAATCTCTAGTCACAAAATCAATCGGCCTTCTGTTTGCGGGGATCATTGGCCCTCGTCACAAGGTGATATTTAGTAATTCAAAGGCAGAAAAGACAGGGAGAATAATTCAGAAAATGAAAAAAAAGGGGATGAAAAGAATTCCATAAGTAACATACCTGCACCATCAGAGATGCATTAGCACTAGAGTATGTCTGTTTTATTTTACCTTAGGGCCGTGCACTCTTTCCGAGGAAGTCATGGAAGCAAATGGTATCAGATTAGAGAAACCTTTGTGGTGGAGATGTTCCCCAGTAAAGCATGGATATATTGTTTCATTTAGATGTGCAAAGGCGTATGAAATATCTAATTCAAGCCTGCTGAGAGCAAAGTGCAACGATGAAGTTGTCTCTTACCCTAAGTGCCTCAAACAAAGTAAGTACTAATTTGGTACATGGAAAAAGGGGAGTCAAGATGTGGATTTTTCAATATTTAATTCTAGAGTCCACATATTTGTGTGATATTGGGGTAATAGGAGTAGGAAACCACTGATCTTGGCAGGAAGATCAAGAAACAACTCAGCCTTAAACTTTAATATTCCTGTACACAAGCAGCACAGCAAAGCTTTTAGTAGCACAGAGAATGGCTACCAGAAACAGTGTGGGATTGAGCCTCCTAAAACCTACAAGAGAACCTGATATTAAAGGCCCACAGTAAAATTGTCCTTATCTGGTGTCTACTAGAACTGGGCCCACCTAGAGATCTTCTGGTGCTCTGGCAGGCCGGTCTGACTCTGACTGGGAAGGACATGGGGCTCTAGCATAAAGGGTATGTTTATATGGAGGTCTGGAAAATGGGGTAAACAGAAAGAAGAGGTACGTGCCCAGCACATGCACATGCCTCCTCTGCCTACAGTTCCAGCCCTGTCACTGTCTATATGTGTGGAGGTTTGCTAATGTTCCTGAATATAAACTCTCCACGCATAATTCATTTATTTTTTGTATTTTTCTTTTCTTGAGCAAACTGCTGCGAGCCTCATACACCTCAGCAACCGCTCCTCCTCTGCCTCACCATTCTGTCAATCCTTGCACTGGCTTCCATTACCTTTCAGAATCAAATTCAAATTAATGACAGTGACTTTCAAAGCACTTCACAACTCTGCTCCACCCTACATCTCTGAATTCATCTCTATATACTCACCCACTCGCTTACTACGCTCCTCTACTGACCTACTACTCAACTCTTCTCTCATTACCTCCTCACATGATTTCAAGACTTTGCAAGGGCTGCACCCCTCCTTTGGAACGCTCTGCCATGGTCTGTCTGACTTTCTCCCAACCTTTCTGCTTTCAAGAAATCTCTGAAAACGCACTTCTTTCGAGAAGCCTCCCCTCACTCTGCTTAACTACCAAACGCAACACCACATACAATACCACATTTCTCACCCACTTACTTTGATCTTGCCCACTCCCACACCTTGTGTATTACTCCCTTCCCTTTAGACTGTATGCCTATCCATAGGGCCTTCCTCACCTTTTGTACCTGTATTGATTGTGATGTTTGTTACTCCATATATTCTATGTATGTAATTCATGTGATGTAGTTGTATAATCACATTTACTTTACAGTGCTACGCAATATGTTGGCGCTATATAAATACATGTTAATAAAAAATTTGGGTGTTTTCCAGATGCCATCCCTCCGGCGATTTACACTCTAGCCGGTGGGGAGGCAGTTTCAGGGAGATTAATCAACGACGAAGAAGCGATTTGTCACTGGGCGACTAATGTCCCCAAGTAGCTTTCTGTGCTCCTGCCCTTAAACCTGTTCCATATTGATAAATTAACAATATTTCTTCATAGAGAACTGTGGGTCTGCCCCAGTAGTGCCACATGCAAAAACAGTACAAGGTCAAATGGAGTCATATGAACACGGCTCGGTGGTGAGATATGTGTGTGCAAGATATTATAAATTGGACGGAAAAGAAAATGTTACGTGTAGAAATGGAACATGGGATGATCCACCAACCTGCAGAGGTACAGGCACAACTTTAATTCCCCTTCTATTACAAAGAGTAAATATTGCCTTGACATGACCTGAGCTCTAGCTACATACGCACGGTATTTAATCACAGACAACAGTAAACTGTTTCAAGAATATGAAAGTTGATAAGCTCCCTGTATTTTCCCCGTGTTCCCTCCTCTGGTCACACTTGTTTATCGCATCCAATCAATGGAACTTGATTTTAAAGTTTTATAGCCGGTAAAAGTAGTTACTTGTTTTTTGTTTTCCGTTTCAGATCCATTTAAAATAAGTAAAATAAGTAAATGTAAAGAGTGATATTCTAAGTGCTTTTGTAATTTACATTGATGATTTATTTATTATTTTGTTACAACAGCGCCACCTGCTGGTCAGTTTCCCACCAGTCTGACCACCAAGTAGTCAAGGAAATTGTCAGGAGAAAGAAAGAGGCTGCTCTGATGTTCTGCTTAGGAATAAAATTAGAAACCTTTCTCAAATCTTTTCTAAGCAGAAGAACATCAGAGCAGTCTCTTTCTTTCTTTCTTTCTTTTTTTCTTCCAACTTCCTTGACTACTTGGGGGTCTGAATGGTCAGAAACTGACCAGCTGGTGGCGATATTTTAACAAAATTAATTTACATCAGCAGTACATGTATCCCTTAATATCCTGGAATTTAAAAAAAAAAAGAAATAATGAATATAAATTAGAAAAGTGCTTAGAATAGCACTCTTGTCATTTTTACATTCACTTATTTGTTTCTTTATCAAGTGCCAATATAATGAATTGTGTAACAACAGTGCCAGTTGGTGCTCAGCTGTTTCAATTTTAAAGTTTAAGAGACAGAACTTCAGAAGGAAAACTAAGAGAGGGTTCTGATGTTGTTTTGCTCAGGCAAGAGATAAGAAGCTTCAGGTGTCCTTTCTCATGAACATAAGAACACTTCTCTATTTTCTTCTGAAGGTATATCTATTTGACTCTGAAATTATAGGAACTGACCAAATTTCTTTTTATTGCAAAATTAATTTTATTGGTTCTGAAACTGAAAAAAATTGATAAAAGTGTAAATTACAAAAGGGCCTAGGAAAGCACCCTGAGCAATTTTATATGATTTTTTGTTAAGGTTTGCTTTATTCTTTATTAACTCAGTTGACAGGCAACAAGCCACCAATAATCATTGCCCTTCAATTCCAATGGAAAACATCCCAGACAGTTTCGCAAGTGCCAAATTGCCTGATTCATGGCCTGAATTACAATCTATTTATTTATCAAAGTCCGAATTTTTCTGATTATTGTAATCTAAATAGTAGGGATGCGCCGAATCCAGGACTCGGTTCGGGATTCGGCCAGGATTCAGCCTTTTTCCGCAGGATTCGGATTTGGCCGAATCCTTCTGCCCGGCCGAACCGAATCCAAATCCTAATTTGCATATGCAAATTAGGGGTGGGGAGGGAAATCGTGTGACTTTTCGTCACAAAACAAGGAAGTAAAATATTTCTCCCCTTCCCACCCCTAATTTGCATATGCAAATTAGGGTTCGGATTCAGTTCAGTATTTGGCCGAATCTTTCACAAAGGATTCGGAGAATCCACAATTGGACCTCATTTATTAATAAAAAATCCCAATTTAATTGGATCGGGACAAACACAAAACAATTGAGTGAAAATCTGAATTGTGCGTTTTTTTTAGAGTTTTTTCCCAAATCGCAAGATTTGGATCGCTGAATTTACCACAAGATTTAGTTTGTGTTATTCCACCTACAAAGACATCCAAACAGCCCCCCACAGTGACAATCCACTGCATTTTACAACATTCCTTCTGGCATTTACAAAAATCTACAAATTGCCAGTCCAGGCCTGATTACCACTGATATCAACGGGGAAAAACTTTGGGCATTTTAAACTCTAGGACATCAAATCTCTAGGGCGTCACCATTCCTTTTTACTCAAAAAACCCTACTTGTTGGGTTTCTACCAAGTGATCATGACATGCAATTATATAACATTGTGTTATCAATGTGTTATGACCAGTAGTCGTGGCAAATTTGCGCGATTCGCCACCAGCGAATAAATTTGCGAAACGCCCGCGAAAGTTTGCGTCAAAAATTCGCCAGCGTCAAAATAAAACATTTTCGCCGGCGTCAGAAAAAACAGAGATGCCGGCGTTAAAAACGGACGCCGGCGCCGGCTCCGTTTCGTGAATTTTTCGCCGTTTTGCGAATTTCGCTAAGCGAAATGGCGCAAAATCGCCCATCACTAATGACCAGGGCTTTTACAAGATCAGATAGATAAGCCATGGATTTCACTGCTCCGGGGTAGCACCGGGCTGGTAAAATTAGCTCTAGACCTTTTCCAGTTTTATCCTTTGTTGGGTTTTATTTGCCTTTCAAGAAGGAGCCAGCTATTTTTGAATGCTTATATAAATATTAAAATATTTTGATATGAGATTTTTTTTAGACAGTCATAAGTAACAGGCATTGTTTTTAGAATTGTACGCTGGGAACTTAATCATAAAATATAATGTTTTGATTTCATTTCAGAGCCCTGCATGATCACCGGCAAAGACATGGACAAAAACAATATCAACCGGATATGGCCAACGCCTTTTAAACAATACGTTAATGATGGAGAATTTATTTTATTTTTTTGCTTAGAAGGATATGATATATCTAATAAAGATCTACTTCTTGTATGGTGTGAGCAAGGTACAATGGAGTATCCCAAATGCACTGAAATGGGTGAGTCATAATTGGTACAGTACGTCTCTAGACTTATACCCCTTATTAACTTTATTTAGGAATAAAGTCATCAAAGCTTGAGACAAATGAACAACCCCCACTTATCTCATTGTCTACCTGTTTTCCCAACGTGTTCGCACCATGTCTAGTAACTCATAGCTACCAGTCAGATATCTGGACCATATTTATTCATTAAAAAGTAATTAAATGGAAGTCCATTGTTGACAGTACTTGCTGGTGCTACTTTCATGAAACAGGTTTTCCAGAAATGGGGATTTTCTCGAGAGGACAACATTGACCTTTAGGGAACAGAGACACAGGACCATTACATTCAAGGGTTTTGTGCTGACTAGTAAAAAAAAACTTAAAGGGATCCTGTCATCAGAAAACATGTTTTTTCAAAACACATCAGTTAATAGTGCTGCTCCAGCAGAATTCTGCACTGAAATCCATTTCTCAAAAGAGCAAACAGATGTTTTTAATATTCAATTTTGAAATCTGACATGGGGCTAGACATTTTGTCAATATCCCAGCTGCCCTTGGTCATGTGACTTGTGCCTGCACTTTAGGAGAGAAATGCTTTCTGGCACGCTGCTGTTTTTCCTTCTCAATGTAACTGAATGTGTCTCAGTGGGACATGGGTTTTTACTATTGAGTGTTGTTCTTAGATCTACCAGGCAGCTGTTATCTTGTGTTAGGGAGCTGCTATCTGGTTACCTTCCCATTGTTTCTTTGTTTGGCTGCTGGGGGGGGGAAAAGTGAGGGGGTGATATCATTCCAGCTTGCAGTACAGCAGTAAAGAGTGACTGAAGTTTATCAGAGTCAAATGACTTGGGGCAGCTGGGAAATTGACAATATGTCAGATTTCAAAACTGAATATAAAAAAATCTGTTTGCTCTTTTGAGAAATGGATTTAAGTGCAGAATTCTGCTGGAGCAGCACTATTAACTGATTCATTTTGAAAAAAAATTTTTTCCCCAGGACAGTATCCCTTTAATGGAATAAATTAACTAATAAAGGGTCAGATTCAGTTCTACCAAAACAACGTATGTCCTCATTCATATCCATATTTCCCCAATAATGTCAGTAGAGACAAACCACAAGGTTTATGTCTTCACATCAAACTGAATCTGCTCTGTAGACGCAGTGACCCCTAGTAACTATGCAATTTAGAACTGATGTAGTAAATCAGTCCCATGACTATTAACAGCAATTTATTTTTAATTCTTCTAGAGGAAGGAACAACTCAATTGCCCTACGACTGGAACATGTTAGAAAACCTCGTAAAAGAAAAGATGAAAACACAGAAGTCATACAGCTGATGGGTTTATTGGGATCCTTGTATTTGCTGTTGTACAGTTGATTTCTAAAATTGATTTCCCCTTCCCTTTTGCAATCAAAAATAAACCCATAAACTGCACTGGTGATGATGATGATGACATGGTTCTCCTCCGCTTTCTGCCTTAAATAAACTCTCTACAGATATTGTATTATGTGTGATTTTTTAATACATTTATCCTTTTTCTCAGTAGTACATTATTTGCCCCTAGAAACTCCTAAATAATTTCTGAACATGCACTAGAATTTGTTATGGCAGTAGAAAAAGTGTCAGTGTGCATGAAATGCATAAGGCTCTTGTGGCATTGACTCATGCTATAATAAAGTATTTATCCTTTTATAAACAGCCTATGTTGGAGTTTGGTGAGGGCCTGAGGATTTCTTCACATTTTAGCCAGTCTTCCATACGATGGAATGTTTATTACAGGATTCCTTGAGCAGCATCTCAAATTCCACATATTTATAGGAATATATTGGTACTTAAAGGACCAGTAACATCAATCAAATGAAATTGTTTTAAAGTAATAAAAATATAATGCAGTGTTGCCCTGCACTAGTAAAACTGCTGTGTTGCTTCAGAAACACTACTATAGTTTATATAAATAAGCTACTGTGTAGCCATGAGGGCAGCCATTTTATGCACAGGATACACAGTAGATAACAGATAAGTACTACTATAGTTTATATAAACAAGCTGCTGTGTAGCCATGGGGGCAGCCATTCAAGCACAGGATACACAGTAGATAAAAGATAAGTACTACTATAGTTTATATAAATAAGCTGCTGTGTAGCAATGGGGGCAGCCATTGAAAGGAGAAAAGGCTCAGGTTACACAGCAGATAAGCTCTGTAGAATATAATGGTGTTATATGTTATCCACTATTTAACCTGTGCATATAGACTTTTTTCAATTTCCACCATTGCTACAAGGGAGCTTTTTTATATGAACTATAGTAATACTATAGCGATGTGGAATGATTTTACTTATACAGTTATGGCAATTGGATCCCCAGTGCCACTTCATTTACACGGACTATAGGAGCACTGTGATGTGTGTAAAATAAAAAGACTCTTGTTTCACTAAGGGAAGTGCTGGCCCAGTAATTTCTTTATTCCAAACATTGATTATATGATTGAGAATTGGCCGTGCACCCCTGAGATTGCTTGATTGGAGTGTGGATACTGAAGATTGCCATTGGTTCTTTCAAAAACCTCTAAAATCACTCCAATTTCGATAGAACGGCCTCCCCCAGTTTCACCTTATTGCGCCGTCACTTATTTTTTACCACTATCAGTTCCTGTGAATCCAGAGAGTGTTTATTTTTGTTACAGAGATTGGTGGACTTTAGAGCTTGAAATACAAAGTTTATGTTGAGCAACATTCTGCTGATACTGCTGATGTTATTGATCATCATGAGTCTACTATCCAGAAGCTACAGGCTGATATTTGTGAAGGGACGGAATGGATATATATATATATATGAAGGAGGTCAATGCCCTTGAATTCTGGGAATACATTTTCGGCGGTTACGAAATAAGGAGGGTTAAAAAGGATGAGCTGAAACTTTGGCTGAGGAAAGAGCAGTCAACTGGGCACGGACAAGGAGTAGTCACAGTTTTACAGCCAAATGGGTCTTGTTGGAGTTTTGCTGTTGATTCTGTGCTGTTTTGCAGCTGGAGCTCAGTCTTTAGGTAAAGGGTCCTCTACATTTCTCTCTGCCCTTTACACAAAACAAATGAAACTTTAATGCTGATCCAGAGCCATTAATGTGAGTTATAATAGGTGAAAACCCTATTTTTTTTTATTTTATTATATTTATTAACAATAATAATAACTATGACAGTTATGTTTGAGTACATATTCATGCAATATAATGTATAAAACAAGACACTGTCCATAGGTATTTAATAGATGAAAACCCTATTGAATTTGTGTCCAGCCTTCCAAATATTGTTGAATCGGAATCTATTTATGGAGGATTTGCACTGGAATAGTCAGTCGCTGCCGGACTCCTCTCCTCCTGGACAATCACTGCAAGAACAACTTTATCATAGTTAGTTTTCTAGATTTCCAGCATAATTCTGGGTGTTGAATAGGAGCCTTTGATTCAAACTCAGGTACAATCTGACTGTTTCCATAAATGCAAGTTGTGACTATGTTTCTATTGAGTCAAGGCCGTTGGGTGGCTTGAACCTATTGATAGTGATGTTTCCTGCCTTTTCTGGCTCATTCCTTTGTCCATGAACCATATACTCTATCTCCACCTTGTGGGAGCCCTATGTGTATTTTGGTGCATTGCACAAGTATAGAGGAAAACGTATTGGCTTAAAGGAGAAGGAAACCCAGTGGGCGCAAAAACCCTCCCCTGTGTTGCTTCCCGTCCCTCCTCCCCCCTGGCCTACCTGTCCCCCCGGGCAAATTCCCCTAACGTGTTACTTACCCTTCTGCGCAGGTCCAGTCTACAGAGTTCACAGACGCCATCTTCTTCCAAGTGATCTTCTTTCTGCTTTGACCGGCGCATGCGCAGTAGGAGCTTTTCGCCGGTACGGATCTACTGCGTATGCGCCAAATCGCGAAGTGAGATCAGAAAACTTTGTGACTTTTGGCGCATGCGCAGTAGATCCATACCGGCGAAATGCTCCTACTGCGCCAAAATGCCGGTCAAAGCAGGAAGAAGATCGCGTGGAAGAAGATGGCGTCTGTGAACTCCCTGGACTGGACCTGAGCAGAAGGGTAAGTAACACGTTAGGGGCATTTGCCCAGCGGGACGGGTAGGCCAGGGGGGAGGAGGGAGGGGAAGCAACACAGGGGAGGGGGGAAGGTTTTTGCGCCCACTGGGTTTCCTTCTCCTTTAAATAAATTGTTGCCTCCATCGCTGGACTTTGCATTGTGCCTTATGTCAGTAAATGACCCCCATAGGATCCAACATTCCTGTCCACATTTTTTTGTTTCTAGAAAAAACCTGCGAAAAGCCCAAGCTGCAACATGGAAGAGTTCCTTTTTGGTATTGGTCGGACCGTCCTATAAATACAGCCATTACTTATCACTGTTATATAGATTACATTCCGGTGAATAAAGTGCAAGACAGCGGTTATGGCAGAGCCACATGTACTGAAAATGGCTGGGACCCTGAACCAAAGTGTTTGAGTAAGTAATATCCTCCCTTGCTGTGAATAAGCTGCTTTTTTACTTTAAATGCATTTTTATAGTTTGGGGGGGGGAAGATTTATATATAAAAAACTGCCACATTCCCAAGATGCCCAACATGTACTGTTAAACCCCAGATATAGTTAATTGTGACCTTCCTAGGGGCACCATGCTAAATGGCCATTATAAAAGAGAAAATGTGAGAACTCCCAACTAGGGATGCACCGAATCTACTATTCACATACCGAACCAAATCCGAATTTGCATATGGAAATTAGGGGTGGGAAGGGGAAACATTTGTTTTGTGACAAAAAGTCACGCTATTTCCCTCCCTGACCCTGTAAATATATTTACATATCCTGATATGTAAATTAGGATTCGGTTCGGCGGTGCAGAAGGATTCGGCTGAATCCGAGTCCTGCTGAAAAAGGCAGAATCCCGAACCGAATCCTGGATTCAGTGCATCCCTACTGCCAACATAGAACTAATCCAAACCAAGGTTTATAAATATGTGAAAAAAACACTTTATCAGTTCTTTCTACAAAAAACATGGATAGTTGTGAACTCATAGTCATGTATAATAAATCAAATGGGCTTAGATGTCCTTATCACACTCCCTTCAAATCTACAAATTGGTCCCTAGGTACAACCCAAAATGCTCAGGATGGCAACATTTAATAACAATTTGTATAACCCTGCCAAGGGCATGTACTAGTTGCCCAGGTACATTAACGATTGACAAGAGGGGGTGCAGGTATTGGCACTGGCCTAGCCACACGCCAGCAATGAATCCAGCAATGAGTCAAAAGCCGATACCTCTGTATGCATCAAACGGGGTGATCCCAAGCTTTATTCCATGGTGCTCTTAAAGGGATACTGTCATGGGAAAAATTTTTTTTTAATGAATCAGTTAATAGTGCTGCTCCAGCAGAATTCTGCACTGAAATCCATTTCTCAAAAGAGCAAACAGATTTTTTTTATATTCAATTTTGAAATTTGACATGGGGCTAGACATATTGTCAATTTCCCAGCTGCCCCAAGTCATGTGACTTGTGCTCTGATAAACTTCAATCATTCTTTACTGCTGTACTGCAAGTTGGAGTGATATCACCCCCCTCCCTTTTCCCCCCAGCAGCCAAACAAAAGAACAATGGGAAGGTAACCAGATAGCAGCCCCCTAACACAAGATAACAGCTGCCTGGTAGATCTAAGAACAACACTCAATAGTAAAAACCCATGTCTCACTGAGACACATTCAGTTACATTGAGAAGGAAAAACAGCAACCTGCCAGAAAGCATTTCTCTCCTGAAGTGCAGGCAAAAGTCACATGACTTGGGGCAGCTGGGAAATTGACAAAATGTCTAGCCCCATGTCAGATTTCAAAATTGAATATAAAAAAATCTGTTTGGTCTTTTGAAAAATGGATTTCAGTGCAAAAATAGTGCTGGAGCAGCACTATTAACTGATTCATTTTTATTTTTCCCATGACAGTATCCCTTTAATTCAGTTCACAATGTTTCGGGACCACATGGTCGTTCATCAGTGATAATATACAAAAGAGACTATACAAATTTATAGGCTTAGAAACAGCGACTCCTAGTGGTGGTTCACGAGAATAGTCCTCTCGTCTGTTTTTCCAATGTCCATTGTATCTTCCACCTTTTGCTAAAGCTATCAACCCTTCAACCGCACAAAAGCAATTTTTTATAACAAAATTGTTTTTTTTTTTAAAAAAAATACTTTGCCCATTTTTTCACATTTTTTTAAAAATAATTTTTTTGTTATAGTGTCATATAGATTCACTTCTTAATTGTGTACCACAACCATTATACCACATATGCACATCTATACAAACAATAGTATGTTCTGTATAATTATTGTTAGTTACTCACTGACTAGGATACGTATAGGCAGGAGATGTCTCTAAATTTTTCAAGTTTCTCTTTTGGTCCTTTCCAAACAAAAAATAACAAACGGACTATACAAATAAATGTAGTGGGAAAATAATGTGTTTTGTAAAATTATACATAAAAATATTGGCATAATTAGGTGCCATATTAGCACCCATACTGGTCCCTTGTTTTTGTAGGTAGTATCTAAAATAATTTTTAGTTAACACAATCTCTAAGGGGCCGATTCACTAACTTCGAGTGAAGGATTCGAAGTTAAAAAACTTAGAATTTCGAAGTTTGTTTTGGGCTACTTCGACCATCGAATGGGCTACTTTGACCTTCGACTACGACTATCGAAGGATTCGAAGTAAAAATCGTTCGACTATTCGATAGTTGAAGTACTGTCTCTTTAAAAAAAACTTTGACCCCCTAGTTCGCCATCTAAAAACTACCGAAGTCAATGTTAGCCTATGGGGAAGGTCCCCATAGGCTTGGCTAACTTTTTTTGATCGAAGGATATTCCTTCGATCGTTGGATTAAAATCCTTCGAATCGTTCGATTCGAAGGATTTTATCGTTCGATCGAAGGAATTATCCATCGATCGTTCGATCGAACTATCTGCACTAAATCCTTCGACTTCTATATTCGAAGTTGAAGGATTTTAATTCCTAGTCAAATATCGAGGGTTAATTAGCCCTCGATATTCGACCCTTAGTGAATCGGCCCCTAAGAGTTGCCCAGGTACATACTGATCAATTTGGAGATTTGAAGGGACTGTGATTGGGACACTGAACCCCATGACTATGCTCACTGGTATTTATCCCCAAAGCTGTGGTTTGACAACAATCTAAAGTTTGACCAGCCACATCTTATTTCATTCATCTCCAACAAATATGTGTATGTATATAATTATTTTAAATAGCTCCACCATGGTACTTGCCACCAAGAAATGGCTACAGGGAAAATGAAAAATGTCCACACTGAACATAGACATGATAGAGACGACTGTCCAATCCCTTACAGTTGACTGGTCCTACTGATCAGGAATTTGTTTAAATGACAGAACAAAGGTTCTGAAACAAAAGCCTCGCTATCTATCAAGCGTCGGGTTGTTGAGCTCTTGTTGGAGAGGAAGAAATGAAAATCCAATTATTTCCTAAAATGCAATCGTTTTGATAATACAATTAGTAGCTCACGAGCCTTTGACTGTTTCTGTATGTTTCTTCTTTACCTCAGAGCCGTGCCATGTTTCCAACAAAGTCATGGAAGAAAACAGTATCAGATTGGTCTTTACATTCGTGTGGTGGTTCACTTCCACAATAAAACATGGAGACAGCATTTCGTTTACTTGTTTACAGGGATATGGAATATCTAACTCAAGCCTGTTGGATGTGAAGTGCAATGATGGTTTTTTTCATTACCCTAAATGCACCAAACTAGGTAAATGCAAACATTTGCTAAATGTGAAAGGAGTTATATGTGGATGGAGCCTGGATAACTTGACATTTTCCTTTCATGCCTTGCAGTCTGCAGTCTGTTTATTACAAGTCAAATAATGCCAAACTCCTACAAATGTCATGTGCACATTTCTCAGTATTAAGTCCAAAAATGTTAAACAATTGATTCAGGGCAGTGCTAAAATATCTACAGTCAAGGTTAGTTTATGATCAGAAGTGCAAAGGCATTTAAGATATTATTGGTGTCCAGCAGTGGGCACCAAAGTGCTTGTTTGGCTTGCAGTACTACTGTGTGTAAATGTAATAGGGAAGATGGGTTGCTGGTTTTGATCCAAACAGTTCTGTTTTTCTTAAGGCTGTATGGGTCACAACTGCCTGTTAACCTAAAAATAATCTGGCCAATAACCACCTCTGATGTCAAAACTCCACCCACATGAGGCACAAACACCACCCCCCCCCACATGTCACTGCTCTGCCCCTAATGTCATCATCCCACCCCATTGTTCAGATTTTGCAGAAGTTAAAGGTGGCAACCCTATAGGCAAACCAGAGAGTGTAAATGGTGTGTGATTCTGTTCCTAAGATCAATTGAATTGAGGTTTGAAAAGTCTCCAGAGTTGTAATATGAGTCTCACTACATGAACCCCAGTCTGAGGGTTGTTAAAATAGGAAAAAATCCCTATGGTTTAGAGACCAACAACAGTGAAAACAGTAGCAAAAGTACTTGCAAAATGTAAAAGTTATTTGTTAGGACATGTTTAACCCCCTTGTGCTCAGGGCTCCCTATGACCATGGGGTCTGCTCTCTCTATTGTTGCACTACTAGAAAAAGTGTCAATACTATAAAGTTAACAGATAGTGTAACCCCTTCTTGGCCACCCCTCTGTGCCATAGGTTATACACCTTTACCTTCTTACCCTTACAGGTCCTGAGTTCCCTTTGCTAAGTGAAAAGGTGCTGGGAATTTACCACTCATGGCAGTGCCTCCACCAAATGGGATCCGTGAATACACCTACGGGTGGCTCCATTAGGAAAAACAATAATAAACACACTGTTTACAATAAAATACATAAACTTTATTTAAGAGTAAAAGCAAAGTAAATATGCAAGCACATATTACTGACCCACTACCCTGGAGAACCTGTTGCAGTCCAATCCTGGCACCTCCTTGCCAGGCAAAGTCCCACACTCCACTCCTGGTGGACAAAGAGAGTCACAGTCTCTTTTCCCTCAAGTTTCTCCAGGTAGAGGTAGTTGCTCCCACGTGGCAGCACATGGACAATACATGATACACGCTGGATCTTTTCACTTACTTTCCACAGCAGACTAACCCGGGGGGCTCACACAGAGCTGGAACAGGCATCTACAGTGACATCCATCAGCCAAGCACACAAAGCTTGAATCTTTCGGCAAGCTCCCAACACCACCCACAGTGTGAGCACGGCAAAGCCCATCCAACTGGCCTCCATCTCCAGGAATCTCTTTCTTATTCTGGGCAGCATCTCTCATGAATATCAGGGTTCTGTTATCCATTAGATGCTGAACCACATATGAAACTAAATATGTTTTACATTTCTGTTTTAGTTGGCTGTCGGCCTCCACCAGAAGTGCCACATGGAGAAACAGAGCAAGACCACAAGTCCTATGAACATAACTCGGCTGTGACATATAAGTGCCACCAAAACTATACCCTTGTAGGGGAGAAACAAATTTCATGTAGAAATGGGCAATGGGAAGAACCTCCAGT
Source organism: Xenopus petersii (assembly GCA_038501925.1). Classification (NCBI taxonomy): domain Eukaryota; kingdom Metazoa; phylum Chordata; class Amphibia; order Anura; family Pipidae; genus Xenopus; species Xenopus petersii. The sequence goes on along the minus strand of CM076686.1, from coordinate 8,386,013 downwards.
CTGTAAAGGTACATTTGGATACTTATTTAACTTTGCAAATTTGATTTTGGATTCAGTTTAGGAAAAACTTTGGTGGATGATTCCTTATTCCTTCATATCCAAAAAAAAAGGATTAACTGGATTATAATATAAAGGTACTGATGTCATACAGCATTCTGCATGAATCATCAATCTATTGCCTCCAATCTCTTTAAAATGTCTCTGTTCATTCCCAGAAGTTAAAGGAATGGTAACGCCAAAAAATTAAAGCATTTTAAAGGCAATTTAATGCACTGTTGCCCTGCACTGGTAAAACTGGTGTTTTTGCTTCAGAAAAACTACTATAGTTTATATAAACAAGCTGCTGTGTAGCCATGGGGCAGCCATTCAAGCACAGGATACACAGTAGGTAACAGATAAGTACTACTATAGTTTATATAAACAAGCTGCTGTGTAGCCATGGGGGCAGCCATTCAAGCACAGGATACACAGTAGGTAACAGATAAGTACTACTATAGTTTATATAAACAAGCTGCTGTGTAGCCATGGGGGCAGCCATTCAAGCACAGGATACACAGTAGATAACAGATAAGTACTACTATAGTTTATATAAACAAGCTGCTGTGTAGCCATGGGGGCAGCCATTCAAGCACAGGATACACAGTAGATAACAGATAAGTACTACTATAGTTTATATAAACAAGCTGCTGTGTAGCCATGGGGCAGCCATTCAAGATACAGCAAAACAATTTTAAAGTCTCAAAAAAAATCCTCCTCACGGGACAAAAGGCCAAGATTTTGTGGACAAAAACATACCAACGTTTTTATTGTAGCCATTGACAAGCCCATTCTTTAACAAAGATTCTTGCAACTTAAAAAATAAAGAAAAGAATGACTGAAAAGAAAGGTAAGAATATATTAAAATACATCTCTAGTCACAAAATCAATCGGCCTTCTGTTTGCGGGGATCATTGGCCCTCGTCACAAGGTGAAATTTAGTAATTCAAAGGCAGAAAAGACAGGGAGAATAATTCAGAAAATGAAAAAAAAATCACCAACTGTTAAGGGGATGAAAAGAATTCCATAAGTAACATACCTGCACCATCAGAGATGCATTAGCACTAGAGTATGTCTGTTTTATTTTACCTTAGGGCCGTGCACTCTTTCCGAGGAAGTCATGGAAGCAAATGGTATCAGATTAGAGAAACCTTTGTGGTGGAGATGTTCCCCAATAAAGCATGGATGTATTGTTTCATTTAGTTGTGCACAGGCGTATGAAATATCTAATTCAAGCCTGCTGAGAGCAAAGTGCAACGATGGAGTTATCTCTTACCCTACGTGCCTCAAACAACGTAAGTACTAATTTGGTACATGGATAAAGGGGTTTGTGTCATCTCTGAAGGTGTGAATTTTTCAGTCCACATATTTGTGTGATATTGGGATAAAAGGGGTAGGAAACCATTGATCTAGACTGGAAGATCGAGAAAAAACTCCCTGTACACAGGCAGCACAGCAAAGCTTTTAGTAGCACCAGAAACAGTGTGCGATTGAGCCTCCTAAAACCTACAAGAGAACCTGACATTAAAGGCCCAGAGTAAAATTGTCCTTGACTGGTGTCTACTAGAACTGGGCCCAGCTAGAGATCTTCTGGTCGGTCTGACCATACCTGGGAAGGATATGGGGCTCTGGCATAGAGGGTATGTTGATATGGAGGTAAAGTTTTCATATTTTTACCGTTTGTGATATTTTGATCAACATATATGTATAAAAAATCACTGAAATGACTTTGCCAGGTTAGACATGGTGTCAAGCTATGATGTATTATGGAAGTATTTTCAGCAAAAGCGAGACGCCACTCTTTCCAAATCAGTCCCCTCAAATAGCCGCTGAAGGCTGATCTTATGGATATCACCTGTTTCCCACCATACTTGGAAACCTTAGACTTGCTCCTATTTTTAACAGTGATTGATATTTGCAACCCCCTTAACCCCAGACATAACACTCTTGTGCCAAGCTCCCTTTTGAAGAGCATTCCAACTAGACTGTTTAAGTGCCCCATAATAATTGAACAAGGAAGGGAGTCCTTGGGTTTTAAGAGTAAACTGGCTGCTGCTCTGGACATTTTATCATTTGTTTAATATACACCAGTGGCTTGATAAAGGGTTGGTAGAGCCTGAAACGTCGCCTAGCTTGAGGCACAAATAAATCACATTTTTATCACCAAATCGGAGTGCTGCTGAAATATATTTCTTGGACTGTATATTGAACCTGCGCAGACAGAGTTACGGTCAGCACCCAACACCACAAAAGGCTGTAAGAGTGTTTGTGTAACACTACTTTATATACTTGTTAACCTACACCAGCCACACCTGAGTTGTACAGAAGGTGAACTGTGGTTAGTGTGCAAATAAATAGATAAATCACATAAGATTCAACCTCAAGCCTTGCCTGGCTTTTTCACTTTCAGTCGCTGGAGAACAGTTTAGAGTAACTTCTAAAAACATCATCATCTTTCTGCTTTCATGGAAACTTTTTGGAGCTTCATAAATTATTAACATTTCTATTCCCCTAATTTATTAATAGGGCTGATTGTGTTATCCAACCTGCACCTTCCAACTAGTCCTAAATCCAACACTTAAATTCTTTCAACAGCTGAAGTCTGTCAGGAAATACAAGTGATGGAATTGTATTGTAGTCAATAATGGGGTTGTAGACTAATAACAAATCAAGAGACTGTTGTCCAGACCCGAGCCCCGGCACACAGAGCACAGTGACTGTAGCGGGTAATGAGGGCCTGGACTAGGGGTAAACAGACAGAAGAGGTATGTGCCCAGCACATGCATGTGCCTCCTCTGACTACCCCTAGTTCCAGCTTTGTCATTGTCTATACAGTATGTGTGGAGGTTTGCTAATGTTCCTGAATATAGTAACAGCGGGAAGGCAAACTCTCCATGCATAATTCAGATATTTTAACATCTAAAAATCAATAAAATCAAGCTAACAATGTGCATTCCATACCAAATGTCATAGTCCTCCTAGACCCATACAACCTCCTCTGATAAAGCTCTCACTGGGTCTTGGAGCTCCCAAATATGTCTATCCTTTGGTAGGTTATTGTAAGTTATTCCTATGATTTCATTGGTTTATAGGCATCAAATACTTGGGACTATGTGTTGGACTACTTTATAAATGCATGGTCATAGTCAATGAGTTTCCTGTGCAGCATACATCATTAAACCTCCTCCATCTACTGTATATATACTATATGAAACTACTGCATGTTATTGCCATATTAACAATATTTCTTCATAGAGAACTGTGGGCCTCCACCAGTAGTGCAACATGCAAAAACAGTACAAGGTCAAATGGAGTCATATGAACACGGCTCGGTGGTGACATACCTGTGTGCAAGATATTATAAATTGGAAGGAAAACATGTTACGTGTAGAAATGGAACATGGGATGATCCACCAACCTGCAGAGGTACATGCACAACTTTAATTCGCCTTCTATTACAAATAAGAGTAAATATTGCCTTGACATGACCTGAGCTCTAGCTACATGCGCACTGTATTTAATCACAGACAACAGTTTCAAGAATAGGAAAGTTGATACGCTCCCTTTATTTTCCTTATGTTCCCTCCTCTGGTCACATTTGTTCATTGCATCCAATCAATGGCATTCAACTTTCAAATTTTATAGCTGGTAAAACAAGTTACTTGGTTCCGTTTCAGAGCCATTTATGTTTTTCTTAAAGGGTAAGTAAACCTTTAAAACAAGAGAATGGAATTAGTGCTTTTAAAGCACTTTTGTAATTTACATTGATTATTTATTTTTTTAATTCCAAGATATTCAGGGATACATGTGCTTTTAATATGAATGAGTTTTTTTACAACAGTGACATCTGCTGGTCAGTTTCCCACCAGTCTGACCACCAAGTAGTCAAGGAAGTTGTCAGGAGAAAGAAAGAGGCTGCTCTGATGTTCTTCTGCTTAGGAATAAAAATAGAAACTTTTCACAAATCTTTTCTAAGCTGATAGAAAAGGAACTAATAGGAACTGGCAATTTCTTTTTGCTACAAAATTCATTTATTGCCTTTGAAACTGAAAAAAAATTGCTAAAAGTGTAAATTACAAAACTGTCTAGAAAAGCACCCTGAGCAATTTTTTATTATTTTTTGTTAAGGTTTGCTTTATTCTTTATTAACTCTGTTGATAGTTAACAAGCCACCAATAACCATTCCCCTTCAATTCCAATGGAAACATCCTGGACTTGCAGTTTAGCAAGTGCCAAATTGCCTGAATGACAATTGCACAATCCAATCTACAAATTGGCAATCAATAAGCCTTATCTATCAAAGTCCACATTTTTCTGATATTTTAATCTTTAAAGTTGACCAAACTAGAAATTGGATCTCATTTATTATTAGAAAATCATGATTTAATCTAATCTGGACAAACACAAAAAAATCAAGTGAAAATCCGAATCATTTGATTTTTAGCTTTTAGATCGCTGAATTTTTGGATTTTTACCTGAAAAGAACAAAATAATCAGATTTTCAGGCTAATTCCAGAGCAGACCACAGAAAATTCCCAATAGGATAGGGACCTCTTCTGTTGACTTATATACAACCTCGGAAGGTCTTAGATGCCGTATTTTCGGATTCTGACTTTTTGCAGCATTGGGCTTTAATAGATTCAGAAAAATTCTTATTTCTTACTTATAAAGTAAAAAAAGCTTGATTTTTCAAGTTTTTGATAAATAACCCACTAAGTGTTTACCAACAGATTTAGTCTGTGTTATTCCACCTTCAAAGACATCCAAACAGCCGCCCACAGTGACAATCCCCAACATTATACAACATTCCTTCTGGCATTTACAAAAATCTACAGATTGCCAGGCCTGATTACCACTGATATCAACGGGGGCATTTTAAACTCTAGGACTTCAAGTCTCTGGATTTTATCCATAGCAGGTCAAACAATCGGATATAAGATATAAGTTTACATAAAGCATAGTATGGCAAAAATGATGCAGATGGACATGCCAAAATGTGATATTTATGATGGAGCTTAAGGCCCAGATTTGGTCTTTGGAGAATGTCGGGGTGGGCTAATCCTCTACTGTCTAAGTGTGGAAGGGTTTACCTGATTAAAGTGCTGTACAGGGGAGAAGAACTCGGGTCAATATCACTCCATGGGTACCAGATTTTGTCAAATTTAGTTGGTGTTCCCTTAACTTCATAAGTAAGTTTATAGAGCGGTACTACACTATTGACCAGTTGTATCCAGGCTCTAATAGAAGATGGGGAATTACCCATCCAATGGAGTGCTACAGTTTTTTTTTTTTGCATAAAAAAGTAGAATGCGGTAGCAAAGTCTAGCATATTTGGCTGGAATTATCTCCTCTAATACCCCCAAGAGGCAGGTAGTTGGAGTTATTACCCTCGGGAAATTGAGATTGTCCACTAGTAGTTTATGACTAGTGTCCAAAAGTTCAGGACATACTGACATTCCCACATCAAATGAAAAAAGTCTGCAGCTGGCTCTTGGCACCTGGGACAGGAGTCGACAGGGATTCTGCCCATTTGTTTGAGTTGTATGGGGGTTACATACATATGATGCATAATCTTAAATTGTATTAATATATCTTTGAGTGAAATTAGGCCGGTATAAACATTCTCTTTTGATTCCTCCCAGTCATGTTGTTCAAGCCCTGCAATTTTGTTAGTCCACCATTCTTGTGCCATTTTAAAGGGCTTAGGGCCAGATAGGAGAAGATGTTGATATAGCCGGGACATTCGTTTTGAGGGGTTGGGGTCGTGAAGAATTTCCTCTATAGTGAGACAAGTCTGCTGGAGGGTGAGGGTATTGACTTGGGAGTAAAAAGTATGTCTCAGCTGGAGAGCAGTAGGAATTAAGTTGGGTGGCATTTATGTTGGAGTGCGGGATACGTGAGAAAAGTATGGTTCTCTAGGAGGTCACCCAAGCATTTAATACTCTGGGCAAGCCAGAAGGTGGAGGCCTGTAAGTGCCTTAAGTGTGGTAAATATGTGTTACCCCATAAAGGGAGATGAGGGAATAATAACGGTAATGCATAGCCCAGGGTCTTCACAGCTACCTGCCAGGATTTTTGAGGGGTAGTTAGTGTTGTTGGTAGAGGGCTGGAATCTTTGGGGTTGCAATATGGGAAGTTCTGATGGCTCTCCCATGAGGATAGTAAAAGGGCTTGCAGTTGTGAGTTTGGGTTGTATGGGTCTGGGTTGAAGCACCAGTGAAGATAGTAAATTTGTGATGCTAGGTATAAAGGAAGTTTGGTCCATTGGTATAAAGTATTAGATAGATTATTGAGATTAAGGATTGCTGGGATTTTTGAATGTGTTATCAACAATATCACAAAACTGACCAGGGCTTTTACAATATCAGATACTGTAGATGAGCCATGAATTCTGCTGCCTCTGGGTGGCACTGGGCTGGTACAATTAGCTCTAGATCTTTTCCAGCCTTATCCTTTGTTTTTATTTGCCTTTCAAGAAGGAGCCTGCTAATATCAATATTAAAATATTTTGATATGGGATTATTCTAGGCATTCATAAGTAACAGGCATTATTTTTATCATTGTACGCTTGGAACATAATCATAAAATATAATGTTTTGGTTTCATGTCAGAACCCTGCGTGATCAATGGTAAAGACCTGGACGAAAACAACATCAGCCAGATATGGCCATTGCCTTATAAACGATACATTGAGCATGGAGAATTTATTGTATTTTATTGCTTAGAAGGATATGATATATCTAATAAAGATCTACTTCTTGTATGGTGTGAGCAAGCTACAGTGGAGTATCCCAAATGCATTGAAACGGGTGAGTCATAATTGGTACAGTACTACAGGACATCTCTAGACTTATAACCCTTTTTAACTTTATTTAGGAATAAAGTCAGCAAAGTTTGAGACAAATGAACAACCCTCACTTAACTTTTTAACTTTTTGACTTTAACTTTACCACCGTGTTCGCACCATGTTTAGTAACCAGTCATATATCTGGACCATATTTATCCATGAAAAGTAAATTAAAGCTAAAGTCTATTGTTGACAGTACTTGCTGGTGCTGCTTTCATGAAACAGATTTTTTAGAAATGGTGATTTTCTCGAGAGGACAACAGAGACACAGGACCATTATATTCAAGGGTTTTGTGCTGACTAGAAAGAAAAACAACTTACTGGGCTAAATTAACTAATATAGGGTCAGATTCAAGTCTACCAGACATGACTTCAATTATTCAGACATTGACTGAGGTAATGGGGTTGCCAAGACTGAAAAAGCTAGTAGGTTTGTAAATATGCTGAATGACAACTTTTTATTCCAGCTCGTTCAAGAACCTACTATTAATAACTCTGTTTTGGACCTTGTAATAACTAATTATACTGAACTCATCTCTAACATTTGTGTGGATGAGCATTTAGGGAATAGTGATCATAACATGGTCAAAATCATTTATAAGGTAAAAGGAAGCCAATGCATCATGCAAAAAAAGCTAGCAGGCAAGCTAAAATCGATATAGAAAAGGATATTGCAGCAAGCAGTTAAATTAATTCAAAATTCTTTTTTAAATATGATAATAGTAAAAAAATAAAACAGGAAGGGGTGGGACCATTAATATCAGAGGGGGTCAGCTGGTTGATGAGAACAAAAAAAAAGCTGAGATTCTGAACTCCTATTTTTTGTCTATCTGTCACAGATGAGGAACTAGTCAATGAAGGTTTTCTTCTTAATAGTCCCAATTCTAGTAATACAACTAATGATGCATGGTTCACACATGAGGAAATTCAAAAGAGACTAGAACATGTTAGGATAAACAAAGGTCTGGGGCCAGTAGGTATTCACCTCAGGGTACTTAGCGAGCTTAGGTCTGTGATTGCCAAACCTCTTTACTTAATTTTTCAGGATTCATTAAGGTCTGGCATGGTGCACAGAGACTGGCGAATTGCTAATTTGGTGCCGTTATTCAAAAAGGGATCACTTTCTCAGCCTCAAAACTATAGGCCAGTTAGTCTGACGTCAGTTATAGGAAAGCTTTTCAAAGGGTTAATAAAGTATAAGATACTGGACTTCATAGCAAATCATAATACTATGAGTGTGTACCAGCATGGTTTTATGCGTAATAGATCTTGCCAGACTATCTTAATTTCTTTTTATGTGAAGGTGAGCAGGGACCTTGATTCTGGGATGGCAGTGGATGTGATTTACTTAGACTTTGCTAAAGCATTTGATACAGTGTCACACAAAAGGTTACTGGTTAAATTAAGGAATGTTGGCCTAGAACATAGTATTTGTACCCGGATAGAGAACTGGCTAAAAGATAGACTACAAATAGTCGTGATAAATGGAACATTTTCTAATTGGACCAGTGTTGTTAGTGGAGTACCGCAGGGCTCTGTACTAGGTCCCTTGCTTTTCAACTTGTTTATTAATGACCTGGAGGTGGGCATTGAAATTACTGTTTCTATTTTTGCAGATGATACTAAATTTTGCAGAATTTTGCTGGATGCTGCCACTTTGCAGAGTGATTTGACTAAACTGGAAAACTGGGCACCAAACTGGAAAATTAGGTTCAATGTTGATAAATGCAGGTTATGCACTTTGGCAAAAATAATATAAATGCAAGTTATACACTAAATGGCAGTGATATAACAAGTTGTCAAATTCTGGGCAGTGTCATTCTGTGGCTACTAAAGCAAATAAAGTTCTGTTTTGTATAAAAAGGCAAATAACTCAAGGGATGAAAACATAATTATGCCTCTTTATAGGTCCCTGGTGAGGCCTCATCTGGAGTATGCAGTGCAGTTTTGGACTCCAGTCCTTAAGAGGGATATAAATGAGCTGGAGAGAGTGCAGAGACTAAGTGCAACTAAACTGGTTAGAGGGAGGGAAGACTTAAATTATGAGGGTAGACTGTCAGGGTTGGGGTTGTTTTCTCTGAAAAAAGGCGCTTGCGAGGGGACATGATTAGACTTTACAAGTACATTAGAGGACATTATAGACAAATAGCAGGGGACCTTTTTACCCATAAAGTGGATCACCGTACCAGAGGCCTCCCCTTTAGACTAGAAGAAAAGAACTTTCATTTGAAGCAACGTAGGGGGTTCATCACAGTCAGGACAGTGAGGTTGGGGAATGCACTGCCGGGTGATGTTGTGATGCTGATTCAGTTAATGACTATAAGAGGGACTTGGATGATTTCTTGGACAGACATAATATCAAAGGCTATTGTGATACTAAGCTCTAGTTAGTATAGATATGGGTATATAGAATTTATGTGAAAGTAGGGAGGGGTGTGTGTGTGTATGGATGCTGGGTTTCATTTGGAGGGGTTGAACTTTGAGACTTTGTTATTTTTCAACCCAATTTAACTATGTAATATGTAACATATCTCCTAATTCAAATCCATATTTCCCCAAGTCAGTGGAGACAAACCACAAGGTAAATGTTTTCCCATCAAACTGAATCTGCTCCATAGATGCAGTTACCCCTAGTAACTATGGAATTTTGGACTGATGTAGTAAATCAGTCCCATGACTATTAACAGCAATTTCTTTTTAATTCTTCTAGAGGAAGGAACAACTCAAATGCCCTTCAACTGGAGAATGTTCGATGACCAGTTACAACAAAGGATGAAAACAGAGAAGTGATACAGCTAATGGGTTTATTGGGATCCTTGCATTTGCTGTTGTACAGTTGATTTCTAAAATGAGTTTCCCCTTCCCTTTTGCAAACAGAAATAAACCCATAAACTGCACTGGTGATGATGATGATGACATGGTTCTTCTCCATTTTCCGCCTTAAATAAACTCTCTACAGATATTGTATTATGTGTGTGTTTGACTTTTTCATACATTTATACTTTTTTTCAGTAATACATTATTTGCCCCTAGGAACTCCTATGAGCTAAGGGGGCAGCCTGAAGGCCAGTCAGGGGTAGATTTGGGGTGAGTGCTTATTTGTGCCCCGGGTACCCCTGGAACTATAGCAGGGTGACACCCCAATGTTTTATATATCTGTAACCTTGTTATGAGCTAAGAGGCCCAGCCTGAAGGTCAGTTAGGGGGAGATTTGGGGTGAGTGCTTATTTGTGCCCTGGGTACCCCTGGAACTATAGCAGGGTGACTGTTACCCCAATGTTTCTATATATCTGTAACCTTGTTATTAGCTAAGGGGGCTCAGCCTGAAGGCCAGTTAGGGGGAGATTTGGGGTGAGTGCTTATTTGTGCCTTGGGTACCCCTGGAACTATTACAAGGTGACACCCCAATGTTTCTATATATATATCTGTAACCTTGTTATGAGCTAAGGGGGGGCCAGTCTGAAGGCCAGTTAGGGGGAGATTTGGGGTGAGTGTTTATTTGTGCCCTGGGTACCCCTGGAACTATAGCAGGGTGACTGTTACCCCAATGTTTCTATATATCTGTAACCTTGTTATTAGCTAAAGGGTCACGGCCTGAGTGCCGGTTAGGGTGAAAATTATAGTAAGGTTATAAATGTTTATATCTGTTCACTTGTAATAAATAGAGGGGCTCTTGGAAAATGTTTGTCCACAAATGGCCAATTGGACGGAATGCTTTGGAAAAACACTAAATGTCAGTAACTGGCAGTTTAGGTACTGGACTATATTGTTAGACTGGATACAAGGCGTCACAGCCATATATTACGAAGTGAGATGGGGACAGTTATGTGGTAAGCACATAAGGTTCAAATTAGACACCATACGTGCACAACATGTTAGTTGCCCTGACTTTAACACATGCCACATGCACATGCCAGCCTCAGAAGCTAGAAATTATTATAAGCAATGAGGCTGTTTGAAAGTCAGCATGAGCCAATGAATGATCGTGTGCATCTTATATTGCTGGATGTTATTAGTAGGGAGGAGTGTGATGTGAAAACACTAATTAGTGGGTTACAGATACAGTAAATGACTGACCACACTCTCCCCACGGCCCTTCCTGCCCAACCCTCCTCCTCCTCCTCCGCCTGTCTTTATACTGTTCATTATATATACTCTTGTTTGTCCCACCATCCAGGTGATACGTCTACAAAAACACCATAGCACAACATAAGAAAAGCTCAAAGAAAGACAACCAAATAAATGAAGGGGATGATCTACTGTGACATAAGAAAATATAAGAAAAAAGGGAACATGATGATTCAGGTACAGAAGGAACAGTTCCTTGTTGGTCAGATGTCTCTATCAAGATATGGTTTATTTATATATACAACAAAAGAGAACAATGTTTTTGCTGTTTTCTTCCTGTTTTTATAAATAAAGCACAAAACCACATACGTTTATAGAGATTAAGCAAATGATTGATGTCTCTGTGCATTTCCCGCAGGGGACAGTTTAGAACTTCTCTTTCGTCGGGGAATCAACATCCAGACAATGTTACTTCATTCCTGCTGCCTTTTATTGCTTTTTCTTCTTCCAAAGCGTAAGTGTTACATTCTATGTTCAATGTTCTTTAAATAGTTTTCTCCCTTCGTTTCACACGACTCATTAGTCGGACTGATATCAGGGGTAACTGGTTGTACCAGGTGTAAATTGATAGGGGGAGAGATCATGTACCATTCCAGCATATGTTACAGTAAAGCAACAAAAAATCTTTAGAGGGACCTGCCACACAGCCACTTATACCTGACCCACCACCCGCCCACTCTCCTCCCAATGCCGCCCACTCTGCTACCATTGCCCGCCCACTCTCCTCCCAACACCCACCCACTCTCCTCCCACCAGTGACCTCCACTCCCTGCCCACAAGTAAGAAATGGTGCCAGGGATGGTACATCTTGGTTCCAGTATAAAAAAAACAACTGGTCTATTGAGTAAACCACCCCCTTCGGTGTTTATCCACCATCTTGTTCCCCTTTTGGCTTGATTTTATCTTAACCCTTATTTTTACATTTCCCTTCTACTACTACTACTAATAATATGTATATGGGATTGTAAGGGTCATGTATGAACACAGCCACAAGTAGGTATTTTATTAGAGTGAACACAGATATTTGTAAAGTATAAAGTCATTCATTAAGTATAGAGGTTGAAGTTTATGTTCCAGTGTTCCAATAGACCAAGTGAGTAAAAGTTATGCCTCAGCCAAATATATAGTAGACGGATGGAAAAAACTGGAAAAAAGGCAAAAAATTAAAAACTATAAATAATAAATAATGAAGACCAATGGAAAGTTTAAATGTGGCAGTAATTGCACCAAAAAGAATCACATTAACTCTGCTTTAAAGGGGTGGTTCACCTTTAAGTTAACTGTTGGTATGTTATAGAATGACTAATTCTAACCAACTTTTTAATTGGTCTTTATTATTTACAGTATATTTTATAGCATTTCAATTATTTGCTGCCTTTTTCTGTCTCTTTCCAGCTTTCAAATAGGGGTCATTTAAAATCAAATAACCTACTGTATAATTTTACAAATGTATAGTTGTTGCTACTTTTTCTTACTCATCTTTCTATTCAGGCCTCTCCTATTTATCACTTCCGCATTAAACGTGCAAGGGGTTCCTTGCTTGCAGCAGCCTGTGTGCCGTGGATTTCTTTTCTATTGGACTCTCCTATTTATATTCCAGTTTCTTATTCAAATCAGTGCATGGTTGCTAGGGAAATTGGGACCCTAGCAACCAGATGGCTGAAATTGCAAACTGGAGAGCTGCTGAATAAAAAGCTGAATAAGTCAAAAACCACAAATAATAATAAATGAAAGCCAATTGCAAATTATCTCAGAATATCCCTCTCTAAATTCTACTAAAAGTTAACTCAAATGACTGGAATTGTTTGACAAGTTTCACTGCAAAATTCTCACCCCTAGATTTGCATTTTGGCGAATTTTCACAATTTTAGTCGATCAGAAACAGGTCGGATTTCACCATCACTGGGGCAACCATTTAATGCCCCCACTGTTAGTGCTGCAAACCCAGCCCTGAATATATCAGCATTCATTGTGTTGCATCAGGCAAAATAGCGGCAGGAACAACTCCCTGCAAGGCCGCGATTGTGTTTGTTAAAAAAAAACATGGTGTTCTGTGTCTGAAGATTGCCCTTTGTATCTGTCCAGCTTTGTGCAATGTAAATGTATTGTATGTTCCCCGCAGTTGTATTGTGTGGCCTCTCATGTAAAGCTACAGAATCAGTTGCAGCGGCTGAAGGGAAAGAGACTATTCTGCAAGTGAATAGAACAGGAATCACAGCGATCTCTTGGATCTTAAAGGGACAGCACATTGCTACAACCAAACCCAATGAACCTATTGAATGGAAGAACCGTCAGTTTAAAACAAGACTGGGCAGCAAACCTGATACTTCACTAATCATCAATAAAATAACCAGGGAAGAGCAAGGAACATATGAGGCAGATATGCAAGGCCTGGAGGAGAAAGATGATTTCACACAATGTTATAATGTCACAGTGTATAGTAAGTGAATGGAACTACTACATGTTGGGGCACATTTTCTCCTTGACTACCTTCACCAACATTTGCCCCAGTTTGTCAGTTGTATTTTCACCACACATGTCATATTTACTAAAAATCACAAGTTCGTAATCAAGTCTGACTGAGCGTGTTGTACCCCATGTCTGACTACTGCCAGAGAACGTTTCTGTTGTGCCATTCCCATTACATTAAAGGGAATGATCGGCTCCAGCAGATAAAACAGTGACACATTTCTATAGGGTGTCACCTCCTCTCCTGCACATGGTGGAGGGGACTTACTAGTGTGAGATTCCCATTGGCACATTCAAGTCCAAGATACATTTCGGTCTGGGGTTCATAGTTTCTTTTCCAAATGTTAATAATCAGACCCTATAGATTTGTTTAATTCTTTGTTAAAGGGGTGGTTCACCTTTAAGTTAACTTCTTTGTATGTTATAGATTGGCTAATTATAAGCAACTCTTCAATTGACCTTCCTTTTTTGTTATAGTTTTTGAATTATATACCTTCTTCTCCTGATTCTTTCCAGCTTTCAAATGGGGGGAGGGGGGGGGGTCACTGACAGCAGAAGAAGGCAAATAATTCAAAAAAGTATAAAAAGGAAAAAAATGAAGACCAATGAAAATGTTGCTTAGAACTGGCTATTCTATAAAATATTAAAAGTTAACTTAAATGTGAATTACCCCTTTAAGTGCTACTTATTATTACTTATCGTTCTATTCAGTCACTCTCCTATTCAAATTCCAGTCTCTTAATCAAATCAATGGATGGTTGTCAGGGGAATTTGTACCCTAGCAACCAGACGGATGAAATAGCAAACTGGAGAGCTGCTGAATAAAAAGCTAAATAACTCAAAAACCACAAATAATAAAAGATGAAAACCAATTGCAAATTCTCTCAGAATATCCCTCTCTACATCATACTAACAGTTCATTTAAAGGTGAACAACCCCTTTAAACATGACAAATATATAAAATGTGCCCCTAATGATAACAGGAGACCCTTGAAATCTCTTGGACCCGACCCTCTGCTGCATTATATATAATAGTTGTAAACTTTTGATTTGACTCGTACCGGCTGGCATAGGAAAAGTATGTTGTCTCGTGAGTCATATAGGGGAATACAGACAACTTAAATATATATGTACCTTATAGTTCCACACCTACTTAACAAGCACTGGGTCCAGCGCTGTGTTACTTCTAGGGATGTAGCGAACTGCCGTTTATGTGTTCGCGAACGCCGTTCGCGAACACCGGCAAAAAATGCGAACAGTTTGCGAACTTCGAACATCCACAAAATCGTTCGATTCGAACGATCGAAGGATTTTAATCGTTCGATCGAAGGATTTTCGTTCGAATCGAACGATCAAAGCCATTCGATCGAAATGATTTCATTCGATCTAATGGCTTCGATCGTTCGATTCGAACGAAAATCCTTCGATTTTAGCGGTCGAAGGAATCGAATGGTCGAATGGTCGAACGATTTTTGTTCGAATCGAACTCGTATTGGCGAACGTCACGCGACGTTCGCGAACATTCGGCGGACGCGAACAGTCGAAGTTCGCGCGAACTAGTTCGCCGGCGAACAGTTCGCTACATCCCTAGTTACTTCATAGGAAACAGATTGTGAGCTGTAGGTGATTTTGGCAAACTCCAATCACTGCAGTCACCCAAGCAATTAAATATATATATATATATATACATATATACAGGTATGGGATCCATTATCCGGAAACCCATTATCCAGAAAGCTCCGAATTATGGAAAGGCCGTCTCCCATAGACTTTATTATGTCAAAATAATACACATTTTTTTAAATGATTTCCTTTTTCTGTGTAATAATAAAACAATAGCTTGTACTTGATCCCAACTAAGATATAATTAATCCTTATTAAAGGCAGAACCTAAGCCTATTGGGTTTATTTCATGTTTATATAAATTTCTAGTAGACTTAAGGTATGAAGATCCAAATTACAGAAAAGTTATCTGGAAATCCCCAGGTCCCGAGCATTCTGGATAACAGGTCCCATACCTGTATAAATAAAAGGAAGAGGTTTTTCTTTTTTTTCTTATATTGAATTTTATAATCAATTGAATAATTTTTTTGCAGGGAGGTTAAAAAAAGAAGACCTGAAAATACATCACCATACAGTCACATACAAGTCATGTGATATGAATGTGTCCTGCTCAATAAATGGAGACCTTGAGATCGGGTGGAGAGATCCCAACAACAATACCATCAAGTCAGCGACTATTCTCCTGTATAATATCAGTACAAGTCTGTATTATACTTGCTTTGCAGAAAACCCCGTCAGTCAGGTCCACAGAGTAGTCCATCCCTGGAGCCTCTGCAAGGAAGGTAATTGTAAGACTGGGGGCAAGTGAGACTAAGTACAATATATAGGAAGCCGTGGAACATAACGAGTCTTCAGTATATGGGTAATGGTACCACTCAGGTATGGGACCTGTTTAGGGGTTGCCACCTTTCCGTGGCCCGCGATCCAGGAAGGGGTGGAGTCATGATGTCAGAGGGGCGGGTCAGTGATATTACAGGCGGAGTGAGAGAAATCACAGGGGCAGGGCTATGATGTGAGGATCAGCAATTGGCTGATCTCCTTTTCAATCAAGGTATGCTACCCGTTTTTGAAAAACCTGGGCAGACTGTCATGACCTGGGCAGCCCTTCAAATCCAGACAGGTGTCAACCCTACATCTGTTATACACAATGCTCGGGACCTGAGGTTTTCCGGAGTCTTTCCGTAATTTGGATCTTCTTAAGTCTACTAGAAAATCATATAAACATGAAATAAACCCAATAGGCTGTTTTTTGCTTCCAATAAGGATTAATTATATCTTAGTTGGGATCAAGTACAAGCGACTGTTTTATTATTACAAAGAAAAAGGAAATTATTTTTAAACATTTGAATTATTTGAGTTTTCTGGATAACCAGTTTTTGGATAATGGATCCCATACCTGTATTGAAAACTATGTAGAGCAATTGGTGACGTAGTCCTTATTCTTTCTTTACAGATTATACCTTGCAGAATATAATAAGGCTTGTACTGTCCATGTGCATTGTGGCCATCGGCTTCTGTTTTCTCTTCTGCCACGTGAAGACCACCAGCGGGTCACATTCCAACATCCAGTTATAGTGGTCTCCTAACTGATCAAGTGCACTCCATTTTCTGTTAAAGGGGTGGGTTCACCTTTGAGTTAATTCTAAGCAGCTTTTCAATTTGTCTTCGTTGTTTATTTTGTATCATTTTTGAATGAATTGCCTTCTTCGTCTGACACTCTCCAGCTTTCAAACGGGGGTCACTGACCCCATTTAATCAAAAAATGCTCTGTAAAGCTACATATGTATTGTTATTGCTACTTTTTATTACTCATCGTTCTATTCAGGCCTCTCCTATTCATATTCGTCTCTTATTCAAATAAGTGCATGGTTGCTAGGGGAATTTGGACTCTAATTAAATTGTCTCAGAATATCACTCTTTACATCATAGTAAAAGTTAATTTAAAGGTGAACAACCCCTTTAAAACCAATTGCAAATTGTCTCAGAATATCACTCTCTACAACATACAGGTATGGGACCTATTATACAGAATGTTCGGGGCCTGGGGCTTTCCGGATAACGGGTCTTTCCGTAATTTGGATCTTCATACCTTAAAGGGATACTGTCATGGGGAAAAATTTTTTTTCCAAAATGAATCAGTTAATAGTGCTACTCCAGCAGAGTTCTGCACTGAAATCCATTTCTCAAAAGAGCAAACAGATTTTTTTTATATTCAATTTTAAAATCTGACCTGGGGCTAGACATATTGTCAATATCCCAGCTGCCCCTGGTCATGTGACTTGTGCCTGCACTTTAGGAGAGAAATGCTTTCTGGCAGGCTGCTGTTTTTCCTTCTCAATGTAACTGAATGTGTCTCAGTGAGACATGGGTTTTTACTATTGAGTGTTGTTCTTAGATCTACCAGGCAGCTGTTATCTTGTGTTAGGGAGCTGCTATCTGGTTACCTTCCCATTGTTCTTTTGTTTGGCTGCTGGGGGGAAAAGGGAGGGGGTGATATCACTCCAACTTGCAGTACAGCAGTAAAGAGTGATTGAAGTTTATCAGAGCACAAGTCACATGACTTGGGGCAGCTGGGAAATTGACAAAATGTCTAGCCCCATGTCAGATTTCAATGACATGACAGTATCCATTTAAGTCTACTAGAAAATTATGTAAACATGAAATAAACCCAATAGTGTAATTAAAAAATATATCTGGAACGGTCTAATTCCTATGACGGACGAATGGCTAGTGTCAGAGGGTTGATAGTTGTCACCCCCGCCCTCTATGACGCCATAACGCTATAGGGCCCAAGGCAGGATGGACTATAATGGCTAATGGTCTACTGTGGACAATGGTCACTCATATAGCTTATACTAGGCAAATACAAATATACAAATAAATGATCTCCACTCTGTTACTTAAATTCCAGAGTGTCAGCATAACGCCAGCCTGTCTGGTGGGGCCCCTTTTTGCAGAAGTGCTGCTCAAATTACTGGAAATACCACAATGGCCTTGGTTAGCCGATAGCTGATTGCGAGGCTGTGGACCGTTGGAGCTAGGCACAATATGTTACAACATTCCTTTGATAACATGTTAGACTAAGTAAATCATTTAGACATTAATTGTACAAGGAGGAGTCAGACTATGTATGGTATTGACATACCCCCATTTGTTATCACCCCCATCTATGACATCAAAATGGGTATATAAACTTATGTTATATGGGAGTATCCTTGGAAAGCATTCGGGTACCACCCAGGTGACACACGACTACTTCCCCAGGCAAAACCTATTGTCTTGTATTTTGGACACAATAAACGACCTCATTGTATTTGAACTTGAACTATTTCGTGGTTTTGCTTTACGTTCGAGGTCATAGAGGTACAAATATAACAACATTAGGCTGGTTTTGCTTCCAATAAAGATTAATTATATCTTAGTTGGGATCAAGTACAAGCTACGGTTTTATTATTACACAGAAAAAGGAAATCATTTTTAAACATTTTGACTATAAAGGATGGCCTTTCCTTAATTAGGAGCTTTCTGAATAACAGGTTTTAAATTAATTTAAAGGTGAACAACCCCCTTAAGCAATCAGTCATGATGTGCAACTGTCAGTGTTGGCGTTGCAGTGGGCGGTTCAGGAAGTGATTGGATACGGGTTCCTTTACTCTTTAACTCATTGGATTCCATATTCATATTTATATAAAATATTACTATAAGCAACGGCTTATACACAGAACTGAACAGCCCTCCGCCCCTGTCCTTTACTGAATTTTTTTTTTAAAATGTCTAAAACCCTAAAAACTCAAGATTTACAAACTGTAAAAACCATGAAAAACTCTACTACAAAACGTCACCGAGTAAAAGCAGCTAAGGTTATATATAGACGTCAATGGGAGCTGATCCTATTGGATTTTTTTTTTTAGCCTTTTAGAGGATTTCAGATTTGTCTTCACTAGTAATTGTCCAAAAAACCTCATATTGTAAAGGTTTTAGAGATATTCGTATTCTTATTTGGATTGTTCAGCGTTTTTTCTTTTTTATTTATATACTTCTTATATTTGGATCTTTTAAAAAATGTCATGGCATTTCTGGTTTTGGAAAAACTTTGTTTATTTGTGCTTTAAAAAACCCAGAACACCCCTAAAATGAAAATGTTGATAAATTGGCCTGCAAGTTATGGATTTGGCAAACTCATATATGTGATAACAATAATTGTAATAATAATATTAATGATAAATAAATTTCTTGGAACTTTTGTGTATAACATTTTCATTCATAGGTGACTGTCTCTGAGTGGGCGTGAGAGACTGTTTATAGTAAGTAAACAGGGGGACTGTCTGGTCTCAAAGGGTTAGTTGACCTTTAAGTTAACTTTTAGTTTGTTAGAGAATGACCTGCACAAAAAAAAGCCAGGAATGCAAGAGCGAGTTTAGTAAATTGCAAGCACTTCCGTCATTGCGAATATTCTGATGCAAATATATACTGTTTATTAATGTGTATTATTGCATTCATGCTACATACATATTCTTGCAGGGTTTACTAATGATTATCTCCAGAATATCCGCCAAATATAGACAGAATTGTCACCTGATATTACTTGGTGGTGGTTCACTTTTAAGTTAACTTTCTTTTATTTAAAACATTTAATTGTTTAAACTCCCACTCATTTTACTCATTTTACCAATCCAAAAACTTGAATCAAATTCCATTCGAATGATACAAAACTCGATTTGAGTTTTTTTCTCCAAAAAAAAAACTTGAATGTCAAGCAGACAAATAGCTGAAATTAAAACTGGAGAGCCACTGAATGATAAAGTACAAACCAGCAGGCTGTGCAGTGTAAACTCCAAAGGAAACAACATTCCTAGAGGCATTCCTAGATACTTAGGGGCAAATTCACTAAGCGCCGAAGCGCCGAACACTAGCGTTAATTCGCTAGCGTTTGGCATTTTCGTTACTGCGCAAATTCACTAACGAACGCTGGCGTAGTTTCGCTAGTGTTATTTCGAATCCTTACGCCAGGCGAATTTTCGCTAGCGACGTAACTACGCAAATTCACTAACTTGCGCAGTGTACTGAACGCTACCTTTTACGCTAGACTTCCTTCGCCACCTCAGACCTGGCGAAGCGCAATAGAGTAGATAGGGATTGTTTCAAAAAAAGTCATATTTTTTTCTAAGTCCCAAAAAACGCTGGCGTGTTTTCTACATGATGGGTGATAGGCTGAAAAAGATCGAAAAAATTTTTGGGGCTCCCCTCCTTCCCCCCTACATTTCCTGACTCATGGCAACTTACCTAGACAGTGGGCACATGTGTAGGGCAAAATAAAATTTATATTTGCTGATTTGAAAGTTTTCTAGGCATTTGTAGTACTGATACGTGTTCCTCCATTGAAATTTGAATTTCGCGCCGTATGCAAATTAGCCTTCGCTAGCGAAACTTCGCTTAACATAGCGAATCAACGCTATGCAACTTCGCAACCTTACGCTACTTCCTGTGCGCAACTTCGGATTTTAGTGAATTTGCGGAGCGCTGGCGAATCTACGCCTGGCGAAGTGCGGCGAAGTGCAGGCGCAACTTCGCATCTTAGTGAATTTGCCTCTAGGTCTGTATCCTTTTGATTTAGTCTTTGAATTACTTTAAAACACTTTTATTTTTTGGTGTTACTGTTGCTTTAAAGTCAGTGGCTGCACAGGTAGTTGGATAAAGCACTGGAGTTTTTCCACTTTGTGTGACATTTAGGGTGAGGCCTCATGAGTAGATTTGGGGAGATTAGTCACAACAGCGACAACTCGCCTCTTCTTCGGGCGACAATCTCCCTAAACTGCCTAACTAGGAAACTTCGGGCGACTTTCGGAAAACGAAACGAATTGCCGCAGCAAATTTTCATTTTAGCCGGCGAAGGGCAGGGGGAAGGCAGTTTGGGGAGATTGTTGCTCCGAAGAAGAGGCGATTTGCTGCTGTGGTGACTAATCTCCCCGAATCTGTTTGTGTGGACTGACCCTAACCTTTCTATATTGACTTATTTTACATCATTAGCAGTTCCCGTCAATACGCAAGAGATTTATTTACTCATCTTTGTTACAGAGACTTTAGACTTTTTTTTACTAAAAGTTTATTTTGAGGTTTAGGAGCTTAAAAATCCAAAGTTCTGTTTACACTGCTGATGTTATCAGTCATGTATCTGATATCCAGAGCCTCGGGACTGGTGTTTGGAACAGGGGCGGGACAGGTTATCTAGCAGTTTAGATTCCCGACATTCCCACTTTGAGGTCACAATATCAGGGAGGATAAAAAGGGATGAGCTGAAACTCTGGCTGAGGGAAAGAGCAGACGACTGGACACCGACAAGGAACGGTCACAGTTTTACAGTCAAATGGGTCCTGTTGGGGTTTTGGTGTTGATCCTGTGCTGTATTGAAGTAGGAGCTCAGGTATCAGGTAAGGGGTCCGTTATATTTCTCTTTGCCTTTTACACCAAATGCTTCAGCCTTCTTTTGTGCTGTTTCTGTGTAAATATAAATAGTACAATATTTGGGTCTGGGCTTCATTCGCATATATTGTGCAATACAGTGCTACGCAATATGTCGGTGCTATATAAATACATGCTAATAATAATAATAATAATAATAATAATAAAATCTGGAGCCTTTAAAGACAACAGCTTTGAGTAGTCGGATATGTACTGGAATCAGCGCCGGACTGGGACACCAGGGACCCACCCAAAAACCTTACACCAAGGGCCCACTCTCCTCACTCAACCTCTATTCTCTTAGTCTCTTTTCTTTACATACTATAATCCATTATTTCATCTATTTAGTCTCTTTGTTCTCATAGAAATAGGGAATGACCATGAAATAGGCCAAATGTTTAGCAGCATGAGGGGCCACTGATATCTGGACCCGGGGTATGTTTCCTCTTCAGCCTTTAAATTAACTGTTAGTATAATATAGAGAGGGATAGTCTGAGACAATTTGCAATTAGTTTTCATAATGTGGTTTTTGAGTTATTAAGCTTTTCATTCAGCAGCTCCTGGTTGCTAGAGTCCAAATCACCCTAGCAACCATGCACTGATTTGAATAAGAGACTGGACTATGAATAGGAGAGGCCTGAATAGAAAGATGAGTAAGAAAAAGAAGCAATAATAATACATTGTTTTTTGGAATGGGTCAGTGATTGCTGAATGCTTGGAAAGTGCACTGCTTCGGGTCCTCCGAAGATTAGTGATGGGCGAATTTATTCGCCAGGCGCGAATTTGCGCAATTCGCCATCAGCGAATAAATTCGCCAAAGCCCGTGAAAATTCGCGAAAAAAATTTGCTGGCGTCAAAAAAATTTTTTTCTAAACAATGGACGCCAGCGTAAAAAACAAGATGCCAGGAGCGTTTCACGAATTTTTCGAAACGGCGCAAATTCGCCCATCACTACCGAAGATTATTTTTGCAGGGGAGCCCAGCACACGGTCGTTACACCACTGAGCCGGGGCACTGGAGATTAGATGTGCAGGGAATTTAAAGGGACAGTTCAGTGTAAAAATAAAAACTGGGTAAATAGATAGGCTGTGCAAAATGAAATAAATGTATCTAATATAGTTAGTTAGTCAAAAATGTAATGTATAAAGGCTGGAATGAGTGAATGTAACAGGCCCGGACTGGCAATCTGTTCATTCTGGCATTTGCCCGAGGCGAGGGGGCGCTCTATTCTTTTGTTTAAGTGGGTCGCTCTTGCACAGATCAGCTGTGCATTTCCCCATGCACCTCCCTCCCTCCTCTGCCTTGAATGAAGATAAGAGAATAAAGATAAGAAAAATACCGGCACAAGAACTGGCAGCCTGTGCCTGGGACTGCGGCTGCTGCACGTTGCTTGGGGGCGGAGCCGGGGGAGGAGTCCAAGAATCGAGCAGGAGCTTTCTGTAGAAAGGGACTTGGACAGACTAAGGGAATGAGGTTGCTGGGCAGGCAGCAAGAGAGACACAAAACTCAGTGGGGCTCATTTATAAACATTGGGCAAATTTTGACCTGGGCAGTAACCCATGGCAACCAATCAAATGCTTGCTTTCATTGTTCAACCTGCAGCTGGCTGAAAAAAGCCAGTCACTGATTGGTTGCTATGGGTTACTGCCCATGTGCAAATTTGCCCAGCGCTTTTAAATGAGCTCCAGTAAGTCCATTCCCATACGACTTATTCTCCCCATATGTTGCTGCACTTCAACTCCAGGGCATCTGGGGAGCCATTGTGGAGAAATCTGTACAGAGCTGTGGGCAGGCATACGGAATGTATTTTTAATACCTGTCCTTCCTGTCATGTCCTATGCCTTCAGAATGGCACATTGGTCCCTTTTACCCTCACTCATCGTCCAAATCTGCAGTCACACCTCTGTCATCTACCCTCCCTTCTCAGCCTGCTAACTCCGCCCTCAGTCCTCTTCCTTTTAGTCCTCTTTCTTCTGCCTACTTATTATAAGGGTTAATGTACCCCCTACTGTAAATGATAAGGATATTAGAGGTCACTGAGGGGTTGTTCTGTGACCATATAAAGGCACAAGGCTGCAGGCTGAGTTATACAGGGAACTCTGAGTATCACTCATGTATTATAAGGGATAATGTACCCCCTACTGTAAATGATAAGGATATTAGAAGTCACTGAGGGGTTGTTCTGTGACCATATAAAGGCACAAGGCTGCAGGCTGAGTTATACAGGGAACTCTGAGTATCACTCATGTATTATAAGGGATAATGTACCCCCTACTGTAAATGATAAGGATATTAGAAGTCACTGAGGGGTTGTTCTGTGACCATATAAAGGCACAAGGCTGCAGGCTGAGTTATACAGGGAACTCTGAGTATCACTCATGTATTATAAGGGATAATGTACCCCCTACTGTAAATGATAAGGATATTAGAAGTCACTGAGGGGTTGTTCTGTGACCATATAAAGGCACAAGGCTGCAGACTGAGTTATACAGGGAACTCTGAGTATCACTCATGTATTATAAGGGATAATGTACCCCCTACTGTAAATGATAAGGATATTAGAAGTCACTGAGGGGTTGTTCTGTGACCATATAAAGGCACAAGGCTGCAGGCTGAGTTATACAGGGAACTCTGAGTATCACTCATGTATTATAAGGGGTAATGTACCCCCTACTGTAAATGATAAGTATATTAGAAGTCACTGACAGTGTGTTAGAATTCCACTTTTCCCAGCAACAATCAATTGCCATGTAGGGTGATGAGGAAACAATTTGGGTTAATAACTTTGAGGGCAACACAACCCCTGTGACTGTCCCATAAATGTAATGAAGGCAATTCTGTCCAAGGTATCCATGATGATCTAGAGCTGTGTTATCCTACTCCATTTAGTGGGCCAAATTAGTTGACCTGAGACATGGCAGGTTTATTTAAAATACTGGGGTTCATTTATAAAAAGTGACCACATGGCAGCCAGTGCTCAACCTGCAGCTGGCTGAAAAAAAGCTAGTCACTGATTGGCTGCAATGAGTTACTGCTAAGGGTAAGGCCAGACGTGGCGTTTTTGCGGCGTTTTTAAGTTGCATTTTTAAAAAAGAACAGCCAGGTGTAAATACGCTACTGAAACCACACGCGACAGGTATGGGATCCGTTATCTGGAAACCTGTTATACAGAAAGCTTTGAATTACAGAAAGGACGTCTCCCATAGACTCCATTATAATCAAATAATCCAAATTTTTAAGAAAGATTTCCTTTTTCTGTGTAATAAAAAAACAGTAACTTGTACTCGATCCCAACTAAGATATAATTAATCCTTATTGGAAACAAAATCAGCCTATTGGGGTTATTTAAAGGGCACCTGTTGGACAAAAATATTTTCCCCAACCACACTCTAGCTTTAATTTAGTGAAGTATGAAGTCGAAGGTTTTTTTAAAGAGACAGTACTTTGATTATCGAATGGTCGAACGCTTTGTACTTCGAATCGTTTGAATCATTCAATTTGATCGAATTTGACCAATTCGATGGTCAAAGTACCAAAAAAATGAATTCGAACTATTCACTCGAGCTTAGTAAATCTGCCCCTTGGGGTAAGATTAATAAAAATGGCAGTTAGTGCACTCAATGTACCCTAGTCTGATACGGTCTCAAGCCACACAATGAATTGATCTTTTGCTTGTCAACATCACAGACCTTGTTGGGGTCACCCCCCATCCCTGCCCACAAATTCAACCTGGTTCCATGTTGCAAACTGCATTGCTTCTGAAATGAAAACTACAGACCAATTGTAAAGAAAATTGGAAGAACCCCATCAGTGTCTCACTCACACTTGTGTATTTTTATCTTTTTCCTCTCTTAGGGCCCTGCTCGCTTTCCGATGAAGACATGGAGGCCAATGGTATTAGAATGGGCTTCTTCTTTTGGTTTAGAAGGTCCACAGTTAGACATGGAGAAAGTGTTTCATTTAGATGCGTACAGGGATATGGAATATCTGATTCAAGCCTGTTACGAGTAAAGTGCAATAATGGTGTTATCCCATACCCTAAGTGCATTAAATTGGGTAAGCACTAATTTAAGACGTTTTATAAGTGGTGAAATGTATCATTCAAGGTCTGAACTGCAGTTCAGTATGAGTTAGATTCAGGGCCAGGGTCGGACTGGGCCAGTGCGACACCGGGAAAAAACCTGGTGGGTCCAGGACCCTGTGAGCACTTTAGATATGGGGTCCCCAAACTTTCTTTACCAGTGAGCCACATTCAAATGTAAAAGAGACCTGGAAAGCAACACTCCTTCCTAGGAGTGCCAATAATGGGTCATAATTGGTTATTTCGTAACCGCTATGTGGACTGACAGCCTACAGGAGGCTCTGTTTAGCAATACACCTGGTTTTTATGCAACCAAAAGTTTCCTCCAAGCCTGGAATTCAAAAATAAGCTCCTGCTTTGTGGCCACTGGGATAAACATTCAAGGGGATGGAGAGCAACATGTTGCTCATGAGCTATTGGTTGGGGATCACTTCTTTAGATTGTGTGCTTGCTGCTTTCCCTGTCCCAGTTGCAATGAGCAGAGAAAAGAGGTACATGCTGGAGGTAGTAGGGGGGAGGAGAGGTGTTGCACCTGGGGTGGGATGCCCAGGGGTGGTGTGGGCTCAAATACTGCAGCCCCAGTGGGCCTGGGCCCCCCAGTCCCATATTGTTCAGGGCTATATTTAGGTGTGGGGCACTTGTTGATTCCAAAGAAAGGGTTTCAACCTCTTCTCCAAAGTGCCCTGAAGTATTTTTTTCTATATAGGCCCCCTCCTAAATTTATCACACTAAGCATGGGCCTTAAGGTCATGTCATTGAATAATTTTAGTTCCAGATCATTTCCTGAAAATATAAGCACAAGTGCACAGGCAGCACAGCAGAGACGTTAGTTATGAAAAAAGGGTTAATTTGCTCTTCAAACAAAGGGTCTGATTTAATTTCATGAGAAAACTTTACCCCTAATAAAGTTTCCAAATGACTCTATATAGGGCCTGATTCAAATGAGTGAGAGAACATTATTTTATGATTTATCACATGAAAACGTATGGGCTAGATTCAATTTGAGGAAAAATCCTCAAGAAGAGTTTTTTTTCCCATTGAATTACTTCTGGCTCTGTGGGAATTGAATCTGATCCACACAAATTGCGTTTTCATTACATACGCTTTTTCCTATGGAACAGAAGTAGGTCCAAAATGTGACTGAAATTAATTCCCATCTGGGGAAGTAGTTATTCCTTGGAGAAGAATGAGCCACCTCATTTTTCGCCAAAGGTTGTAAAATGTCACTTAATTTCTACAAACAATAATTAACAGGTATCTGTTAATTATTGTTTGTAGAAATGAAGTGACATTTTACAACTCAATTTTAATTCCCAACAATGAATTAATGACGTTGACATTGCTGCAACGTTCAGGCACATCCAACCTGTTGGCTCAGTATCGCTAATAATTTAACATTTTTTCCTCTTAGAAAGCTGTGGGCCCCCACCTGTAGTGCTATACGGAGAAATACTACAAGACCGAATGAAGTCATATGAACACGGCTCGCTATTGACATATAAATGCCCCCTATATTATAAACTGGAAGGAAACCAAAACATTACATGTAGAGATGGAAAATGGGATGAGCCACCAGCCTGCAAAGGTACTTGCACAGATTCTCCCACAAAGTTACAAGGAAAAAGTAGTTTGCCTTGTATCTTGCTATGATAAATGGGAAATACAAGGAAGACACAAGATATATGAGGTCTTATATACTTAGGTCTAGGTAGAACTACAGATGCATCATGGCCATCATGGCAAAACATTTGCACTGGCACAAAAAGGTTTTGTACAGTGGTTTGGAAAAAAGTAGATCTTTATGGGTTTATGTCTGTCTTCAGCTGTAAATTGTTATCCCATCTCTGTCATCAATGTTACTGGTCAATATTTAGTATGGGAGCAGAGATGTACATTACCAGAATGGTGTTTGAGGTAGAGATATTGTGAGGACCTGTAAGGGAGAGATACTATGGCGAGGAGATAGTGAGCCCTTCAGATGAGGAGTTGCTACTGTGCACATAGACAAGTAGGGGTGATGCAGGAACAGGATCAAGAATAGGGCTACATGGGTGAAGAATCTAGATCAGGCAGGATAGGGATGGAGCAGGCAATGAACAAGATTAGAACAGAGAGGAACAGGACTGAGGAGTGGGCATACAGACAGGACAGGAGTGTTATGGTGTGACAGGACTGGAACAGGACTAAGAACAAGACTAGGAGCAGGGAACAGGAAGAGAACAAGACTAGGTTCAAGAGTAGGTGTAGAAGCAGGACAGAAGAGCTAGGGCAAGCCTCAGTGCTTAAGAAACAAGGTCAATGCTCAGGAACTGACTTTGAAGAGTATGTAGAAACACAGAGCACCAAAACATGAAGGAGAAAGTATTATAATAAAAATTCCAGATTTATTGATTGATTAAAATCAGCACATGGTTGTAGAAACATTAGAGAACCGTTTTCCCGGGGGTTCCCGGGGGTTACTTTCTTTAACGTGATGCACACAGAGGAAGAGTTATACACCTTGGTGCACCCAGGTAATCAATCTTGTGACTGACTTTGAGGAGGTCTGGGCTTTAATAGGGCAGAGTCAGCTCTGATTGGCTGACCCCACCCAGCCAATAAGTTTGCTGGGGTAATGCAACAGACTCAGGGCAACAGGTGTAAAGGAGATGAGTGCATAACGGCTGCTCTTCTGGCCCAGCGGTAAGGGAGAGTAGCCAACAAGCAGGAGATCCAGAACCAGGAGTAGCTCCATGTGATGTCAATATTAGGTGATCTTTTATCTAAAGTGTAAAGAGGGGAGTAAGAGAATTGTATTCAATTCCATACCCTAATGTGAGTAAGGCTGTAGAAGAAGAATCTGGGGCAAAGCAACCCAAGAGCTTGGAAGGAGACACATAGAGAGAAGGGAAACCAGTGTTAGGAACCCAAAGCTGATGCACTGTAACAGCAAGGGGTAGCCAGAGTTGTGGTAGTAGAGATTATGGGCCACCAATAAGAGGGATGGTGTTAGTAATATAGTAATATCCACCAGTCTTAAAAACTAAGGGCAGTCAACTCAGAGAAAAGGTGGACCCCTGGTAGTTTACTAGAAGAAATGTCTATCAAGAATGGAAGGCACCACTGAATCTGAGCAATAACCCATATCTATCTGAGGAATCATTGATTCTGTAATATTGGGAGTTTTCCACACTTATTTCCTAAAAGCATGAGCACCCATTGAGTAAATTGCACTGGCATGGCATTTTACAGTTTCAACAGATAATGTACACTATCCTTGAGATGCCATTAGATATTTATTTTTCTACCTGATCTTGACAGACATTATACAAAGCAACTACCATATGCAATTTCTATGTGGTGTTGAAGCTCAGCGCCTTATAGTCACATATCAGGGGATAAATATGGTAGGTGGCATATTTTTTTTATGAAGATCAGTTCCTCCCTCCAGATCTGGCATCAGATTTACTGCTGCCGTGATATTTACCTACATAACAATCATGAAAAGGATCAGTCTATATAAGAGTCTGGGCATGTTTATTGTTGATTATAGTGTTTAATTTGAGTGAACCTTTATAGTTTGGGCACACACAGAATCAAGAAGAAAGTCATCTAAACGGGGTGTAATGGTTCTAAATATCTGGTTTGACAGGAAATAAGCAAAAGATGAGAATATATCTAAATTTGTCTCTAACCACAAAATCGATGACTCTTCTGAATACTGGGGTCACTGACCCTCGTTCTAACATGCCATTTAAAAACTTACCACAGAGAGAGGCAGAGAAGACAGGAGGGAATAACTCGGTAACCCATTAACACATGAGTATTTCTGTTTTTTGTTTGCCTTAGAGCCGTGCAAGTTGTCTGAGGAAGACATGGAAGCAAATGGTATCAGAAGAGGCCCCTTTTTCTGGTTTAGAGGGTCAATATTACAGCATGGAGACAGTGTTTTGTTTAGATGTGTACATGGCTATAAAATATCTCAATCTAGCCAATTAAGAGTAAAATGCAATAATGGCATTATCCCTTACCCTAAGTGCACCAAGCTAGGTAAGTACTAATTTGGGGCTTAATTTTGTCACTCAGGGCCTTATTATTGAAATATGTACATAGAGGCCATATAGGTCTTCCTATAGACTTCTTTCCCAGAAATCCATAATTGTATATCTCACGCATGAGCAGAATTACTGGTAGGAACTAGGAAACCAGAGATCTGGGCAGGAAAAGCAAGAAAACGCTCATCTCAATATCACTAAAATGCTGTTGGATTAATGTGAATTCAATAACGTCTTACTATGAAGCTCCATTACAAATTCTTTAACATATATCCAACTTTTGCCGCATTATAATTAGTCATCCTTAATGTCAAAAGATGTGAAAGTATTTCAGCTTCATAACTTTAATAGGGTCCATTGATCTAGGGTTATCCACCTGCACCCTCCACCTGAAATGCCATCTCCCATGCACTCCATTTTATCCAAATAATTGATATCCTTTTTCTCTTTAATAATAAATAGTATCTTGTTCTTAATCCGAATTAAGATATAATTAATCCTTATAGGAGGCAAAACAATCCTATTGGGTTTTTTTAATGCTTCAGTGATTTTCTAATAGACTTAAAGTAGACCTGTCACCCAGACATAAAAAGCTTTATAATAAAAGTCCTTTTCAAATTAAAATAAAACTAACCACTATGAATGCTTTTATTAACGCTCTTTTAAAAATAAGCTCTTTTAAGAATCTTAGCTGTCAATCAAATATTGTCTGCCCCTCCTCTATGCCTTGGGCATAGAGGTGGGGCAGACCATTACTTTCACTTTCCATTCAGCACTCACTAGATGTCACTGCTCTCCCTACATTCCCCCAATTTTCTTTCCCATTTAATTGTGTTTCCAGTGCATAGGGATGGACATTAGGTTCCCTATTCTTGTGCACAAACAAGATTCTGAGATGATGGAAGGCTTGTCTTAATAACAGTGTCCACAAAATGGCTCCTGCCTGCTTGCTGTAATTTTGAAATCCCAGACTGATGGAAACAAGGTTCAAATAATCTATACAGTGTAACTAACGTTAAGTTTGCTTGACTAACATAATAAAATAGGATTTGGAATATTTTTTTGGGTGACGGGTCCCCTTTAAGGGATGAAATTATGGAAAGATCGATAATCCGTTAAAACCCCAGGTCCTGTGCAATATTCATAATAGGTCCCATACCTGTAAAAAAGTTGAGCAGTTTCACCCATTAATATGGAGCATATAATTAGTGATGAGCAAAAAATTTCTCATGAGTTTTTGCAGGTTACCTACAAAATTGGACAGGTTGACAATAGAAATTGTGGTTGAGGTATGGATGTGGGTCAATAGGTCTGCAGGTCTTGGGTCTCAAATAAGACTACTGTGCCTCACAACTGGTGCCTCATATTCTGGTAGACCTGTGTAGGTCTCTATAGTAAAGGTCAGCAAAGCATGATCTCGATGACATCCAATGATCTCCTAGTTGAGATCAAGATTTAATCTGGTTCAAAGTTGCCCACTTGCAGTCGCCCATAACAATCAACCACTTTCTGCCGGGTAGCAGGATAATGAAAGCTAGTTGCTGATTGGCTGCTATAGACTAAGCATGCACTTTAGCACCATTGCTAGTAAATCATCTCCATCACTATTAACCGCCATTTCTTTTTTATTTCTGCCAGAGTGATCGTCATAAGGGAGAAATCCACCAATGTGCCCATTTACTGGCAACTGTTCTACTTGCACCAACACGTAACTGACAAGAAGAAATATAAAGAAGTGAAACATCTAATGGGTGTTGTGTGATCCTTGAAATTGATCCTTGAATATTTTTACTTGCTGTTATATGTAAGAATTCTAATAAATGTGCCTATAAACCCATCTACGTTCTGTTTTAAATAGATGAACTACTGATGGTGTATTATGTGTGATTTTTTTAAGCATAATTATACTTTAAAAACAATATGCCTGAAGATCTGTCTAGAACCAACCAACCAGAAATCTTTTAGTAGCATTACAACACTTAATAAGGATACCATCATCTAGATCTAGAATATACATTATCTACCCTTGTGGTCTTAAGGTTGTCTTTAAACTGGCTCCTGTGGTGGCTAGGATGGTATGTTCCCACAATTCCCAAAAGTAATGGAACATCTTGAGGGTGCAGGAAAAACCTGCAAAAGGTGTTGGGTTCATATCAGTAAATAGATAATGTACAGTACAATGTTGTGTTGTCCCAGTTTTATCTGTTCATGTTCTAAAAGACCAGATGAACATTGTGAACCTTTTTGCTCTCACTATTGCTGATATTTTTTATTGGAAACACTCACAGTGACACTTTTATGAACCATATCTACTTCTTAATGAAATAAGAAACTCTCTTGGTTTCACCAGGCGAAATTTTCAATGACATTGCATTAACCATCACAAACGTGGGACTATGGTCAATGAAGGGGATGTTGCTTCAGCTGGTGGAAGGTCATTTATAGAAATTGCTCCTCTGGGTATACTTGCATTTACTCTCTGGGACAGTGATCATTTACAGTATCTCAGACTTTTGTCATGCCGTCAAGATAAGTAGCAGTTATTTTTCAATCTATTTTTTAATTAATATCTTTGAATTAAGAAAACTCCAAGAAATCAATGTGACAGCCCAACGAGCTCTACAATTTGTCCATTCTACCATCAGTACCAGCTGTCTAGCAGTTCAAAATAAGGCAAATTGCTATGATCATCTTGAGATACCTACAGAGTGTACAGATACATATTTTGTGTTTAGTAGTTTAATTTGGAAAAAATAGACAATTTCATCCTTTACAAAACTCTCTACAAATTCATCCCCTGCAAGCCCAATGCCATAGCAACCTCACGGGGAGGAAATGATGGCTCCCTCTAACACTCTAGTCAACTACAAGAGGTCCTCTGCACTCAACCCATTATCAATATATTTAAGACAGCGACATTTTGTGCATACTGCTACTGAAAAATGCCTTACCCTTTAAACAAAACAGGGATTGTTTGTCCATATATTGCAATATATTTAAGCTGGCCAACTACGTCAAAGTCATCCCATATCTGGCCAGTCCTACGCTTAATTTTCATCTGATTCATTAAGAATTCTATTGCTTCATTATACATTTTACAAAGGGACTAAGTTTTACCTGCAACTTAGTTGCTGCTTTCAAAGTAAAACTCCCAAACTTGGCTGCCCTTTTATTAGTCACCAGTGGGATCACCTGACTAGAGCTGGGATTCAATGAGGGTGTGACCACAAAATACATATAGTCAACTACAAGAGGTCCTCTGCACTCAATCCATTATCAATATATTTAAGACAGCGACATTAAATAGTGGTGAGCACAACTTTCCCTTGTTTGTTATAGTTATACAGGAGCAGTGACCAGCTCCATGTTGTAGCTCCCACCCTTCCCAGCTATAGTCAGGTGATCCCACTGGTGTCTAATAAAAGGGCAGCCAAGTTTGGGAGTTTTACTTTGAAAGCAGCTAGTAGGTTGCAGGTAAAACTTAGTCCCTTTGTAAAATGTATAATGAAGCAATAGAATTCTTAATGAATCAGATAAAATTGAGCGTAGGACCGGCCAGATATGGGATGACTGTGACGTAGTTGGCCAGCTTAAATATATTGCAATATATGGACAAACAATCCCTGTTTTGTTTAAAGGGTAAGGCATTTTTTAGTAGCAGTATGCACAAAATGTCGCTGTCTTAAATATATTGATAATGGGTTGAAGGCAGAGGAATCTTGTATTTGACTATATGTATTTTGTGGTCACAGCCTCATTGCACCCCCGCCTAATGGTTTTAAAAAATAGTGATGAGCACAACTTTCCCTTGTTTGTTTCCTCTAACACTCTGACATGGTCTAGTGTAGCATAATAATAGGGACATCAATTGATCTAGGCCTAGTAATTCATAGTGACCAATCAGCATTAAGCACTTGCAGGTCTACTGCAGAATAACATTGAACATTAAATTGGTTGCTTTTGGTTCCTAGACCTGGAAGTGTATTAAAATAAAGGCCCTTCTTTAGAGGTTTTGCAAAATGTGCCTCTGGTGGTACTTTTCTAGAGTAACCTGCTAGAATGGCTGCCAATAAGACATGTCTCCTTTATTGGCCAAGGCAATTAGAATAGTGCCATATCATGCATGAGCATCTGGATTAGACCAATATAGTACAATGTGCTTTGTTGTTGACATCATTACAATCAGTGGGGGGGGGGGAGAGTCTGGTCTACATTGAAAGAAATTCATCATCCAAAATCTACTTTATGCTTGATAATAGTTAGTGTTTATTTGAACTAATTTCTTCACATGCCCAACAACACATACTGATTTGCTGGTTACACACTTACAGGACTTCCCCTTATATTTACAGAAGATTTACAGCCTAAATGTTGCACAAAGCAAGTCCTGCTCACACTGCCTACACACCACAAACACTTGTAGGTCAACTCTGTCTGTGCTCCTTCCTGTGCAAAAACCCACACAAAACATTCTGATCAATACAAAAAAATTAGAGAAAAGATTTCAGTATATTAAGATAGTTATATATGAGAATATTACTGCCCTAATAACTAGAATAAGTAGAGTCAGTTATTGATCAGGGCAGGCTTACTGTGCTGCAATCACATGACTGATTCAAAAAGTAATAAAATTTGTGATGGGTGAATCTGACCTGCAAAACATTGAAAATTTGCAAAAATGCATTGACTATGGGCGACAACATGCAACGATATTTTCACCCATTGGAGTCTATGGGGCAAATTCACTAAGATGCGAAGTTGTGCCAGGAGCAACTTCGCCGCACTTCGCCACACTTCGCCAGGCGTAGTTTCGCCAGCGCTCCGCAAATTCACTAAAATCCGAAGTTGCGCACAGGGGTAGCGTAAGGTTGCGAAGTTGCGCTAGCGTTGATTCGCTATATATAGCGAAGTTACGCTAGCGAAGGCTAATTTGCATACGGCGCGAAATTCAAATTTCAATGGAGAAACACGTATCAGCACTACAAATGCCTAGAAAAACTTCAAATCAGCAAATAAAAATTTTATTTTGCCCTACACATGTGCCCACTGTCTAGGTAAGTTGCCATGAGTCAGGAAATGTAGGGGGGAGGAAGGGGAGCCCCAAAAATTTTTTCGATCTTTTTCAGCCTATCACCCATCATGTAGAAAACACGCCAGCATTTTTTGGGACTTAGAAAAAATTTTTACTTTTTTTGAAACAATCCCTATCTACTCTATTGCGCTTCGCCAGGTCTGAGGTGGCGAAGGAAGTCTAGCGTAAAAGGTAGCGTTCAGTACACTGCGCAAGTTAGTGAATTTGCGTAGTTACGTCGCTAGCGAAAATTCGCCTGGCGTAAGGATGTGAAGTAACACTAGCGAAACTACGCCAGCATTCGTTAGTGAATTTGCGCCGTAACGAAAATGCCAAACGCTAGCGAATTAACTCTAGCGAATTAACGCTAGCGTTCGGCGCTTCGGCGCTTAGTGAATTTGCGCCTATGAATGTTGTTTATGCAGTGAAACTTGGCGAAAATTTCTCTCATCACTAGAAAATAATTACTTCAGACTTTCTAGGGAAAAAGATTAGCAGAATATACCCTGAACTTTAGACCACTGCCTTAGGTAGAGACATAGCAGTCAATTACATTTAAGATCATTGTCCCTGGGTCTTCCCTTTCACCTTATCTCGATAGACGTCTTTTTTTTTACTGGCTAAGGGAGCATGGTAAAATATAGAAAGATTGTAGAAATCAATCTAAGCGTCGGACTGGAGCACCAACGACCCACCTGACAACCTATCAAAGGCCCACCAACCTTTAGCAAGCTCTTACTATTTACACTGTGCAACTTCTTCATGAGAAATTCTCCTGGACACCCCTATATAAATATGAATTCTCCTGCTTACCTTTGTGTAAGGATTCTCAGGGATTCAAACCCTGTACTATCCTGCTAAGGCATTTAGGGGCAAATTCACTAAGCGCCGAAGCGCCGAACGCTAGCGTTACTTCGCTAGTGTTTGGTATTTTCGTTACTGCGCAAATTCACTAACGAACGCTGGCGTGGTTTCGCTAGTGTTACTTCGCACCCTTACGCCTGGCGAAGTTTCGCTAGCGACGTAACTACGCAAATTCACTAACGCGCGCAGTGTACTGAACGCTACCTTTTACGCTAGACTTCCTTCCCCACCTTTCCCATCCCTAGAGTAGATAGGGATTGCTTCAAAAAAAGTCAAAATTTTTTCTAAGTCCCAAAAAACGCTGGCGTGTTTTCTACATTATGGGTGATAGGCTGAAAAAGATCGAAAATATTTTTGGGGCTCCCCTCCTTCCCCCTACATTTCCTGACTCATGGCAACTTACCTAGACAGTGGGCACATGTGTAGGGCAAAATAAAATTTTTATTTGATGTTTTGAAGCTTTTCTAGCCATTTGTAGTGCTGATATTCCTCCATTGAAATTTGAATTTGGCGCCGTATGCAAATTAGCCTTCGCTAGTGTAACTTCGCTTTACTTAGCGAATCAACGCTAGGGCAACTTCGCCCCCATACGCTACCCCTGAGCGCAACTTCGGATTTTAGTGAATTTGCGAAGCGCTGGCGAAACTACGCCTGGCGAAGTGCGGCGAAGTTACGCCTGGCGCAACTACGAATCTTAGTGAATTTGCCCCTTAGAGTTCAAGATTTCTCTCTCCATATAGACACCTGCTGCATCTACTATATTCTCTGTCTCTCACTCTCATTAAGACCAGGTGTTTATAATCTGGTCATTATGTGTCTATATATACCATTTCTGCCTCCCTTTGATGGATAATTAAGGTCTTGCCCCTTGTTCCAGCTCCAGCCTTGTTCCCTGAATCCTTGTTCTGTTCCAACATTTCTAATAATTGTCCTTTGGATTAAGACTCTGCCTGTTTCCTGGTATATTCTAAGACTGAACTCTGCCTGTCCCCAACTATGGGGCAGATTTACTAAAGGGCGAAGTGGCCAACGCTAGCAAGTTTTTGCTAGAAATGCCATCTGCAGGGACATCCCCAGTTTACTAACAGGTGTAGACTAAAGGTGGCCATACACGGGCCGATAAAAGCTGCCGACAGACCATGTCGGCAGCTTATTGGCCCGTGTATGGGGCCCCACGACGGGCTTCCCCGATCGAGATCTGGCCGAAAGTCGGCCAGATCTCGATCGGATGGGGTTAAAAATCCCGTCAGATCGCGGCCGCATCTGTTCGTTGATGCGGTCCCGCGATCCGACCGCCCGTTTGTGAGAGCTGGATCCGATCGTTGGGCCCTAGGGCCCACGATCGGATCTGCCCGATATTGCCCACCTTCAAGGTGGGCATATCGGAGGGAGATCCGCTCGTTTGGCGACATCGCCAAACGAGCGGATCTATCCGTGTATGGCCACCTTTAGGATGGGCGAATTTTTTTGCCTTGTTTTGCCGAAAAAATGACGCCCATAGACTTGAATGGCTTTGTGCGTCAAAATAAAAAGACCCGCGTCAAAAAAATTTTGCTGCGCAACAACATTTTTTTGACGCCCATAGACTTTAATGGGCGTCGGCGAAATTTCGCTGGCGGCAAATTTTTGGCAAAGCGAAACAGGTAAAATTCGCCCATCCCTAGTGTAGATAACAATTCGCTAGAGAATGGGACCATCGCTAGCATCTGTTCGCACTCTATCGCCAGGTGGATTTTCACTCTGGCGAAAGATCATTATTCCGCAAATTCAGGAAAGTGTGAATTTTACTGAACCTTACCACTTTTGCCAGATTTGACTTTGTCACCTCAGACTAGACGAAGTGCTATAAAGCAGCTAGATCTCCCTCAATCTTCTGTCACTTACATCATATTCTGTGAGCTGAAAATGCTTAAAAAAAAGCTGGTGACTTTTCCTTTTTTAAAGCAGGAATTGCCTGCAAAAAACAAACTTGAACTTGTTTGGGTAACTGGTTTTCCCCAAGAAATGCTCGCGCTGCCGAAGTAATGCTAGTGAAAAGTCGCCAACATTTAGCACCCAGGACGAAACTCTGCATACAAGTGAATTGGCGTATTCGTAGCGTATTTGCACCTGGTGCGCACTGGTGCGAGCTGCGTGACACTGACGCTAGCAAAATTTTGCCCGTTAGTGAATCTACCCCATGGGAGTACTTTGCCTGCCTTTGACCTTGCCCTGATCCCGGTTACAACCAAACTTTACCTGCCCCAGTCTTCCATTGTTACCATTAAAGGACAAGGAAAGTCTAAAATAGAATAAGGCTAGAAATGCTGTATTTTGTATACTAAACATAAACATGAACTTACTGCACCAGAAGCCTAATAAAACAAATAATTTATGCTTTCAAAGTTGGCTACAGGGGGCTGTCATCTTGTAACTTTGTTATACATCTTTGCCTGACCCTGACCTTGCACATGCTCAATGTGGTCTGGGCTGCTTAGGGATCGTCATAAACAAAGCTGCTTGAGTTCTGCATGGCTGGGAAGTAAGGCGGGGGCTCCCCCTGCTGTTCATATGTATGATTGTTTCCCTGTTCAGCAGTTAGGGACCGTCTGACAATTCCTATACACAGCAATAAATGAAGGGAGAATTTTACTGCATACAGTCTGGTTTCTTATAAAAACGGTACACATTTTTTAAAAAAAATGGGATTTTATATTTTTGCCTTTCCTTGTCCTTTAAATCTCTTGTTGCACGTCACATGGCTTCCACTTCCATTCTACCTAGCAACAGGCATAAACTGTTCCTGACTCTGTGACAATAAATTTGGCCTCAGGAATTTCCTTGACCCCATCTCAGACTTAAATACTTAAATAAATAGTAACCCTCCCAAACCAGAGAATTTCAGTCCAACCCTAATCAATGCCAGGTTGTTGGCAATTCAGCCCATAGTGATTACTGCTGGGTCCGAACCAATGGACTATGGAAAATGAGGTCGCCTATAACTCATGGCGCAAATTCACTAAGCGCCAAAGCGCCGAACGCTAGCGTTAATTCGCTAGCGTTTGGCATTTTTCATTACTGCGCAAATTCACTAACGAACGCTGGCGTAGTTTCGCTAGTGTTACTTCGCAGCCTTACGCCAGGCGAATTTTCGCTAGCAACGTACTACGCAAATTCACTAACTTGCGCAATGTACTGAACGCTACCTTTTACGCTAGACTTCCTTCGCCACCTCAGACCTGGCGAAGCGCAATAGAGTAGATAGGGATTGTTTCAAAAAAAGTCAAATTTTTTTCTAAGTCCCAAAAAACGCTGGCGTGTTTTCTACATGATGGGTGATAGGCTGAAAAAGATCGAAAATATTTTTGGGGCTCCCCTCCTTCCCCCCTACATTTCCTGACTCATGGCAACTTACCTAGACAGTGGGCACATGTGTAGGGCAAAATACAAATTTTTATTTGATGTTTTGAAGGTTTTCTAGGCATTTGAAGTGGTGATACGTATTCCTCCATTGAAATTTGAATTTTGCGCCGTATGCAAATGAACCATCGCTAGCGAAACTTCGCTTCGCTTGGCGAATTAACGCTAGCGCAGCTTCGAAAATTTACGCTACCCCTGTGCGCAACTTCGGATTTTAGTGAATTTGCGGCGCGCTGGCGAAAATACGCCTGGCGAAGTGTGGCGAAGTGCGGTGAAGTTGCGCCTGGCGCAACTTCGCATCTTAGTGAATTTGCCCCATAGTCTCCATGTATCTGTAGAAAGTTATGTGCAGAAGAAACCCTGCATGCTCTACACACCTACAGGTGGTTTTAAGTTATATTTCCTGAGAAGTTTGTGTGAAAATGTTTTGTTTAGAGGTGTGAACTCATCTCACAGGTTCTTTATTCAGAAAAGGGTCACTCTGGCCATCACAAATGCAAGTAGGGTCTTCTTACAGTTTATACATTTAAATATAATTCACAATCTGGCAGAAAGGGAAATCTCTGGTTTCTTTTCAATTTCAGATCATCATGAGAAGAAATGTATCTACAAAGCTGGACATTCATTTTCCTATTATTCTGTAAAGGTAAGTTTTTATTAAGCATTATGTGTATAAAAATACGTACGTACTGTATGTATGATGGACATAGGGGCAGATCTTGTAAATTCTCAGCAGTTACATTTTTTGGTTTTTCAAATTTATCCGAAATTAATCAAAACTACTCATTCGGACAGTTTTTAATAAACTGACAGATTTATTTGACAAGAAAACAGCTTTGAGCAGTTGAACTGCATTCTTTTTAATGGGGTGTTGGTGATTATAACAGTTCAGCAGCAGCACTGAGCACCAACATCCATCTGAATCTTTGCTCCTCATACAAAGCTGTAATAGTGTTTGGACAATTGTTTTCCTTGTTGGAATGAATGATTGATAACAGGTCAGTATCATTAGCTTTTAGTAAAATGTTCCATTTTTTTAATCAACCGGAATCTAACTGTGATTTTTTTTTTCATTAAGGCATTTTTTTTTCTCTTTTCTGATTTCCATTTGAAAAAAAAATATTAAAACCATGTTTGCAGATATTTATAAGATTCCTCTGCCTTTTTTTTAATATTTGGGAGGAAAAAAGAAGTATAAAAATAAAGGACCTTCATTTGTACGGTAAATAAAAACGTAAAGAACTGGTGAAGTCGACAAACCCCAGATTAGGTTGCAACAAACTTTTGGAAACGTGTTAAAATAATTTTTTTCCAGCATTTAGATGTGCTCTAACGTTTGCATGTTTCCACTTCTAAAACAAAAGATTTAGGACTCCTAAAAATTAAAAAAAAAAATCCCCATTCTTCATTATATAGGTAATCAAATAAAATTTGCTTTGTTTGCATTAAAATTAAACAGATTTTTAATTTTTGATGTTTTGAAGGTTTTCTAGGCATTTGAAGTGGTGATACGTATTCCTCCATTGAAATTTGAATTTCGCGCCGTATGCAAATGAACCATCGCTAGCGAAACTTCGCTTCGCTTGGCGAATTAACGCTAGCGCAACTTCGAAAACTTACGCTACCCCTGTGCACAATTTCGGATTTTAGTGAATTTGCGGAGGTTGCAACAAACTTTTGGAAACTTGACACGTGTTAAAATCATTTTTTTTCCAGCATTTAGATGTGCTCTAACGTTTGCATGTTTCCACTTCTAAAACAAAAGATTTAGGACTCCTAAAAATTAAAAAAAAAAAATCCCCATTCTTCATTATATAGGTAATCAAATAAAATATGCTTTATTTGCATTAAAATTTGGAAAACCCCATGCCTCTAAAGTCTGCCAGTAGCACATATTTCTGGAGATTTCTTACCTGCATAGATCCATAAACAGAACAGCAGTACACTACTAAATTTTAAAGGGCTTCCCCAATAATCAGCTTAAAATGGCTCTAATTTATCTCAGAACATTTTGTGAAAATCTATATTTTTACAAGCCAAAATGTGAACAAAAATCATTGTATTTACTGCATTTTATGTACTGTGAAACCTCATTGCAATAAGAACCCTGTCTATTTTTGGAACATACACATTCTGGTGAATCTAAAATGGTTAAATATGTATTTCTACAATCAAATTGCAAAGCTTTCCTAAAATTTGACACTTTTGGTACATTTCTAAAATTACTTTAAAAGAAAAAAAAAACATATGGGTTGTCAGGAGTCCACAGAACAATTTGATGGTTATTATACTATACCAGGATTACCAAATCATAATAGGGACCCCAAACTGATAATTGTGTATTTTTTTTGTGTGGCTCTTCAGCTTCTGCTGAACACTTTGAAGGAACTTGTTGTGTATCCCTTCATTTCATTTTTTTGTTAGGGGATATATGTGGAGGAAGCTGTAACGGCACAGGAGTTATTGTTGGGACTGAGAATGGAAACGTAACTCTGCAGATAAATATACCTGAAATGAAAGAGATTTTGTGGTTCTATGAGCAAGCGATCATTGGAACAACACAACAAAATGGTTCTGTTACTGTTTGGAGCCCTCGGTTTAGACAAAGAGTCTACAGTGGATCTGCCGGTTCTCTGATCATTACTGAACTAACAAAGAAAGATCAAGGAACCTACTCGGCAAATGTGGAAGGAAGATGTATAGGTTTTTATCTCCAAGTCTTCAGTAAGTAAAATATATACTGTTTGTAGAAACATTTGAGTTCTATCAGAAATCCCCAGAAACTAAGTTCCATCTTGGACTAACACTCCGTGCTGTGTCAAAAGAGCAAAAGGAAAGGGTGTCTACAATAACTGCCTTGATAGTCAAAGCAGAAAAATATTTTCCACTACACTGTGTATCTGTAGACTGCAGGGTCAGAAAATATTGGCTGTAGGATCTTTTGACGTGGACCAAGACTCAGAGATAGATGTCTTAACTTCTAGGCCAGTGTTTCTTAAAGGGATACTGTCATGGGAAAAAAACATTTTTTTCAAAATGAATCAGTTAATAGTGCTACTCCAGCAGAATTCTGCACTGAAATCCATTTCTCAAAAGAGCAAACTGATTTTTTTTATATTTAATTTTGAAATCTGACATGGGGCTAGACATTTTGTCAATTTCCCAGCTGCCCCTGGTCATGTGACTTGTGTCTGCACTTCAGGAGAGAAATGCTTTCTGGCAGGCTGCTGTTTTTCCTTCTCAATGTAACTGAATGTGTCTCAGTGGGACATGGGTTTTTACTATTGAGTGTTGTTCTTAGATCTACCAGGCAGCTGTTATCTTGTGTTAGGGGGCTGTTATCTGGTTACCTTCCCATTGTTCTTTTGTTTGGCTGCTGGGGGGGAAAAGGGAGGGGGTGATATCACTCCAACTTGCAGTACAGCAGTAAAGAGTGATTGAAGTTTATCACAGCACAAGTCACATGACTTGGGGCAGCTGGGAAATTTACAATATGTCTAGCCCCATGTCAGATTTCAAAATTGAATATAAAAAAATCTGTTTGCTCTTTTGAGAAATGGATTTCAGTGGCGAATTCTACTGGAGCCGCACTATTAACTGATTCATTTTGAAAAAAGAAATGTTTTCCCATGACAGTATCCCTTTAACTTTATTTACCTTTATTTGACACAGATTGAGTTTCAGCCTCATAAACTAAGATTTGGTTTGGATCGAATGTTCACTGCCCACAACTATCTAGCGTAAGGTAATTAATTATACTTGTAAGGCTAAAGGTTATGGATACCAACCCTAAACAGCGTGGTAACGCAATTTTGGTTCCTGCACATATGTAGACTAAGAATCCCTGAAAACCTAGAATATCTTATTGAGAGCCAGTTCAGCGAGGAAGTTGTCCCCTGTGTCACTAGGTTAAGGCCAGACTTCAGACTCATTGTACCTTATAGTGAATAAACTTCATAATAAAGACACAGGCTTCAGAATCTGATATACTGTATATACTTTTATCTTGAAAGCAAAAGTGACTATTTTTCTGCTGCCCAAGCCAACTAATGTTGCCCACTAATGCTGAAGCCCCTTCATGTTGACACCAGACAAGTAGTTCTTGCCACTTACTTGTGAACACTGCAGGCTGTGGTTCCCCCTATTGTCATTGAAAGAAAACTGGGCCTTCAATACTCATTTGTGCCCATATGACAACAGTGGAGGTTGACAAACTTCAGTACTAGGTTGCACCATCCTAGTTTTGGTATTTATGGGCATTGCCTGTTGATTTGAGCCTTGCTGTTAACTAAGACAAGAATATTCCCCCATATTCTTATACTTTATATGCTTTATACTTTTGTGATTACAGAATCATTGTCTGCTGAAGATATTCAGATCCATCACAGAATCATTAACATGGAGAACTGCAGCCTCACTCTGTCCTGCAATGTAACCGGACCAGAAACAAGACGTTTCTGGGAAAACAGAGAAGCAAGTGATGGAATAAAGGGAAACATTACTCTGCATGTGATTTATACTAACGCCAGCTCCAAATACACTTGTACTGCACAGAATCAGATCAGCAGGGTCTCGAGATCAGTCATCCCATGGACACTGTGCAGAGAAGGTAATTTCGAGTATCATTGCGAATTGTGCCCTATGAGTCAAACTAAGAACAGCTGCATCCAAAGCTGGGGGTTGTGTCAGTACAATATTTGCATGTGAATTTTAGGGTGCAAGCCTGCAAAGGAAACCCTGGAATTACTGCCACTTTTAAGCTGGGAGTAGCTTCAGTGTTCCTCAGCATTGATAGGTTCACTTCAACATAAAATTCAACAGAGAAGGTGAGATCAATGCAGTGGGGTAGGGAAGTACAAGGAAAATATTTGGGCACAAGCACCTTTTTATGAAAGGGACCTATAGGTGCAACAAGTTGTGACTAATCTTTGGACCCAAGTGTAGTTCCTCTTCCTGAAAAATGCCTCTGATCATCTCGACTAATGTGCTTTTATAATAGGTTATAACTGACTTATTTTCTTCATGGTATTTCCATTTCTCTTCAGTTTCAGAATCAAATGAGACCAGACCAGAAACTCAGTATATCAGAGCTACACTTGTTGTTTCTGTGCCCTGTTTTATCATCATTTCAGCCATCATTTCTGTATATGTGTGGGTGAGACACAGACACCAGCTGGGTGAGTCTTTCTTGTGGTCTACAAATCCAGTAAGTGATGAGAACTCAATTCTAATATAGAAAGTGAATCAATAAGCCTACACGTTGTGAATCTGGCACATGAATATACTGTATGTAGTGAGCAGTGCATCCATATGACGTTAGTTCCTCAAGTAACCCAACAGATAAATATTTCTCCCGAAAAATTTGCGAACAATTTACGTAACTCGAAAATTGACACCTGCATCAATTTGGGATGCATGTCCAAAAAGTCGCTCAGGTCAATTTTGACGCTGGCGTTAAAGTCAATGGGCATCCGAATAGTGTTGACGCACTGCGATTTTGATGCAATCTACTTTTTGGACGCGCATCCAAAATATTTTGATGCCACCAAATTTTCCCGAGTGAATTTTCACTGTAGTTTTGAATTTATTCGCTGGCGGCGAAACACAGAGATTTGCCGTGAATTTGTGTCAGGCGAATTTAATCGGCCATCACTAGTAATAATATTTTGCTCAATTTCCTCCCCCCTGTATTCCTTGTTGGGGTCAAAATAATTGATAAATATTCAGTTCACTCATAATCTGTGACTGACTTATTCGGCTTCCAACCAATAGGGATGTAGCGAACGTCGGAAAAAATGTTCGCGAACATATTCGCGAACTTGCGTCCAAAAATGCGAACGGTTCGTGAACGTAGCAAACCCCATAGACTTCAATGGGAAGGCGAATTTTAAAAGCTAGAAAAGAC
The DNA here is from genome assembly GCA_038501925.1 of Xenopus petersii. Taxonomy (NCBI): domain Eukaryota; kingdom Metazoa; phylum Chordata; class Amphibia; order Anura; family Pipidae; genus Xenopus; species Xenopus petersii. The sequence continues at coordinate 8,341,157 of CM076686.1, read as the reverse complement.
ATTTCTGGCCAGAAAAATGATTTTAAAGTTGTTTAAAGGGTGCAACGACCTGGACAGTGGCATGCCAGAGGGGGATCAAGGGCAAAAATGTATCTGAAAAATACATTGTTGACATAGCGCTGCGTTTTGTGCTGTAAAGGGCAGAAATCACACTACGTCACAGTCAGGTGATGTTTCTGGACACGGAATGTGAAAAAGCTCACACAGCTAGGTGGCAGTGGTTTGAAGAACACACTGGCCAAACAATGCCTGCAAGGTCAACGTATACACTATAGCAGTGGATACAGAATATATTATTGCTGCTTGGAAAACGACACTCAGGTGGTGTTTCTGGAGACGGTATTATTATTATTGATATTTAGACAGAATGTGAAAAAGCTCACACAGCTAGGTGGCAGTTGTTTGAAGAACACACTGGGCAAACAATGCCTGCAAGTGCACTACTATTGGTGCACTACTATGAAGAACAGCAAACAGCACTGGACACGTTAAAGAACAGTAAGATAAGTAAAATAAAAAAAAAATATATATATATATTAAAAAAAAAAATTACTCTGGTTGGTGCTGAACTACTGGGAGCAGCACACCAGTCCCACTCCCCAACACAGCTAGACTAATAGCACTGGGCTCTTATAGTAGCAAAGTAAGAAAACAAAAAAGAAAATAAAAGCAGTCCTTACAAGGACTATTGGGTTACAGGCAGCGGCAGTCAGCAGATGAGATCAGAAGCAGTGCCCACAGCAGCTACATACAGAGCACTGCAGTAGAAGGTAGATTACTAGTCAGCAAAGCTACCTAACCTAAAATGTCCCTCAAATCCCTGCAGAGTTCTGTCCCTACAATACAGAGCAGTATCAAGTACTAGCCAGCAAACTTACTATCAACTGTCCCTCAAATCACTAACAGCTCTCTCCCTACACTAGTTCTTCCAAGCACACACAGGCAGAATGAAAAAACGCTGCAGGGCTTCAGTTTATATATGGAAGGGGAGTGGTCCAGGGGGTGTGGGGGTGGTCCAGGAGGGAAAGCTTCGTGATTGGCTGCCATGTATCTGCTGGTCTGGGGGAGAAATGGCAAAAAAAAGCGCCAGCTAAGGCGAATCCAAATTGGCGAACGTCGCGCGACGTTCGCGAACATTCGGCGAACGCGAACAGTCGATGTTCGCGCGAACTAGTTCGCGGGCGAACAGTCCGCGACATCCCTGCCAACCAATAAGATCAGTGATCCCCAAAAAAACCTATTTGCCGTTGCTCCAAGTGGTCACAAAGCAGACGCCCATTTCCTGGACAAGAGGCAAGTGTTGGAGGTGTAAAGAAACAGGTCAGATCCAAACAGGACCTCCTACAGGTTTGTGTTTGCTCCCTCCAGGAACTTTTGTCATGCAATTGCTCTTTATATTTGAGGGTGGCTTATGGGTGAAGAAGGTTGGGAACCATTGATTACGATTGTCTGTTCAAACTGAAATTGCCATCTGCTAGTGACTCTACTGAACATGTAGATGGTAGAAGTAAGAGACACGGTCACCTCAGTTCCAATTAGTTCCACTCATTGAGGCACTCTGTCTGAACAGAAATAATCCTATGTGACTTTGTGCATTGATGGACACACTACAGTCATAATCCAGTGGTAAGTGAAGGGCTTCCTAGGACCTAACATCCCCCAGCTCTCTTGGCCTGTGCATTCTGAATGAGGTGCAAGTTAGGACTCCATGTGTCACCCATGAGACCTTTATGCACCACTGCAATATTTGTACTCCATTTAAGAACACAAACAGTTGCACATCTGGGTGCCAGAAGCAATTTCTATTGGAGCAAGGTGCAAAGGGTAAAACACCTGGTTTCTTACACTTTACACCTTGCACTTTTGGAGAACCGAGGCCTATTGACCTCAGTATGTCCATAGCAGTTACCCTACATGAGAAGATCTTGGGGCAAATTCCCTAAAGGGTGAATTTTCATACTTTTCGCCACTTCACCAGGCGTAAATCTGTTACCACTACACTAATTCACTAAAATGTGAAGCTTCGTCTCTGTAGCCAAACGCTGGGGAAGTTTCACAAGCTTTTCATATCAATGTTACAGTTGCGTTTATTTCTGCCTAGCGAAACTTCATTAGTATTAAGTCAATTTGAATAGGGCAGGTACATATAAATCATATATACGTCTTTATTAGAGATGTTGGTGCAAATGCTTGAAGTGGCCACTTATTATTACACATGTCCAAGGAAGCAAAATAAAGACAAAAGAGATTCTCTAATGTCCTAGACATGAGCCCACGTTACCGAATTGTCCTCTACACCTGTTAGTAAATTGGTGATCTCCTTGCGGAATGGGTTTCTGGCAAATTTTCTTCACCCTTTAGTAAATCTGCCCCCTTGATCTCTGACATTGATCTAGCTCTTATTATGTTTTTCTTTCTAGATGCAGACACTGCAAGGGAGGAAGCCATTACCTATGCTGAGGTTTGCAACCAGAAGCTTTACTTTCAGCCTAGAATAATTGGGGATGGGGAATAATGTTTGAGTAGATTGGGGAGGATATTTGTGTGACAACTGAGTGTTACTGTCTATGCAAGGGCTCAAGTCTCAGGCTTCAAGGTGAGCACTAGAAGGTCCTTTCTGGGCAAGGGGAAGTAGAGTCCGATAACAATTTTACAGACCAATTAAAGTTTATGTGTCTGTTTCCTCCTCACTTTCTCATTGTACTCTACCTGTTTCTCACACCCCTTCTATAACTGCACACACACACACAGGGTCGCCATCAGGGGGGTACAGCTGTACTGGGCCCGGCAGTCTTGAAAGCGTGAAGGGGGGCCCAGCAGTTCTAAACTTCCTGGATTGCTGGGCCCTCCTTAGTCATGAATATTCAAAAGCTTCTGCCGCCGCAGAGTCCCAAAAGCCATCGGAAAGACCCGAAGCCGCTGGAAAGACACCAAAGCCGTCGAAAGGACCCAAAGCCGCCGGAAAGACCCGAAGCCGCCGGAAGGACCCGAAGCCGTCGGAAGGATCTGAAAGGACCCGAAGCTGACGAATTGAGCCGAACAAGAGGAGAATGAAGAAGACCTTTAAAGGGCATGTAAAGGCCATTTTTACTTTCTTTAATGAAAAAGAAATCTATCTCCAATATACTCTAATTAAAAGATGTCTACAGTTTTTATCATAAACCTGACTGTATGCAGGGCAATTCCCCCTTCTTTTACTGCTGTGAATAGGAATTGTCAGATGGTCCCTAACTGCTGTGCAGGTAAACGATCATACTTTCAAATGGCAGGGGGAGCCCCCCCACCTTACTTCCCAGAACTCGAGCTGCATTGTTGGATTCCTTGTAGAGATTTGTATCCAGAGACGCAGTGCAGTCTCTATATTATGATTATTAATCAGCCTTGCTGTATTGGCTTCTATGGCAGATATTATTTGACTTGTGCTGTTTTCATAATTTATGACAATCCCTAAGCTTAACCTTCCAACTGAAGCCCAGACCACACTGAGCATGTGCGAGTCTTGATATTGCAGAAATGTCTAACAAAGTTACAAGATGACAGCCCCCTGCGCCAACTTTGAAAGCATAAATCATTTGTCTTATTAGGCTGCTGGTACTGTAAGTTCATGTTTATATTTAGTATATATAATACAGCATTTCTAACATTATTCTATTTTAGACATTAGTTGCCCTTTAAAGGTAAGTTCCACTGAACACCAATGGTTTTTTTTCAACCCCCTAACCACCAATGTTTCTTATGTTACTTTCATGGGGGACGCTGGCCACCAATGACTTATTTTACCTTGTGGGGGGTCCAGGCCACCAAAGTGTTTTCTATAACTTGTGGAAGGGGGTCTGGCCACCAATTCATTTTTTAAAATTTTTTCCATATACTCTCTTATAACTTGTTGGGGGGGGGGTTAGCTCAGATAAATTTGTGGCTTTTTTTAATGTGGTGTGGGGTGGGCGGGATCTGGGGTGGGGCTTTGGGTTGTGCTGGGGCAGGGACAAGGGGGCCCAGAAGATGTTGTCGTAGAGGGGCCCGTGATTTCTGATGGCGGCCCTGCAAACACATACTGTATATTTCCTCCCTTTTTTTCACAGTCTCGCCGTCTCTCACCCCCTCCGTCTGTTACTTGTGACTGTTCTGTGTCATTATTAAATGCAATTTCTACAGATCTTAATTGTTTTTCCTTTCACTACAAGGTGGCATTTAAAGAAAGGGAGAAAAAGGAACATTTTCAGTCTACAAGAAGGGAAACGGTATATGTTCTATTGGTAAGAGTTTGGGAAATGTTTAGTTTATACTGTATCTACTTCTGTATCTCCCTTGTTATATTATACGTGTTCCTTTCCTCATGGGAAAAAAAGAAGGAAACAATGGAATAAAGTAGTCCCTTAATTATACCAACCCTGAAGTACTTGATACACATCATAGGCAAGTTCTGATTTGTATCACCATTTCTTTAAAACCCAGTTCTTTGCAAAATCTTAGAGAGGGATCATTAGATTAGTCAGTGGTAGAGCTCCCACGTGTCATGGTTGAACAAGGATCATCCCCTTGTTTTTTATTCTCCTAAAATGAACAGCTCATCTCAAAATTCTTATCAATAATAATAGCATAGGTAATACAATTTGGGGTATTATTACTCAGCCTGCAGCCTTGTGCCTTTATATGGTCACAGAACAACCCCTCAGTGACTTCTAATATCCTTATCATTTACAGTAGGGGGTACATTATCCCTTATAATACATGAGTGATACTCAGAGTTCCCTGTATAACTCAGCCTGCAGCCTGCAGCCTTTATATGGTCACAGAACAACCCCTCAGTGACTTCTAATATCCTTATCATTTACAGTAGGGGGTACATTATCCCTTATAATACATGAGTGATACTCAGAGTTCCCTGTATAACTCAGCCTGCAGCCTTGTGTCTTTATATGGTCACAGAACAACCCCTCAGTGACTTCTAATATCCTTATCATTTACAGTAGGGGGTACATTATCCCTTATAATACATGAGTGATACTCAGAGTTCCCTGTATAACTCAGCCTGCAGCCTTGTGTTTTTATATGGTCACAGAACAACCCCTCAGTGACTTCTAATATCCTTATCATTTACAGTAGGGGGTACATTATCCCTTATAATACATGAGTGATACTCAGAGTTCCCTGTATAACTCAGCCTGCAGCCTTGTGTCTTTATATGGTCACAGAACAACCCCTCAGTGACTTCTAATATCCTTATCATTTACAGTAGGGGGTACATTATCCCTTATAATACATGAGTGATACTCAGAGTTCCCTGTATATCTCAGCCTGCAGCCTTGTGCCTTTATATGGTCACAGAACAACCCCTCAGTGACTTCTAATATCCTTATCATTTACAGTAGGGGGTACATTATCCCTTATAATACATGAGTGATACTCAGAGTTCCCTGTATAACTCAGCCTGCAGCCTTGTGTCTTTATATGGTCACAGAACAACCCCTCAGTGACTTCTAATATCCTTATCATTTACAGTAGGGGGTACATTATCCCTTATAATACATGAGTGATACTCAGAGTTCCCTGTATATCTCAGCCTGCAGCCTTGTGCCTTTATATGGTCACAGAACAACCCCTCAGTGACTTCTAATATCCTTATCATTTACAGTAGGGGGTACATTATCCCTTATAATACATGAGTGATACTCAGAGTTCCCTGTATAACTCAGCCTGCAGCCTTGTGTTTTTATATGGTCACAGAACAACCCCTCAGTGACTTCTAATATCCTTATCATTTACAGTAGGGGGTACATTATCCCTTATAATACATGAGTGATACTCAGAGTTCCCTGTATATCTCAGCCTGCAGCCTTGTGCCTTTATATGGTCACAGAACAACCCCTCAGTGACTTCTAATATCCTTATCATTTACAGTAGGGGGTACATTATCCCTTATAATACATGAGTGATACTCAGAGTTCCCTGTATAACTCAGCCTGCAGCCTTGTGTCTTTATATGGTCACAGAACAACCCCTCAGTGACTTCTAATATCCTTATCATTTACAGTAGGGGGTACATTATCCCTTATAATACATGAGTGATACTCAGAGTTCCCTGTATAACTCTTTTAAAGTGAAAGCATATCATGTGGAAGATACGGGTGACAGTTGTGTGTGTGAGTAGCAGTTGGGAGATTCATAAAGCTGTGATGGTTTAAAGCTATACATGTACAGTATATATATGTGAGTTTTCAAGTGTTAAAAATACATTTCTTCTGTCTCTCCTAGGAGACCGCTCAGCCTCCCCTCCTATAGCAGCTTCTATTTCTCTTCAGGGGTGCTCGGTCCGCAGCGTCCCCACCGCTTAACTCAAAAATGTGCCAAAGGAATGGACGGCACTCCACATGAAGAGGGAAAAAGTCTTTATTACAAGCTAAAAGTAGGGATCAAAGGCCCTACGCGTTTCGGGATACAATCCCTTAATCATAGGCATAGCCTATGATTAAGGGATTGTATCCCGAAACGCGTAGGGCCTTTGATCCCTACTTTTAGCTTGTAATAAAGACTTTTTCCCTCTTCATGTGGAGTGCCGTCCATTCCTTTGGCACATTTTTAAAAATACATTTATATAATGTAAGTGTCACTGTTATGTTGCAGGTTACAGAATCCCCCAAAGATGCTGGAGAGACTGCACTCCAAGACTGAAACTACACTGTTCTGACCATGGATATCAAGTCTTTTCCTTTTTCCATTTTCATTAAAGAATTGTCTATATATTTAAGTACAAATGAAAGTTCTGCTTCTTACAGACTTGAATTAAGGGGACCTTGTATTACTGTTGGGTCACTAATGAAATATCCATATATTTGTCCATGGGACCTGCAAAATTACCTCTATACTAGAGGAAACTGGAGTATGATGAGCAGATTTCAGTGTCTCCATGTCTCCAGGGGCGACACTATCCTGTACAAGGGCACAATTCTTGCCGGAGTTTAACAAGCAATATAAATAAATACAAAATAAAGCAAAGCTGAAGGAGGTATTTGGGGGCCCACCTGAACCTGTAAATAGTCCCACATATATAAACAAGAGAGTAAAATCATGGTAACTGGGTATTCTGAGATTTTGCAATATACATAAGTTATTTTTTTTTAATTCCAAGATATTAAGGGATACATGTACTGTTAAAGGAACAGTAACACCAAAAACTGAAAGTGTTTTAAAGTAATGAAAATATAATGTAGTGTTGCCCTGCACTGGTAAAACGGATGTGTTTGCTTCAGAAACACTACTATAGTTCATATAAACAAGCTGCTGAGTAGCAATGGCGGAAATTGAAAAACGGCTATATGGCACAGGATAAGTAATGGATAACAGATAACATTATGTTCTACAGAGCTTATCTGCTATCTGCTGTGTAACTTGAGTCTTTTCTCATTTGAATGGCTGCCTCCATGGCTACACAGCAGCTTATTTGTATAAACAATAGTAGTGTTTCTGAAGCAAACACAGTAGTTTTACTAGTGCAGGGCAACACTGCATTATATTTTTATTACTTTCAAACTATTTCATTTTTTGATGTTACTGGTCCTTTAATATGAATGAATTGTGTTATAACAGCACCACCTGCTGGTCAGTTTCTGACCATTTTGACCGCCAAGTAGTCAAGGAAGTTGTCAGGAGAGAGAAAGAGGCTCTACAATAATGCCTTTCAATATGATATAGAATTACTTATATTGTTTTGAACAGGAAACATCTGGAATTAGCCATTGCAGAATGAGTTAAAGCTGTAACAATCCCAAAGTTCGAGATTTGCAACTAGAATCAAATTGGTCCCAAAATATTGACCAGGTTTTGATAAAAGATTGCTTAAAGTAGAAGGAGAGGCATAAACGAAGTAAGCTTTATCAGAAAGCTCTATATAAATACACTAGTAAACCCTCAAAGTAATGCTGCTCTGAGTCCTCTGTCAAAAGAAACATCACATTTCTTTCCTTCTATTGTGTACTCATGGGCTTCTGTATCAGACTTCCTGTTTTCAGCTTAAACCTCCAGGGCTAGGGCTTGAGCATGCTCAGTTTGCTCCTCCCTCTCCTTTTCCCCCCTCCCTCCTCCCAGAGCTATGAGTGGGCAGGGAGAGACTCAGGCAGGAAGTAATGTCACAATAAGCTAATACGGCAGCTGCTATACTAAACAAACAAAGCTTCTAGAGTTGTTTACTCAGGTATGGTAAAGCATTCTGCAGAATAAATATAGTGTTATAGCTTGCACTAGTGTGGCTAATCTGTTGGCAATAAACCACTTCGGTAGCTTTCCGTCTCCTTTAAGATGAGGTTCAGCAGTCTTTACGCTTATTGTTTCTTGCCAGCAGAGGTTCAAGAGAGTCAGGATATCCATTAATGATGGAGGGTTTTCAGATAACCAATTTAAAAACAACAGTTTCTTTGTGGCTGCTGTAAACATCATAATAACAGGAGCTGTTAATAGATAGGAGTTCTATATACAGTTATTTATTTTATTCTTGTAAGTGCATATTACTGTACAGTATGTGTGGGGATTGGGCAGAAACAAAGTAAATGAATTACTTACTTATTTTTATTTAGACATTCCAATTGGAGACTCCAATAATAAAGCTACAGATTGGGGAAGTGACTATAAAGTCAAGTGTTGATACTAATTAACCCCTGATTCCTGGGAGCACCGCATGTTACTAATTAGTGGCCATGGTGATGAAACACAGTCGGAAGGAAGTCCCTGCCCCATAGAGCTTACAATCTAAGTGGGCAGATAACATATAGGCACAAATGGAGGGCAAAAGTACACACACAAAGAGTGGCTGGGTGGATAAGGGGTCCGGTTGTGAACTAGACGCTGGCGCCATTTTGCAAATGGCGTAAAAAAATAAATGGAAAAAAATTGCAAAATGGCGCCAGCGTCTAGTTTTTGACGCTGGTGTCCGTTTTTTTACGCCGTCGCAAATTTGCTGGTAAAAATGAGTCGGCGTCCAAAAAAAAAAACAGACGCTGTCGCGGTTTCATGAATTTTACACCGTTCGCGGGAAATTTTTGAATTTTTCATGGAAGCGAAACGCGCCAAATTCGCTGGGGGCACATTCAGTATATTCATTCAACTACTTAATTCTATGCAGCTTGTTAATATACATTAACTAAAAACCATCAATGGGTTTAATTGTCTTTGTAAATGTATTTGATCTCGAAAGAAGTTCATATTCTCTGCACTTCTAGTTCTGACTCCTGAAATAATGTAGCGGGAGCCAAATGATTAGCAAAACCACGTCATTATGCAAAAAAAAAAGCAGTTGAGGGAAATAGGAAGCTCAGTCTGTCAGATTTTAAAAAACAACTTCCTGCCGCTAATTGTGAGTGTCAGTTGAGTAGGAGGGCGAGTTTGTGTCAGTGCCACGAGGGACGTCTCCTTTCACAATTTCCTATCAGAGAGAATTTTCGGTGAGTGGGGCTGTAGCTGCTGCCAGATATATATGTCTATCTTTATTTCTAGCACTGTACATATACTACACAGGGGGGAGAGCACTGCAGTAAATGAATATACAGACAGTTAGAAAGTGCCTAATGTTAGGAAATACAGGATCAAGGAGGTGTGAGTCCTGCAGAGCTTACAATCTAACGAGTCAGCTGGGCTCATTCACCTTACTGAATCCAAGTTGATAGAAATGTTATAACATACAGTAAATGTCCCTTCCCTACACTGTGGTTCTTTCCTTTTTACTTGTGATTATGGCGGCAGTTAAAGGGCAAGTTCACATTAACTTTTAGTATGTTATAGACAGACCTATTCTAACCAACTGTCCCACTGGCTTTCATTATTTCTTCTGCATGATTTTTGTATTGATATTAGTATTAATATTCCTATTCTGGCACCTGTAAAATGCTGTCTGGTTGTTGGGGGTCACCGACCCTATCAACCAAAAAAAAAAATAATATATATATACAGATTGCGTTTTAATAATTCTTTTTTTTTGTAAGTTTGTTTCAAGTTCCCTAAAATTCATCTTTATTTGTATTTCAAAGCCCCTCTCTGATAATTCGGGGGATTAACCCTTAGTAAACTGTTTCAATTTCATCCCTGGGCTGCAGCACAGAAAATGTGAATATTAAAACTTAACATCTTTGGGCTCTTTGGGGTATTGGCTTGGACTGAATCTGGGGTTGGAACTGGGGCCCCTCACTAAAGGACAGGCATTTATGTAACTTTTCTTTCTCGTTGCAAGGAAATCTGTGACTAGGATGCCTTTATATCTTCACTTCTGGACCTTTTTAGTTTTCAGTTTGACAAAAGGTAATCTTGTTTCAACTGTTAGAAAGGGTATTCTCATAAAATCCCATTTCTAAATTGTTTTATTCATGTTCACTAAAGTAAATTGTTGTTGTTTTATTAATGTTCACTAAATTATACTGCCATTTGTTAATCTGCCCAGTGAGACTTGTGTTGCTCATACAGAACCAGAATTAAAGGAATTTCAGTATAAAAATAAAACCTGGGTAAATACAGATGCAGCCACTTTGGTTTGTCTGTTTGACACAGAATAACTAAACACAGATATCCCATGTATCTCATTTAACACAGAAAACTGTGTCACAACATCCCATCTAATTAAAGCATTCACCATTGTGAACAATGGAGCTTTGGTATGCTAATGAAAAGGTTAAATGCATTAAATGAGTTAAGATGACTTAAGATAACACGGTTTCTTCAATTACCCCTGAGTCATGACGCATTTAACTCACAAATCCAAGTGGCTTCATCTGTAGATAGGCTGTGCTAAATAAATAATGTATCTAATATAGTTAATTAGCCAAAAATGTAATGTTTAAAGGCTGGAGTGACTGGATGTGTAACGTAATAGCCAGAACACTACTTCCTGCTTTTCAGCTCTCCTGGTTTTCAGGCAGTAACCAATCAGTAAATTGAGGGGGGCACATGGGTCATAACTGTTGCTTTTGAATCTGAGCTGAATGCTGAGGATCAATTGCAAACTCACTGAACAGTTATGTCCCATGTGGCCCCCCTTCAAGTTGTTGACTAACTCAGAGTTAGAGAGCTGAAAAGCAGGAAGTAGTGTTCTGGCTATTATGTTACACATCCAGTCACTCCAGCCTTTATACATTACATTTTTGGCTAACTAAGTATATTAGAAACATTTTTTATTTTGCACAGCCTATATATTTACCCAGGTTTTATTTATACACTCAACTGTTCCTTTAATCTGGCCTTGCAATATAAGATCTGCTCATTTGTGGAAGATTCCAAATGAGTGGATCTGGGCCCAATATGACTCTACACATACTGGGCCAAATCTGGCTGATGAGATCATTATGGCCTACACAGAGTTGGATAAGGGTGTGCGGGGCCCACCACTCCACAAGGCCCTGCTCCAGTCATGGCCCTCCCAATTCCAGTTTGCCAACAAACTCTTCTATTTGACCCCCCAAGTACCATTTAACTTTTGCAACCCCCAATGAGAAGAGCAAGGGGAGCAACGACAGTTCCCAGTGGATATGAGTTGGTGGGGCCCATCAGGTTTTTTTCCAGTGTCTCAATGGCCCAGTCTGACCCTGGGCCTTTTGACCTGTCAAAAGAAGAACACATCAACATAATTCAGCCCGTGCATGACCACATTTAGTCAATTGTATGGTCACCATCAGGCATAGGTAGTGTACAGCAATGACGATTTTGGCAGGCATTTATAGATCCCACAAGCAGCCATTGCAAAATTGGTTGATATAGCGGCCAAAGGCTCCACTTAAGAGAGCACAAGGGTTAAACCCCATGAACCTCTAGAGTAGAGGCTTAGGCATAAGTATGTAGGCTCAAGAATAGAGAGACCTCCATGGAGCACCAATGTAATGGTCTTGTAACGTGGGACTGGATACCTTTCAATGACTGCAGATGTGATGTAATGTATACTACCCAGCCTGTGTCCAATGTCACTAGGGAAGCAAATGTACTAGGAGAATATACTAACTATGTACCATCTGGACTCAAGATCCATGAGACCTACTCAAAGAACCTGCTGAGACCTACCTGTTTATGAGGATTTCTTATGAAGTCCTTCCGATAAGGGAATTACTGGCACCAATGATTCCTCAGCAAGTCCAGTTGTTTTAGATTTACCTATACTAGATATATCATGACTTTCATAGTCATACTGGCACCAAAGTTATTGAATATCTTTGATGTGTTTGTATCTGGATGCAAACTCTTTCTGCCAAAGCTACTGAATGGACTAAGAGAATAAGAGAGATAAAGATGCGTAATGTAGGGGGCTGGTCTACATAGTGTTATACGGTATATACAAAGTGAGATCCATATTTATTTATACCAAAACACTCCATTTCTTTCTCTCCCTTAGCTGTTTTGTGTTCAGCCAAATGTCCAGACACTACAAAAATGATCATAGCCGAGGGAAGTGACGTCACAATGCCAATTAATAAAGACTCAGTTAAAGAGGTTATTTGGGTGTTTAAACACCGTTACATTGCTAAAACCTGGGCAAATCATATTTCTGAAATCAATGATCCTGCCTATAAAGGAAGAATGGACATTAAGCCCGGGTTTTCCATCATGATTAAGAATGTAACAGAAGAAGATGAAGGACTTTACACTGCAAATGTACTCAGGGAAAATACTGAAGACTACGAACAACTGTGTTATGAACTCAAAGTATACGGTAAGATGGAACCAACCCATGAACCATTGTTGAGGTGCTAATCCCTTGGCAAGTTGTTTGTCTTTATGCTTTAATTTTTAATGGATTGATCAAGATCTAAATGCTGTTAGAGACAATTAAGCAAGAAGGATGTAATTAGACACATACACATGCAAATTAGGTAAAGTAGCCCTTTAAACATAGGAAATAGGAGTAAATATATATCCATAGGGGTTTAGTACTGCTAGGAGGATGATCTTTATTGACTCAAGATTCTTTACATTCAACATTTTGCATATTGTTATTTCCTTTAGAAAAATTATCAGCCAAAGACCTACAAATCCATCACCGTATCACTGACAGTAAAAACTGCCACCTCAATCTGTCATGTACAGTAAATATAGCTGATGTGACAGTGAGTTGGAATAGCATTGACAGAGGGGATACCAATGTGGCCAACATTACTTTCCTTGGAAACAGCCCTGATACAGACTCCAGCTACACCTGTATTGCAGCAAATCCAGCCAGCAGTGTCTCTCGTACCATCATTCCAAGGCTCGTCTGTGCAGAAGGTAGGTCTTTTCATATAAAGGGATATATTGTACAAGTCACATGGGCACATATGCTGGGCCCCTTTATTTATCTATGGAGGACTTACACCCATGGTATTGGAAGTGCAAGCTGTTATATTTGATACTTCTAAACAATCATATATTGTTATTTACACTAAAGGAACCTCTAATATCAGAGAGTGCACTTTCCTTGAATTTTTTTAGATGAACTAGGTTTCTTTTTATTTAAATAGTACTTTTTCATAGACTTTCTCACCATTGTATCTACTGGGTGAGGGGAGATTTTCTAGCAACTTAAAGTGGCCATACACGGGCAAATTAAAGCTGCTGATTTGGGTCCTTTAGACCAATTCAGCAGCTTATGGGGCTCTCCGACGGGCCTCCTAGACTGATATCTGGCCAAAAATCATCCAGATCTCTATCAGACAGGTTTGTTTTTCCCACCTGATTGAGGACAGCATTGACTAGTTGAGGTCTTTGTCTCGTTGGCTGGTATGCCCATGATTGTATGGCCAAACCAAAAGGCAGGCGATATCGGGGGAAGTATTGGCTCATTTGACGACCTTGTCAAACAAGCAGATCTTATAGGGAATGGCCACATTCATATACAGGTAACGCAACCATGAGTTACACTCCCTTCCAAGAGGCTATTATCCTTACTGCTACTATAGGTAATGTCCCTATTATACCTGCTTCTACTAATATATAAAAAAACTTCTATTTTCAGCCTTTCAACATTGAAAAGAAAAAACTGTTCCCAAACACCTTTAAAGATATTACTTAATGAGTAACTGTATTATTCTTTCCTCCTTACAGAGATGAATCCTAATTCAGGGGTAAGACACAAGAACCAGCACACTGGACTTACTCCAGTCATAGCTATTCTTTTTACTCTTGTTCTCTTCTTGGAGGATTAATATTTTCCCTGCCTTGTAGGAATGTCTATAGGGGTGACCTATGGAACCGTAACAAAGGAGGTAAACCCATTGGACCAGGTATGTAGTGGGTTGTTGCTACTTCCCTAATGTATAAACGGGGCAGTAATACTTATATTGGTGTTTAGATTAATATAGCAGGTGGAAATTCTGAAGAGACCAAGAAAAGATAAAGAGAGAATAAGTTCATAGACCTATGAACAAGAAATCTGTAAGTGAAGATCAGACAGTTACAGACTAGATCGTGTAAGAAAACACTCTAACGATTACCTGGTAGGAGGAGCTCAAGATGTGAGGAGCGTCTCATGCACAACACCACAAGCACAGCAGCACCCAGAAATGGAACAGAGATGAGTACTGTGAGGGGAAGCAGAAGAGGGTAAACAAAACAAGCCAAGGTCTGGGGCAGGCAGCATTCAAGCAGAGTGAGTAGACAGGCCGAGGTTGATTCAGGCAGCGTTCAAGCAGAGTGGTCAGACAGGCAGAGGTTGGTTTGGGTGGAGTTCAAGCAGAGTCATAACAAGCAGAGGTCGTAAATAGGGATGTAGCGAACGTCGGAAAAAAAGTTCGCGAACATATTCGCGAACTTGCGCAAAAATGCGAGCGGTTCGCGAACGGTTCGCGAACCCCATAGACTTCAATGGGAAGGCGAACTTTAACATCTAAAAAAGACATTTCTGGCCAGAAAAATGATTTTAAAGTTGTTTAAAGGGTGCAACGACCTGGACAGTGGCATGCCAGAGGGGGATCAAGGGCAAAAATGTATCTGAAAAATCTGCCTGTGTGTGCTTGGAAGAGATAGTGTAGGGGGAGAGCTGTTAGTGATGCTAGATGGCAGTTGGTTGAATAACACACTGGGCAAAAAATGCCTACAGGGCAAATAATGCCTAAAAGGTCAACTTATACACTACTACAGCGGTAGTAAAATAAAAAAAAGTAAAATAAAAAAAAAATGAATATTAAAAAAAAAAAAATTAAAGTTGGTGCTGCTGAACTACTAGGAGCAGCAGATTAGCACACCAGTCCCACTCCCCAACACTGCTAGACTAATAGCACTGGGCTCTTATAGTAGTAGTAGTAGTAGTAGTAGTAAAACAACAAAAAAATAAATAAAAGCAGTCCTTACAAGGACTACTGTTATTGCAGCAGTCAGCAGATGAGATCAGAAGCAGGACAGCTGCCCACTGCAGCTACATACAGAGCACTGCAGTAGAAGGTAGATTACTAGCCAGCAAAGCTACCTAAGCTTAAATGTCCCTCAAACCCCTGCAGACTTCTGTCCCTCCAATAACAGAGCAGTATCAAAACGATTACTAGCCAGCAAACTTTCAACTGTCCCTGAAATCACTAACAGGCAGCAGCTCTCTCCCTACACTATCTCTTCAGCACACACAGGCAGAGTGAAAAAACGCTGCAGGGCTTCGGTTTTTATAGGGAAGGGGAGTGGTCCAGGGGAGAGCTTCCTGATTGGCTGCCATGTACCTGCTGGTCTGGGGTGAGAGGGCAAAAAAAAGTGCCAACAATGGCGAACCCAAAATGGCGAACGTCGCGCGACGTTCGCGAACTTCCGGCGAGCGCGAACACCCGATGTTCGCGCGAACAAGTTCGCCGGCGAACAGTTCGCGCCATCTCTAGTCGTAAACAGTAGATCAAAAATCACAAGAAGTTCACACAGCTAGGATTATAACCAAGCACTGAGAAAATGGTTGAGTGCCCATTTAAATGGAGGTTTTGGCACCAAACGTATTGACACTGGACGTAATGATGTTGGCCGTAATGACGATGTACATGCTGACGTCCGTGCTGGGACGCACATTAACCCACACCCTGGTAAAAACATGCGCCTAGATGCCCAGGATCTTGCCGGTAAGTATTACAATAGAAAGTTAGTCAGACAGGAATAGATAGTGAGATCAATTCTGTGTCCAAACAAAGAGAAGTAGTGTGGGGTTACTAATCTTCAGTGAAACCCCCTAGTGTGGGGACCACAATGGCTAGTGTTTTCATCAATGAAAGACATTTACTAAGATTTTTACATGCACTGGTGTGACAACCCTGTTGATGAAATGAATCTTCACTCTAATCTCTGTCCTACCTAAATATTTGAATTTGAGAATACACTTGGTCTAATGGGAAGCAGCAGTTTCCAAAAGGGAATGCTCTAGACAAACCTTTCAGAGTATCACCTGCCTGACTGTTAAATCAGTCTTTAGAAAGTCCTATAGGGCTGAATGTCCATAGAGTCACTCTTCCCTCAGGAATGTAGTGAAGTCAGACAGGCAACTGTCTCCCAGGAGGCAGAAAAATAGGTCAAGAGAAGAAGGCTGTTCAGTGGTGGGAGAATGCAAAGCTGGCAAGTTGGGGTAGTTAAAGTGAGAAGAATTATATGTTTATAACATCAACAAACTCTCAACTTACAAAAGAATGGGCTGAACTTGAGCACGCCACCTGCCATGTATAGTGTGTGAAAGGTTGGGCAACATTTTCAAGATGCACTGAGGTCAGGTAAAGTAGTTGTGGTACATGGCAGGTCAACAAAGAAGAAAAAAATCTTCCAAACACTTTCATAGGACCCCAGTAATGCTGGTGATAAGGATGGGTTGCTACCACACCACATGGGACAACACATGAGAGATAGCGGACGATGGTAGACAGACCCAGATTTAACCACCTAAAAACTCTGTTGGACATAGGGCACAATAGAGGTGGAAAAATATAGTGGGAGACATGCTTTCACAGAGGATATTCTAATCCCCAAGCCAGTAGCAACAATAATATAGAACAAACTTTGGTGGTACAGTCTTCCTAGGAGAATAGATAGGGACTGCAAAATATGGGGTGTGCAGCAACTGACTAGGTGGGTTACTCAAGTCTTGAGAAATTATTATATGCAAACACTAACCATTTATGCTTTTTTCTCACCACCCTCCATAGGTTACAGAAGTGCTGGAGATCAAAGCAATCCAGGGTTTTTCAACCGGTCGCCGTATGGGGCCAGGAAGGAATTTTTCCTTATGGTGTAAATTGGCCAGAGCACCAAAGGTTTTTGCCTTCCTCTGGATTGTTATCATCTGTGCAGGTAAAAAAAAAAAAGGGTTCAGTGACCCAGCTGTGGCTCCTAGGACTCATTGTGGCTGCCAGAGCTCAGTACAGACCGAACTTTAAATGTAAAGGAAACTCTGAAGAAGAGGCTTGGTTGATCTGTTAGGGTGCATTAAAAGGAGAGTATGTGCACTTACTAATCCTTCCAAGTATTCATCATTCTCCCACAGGATCAGAGCTGTGGCTTGGATGACATCAAGAGTCAGGCTTATATTCAGGTTTATATTCAATCACGTGTGTATCATCTGCCCCATAAATCTCTTCATGTACACAATGCAGACTGAGCTCCTTTTATTTATTAGGTGAGGTACAAATGCTCAGAGCTAAAGTAAAAGCTGTTGGGTCACATCAGTGTATCCAAAATGGCAGCTAGAGTATTAGTCAGATTCTGTATCCAAAATGAAGGGGATGCTGGTCAAACTTGTTCAAACTAAAGTCCACAATAATCCCTACTCAATTTACATATAAATTTAGGTTAGTGGTTATTGTAGACTCACATTGGATAATCCTATCACAACTACACAGAATCAACAACTCTGTGAATTTCTTCAGATGTCACCTCTTTGAAGAGTTACAATGTGCCATTGTAAATGGATTAGTGGAAGAGTTTATATGCCAAGAACTTCCCACACCAGTCAGTTGAACTGAAGAAGCTGCTCGGATGAGTAGTGAAACGTCTTCATTGATTACTCAGCAAGTCCAGTTGTTTTTAGATTGATCTATACTAGATATACTATGACCTGGATGAATGAAAATCTTCATAGTCATTGTGGACTCTAGTTTGACCACATTTTAACTTACAAGGTTTCTTTGTAATTTAAGTCCCTGGCACACTGGGTGCCCATTACTGTTTTCCAGTAGATAATGGCACTGGGCCAAACAACCCCCTTCCCCATCCTGTAGTTGCTCCTTATGCTGTTGAATGAAAAGATTACTATTGGTTACAGAGGAAATAGTAACTAGGGAATCTTGGCACCAAAAAGCTGGTCTTGCAGGTTATGGTCTAATGATCCCTTCCTGGGGGGCACCAATGACCAATGGCACCAAAAAGCTGGTCTTGCAGGTTATGGTCTAATGATCCCTTCCTGGGGGGCACCAATGACCAACAGATGTTCTGGAGCCACAGCTGGGGGCAGTAAACACTTACTTATATTTATTGTTCCTTCTCAATAAAGCCTGTGACTTTCACAGATTTTTGCCACAGTTTTGGTTTCTGTGTCTTAATTTCAAGTGAAGACTTTGATGGATTGTGATACATTGTATGGACTGATATGACATTCTGATGACTCTTTCTGATGACAATTTTGAAAAGTGTCAGTTCTGTAGGAGGGTGAGTTCATTTCTGTATCACTAGGGACATCTCCTGTCTGGGTCAGTTTCCTATCAGGGAGGATTTCTGGTTCGTGGGACTATATAGCACTGCTTGTAGACACAGCATTGAATATATATTACCCAGACGGGGGGACGATGACAACAATGCAGTAAATGAATATACACATACACTGTTACAAAGTGCCACATGTTGGGAAATACAGTAAATGTGCAACAGTCACTGACCCTGCAAACTATATAAATATTTCACCAAAAACACAAACAATTTAAAATGAAAAGTAGTTACAGTTTTTTGCAGTCCACACCACACTGAAATTTAATTTTAAGTTAGCCCTTTAAGTAAGGACTGCCATTTGGATCACATCAAGGTCTTAAGTGGTCTATTAACATATAGCGGTATGGTACCTATTATCCAGAATGCTCGGGGCCTGGGGTTTTCCAGATAACTGATCTTTCCATAATTTGGATCTTTATACATAGAAAACCATGTAAACATTAAATAAACCCAATAGGCTGGTTTTGCCTCCAATAAGGATTAATTATATATTAACTTGAATCACATACACGCAACTGTTTTATTTTTACAGAGAAAAGGGAAATCATTTAAAAAAAAAATCTGAATTATTTAGATAAAATTGAGTCTATGGGAGACTGCCTTTCCGTAATTTGGAGCTTTCTGGATAACGGGTTTCCGTATAACGGATCCTATACCTGTATATAGTAAAATAATGCTGATTTTTATCTAAATTGTCTTATTTTGCACATTTTTTCCTGAGAAAAAGTCTCCTTTGGACAAAAGTCGTAAATATTTGCGAGGAGTATTATTGCCCCCTATGTATTTTATCATTGCAGGTAGACAAATGATTGATAAAGAGTTTGTTATGCGCCAGTATTATAAGAAACATATTAACAGGAAAAGTAGTAAATAAGTTCCGTAGATGCAGATATATCAATTTTTTCTGAACCTGAGCTTTTTTTAAATTCACTGGCAAAAAAAAATGCAATTAAACTCAATCAAGGGTTTTTTGGGACCACTAGCATACAGTATTTTAAGAAAATAACTGGAAAACATGAATGTATACATTTGCGATGGATGGATATGGATATAGACCCACTTATTTCTTACAAATTTGCTTAACGAATAATAGGTCTTTCTATAGTTGAATTATAGAGAAGCACAACAGGTTTTAATTGCTGATTTTTCCAAGTATCTATTCATCAAAGGGGTTTTTCAACTGAGAGATCTTGAAATTTGAATACTTTTTCCATTTAGCATTGTGGTGTTGCTCCAGTTTCTCCATCTTGCCTGTATCAGTGATGGGTTATTAAGCATAAAAACATTCTTCCTACCTCAGTTTTAGCAGTTAGACTTAGAGGATAACCTTAACCATCAAGAAATAACCTGCTGTCACCGAATTACACCTCTTGGGAAATAAGGTCGGACTGGCATTTAAGGGTTGGTTTACTGCATTATAGAATGGTTAATTCTCAGCAAATTTACAATTGGCCTTTATTTTTTTGTTTATTGCCAAAAGATTAGCCACAACAGTGAAAAATATAATACTATATTTATTCTGCAGAATGCCATACCTGAGTAACAGCTCTAGAAGCTCTCTCTGTTTAGGATATCAGCTGCCATATTAGCTTGCTGTGACATAATTTCCTGCCTGAGTCTCTTCCTGCTCACTCATAGCTCTGGGCTCAGATTACAGCAGGGAGGGGAGGAGGGAGGGGGAGAGGAGCAAACTGAGCATGCTCAAGCCCTAGCCCTGGAGGTTTAAGCTGAAAACAAGAAGTCTGATACAGAAGCCCATGAGTACACAATAGAAGGAAAGAAATGCTGTGTTTCTTTTGACAGAGGACTCACAGCAGCATTACTTTGAGGGTTTACTGGTATATTTATATAGACATTTCTGATAAAGCTCACTGAATTGTAGCCTTTCCTTCTCCTTAAAGGAGAAGGAAAGCTACGGAGGCATTTTATTGCCAATAGATTAGCTGCAATAGTGCAAGCTAGAATGTTATACTTATTCTGTAGAATGTTTTACCATACCTGAGTAAAAAGCTCTAGAAACTCTCTGTTTATTTAGTATACGAGCTGCAGTATTAATGTGGTGTGACATCACTTCCTGCCTGAGTCTCTCCCTGCTCTGGGCTCAGATTACAGTAGAGAAGGGAGGGGGGGGGGAGAGGAACAAACTGAGCATGCTCTTGCCCAGGGCAATGAGGTTTAAGCTGAAAACAGGAAGTCTGATACAGAAGCCCATGTGTACACAATAGAAGGAAAGAAATGTGGTGTTTCTTTTGACAGGGGACTCAGAGCAGCATTACTTTGGGGGTTTACTGGTATATTTAGATTGATCTCTCTGATAAGGCTTACTTAGTGTTAACCTTTCCTTCTCCTTTAAGGCTCCTGACACACAGGGTGTTTTGTTCTCTGCTACATTTCACGTGGATAACAGCAGCAGTTTCTAATACTACTGATACTACTGAATGAAAACTATGTAGCTCCTTATTTATTGTTCATTCTTAATAAAGTCTGAGATTTTGCCATAACTTCATAGTTTCTGTGTATTGATTCTAAGTTTCTAAGCAACGAGTGCCCTATATATTTCTCTATTGCCTATTACTATGCAGCTACTGTAGATATTGCCATTCATTCTCTGGCTCATGATCAAGCCACAGAAAGAAACCATTCCTGTCGTCAATTCTAAACGTTTCAGTGCAGCAGGAAAGTGAGTGTGTAACAGCTTTCCTAGTGAAGTATCCCTTCATCTTCATAAGTTCACTTGTCAATTTGTCTTCATTATTTATTTGTTTTTGAATTATTTGCCTTCTTCTTCGTGACTCTTTCCAGCTTTCAAATGGGGGTCACTGACCCCATCTCAAAAAATGCTCTGTAAGGCTACAATTGTATTGCTATTGTTACTTTTTATTATTCCTCTTTCTATTAAGCCCCTCTCCTATTTATATTCCAGACTCTTGTTCAAATCAGTGCATGGTTGCTTGGGTAATTTGGACCCTAGCAACCAGATTGCTGAAACTGGAGAGCTGCTGAATAAACCAAAATAAACTCAAAAACCAAAATAATAAAAAATGAAAATCTATTGCAAATTGCCTCAAAATATCACTCTCTACATGATATTAAAAGTTAACTGAAAGCTGACCAACCCCTTTCATTTTTTACTTTTATAGAATGTTGCAAAGTTTTAATTCATGTTTGTCACTGTGATATCATGTTGTTGCCCCAGTGTCTCCAGCTTTCCTATTTCAGTGATGGGTTACTGGGCTTTCCAACAGTTTAACTAGCCCAGTTCTTACAGTCAGCAGATAACCTAAGCCAGTAATATGGGCTCTGGGGAATGTGGATGGACTGAAGCTGGTGGGTGGAATACGGGCCAATAAAAGAAAACACAGCGGGGCTCATTTACTACCACTGGGGCATTTGCAGAGCAACCCCTGGCAGCCATGTCTGAGAACAGGTATTAAAATTACTTCTGCTTTGCTTTTTAATTGGAAGAAAACATATCTTCACTTCTGGACCTTGGCTTCAGTTTTTCTTTTTGAAGCAAAGTAACTTTTTAACCATTATTACTTTTGCAGCTATTTTTGATTGGGGTATTAACTTTATTAAACTTTAATATTGGCCATTATAAAGTATTTTTTATTAAACCTATAACTATGAGAGGAAGAAGACCAAGAGAAAACTGCAAAGGCAGGGTAAGGTGAAAAGAACAGCTGCAATCCCCCATTTTTTACACTTTGTACCTACATCAATTGCCACAGTTTAGCTTAAATACCAACAGCAACCAAGAGCACTGTAGTGCCACTGCCACTCAAAAGATAGTCTAACAAGATTATAGGATTTGGCAGCTGAATGGACTATTGTGAAGGCATGATTGATTAGCGTGGGGTCTGTGTCCCCAATATTCCAGTAACCCATAGTAACTGTTAAGCAGGTAGTATCTTCTGGTCTGCTGTTTGACAACCAACATCTAAATGGTTGTTATTGGTTACTAGACATATAACATACTCTGTCCATATTTATTACATTACACTAATAGTCAAAAGCTACAGTCAATCATAATATTTTAATTATTCAATTATGGAGGATGCAATAATTATATTTAGGGGAGTAAGGATTTTGTCTTTTCCCGAGTAACAAATGTCCAGTAGACTAGAGGCTGGGTCTACTAGGGCAGTTTGGAGGTGCTCGATGTTACTCCTCCAGGTGACAACTGAGATCCATCAGGTAGCTCCTTGCTGGTTTAAAGGTGTTCCCCTGGCTATTTCTCTAAGTAACTGGTAATTACTCTGGATTACTCATTTATTTAAATTACTCATTTTTTGGCTGGTGATCAAGGCATAGTTTGTATCCACTGGGTTAGGCACACAAAGTATATATTCTTAAATCATTGCAATGAAGAGAAATTCCAGATTTCATTTTGCAGCATAATTTCCAAGAGAAAAGGGTGTGTGCCTCTTTGGTGTACGAATGCCTGACGAAGGGGCATGCCCCCAAAAAAACTGCCATCAATGCTATTGATATTTAATGGGAACTGCCTTGTCTGAAGTGGAAAGGGGAATGAAACAAATTGATTTGGATGATTTGAATAGCTACAACAGAGTAAAAGCAGCACAACAAGTAACCAGGGACAGAATTAGTGAGAAAAGAAATGAGTACACTGAAGTGAATCACCTACAAAACAAGAAGACAGTGTAAGGATTAAACAATGCTAAACTAATATTGGCAGAAGATTTATAGGAGCGCAGAACCTGCTGGGTAACACATACCTGTCAACTCTCCTGGATTTCCTGAGAGATACCAGATCTAGGACCCCTGCCCTGGATGCCTGTGACTTCCCTAGTTATTTACTATGTACTTCTAACAAACAATGAGGTGTTAGTACCATACTTTGGCCAAGGTTTGTAGGCTCACAGGCATTATTAAGGCGCCATATATGTGAGAACTACACTGCATATTGTTGTATGAAATCTATGGGTTATTATAAATTATTAGACCCCCAGTAACAATATGATTGAGAAACAGGTTGCACTCTTTATTCTGGAGCTCAAGCCCAGTTAGTTGAGGTTCTCCTGTGAGAAATGCCTAACCACTAAGGATGGGGGCACACGGGCAGATTCGGGGAGATTTAGTCGCCTTGTGACTGCCTCCTCTTATTCGGGACGAATCTCCCCAAACTGGCTCCCCGCCGGCTTGAATGAAAAATCGAATGCGGGGTGGTACTCGCAGCGCTTTGTTTTCCGAAGTTTCCTCATAAGAGAAAGGCAGTTAGGGAAGATTGTCGTCCCGAAGAAGAGGAGATTTGTCACAGGGGCGACTAATCTCCCCGAATCTTGCCGTGTGCCATTACCCTTAAGGCTGAATGACAGCAATTGCCGCACTAGGTCTTACTTACAGCCATTATTTACACACCAACAGGGAGAAAATGATTATCAGTGTGCAGTTTCAGCCTATAGAAGTATCTGTTTATGAGATATCTGTTAGGTTTGACTCTTTTAAGGAAACATTCAGCTTCTAAGCACCTTCCTATCTGTATAAATCCATATACATATATATATTAAATGGGGTGCTAGTATCACACTTTGGCCAAAATATGTAAGCTCACGTGCCGCGTCAAGGCCCCTCATTATACGTGAGACCTACACTGCCTACCGGTGTCCGAAATGTATGGTGTAAACGTATTGTTGTACTAAATCTGTGCTGCACTTCATTCATATCATTGATTTCCCAGCAACAACATGACTAATGAGATTACGCTACACTTACAGAAGCCTATAATCAGTATTATTAGAGTGGCACAGTGAGTGAGGGAAGGTATAATGTGGGATATGTGAGGCGCAGCGGATGAGGAGAATAACAGGGCTTGTGGGTAATGATTGATAAGTCACTGCCTGGGAATAGGGGAGTGGCTGAGCTCTCTGTCCAGGAAGCAGGAAACAGGAAGTCGAGTTTCTCGTGCCATGAGATTTGATAGTCCTGAGGAAACAAGACTGAGTTTAATAACTGGGGGTTTAAGGAGTAATTTGCCTTAACAGTGGGTGAGGGGAGTTATAAAGGAGCAGGTTTCAGATTTATACACATGGCCAGTGTCCCACGCTGTTGTGGAGTTAGAGGAATGACCTTCATTTTGTTCTAAATGATTTATGTTTTTTGTGAAACCCCGCTATGAAAAAACACAGACCCTATTTGCCGGTTTCCTTGATGTTCTGCCATTTGACTGAATTCCCACATACGGTGCGGCCAATGCAGGCACGTTCTTAAAGAGACAGTGTTCTTAAAGAAACAGACACCAGTATATAACAACCTCCATATACAGTAGTTGTTTTTTTCTACTGACCTTCCAGCGACATCCCAGATGTATGATCTGAGTCACCTGGTAAAGAAATGGCTACAACCAGAGCAGGAATAATAAGAATAGTAAGATACCGAGTAAGACTATTCCTGTTGATACAGGGAAGAACAATGTCCTCAAGAGATATAAATACCGTATATACTCGAGTATAAGCCGTCCCGAGTATAAGCCGAGGTACCTAATTTTACCTCCAAAAACTGGGAAAGCTTATTGATTCGAGTATAAGCCGAGGGTGAGAAATGCAGCAGCTTCTGGTAAGTTTCAATCTCGTTTTTGGATGACTATTCTTAGGCACCGGCTACTATTCTAAGCGCCGGCGAATATTCTTAGGCGCCGGCGAATATTCTAAGGCGCCGGCGAATATTCTTAGGCGCCGGCTACTATTCTAAGGCGCCGGCGAATATTCTTAGGCGCCCGCTACTATTCTAAGGCGCCGGCGAATATTCTTAGGCGCCGGCGAATATTCTTAGGCGCCGGCTACTATTCTAAGGCGCCGGCGACCGTTTTTGCGCTTGACCCGAGTATAAGCCGAGGTAGAGTTTTTCAGCATATTTTGGGGGCTGAAAAACTCGGCTTATACTCAAGTATATACGGTACATGTTAAAAAAAAAAAAGAGAGGAGGCCACAATATGAAGGGGCAGGTAAAAGCAAACACAGCCCACCATCCTGGGATCAGGGTCAGATACAGGTCTGGCAGTTCCATAAACATGAACATATATCCACTACTTGCCCCCTTTAAAATGAACCAATGGTGTGTGATGCCCCAGGTCACATTCATTATTTCCTTGGCCCTTGTGTTCTGCAGAGACTGTCCCACTGCTATGTTTACAACTGAAACCCCCTGTGCTACTGTGTATCTTTCATGAGGTGAGGGGCTGGTGTAATACCATGTGTATCAGCTAATACTGGGATAGACTTTTCCTTAGAACCCAGTACAAAAATGAAAGTATAATTAAGGCCTGGCCTATAGATTACAGTCCTAGTCAGCTAAAACAATGCTATGCCAGGCTCAATAGGGGTGACCACTAATGAAATGGGTCCATACCTTTAACCCTGGTGACAGAATAATGGTGTTAGTGCCCACTGTAGAAAGGTAATTCCTTGCTAAGTGCCAGGCACCATAATTAACTGTAACAGTGGGAAACTTTAAAATTTACAAGCCAGGAAAATGAAAGTCTCAGCAAATGTACCATGAGAATCTAATGAAACACTGTAAGGAGAGAGAATGTCATGTTCTTTGTAATAATTCCCTTAATGTGGCCGAACTGTGAGCTTTAAATCAAGATACAAGTTACAGCCTCAGATTTGTTTCTCTTTGTTTATCCCGCAACACATGGTTTTGGATGAGAAACATTGTCATCATTGACTTTGTACCTGACTTTATAGCTTTTAAACAGTTCTTTTCATGTGAATTACTCTATGGGAAGCTGAATTGAACATGTTTATAATGTATCTTCCCTCTGATTGTCATGGTTTGTGCTCAAAGTTGTCAATGTTTTTTTTTTTTTAACAACTGTTTTTATTTATTTTTCAGAGAACAAAACAAAATCAAATAGAGCAGGAAAATAATCTGAGAGGAATTTGGAGAAGCACAGAAAATTACAGGATATAAACGGTGAGCAAGACATTCACAGATCTCTATCATAATCAGCGAACAACAGACATAAGATATAAAAGCCCATACCCAAAAAGCCTTCCATATCGCTTACACATTATTTAGAGATAGCAGTCTGTTGACGTGGTGACTCCTGGGGGGTGATTGGTGGTTCTGTGTCTGTGAGCTATGGAGATTCCGTATATATTGATCTGACTCTTGTACCACAGTATTGCTGCATAACAGTTCAGTATCAAACCACGTGGTACTCCGAAACGTGTAAATCGTCAAATGTTTAATATGGGTGGGGAGGGAGGATATGTATGTCATCCAAGTGGAAAAAAAGGCTTCTGTGTATTTCTCTTTATTTGTGGTGGCCTCCAACCAGTCCATGTGGAAAATGTAGTGAAATTTTTGTTTAACTAACGAAAGTGGAGGTACTGAAGGGGAAAGCCAATGGTGAAGAATAGTTTTCCTAGAAGCTGCCATTAGCCTTTCTGCTAAACGTCTCTCTGACCGTGACAGCTTTAACTGTGGAGGGGGAATCCCAAAAAGTACCCATAACAAATTAAAGGGATGCGTCAGAGACCTCCAGTACCCCTGTACATTCCCTGTACATTCTTCCAAAATTCCTGTATGACAGGACAGAGCCAAATGCAGTGGATTAGATCAGCTCGAGGCTGACGGCATCTGAGGCATTTGTCATTGTCTAGAACACCCATGCGAAAGCGTCTTAGCGGAGTAAGATAGGAATGATGTAAAAGCTGTAATGACATTTCTTGGTATTTACTCGCGGACAAAACCCGCATAGTTTTAGCATGATATTGAAGTATTTGAGCTGTATCTAGTTGCGGAAGCGCTGAGGCCCATTTAGATAAAAAGGTATCGGTCGATTCCACAGGTATAGAGGTGCGAATCATCCGATATATCTGGGAAGTAGTTTTGAGTGAGTCAGTCTTTGGCCATAAGGAATTTAATGGGTTCTCTCTATCCACCTGAGATAGATGTTTAAGAACTGTAGTAGCGAAATGGATAATTTGAATGGAAAGCAAATAATCGTCGGAGAGAAAGGGGAATTTTCGAACAAGTATGTCACGTGGCAGGATAGTAAAGGTCTCACCAATGACATCCTTTACCAATCTTAAATTTTGATTTTGCCAGTCAAAAATATTTCTATTATGTTCCCCTGCCGGGAAAGTCGGATTACCAAGCCACGTCAGGTATATGGAGTGATGAGGAGCTAGGTTATGTCTGCGTCTTACTGCAGTCCAGGTTTTATAAGTATCAAGAAAGAGGGGGTGTTCAATCATATCCTGGGGAATAGCCTTTAGAGGAGAGTGAAGAAGCACATTAAGAGACACTCCGCCTGACAAAAGTTGATCTACTTCTGTTGAAGTATAAATATTCCTGTTATGTATCCAATCACCTGCAAACCTAAGTAATGATGCCTCATTATATTCTTTTATATTCGGAAGATTAACTCCACCCTTATCTTTGGTTTGTTGTAGTTTAAACATACTTATCCTGGGCCTCTTTTTCCGCCAAATAAAGGAGCGAAACATTTTAAGCAACCTTTTATGATCTGACGGTTTTATACTATAGGGCAACATCTGTAACTTATAGAGAATTTTCGGGAATATAATCATTTTTATCAAGTGAATTCTGCCTAGAAAGCTAATGTTTAAGTTATCCCAAGATTTTAACTCTTGCTGAATGCAATCTATAGTGTATCGAATATTGAGCGGATATAATTCAGTATGCTTCTTTGGTAGCCGAATTCCCAAATATGTTATGTGGGAGTCCGCTATTTTAAAAGGGAAGTTATGAGTCCTAGGTGCCATACCAGGGTTCCCAAGATCTAGCGCCTCTGATTTATTTAGATTAATCTTAAACCCTGCAAAAGTGCTGAAAGTTTCAATTGTTTCCAAAATTGTAGGCAATTCCACAAGGGGGTCATTAACAAATAGTAAGATGTCGTCAGCAAAAGCTGCTATTTTACATCTAGTGTGGCCTAGTGGAATCCCCGTGAATGTATCATTTCGCAGCAGATGTTTTATCAGGGGATCTAAGGCGATATTAAACAGCAGAGGGGATAAAGGACAGCCTTGTCTAGTACCCTGTTGAATTTCAAAGGATTCCGAATTATAGCCATTAACTGTGAGAAAAGTTTGGGGGGAGTCATATAATGCCTTGAATAAATTTAACATATGGAGTCCGAAATGTTGAAACTTTAAAAGTCTCCTAATATGCATGTGAGCGATCCTATCAAATGCCTTATCCGCATCCAGATTAATTAGCAGTCCTTGATGTCTTTTTTCTAGATTACAGTGGAAGATAGCAGCGATTGCGTTCCTAATGGCTTGGACTGGATATCTATGTTGGAGAAAGCCCAATTGGTTAGAGGTAAGTAAAGTGGGGAGAATGCGCTGTAGTCTATTAGCCATTATTTTCGTCAGAATCTTTAGATCCTGATTAAGGAGGGAAATCGGTCTATAAGAGGATGGTTCTGTACGGTCTTTACCTTCCTTATGTAATAAGATAATTCTAGCCTCCGCTGCTCTATCCCACAACTTATTTCCTTGTAAGACTTCATTATATAGAGATGATAGTAAAGGGGACGTTTCTGGTAAGAGCAATTTATAGAATTCCACACCCAAGCCATCTGGACCCGGAGATTTGCCGTTTTTAAATTTAGTAATAATCATTGCGACCTCTGATTCTGTTACAGGTGCATCTAGAATTTCCCTATCCTGAACAGAAAGCTTATGCAAATGAGCGTCTTGGAGAAACTTAAGGCCAGTCTCCGGGGAATCAAGAGTCCGCTGATAAAGTTCTCTAAAATGGGACGTCATCATCCTGGTAATGTCTTGCGTAGTACGAGCCCAACCCGTAGGGGTACGGAGTTTCTGAATAAAGGTATTGGACTGTTGCCGTTTGACCAAATTCGCTAACAATTTCCCCGATTTGTTTCCCCATCGATAGTATATATTTGCCGTGTGACTTAATTTGTATTGTAACTGTTCAGTCAATAAAGTATTAAATAAAGTTTTCGACTCAATGTATTTTTTCTTTGCCGTCGACGAATTTGTAGACTTAAAGGTTTTATAAGCCTGTGTAAGTTCCCGTTGTAGCAACCGATACCTTTCATTAAAGGACCTCTTCCGCTTAATCAAATAAGATATAACGTGACCTCGCAACACTGGTTTGGCTGTTGCCCACAACAAGTTTTTATCATCCCAATGAGCTAAATTGTCATCAATATAAATGGCCCAATGTTGCTTTAAATAATGCCTAAAGTCTTCATTATGGTACAAGTAAGTCGGGAATCTCCAATTGTGCGAGTAAGGTTGGGGTACCGACAGACGTAAGGTAAGTCGCACGGGGGCATGATCAGAGGTATCAATGTTACCAATACTAACATCCTCAATGGAGGCTAAAAGATGGGCAGACACAAAAATATAATCTATCCTTGAGTGTGAATTATGAACTGCAGAAAAGAAAGTATAATCTCTGGTGTCTGGATATAGATATCTATAAACATCTTGTATTTGGAGATGTTCGCATAGGGAACTCGGTGGTTTGATTCTATTTAAAGGATGTGTGGATGAGGTACCTGACTTATCCATGTAGGGATCACACACTGTATTCATGTCACCACCAATGATCAAATTTGAGGCCCCCCAGGAGTCTAACCGTTGAAGTAGATCTGCGAAAAAGGATCGATTTTCATTGTTAGGAGCATACACATTAACCAGAGTATAATTATTCCCATATATATTCACATCCATAATGAGATATCTGCCCAGTTTGTCTTTGAAGATTTTTCCCACTGTGCCATTCAGAGCAGAATGAAGGACAATCGCCACCCCCCTAGATTTGGAAGTGTATGAGGCAGTAGTGACAGAGCCAATCCATCTATCTTTTAAGGAGGTTGTGTCACGTCTGCGCCAGTGTGTTTCCTGTAAAAAAGCTATATGGACTTTGTCACGTCTAAGATGGTCTAATACTTTACGTCTTTTTATAGGGGTATTTAAACCCCCAACATTCCATGAAATTACCTTTATAGTCTCAAGGACCTCATCTCGCCTAGAGTTAGTATCTTCTTGATTAAAGGGCATATTAACTTAACCTACGCCTTGTTTTTGGAAAACATGAATCCTATAGATAGAAAGAGGTCCGGTCTGGCTGTCCCAGCGAGCAGACCAGGATCCGGGGTAAGGCAGAGGTGTGGGAAAGTATCCTGCTCCGAAAAACACAATGGTCTCCAAATTCCAAAAGCAAACACAAAAAACATAACAATAACAATTAAACAAAATATTTAACCTGAAATAATATGGCGGCCTCATGGCCGTGCAGTCACAACACGCCCTAGGTCACTCCAGATAGATATTAAAACAGAGATAAAACAGGGAGGACCAACATGCAAGCATAATGTTATATAGTATGGAAAAAAATTTTTTTTTTGTTTATACAAACAGTATTTCGAGAAAGAAACATCCGGATCAGAAAAATCCCACCGAAAAAGAAAAATTGACCAAATCGGAAGAAAAAATCCTCATAACACCAGAAGAGGTTCGGTCCTGCTGATGCAGAAAAGGAGAAAACGTCCTACAAAACGTTGTCCGTCCAGTCCATAAGGCCCAATATATAGCCAGCTATCATCCCAATAACAAATAGAGAATAGTGGCGTCATTTTCCAAAGGATACTAAGACCAAAGTCCTATTCCAAAAAGGTGTAGAATGAATAAAGCCACGATGTAAAATGGTACCGGATCGGGATTAAAATTTGTAGAACAGTCTCAAAAAGGCGTTTTCCGTTCAGGCCCTAAGGCCCAATACATAGCCTTCTATCATCCCAAGTAGTATCATTGTCCAAGGATATCAAGATTATAGTTCTATTCCTAGAAAGTGCAGTATAAACAAAACTGTGATGGAAAATGATGCCGGACCGGAAACAAAGTTCACCGAGTAGTACAGCTCCTCTCCGAATCAAACACCAAGAACAAAAATGCAACTCAGCAGGAAACTAAAGTCGCCACAGGCGTCGATCCTCAGTAGAAGGTCTTCAGAAGAAACATAGTCAACCCTCCTGGGCATTTTGTAAGGTGTCAACATATACACGTGCTTCAGTTGGATTCTCAAAGAATTGCGGTTTATCGCTAGTTTTGCTAAGAATTTTCAACTTTGCTGGGTACAATAGAGAGAATTTATAACCCGCCGTGTAAAGAACTTTACAGATTGGTGAAAATTCCCGTCTTTTTGCGGAAACAGAAGCAGAGTAGTCCTGAAAAATAGCGAGGCGGTGGCCATCATACAGCAAGTCTTTTGTTTTCCGATATGCGTCCAAGAGTCCAATTTTGTCAGCGAAGTTCAGTATTCTGAAGATCACTTGTCGTGGTCGGGTCGTATTGTCTTTTTGAGGGGGGCCAATACGATGGAAACGTTCAATCTGAAAAGGCGGAGGTGATGCTGGTAGGTGGAGAGCTCCAGGGAGCCAAATCAATAGTAGATTCTCCAGATCTTTACCTTTAACCGTTTCTGGAATTCCAACAATTCTCAAATTATTCCGTCTGCTACGGTTTTCAAGGTCTTCAAGTTTCTCCGCCAAGATGGTAATTTCTTTCTGTTGTGTATCAATGATACTTTGCGCTTTGCCCACCTCATCTTCCAAAGTCGATATACGGTCTTCTGCTTCCGATAATCTTTGGGAATGGCTGGTAACTTCCTGAAGAACCTCGGAAATGGAATCTTTTATGGAAGCCAATTTTTTATCCAACAAAGGACCAAGGATCTGCACCAGGTCTTCCGCTGATGATATTTGTAGTCCAGAGGATGGATGTTGTAAATCAGAGTCAGACTCCTGTTGAAAGTTCCCTGTCGATTTTTTCGCATCTTTTGGTCTAGTGGTTTTAGTTGGTTTTGGTGGCATGTTTGCATTACTGTCCAGATATTTATCCATAACTATGAAACAGGTACCAAATGTGTCGCCGTATCAATACTGAGTAAAATTTGGAGCACCTGGTAGGATTCTAAAGTGTGGCCCAAGACATTGCCTGGAGTGAGAGCCTGGGCGTGAGTGTCGTTTTACCACATAATTTCTCTTACGCAACCAAAAGCTGATCAGTTAGAGAGTGAGAGTGCATAGTATGGCGGAATCCCAAATTCCAAGCCAGTGTACCAAAGATCATCATCAAAACAATATTGAATTTACTCCTGTTGCGGCCGGCTGAGCTTCCTCTGCAATCTCCAGCAAAGTAATAAGCTATAGCAGGGGGTTCAACTTGGCCTTTAACACCACACTACAGGGCAGTGATCCCTGCCTGAGAAAGCCTGTGGCGTGGTAGTTCCGTGAAAAAGGCCCAGCACTTGAATGTGGAAAGTGGCTACCTGCTAGGATCATATGGCCAAACCCGCTTAAGTCGCAAATCAGGGGAATCCAGCCCACCACAGCGACACAATCCCACTCAATTACTGTTATATTTATAGGGGGAGACTCGGTGCCCAACCACTGAAAGTAGGGGGAGAGCGCAGGAGAGAGAATCCGAGCTCCTTAGTTGTAACTGCGCAAGAGGTTGTGTGTGCGCCTGAGGCCTTGTCACACTTGGAGGCATATAGGGGAATCACGCGCCCCTCCCGCTGTGTTCGCCTTCCCGCGACCGGACTCACTGTGTGATGATCGTGAGGCGTTCGGTGACTGCAGCTAACTTCAAAAAGGTAAGCCGCCTTCCTCCTACACACCAGCGCTGTGTTGCGGCCGGTCCGGGTCCACGAGGCTGACACCCCAACGGGCGGACTTCGGGGACGCAATAGAGGTGAGGGGGAGCTGCAACTCCGAGGAGGACTTCTCCCCTCTGTTTATCCTGAGGCACCCACTGTGGATTTGGTGGAATCGGGTGCGATGCTGCTCTTTTTGTCGGCAGTTTACAGGAGCTCTGTATTAAAACGCGGCCATCGCTTAGGACCGCCCCCCGGAAGTCCAAGTTGTCAATGTTTAAACAAATTCAAACAGTAATGGTCTTTCCCTCTCCACATCAGTTATAGTCTCCCCATCCACCCCAATATGGTAGATCTCCCTGTCTCTGCAAACATGTTGTTCCATTAATTACCTGGATGGAGCTTTGTCATTAATCATTGACAAAATACATTAATCTGTATTCCCTGGGCAATGACATTATTATGTTTTGGCTAAGGCAGATACATATTGGACTCTAGTGCAAAGAGACCTTCATCTTATACAGTATATCCCATGGAACTTGTTACCAGCTCCATGAATATTACTGCTATGGAATACAACATCACTCATCATTGTTATCAGCGGAATAACAAGCTGCTGGGATTTGTTTTTGGTGGCCTGGCCTATGAAAGTAATATATATATTTTGAGGTGTATCTTTTCAAATAAATCATAAGGAATCTATAACTAATGTGGTTATTTCCCCTTGCACTGCTATGGACGAATCTTACCATTAATTACTGGACCAGATCCTAAAAAGTGACACAGTAACATATAGTGAGCGTTTCTGGATTGTGACCCTTTCACATTGTGCCACTGAACAACCCTGGGAAATGAGCTCCAAACTATGTCTTGTAATGAGACAAATAGTTCCCTGAGTTACTGGAACTGACAATGAAGGGACAGTTAGGGAGCACCATTTCTTCCATCATTGAAGCAAAACAACCCCAGTTGGCAGCCCTGCTTCAGAAAAGCCCAGTCTATGGTTAACTAGTCAGTCTTCCCCTCATTTGATGACCGCATGGAAAGAATGGATACTTTCCTCCACAATATTGAGATGGCAAGCAAGTTGACTGGAAAAGCTAATGATGATTACAGGGAAATGCCCAATACACTGTGTCCAATACCCTCAACATCTATACAATATCCCCAGAGACCTACAGACAGACATTATGTCTAATCATGCTAGTTATACTCCAGCAACTATTATGCCTTATTGAACAATTTTTGGAGCACTCTGAAAATTCATGGGTACGTCTGGGCTCATTATCACTAAGTCCCCCGAGGAAGCTGTCTGGCTGGCAGATAAATTCCTGGATGGAAAAGCTTAGGCCAGTGACTCTTTTAACACCAACAACTGCTTTGTAGACCACCCTGCTACTGGGTCACATGATCCACCAAAACCATCTTGTGACTCCTAGCAGAGGCTGGGGATGCACTCATGGGACATATCAGATTATTTATATTTTGTATTTATATTTTGCAATCGGGTGTGGGTAACCCTTGAAGTGCTTTCTCTGAGAAGACTATTGCATTGTGCTGTCTGCACATCCATGTCCCCCATAGAACCTTTGTTTGTGCTCTGTCTCTACATCTTCTTGGAGCCTCCCTATCAGGTCCACATCTCCTGGGCAAAAAAGGGTGTCTGATTTCATCTCTTGACTCCTTCAGTCACTTAGGGCACAGATTTCAAAATTGCTGCTGGCTGTGCTATACATTTTACGGGGGAATCCCTCCCCCTACAGTGTCCTGGCAGTCCAACCACCACATTGCTGCCTCTGGGACTTCATTATCAAGAACTAGAAGATTCCTACAGTCAGATTTTTGGTATCTCACACATATTTGCCTACTACTTCATACTACAGTGTTCCGACAGTCCAACTACCACATTGCTGCCTCGGGGACTATTTTTTCCCGGCAGGCCAACTAGCACGTTGCTGCCTCGAGGGTTCTTCATTTAGTTACAATTTCCTATTGCTTTACCCTAAGGTGCCCGGCAGTCCAACTAATGCATTGCTGCCTAGGGGCCTCGATTTTCCCAATAAAAGAAATTCCCTATAGTTATGTCAAACACCGTACAGCACAGTAAGATACAATTCTGAAAGTTACACCCTAAGTGACTCTGAAGGCACCAGGAGTGCATCAGTCACATTTTTCTGTCTGTGGAGTGCAGATAAGAAAGGGAGACAGCTGGATGGAGCTGTGACAAAGTGCAAGCGAAGGTTCTATGGGGGCCATGGGTGCAGGTAGCGTGACAAAGCAGTGACTTCAGAGGATCTCATTTCAACACCAATTCTTCATCCATATGGAGTCAACTGACACCTCTGAGATTATAAACCATTGTATCAATTCCTTATTATATGAATTAAAAGAAATTAAGAAAGGAAGTGGGGCACATGTGCAGCCCTAATTTCCAGAGTTAATTGTGAAATGCATCAATAATTGCATATTTGTAGTTGCAATTGTTGTGTTTCCTAAATGCACAATAATTATGTACTTTAATATGATGAAGGGGTTAATATGTAGAGGAGGCATTATAGAATGGCTGAATTGCACATGGCTTGGTGGATCTGCAAACTATGGACCTTATACAGGTCAGAGTATTACATTCATGTACAGGGCCTGCCAAGTGTTAAAACTTTGTCAAGTACACAATTAATTCCATTCAGGATATGACATCATTGCAACAGGATCTTGACAAACTGGCAATCTGGGCAGCTAAGTGGCAAATTAGATTT
Source organism: Xenopus petersii (assembly GCA_038501925.1). NCBI lineage: Eukaryota > Metazoa > Chordata > Amphibia > Anura > Pipidae > Xenopus > Xenopus petersii. Next base: position 8,305,119 of record CM076686.1, on the reverse strand, counting down.
TGATAAATGTAAAGTCCTGCACCTGGGTTGTTAAAATATCCACTTATACCCTTAATGGGACTGCACTAGGCAAATCCATAATGGAAAAGGAGCTTGTATTTAAAGGAAAACTATACCCCCAAAATGAATACTTAAGCAACAGATAGTTTATATCAAATTGAATGACATATTAAAGAATCTTACCAAACTGGAATATATATTTACATAAATATTGCCCTTTTACATCTCTTGCCTTGAACCACCATTTCGTGACTCTATCTGTGCTGCCTCAGAGATCACCTGACCAGAAATACTACAACACTAACAGTAACAGGAAGAAGTGAGGAAGCAAAAGGCACAACTCTGTCTGTTAATTGGCTCATGTGACCTTACATGTGGTTTGTATGTGTGCACAGTGAATCTTACGATCTCAGGGGGCGGCCCTTATTTTTTAAAATGGCAATTTTCTATTTATGATTACCCAATGGCACATACTAATAAAAAAGTATATTATTATGAAAATGGTTCATTTACATGAAGCAGGGTTTTACACATGAGCTGTTTTACTCAGTATCTTTTAATAGAGACCTACATTGTTTGGGGGGTATAGTTTTCCTTTAATAAACTTGGCTTTAGTAGGCAATGCCAGTCAGCAGCTTCAAGGGCAAATAAGGTCTTGATGATCCCTATTAAAATGGGCAGAGATTCATGAGAGGAGGGGGTTATTCCACTGTATAGAGCACCGGTAAGGCCCCATCTAGAATATGCCGTTTTGGTCTCCATCACTCAAACAGGACATTATTGTATTAGAGAGGGTACAGAGAAGGGCAACTAAGCTGGTAAAGAGAAAATCTTAGCTATGAGGAAAGACTGGCCAAATTGGGGATGTTCACGCTGGAGAAGAGGCGCTTAAGTGGTGATATGATAACTATGTATAAATATATAAGGGGATCATATAATAATCTCTCTAATGATTTATTTACCAGTAGGTCCTTTGAGCTGACACAAGGTCATCCATTCTGATTAGAAGAAAAGAGGTTCAATTTAAATATTGGGAAGGGGTTTGTTACAGTGAGAGCTGTGAAGATGTGGAATTGTCTCCCTGAATCAGTGGTACAGGCTGATACATTAGATAGGTATAAGAAGGGGTTGGATGGTGCCACTTCAATGTGGGACAATAGGGGATTAATAAAAAAACTACAGTAGAGCCACAAAGAATAAATTATAAATAGTAATTAGCCATAAGAGAACATTTATAATGCTGATAGATGTTATACAGGTATGGCACCTGATATCCATAATGTTTGGGACCCAGGTTTTCCAGATAAGGGGTCTTTCCATAATTTGGATCGACATACCTTGTCTAAAAAAATATGAATTGAACCCAACAGGACTGTTGTCTGCAATGATATCTCAGTTGATATCAAATTCAAGGTACTGTTTTATTGTTACAGATAAAAGGGAATTGTTTCTAAAAATGTGAATTATTTGATTGAATTGCAGTCTATGGCCTTACTTTAATTAATAGCTTTCTGGATAACGGCTTTCCAAATAATGGATCCCATACCTATATTATGTTTTATTTTATTTTTGAAAGGTCTACTACTGGAATAGGCCACTGGGAAGCAGTGTTCTCTGTTTCCTAGAGTCTTATGCATCTGGCCACATGATGGAGTTGATGCGCTTGTAATAATTTGTTTAGTAATTCCGCATGTGCCTCTTGCTTCATTAGAAAGACCAATACACCTTCTATACAAACATGGCACTAGCTATTATACTATACTATATATTGATGTGGAGAAGGAAACTATGAGGGAGGGCGCATTTACCTTGTACCAAAACGTAACCCACTGGCCCCATTCCAGACTAAGGTTTACAGTTATTTCCCATTAATAAGTAACTCAGACTAATCCTAGGTCATAAGAGTGTGTTAATTAAATTGTTGTACAGTGTACAGACTACCTGTCACTCCTGCTCACTGGAAAGTCTAATGAGATTAATTTCAATCTCAATTTGATTACAGATCTAATTGATTAGTCCTTAATCTGATAAAATGATCAAAACTGACTACAGAAACAGTTGTAGTGACACAGGGCTTAGTGACACAGGGTCCATCATGGGAATGGTCTGTTCCAAGTATGGGGGCTGTGTACGGCTACACCTCCCTTTAAGGAGACCAAACTCAAATGGACAAGGGGTGGAGGTGGGCAGGAGACTGGGTTTCTGGGCTCACACCAACCATCTTGCATTGAGTAGAAAATCAAAGAAAAGTATGCATGTAGGAATCTTTCATCCCAAAGCTACCAATAAAAATATATATGTAGCTAAACTCCATTTTTTAGCCACTGATGAATTAGCACACTAAAGTACCCAAAATGCATACACTCCCCACACATAATAGAAAGACAGTATAAACCCATTTGTCTAAAATATTGCCACCTAAACCAACAAGGGTAAAAAGTAAATCACCCACATAAGGCAAAGTGATGAAAAGATCGGAAAAATTAATATAGAAAGTAAAGAAGTGCTGACCCCAGTGGGACCTAGAAGACTGTGCCATTTCACCTCCAGTTTCGTCCTAGTATGAATATATGGGATTAAATTGCAATATATTGACCAGTGTTCCATTCTGATCTGTACTATAATAACTGTTTGAATTCTGTATTATAAATGATTGTACTGTACTAGAACAACTGGATATAATCACTGCAATCTCAATGGCAGGTAAAGTTTGTTTGTGGTAGAGATTAAGATGACTACATTTACTGATCCAGACATACCTGAAAGTGTGCTTTTTCAGCCTGGTCATCTGTTACACAAAATGGGCTTTGCTTTGGTAAAAATGTGTCTGCAAGGGGGTTTCATTTATTGAAGAGGGGATGCTACTGTTTATAATAGGGGTACTTGGGGAGCAGTCACTGGATTTTAGAATATTTGAGAGTCTTCTGGTGGTACAGTACAGATTGGCATATATATTAGAAGAGTTTGCTTCATTAACCTAGAAACCTACATGTATTTGTTTAATAGATTGGGTCCTTTTTTGGGAAAAAAACATGGAGGAGCTTCAGCCCTGGATGATAACTGGGGTTTCTTCAGCTTGGTTGGGGTGAGAGTTAAGGATTAGATTGAATTTGATGTGTGTGAATATATTTCCTTAACCTATATGTTTCTTTAACAGGTCATACCCTGGTGTGGGAAAAGTCCAACAGCAGAGATATTCAGTGCAGTTTTTGGTGTGAGTACGTTTTTGGTGTGAGTACTCCTTCAGGGCATTTTATAGGTTGGGCCCTGGCTTTGGTGTTTCAAGCAATGGAGAATTTTTACACTTGGCGGGTGAGTGGAGATTCTGGTTCTTGAGGTAGGCATGCAGGACAAGAGAAGTCTTGTTTCTAATGAATGTACCAAAGTTTTGATTTAACCAAGGTCTTTTTTTGTGTATAAAGTTGGACCATGGTTTGGATAAAGTCTAAACATAAAGGTTCTCCAGCCTTGGCAGGTAAGTAGAGAAGCCGGTGCTAGTGGCGGGTGAAGTCATTTGGATGTACAGTATGTGAGGATTCCTCTGCCTGTTCAGAATAGGTCAACCATGGAATTAGCTTCAGCCTTGGAAGGTGAGGGGGTGTCAGATGCTTTTGATGAAGGGATTGGTTTAAATGTGTATAAGTGGGTGTTACTTCACCCAGACATCTCTGTTAATCAGTCTGGAAATTTTTTTCCAAGTTGGAATCAGGCATGGTCTATGTGGACTGTAAGTGCTACAAATCGTGGACATGAGAAATGAGGAGGTCAGTACATCCACAGCCAAAAACCATCCCCTCAAGGACGGTGTGACTCTTGCTCATGTCTGGATTGTTTGACTGAGTGGTATCACAGTGAAAAAGAATACAGAATAAAAGATAGCGGTGATCACACTAAGGAGTTTTGAAGTGGGTAGAGCAGTGACTGTAGGATATGGACAGATAAGATTTCTTAATGCAGTACTTTACTATGATCCTGTGACTGCAAATGTATGAGGGGATATTGGGTAAAATTAAATAAAGGAATTACTACCTTAGAAAAGTTACCCTGTTGTTGAGCTTCATTTGTTTTTAGATAATCAGTAGAGTGGGGAGAAGGAGTACTCCCAATGCGAATGCTACAGGGCATGAATTAATGAACACAGATACCAGGAGTGTTGCAAGTGAACACATAGTATCTTTGTTTTATAGGATGGGGTTGCTTTGGGAAATATTTAGCCCCTGAAACACTACGGGCTTCAAGGTGAATAGGTATAGAGATGCTTGAGGTAGCGTGTGAGCAAATGGAGATTTTGATATTGGTTCTCTTTCTTATTCTGCAAGAGGGTTTCATTCGTAGCAGAGAGGGAATGGTACTGCTTGTAGTAGGGGTGTTTGAGGAGCAATCACTTGGTTTTTGATTATGTGACAGTATGCTACTCCAACCCGAGTGTCCTTTATTCTACAGGTTTTGCCTTGGCTTTGGACAATGATGGCTGCAGGGGTGGTTCAGCTTATCCAGTTTGATTAGGATGCTGGTGCCCATATTCTGTGAGCTGGTGGAGGTATCGATTGTCATAGATATGCAGAAGAGTGGACTTCATTAGCCTGATAACCTAGGTGTATTTGTTTTATAGGTTGGGTCCTTGTTTGGGGTAAGTCTAGCCATGGAGGAGTTTCAACCTTATCTAGTAACTGAAGTTCTTCAGTTTGGTTGGGGTAAGAGTGAAGTAAGTTTGAAGGGCCTCAACTTATATGTTTTATGTCCAACAGCAGATGTACTTCAGCCTTTGTATAGAAGTTTGCTGTAAAGGATTTGGGTGGAGGGAAATTTTTTGTTGTTGTGTGTACTGCTTCAGGGTATTTTATAGGTTAGACCCGGGCTCTGAAGTTACCAGTAAAGGAGGATAGTGGGGATTCAGGTTCTTCAGATAAGGATGCAATGTGTTGTTTAAAAAAGGTATTTCTTTGTTTAATAGGTTGGACTCTGGTTTGGATTAAGTGAAGCCATGGAGGTTCTTCAGCCTTGGCAAGTAAGTAGAGAAGCCGGCGCTAATGGTGGGGTGTGGGAGTTCATTTGGATGTGTGCGGGCATTCTTCTGCAGATGCTTGTGGTAAAGGGATAGATTGATTTCAGTGTGTATAAGTGTGTGCTACTTCACCTAGACCATCTTTGTTTTATAAGATGGACTTTACTTTCGGAAATATTTAGCCCCAGAAGCTCTACAGGCTCTTTAGTAAGGAGGCATGTAGGTGCTTGAGGTAGAATATGGGCAAATGGTGTTTGTAAGATTGGGTCTCTTTCTTCTTTTTAGGCTAGGTCCAGTATTGGACTGTCCAGCCGTGGTACCGGGGAAAAAACCTGGTGGACCTTGGTCCTGTTGGGCCCTTTCTTCGCAGGCACCTTGGCAGGCTGTTTGGTACAACAGTGGATCACTAAGGGGCTTAAACATAGCAGGCAGAAATCCACTTTGCAAGGGTGGAGCTTCAGCTTTGGATGGTAATTGGAGTTGCTTCAGCTTGGTTAGCGTGAGAGTTAAGGGTTAGATTGAATTTGAATTTGATGTATGTGAATATAGTGCCTTAACCTTTAAGTTTCTTTAACCCTTTACTCGCCAAGCACGTACGGCGTATGTGCTGGCGGGCCAGGGCTCTAAGCGTTGGCAACATACACTGTATGTTTTCGCCGGGGCGCTGTTAGAGATGTGCAGAGGCTGCTTCTGTGGGCAGAACGCCGCAGAGCAACAGCCGACACCCCTAGGCAACGACCAGTGGGGCCAGATTTTTTACTTAGGTGCCCGATGATCATCTGTTGGCGCCTCCTTTTGTTTTGCACATGCTGCTGGCTGCGGAGCGACACAGACCAGCAGCCACCACCCCCTAGACAACGAGCAGTGGGGTCAAACTCATCTAAGAGGTGCCCAATTACCCCCACGGCAACCCCCAAAGAACAGGAACATCAGCAGGCCATGGGGGTCATCGGTGGGCGTATCTTTTTTTTTGCTGCGCATGCTGCTGGCTTCGGAAAGCTGCAGACCAGCAGCCACCTCCCTTACGCAACGAGCAGTGGGGTCAAACTCACCTACCAGGTGCCTGATGACCCCCGTGGCGACCCCAAAGTAACAGAATATCAGCAGGCCATGGGGGTCATCGGTGGGCACCTCCATTACTGCTGCTGGCTGCGGAAAGCAGCAGATCAGCAGCCATCCCCACAGGCAATGAACAGTGGGGTCAAACCTTCCTATAAACTTTGTGAAAGCAGCTCGGGGTACACCAACCGCTTTTTGATTTACGAAGGAAAGGACTCACAATTAGACCCGCCCTGGTTGTCCCCTTGACCTGACTGTCAGTGGCAAAATTGTGTGGGAGCTCAACACTCTACTATTGGGCCAAGATTACCACTTATACGTGGAGAACTTTTATGCCAGCATCCTCCTATTCAAGACCCTTCATTGTTTAGACACCCCAGCCTGTGGCACCATAAATCGTAACCGTAAAGGATTGCCCAGGGAGCTCCTCAACAAAAAACTGAACCTTGGAGAAATGTGTTCCCTAAGAAATGATGAGCTCCTTGCCATCAAATTTTTTGATAGAAAAAAAGTTTTTTATGCTGACGACCATCCACGACTCGTCTGTAATTGAAGAACAGAGAGCTGGTAGGCCCCCAAAATCTAAGCCTCTCTGTAGAAAGCAGTACAGTAAGTACATGGGTGGTGTTGACAGAACAGACCAACTCCAACATTATTACGATGCCACCCGAAAAACAAAGGCCTGGTACAAGAAAGTTGGCATATACCTTATTCAAATGGCCCTTCAAAATTCCTATGTTGCCTATAAGGCAGCAGTACCAGGCCCCAAATTGTACTATTATAAATTCCAGTTGCAGATAATGGCATTTTCTTTTCCCAAAACTGTTCCTATGGTTAGAGGTAGCAATAGGGGGTGTAGCCAAGTGATATGTTAGGTGAAGGTCAAGGGCGCCTAAAAATTTGTGGTGCATGGTGACTCTGAGATAATTTCATCTTGCCTGCTGATGTCTTCTCTCTGATGCCACAAAACATTTTTTTTACTAACACCTCATAAGCTCCCCTCTGAGTGCGATTGATCAGTACATCGGAATTTCAGGGCAACATTGTGTTAGGTCTCCCTAGAACTTTGATTAGTATGGGCTTCGTCTTTTTTGTAAAGTGATCTTTTCCTGTTCTGGCTTTTTATTTGCAGTTGGCAAAGAAAGTCATGGTTTGCTGATAGATGGGAACATTTTGCATTTCAAAAGGCTAATTGTAGTCTTTGTCTTTATTATCGATAGTAGTTGGTACAGTACTGAATGCATGGCTGAGATGGTTGGAGAAAAACAGGGCACTTGATTGAACTGAAAACTACCAGCTTTCAGTGCAGATTCTTTACTTCTGGGCAATATATATTTTGTTCTTGTGTAGACAAAAACCTACTGCTTTCTTTCTTTTTTTTTTTGCAGAATCATGGATCCATAAGTTGATTACACCGCTTTATCTAATGCCTCAAGCTTTAGGGCAGAGACACACATGGAGATTCGGGAATTAGTCGCCCAGCACTGGCTAGATTCTAAATCGCTCTCGGAGTGCTTCAATTTCCAAGTCGCCCAAAGTTTCCTCATGAGGCGACTTTGGGAAAACGAATTGCTTAGATTTTAGCCGGCGCTGGGAAAATAATCTCCCCAAATTTCCATGTGTGTCTCTGCCCTTATTATTGGCATCTCAAACGCTCACCTGCATTTACAGAAGGGAGCTATGTTTCTGGCAGTATGAATATATAGTGGCCAAATGTTTTTTTTCTTATAATTGTGTAGATTTTCTAGTTCTAGTTTTCTAGGTGTTCTAAAATTGAAGAGCACAGATCAGAAGATGCTCCATTAAACAGATAATGGTAAGGAGAATTCAGTAACTATTCAGTAGGTTTTTGTTACTTGTCTTTGGGGTTTTGTAGAGAAATCTAGTTTTGAGGTTTTTTGTATCTTCATTTCAAGACAAACTATAACATTTTACAAAGAACTGCATCCAATTCTGCAAGAAGGAAAGCAAGGATGGCGGCGCTAAATAGCTGTAGGTGTTTAATAATACAATTTTCACAATTTTTTTCAATTTTTTTTCCCACACTGGATTTTTTCAGGAAGATGTTTTGATAAATAAGGGGAAATAAGGGAAATAATGTGTGCGGATTTGGTAGGAGTATATTTCAGAAAATAATGAGATCTTTTTTCTATAACCCCCTAACTGTGAGTCAGGCCTCCTGCCCAACATTATTGCCCAACCTCACTAATGTATTACTTACGCTGACAAATCCACAAATCTCCTTACCAAATTTACATAAGATTTTGGACACCTACAGCAAACTCTCTAACTATAAAGCTAATGTTAATAAAACAGAGGCACTTCCACTTAACATCCCACAGAATTCCCTGCTGGACCTTCAATCATCTTTCCAGTATAAGTGGAAAACAGCCTCAATATCCTACATAGGGACCCAAATTACGCCACAATACTCTGATCTTTTTAAGCAAAACTTCACCCCTCTAATTCAGCAAATGAAACTACTGTTAGGAAAATGGTCTACATATCCAATCTCCTGGTTTGGCAAAATATCGGCAGTAAAAATTAATATTCTACTTAAGTTTTTGTATTTATTTCAAACGTTACCTATCGCTATTCCTTTATATGTATTAAGAGTAGGGATGCACTGAATCCACTTTTTTGGATTCGGACGAACCCCCAAATCCTTCACGAAGGATTCGGCCGAATACCGAACCGAATCTGAACCCTAATTTGCATATGCAAATTAGGGGTGGGAAGGGGAAAACTTTTTTTACTTCCTTGTTTTCTGACAAACAGTCACGCAATTTCCCTCCTTGCCCCTAATTTGCATATGCAAATTAGGATTCGGATTCGGTTCGGCCGGGCAGAAGGATTCAGCCGAATCCGAATCCTGCTGAAAAAGGCCGAATCCTGGCCGAATCCCGAACCGAATCCTGGATTCGGTGCATCCCTAATTAAGAGAAATTCAATCATGCAATAGTGAATTCGTATGGAGCAATAGCAGACACGGAATTTCAGGGAAAGTGTTAATAACCTCCAGTGACTATGGAAGTCTTGGAGTTCCCGCCATCCAAAATTACTATGAAGCTACTCAACTTAAACAAATTCTGGCATAGTCAAGATGGACCTCAAACAACAACTGGAGTTTAATTTAGTGTTTTTTCACCACAAGGACATGTGAACCATCTCATCTGGTCTCAACCAACCCACACAATGGATCTTTCCATGTTACTCCCTTCTACACGGAGTATGTTAACTCTGTGGAAAAGGCACAGAACCAAATTATCCTTGAGGAAGTCTACAAACCTGATGTTTCTAAACAACCCAAGTTTTCAACCCAGAACTTTACCAACAGATGGGGTTCCAGACAATAAGCGATCTGATTAACCCGCTTACCAAAGATTTGTTTTCTTTCAATGACCTTACAAAGAAAATACCGCAAGGAACCTGCCGATTCTTCAAATATTTGCAACTTAGACACTTTCTTAAACCTTATTGTGATGAGATCAAAAATATGCCACCTACTCCATTTGAGAGCCTAGCAAAACTAGGGATTCCAAAAAAAGGTCTTATATCAAAGATCTACAAAATACTCAACGAGCCCCAGTCAGACACACTACTAAAGCCCCCATACATGGCTAAGTGAGATGCTATTCTACCTCAACCATTATCAGACGAAGACTGGACAGCTATTTGGTCCAATGCAAAGAAAACGGTGCTCTGCTCTAGACAAAAGGAGCATCTCTACAAAATCATTTTACATTGGTACCATACACCGGCCAAATTACATTCTTTCTTTTCAGATCATTCACCAGTCTGCTGGAGAGGTTGTGGGGAAATTGGCAATGTGATCCATATCTTTTGGACTTGTCCTGTGATCCAACCAGTATGGGACAAGATAGCAGAGCTCACAAGCAGGCTTCTTCACAAACCTGTAACAAAGGACATTCAATCTGTTCTGATGGGCAAACCTATGCAAGGCATCCATAAACATTCTCAAGCTCTCCTCAACCAAATCTACACAGCTACCCGTATGAGTATAGCAGCTAAATGGAAGACACAGACCATACCTTAAGTAAATAACAATAAAACTTTTGAGGCGGGCATAGCAGCACTGCATAACCAAATGACTCACTTTATAGAAATATGGTCAGCTTGGGAATTACTACCACAGGCCTAGGACATTAACTGGACCTAGTTCACCCCACCAAAGAAACCCACCTGAAATAACCTAGATATTACCTTATCTCACCTTGCCAAACATACTTTTAGTTCATTACAGAGCCCTATAGGTTCACTGTTAAGCTATAATAGAGGAATAAATGTCACAGTATTATTATATTGTTTTTTTACTTTCATTTACTATGGTTTTGTGCAGAGCAACATCAAGATTGATGAATATGAACAATGTTGGTTGTAACATATCTTGTTATTTTTGTGAAAAATAATAACAAAAAAAAAGTTTTCTGCTGATAGGATCACCGGCCTGGGGTTTCAGGTAAGTTAATACAATCACTTGGGGGTGCCTAACATTTGACACCCGCATGTGCACAAAGCCTTTCCTTCTCCTTTAATCAGTTGACATGGGAGTAGAAACATGGTCAAGGTTAAAATTGTACAGCTGAGCCTACATATTTCAGAATTGTAATTTATAATGTGCCAAATCTGGGCTGGGGAAACAGGCATGTCTTTTGGGGGGTACAGGCAGCAGTTGTAGATATAGGGAAAGTAAATGCATTATTTGCCCCTACAGATTTATCACTTGTCTTGGAAGGGGCTGTAGCTGTAACCACTTAGTTTCAACATGCTGCTTCCTGAACTACAGTGATGTACATTATACAACAGGCGGAGAACTGTAAGTTAAAGTCCACGTTGAGCATGTGGTACTCAACCTGGGCTTAAAAACCAGCAAGTATAGCCCTGAAGTCTGAGCTATGCAGTAACCATTACCAACCAGACGTTTGCTTTCACTCCTCACCCAGCCATACACTGATCACAGCTTGTTCTTACTCGTTTTTTAGGAGTGAAACGGTGAGTGAAGCAATTTAGAGTTCCTCATACAGATCTAACTGATATTCCAGTTGCAGCTTTTGGGAATGAAAACAACATACATTTAGATTGTAAACTCTTGTGAGTAGGGCCCTCTGATCCTATTTTTTACTCTGTGATTCTCGTTTGTTATAAATGAATGTAACTTGCTGGAGCTATATAAATAAATGCTGATGAAGACTGTGGCTGGATCATGTTTATCACTGGATTGTCATTAGTTTCACACACTGTGGCACTAAGCCACTTAGCCATCACTGCTGCCCTTATGTGAAGAGCAGTGCATCATGGGATTTGTGGGGGGGGGGTTGTACATACCAGTGACAAAAAAAACACAATTCTTAAGATAGCTTTTATTTATTGACCCCATAATTTATAGATATATGAGCAGTTGGCTGGACAATACTTTTAAATTGAAGGGGCTAATGAACAGATTTGTTTAACTTTCTAATTGCATCACCTTTGTTATTCACACACATATACCCGTATACACTACAGTATAATTAAATGTAATCATATTGCTGATATAAAAACTTGTTGCATAATCACATTGAAAATCTAGGATTTTAAAATCCATAGGCTACAATTATAGTTCAGCAACACCCCGAATACTGAAAAAAAAAGCAATAACTTGACATTGTGCCTTCACACACACACCATGGGGGTTTGTTTGTATACATATGTTCCATTCCTCTACTCATTTTACAAAGGCTTTTGATTTGCGTAGGAATCCACACACAGTCCCACGTAGCAGTGTATTTAAACACTTATCCCAAAGTCCATCATAAAGTTCTATCCATTCCAGCAATGCCTGAATGCAGACATCTAATTGGTTGCTATGGGTTACTGGCCCTGAGCAGAAGCACCGGCATCTAAACTTTGTCCTGGTTTTTGCATTATATTTACTGTATAACCTACTGCAGGGCCAGAACTAGGGGGAGGCAGAGTAGCCACGTGGCTATGGCACAAAGCTGTGGGGGCACCAGGCACAGACCTTCTCTGTCCCCCTACCCCTAGTTCCGGCCCTGCTTAACTTTGTTTTTCCAATTTGCATATTTACAACTGCCGCCTACCCTGTATTTTTCCCGGCGAGTGGCGCTTCCGCACATGTGCGCTTTGGAGCGTGCGATTACGTAATTTCACATACGCACGTGCGCCCAGCCGGCGCCGGGATCAGCCAGGTTACCTAGAGCACCTGCCCGGGTTCTGACCTACTGATAAAACCCATAAAAGGCTGCAGTGTGGTCACTAGTTCATGTTATATATTTATATTTAGCTCTTCTGCTACTGATTTCCCATTGTTGGTGCTCCAGGAGTCCTGTGCCTGTATGAGAGACACGGATATACAGTAATAGATGTCAGGGCTGAATCCAGGGCCAGGACAGACTGTGCTGTAACTACTGACAGTTTTATCTGCATCTGATCAGTCACACAGAAGTGTCTCATACAGTATAAGCTGTTTGGTCTCTGACCTGCTGCCAGTTTCTCTCATGTGTCAGTTTAATCCCAAATCCTGATAAGAACTGCCTTTGGGTTCTACACCCTGAATAGAGCTCACTTTACTGCCACAGGGACTCCCTATATACTTGCCCCATGTACTGAGCTCAGCCATCTTACTCCTCTCTCTCTCTGCTTCTCCCTGTGGACTTTCCTTCCTTCCTTCCTGCCCAGCTCACAAGGGTGGGGATTCCTTCCTCTTCCTGATTCCTACCTCTTCCTTCCTGCCCAGCTCCAGAGATAGTAGCTCCTCCCCTCCCTTCACCAAAACAACACACAGCAGCCAGATTGTCACACAGAGTGATTGGCACAGAGATTGGGGAAGGGATTCCTATGTTCCCCCAATAAGTACAGACATACAGACACAGTTACTATACAGACACACAGACAGAGCCGTCACTAGTTACACTGGAGCCCAGGGCTCATGTTTTTGTTTTAATAAAATAACAGCACTTGTCTGGGCTTCATATATTATAAACTGAATGGTCATTTTCTTCAGGCGCCCCCCTTACAAGTGCCAGTGAGAGATAATGTTTCAATAGACACTGTTTGTATCATTCATGTGTCTGCAGTACAATCTGTTCTGCCCCTAATACACTGTTCCCAGTCCCCCGGGTTCTACAGTCGCTCAATCTTGTTTGGGGCCCCCCTATGGCTTCCCCTTCTGGCAGCTCTTTATTCTACTGGACATTCAGCCACATTTAATAATCAGCACAGGGGATACCGGGGAGGGAGCAGGGAAGAAAATGATGACCCTGAATTACCAGTCTAGGGTAAAACGATAGAAATTGTAGTCACTGGGGGAGCCTAAGAAACTGTATCCCCAGTGATTTTAGCTTTCATTACATACACTCAGTAGGAGTCTGTGACAATTCTCATTTTGGTTATTAGTCCCCTGAAGCAGTGCCACGTCAAGCAAGATTATTATGGCAGACTATGCCCTCGGCACAATTAAACATTTGAGATAATTAACAGTTCTGTTCAAAAAGTATAAAGAAATAAATAATCAAGACCAATTGAAACATTTCTTAGAATTGGTTATTCCATAACATACTACAAGTTAATTTAAAGGCGAACAACCCCCTTCAACACACATTTATCACACAGCAATTATGAAATTTAATATGCAACAATATTCCCATGTAGATACATAATTGATAGGAGCTTGGAGTCCTTGTAGATGATAAACTAAAGGGCAACTAAGCTGGTAAAGGGAAAATCTTAGCTATGAGGAAAGACTGGCCAAATTGGGGATGTTCACGCTGGAGAAGAGGCGCTTAAGGGGTGATATGATAACTATGTATAAATATATAAGGGGATCATATAATAATCTCTCTAATGCTTTATTTACCCGTAGGTCTTTCCAGGAAGGAATATTTTCCCCCTCTAAGGCAAATTGGAGAGGCTTCAGATGGGTTTTTTTGCCTTCCTCTGGATCAACTGGCAGTTAGGCAGGTTAAAATAGAGTTAACAGATTGAACTGTGTTACTACGTATACATTTCCCCATTGTGGTTCAGAAACGATATCACAGATGTTCACTGTTATAATTGTGTGGTTTTATTGTGGCTGACACTTCCTCCTCTGTGTGTTTCATAAACTGACACCTCACTTCCCCTCCGGCTTCAGTGTAGTTCTGGTGTATGAGTGTAAGAATAAGAAAGAATGTTGGGACAATTTAGGAAGAGAGGAAGAAATGGAAAACTTCAGTGCACTGATCATTCTGGAGAGCAGTAAGTCTATATCTTGTATTATTCATGTTCTGGGGTACCATACAGTTCATAAAACCACAGAATGGTCCCAGTATTGAGCAGAAAACCAATCAGGTTTGGGGGCAAATGATCCGAATAACAAGCTCAGCACCCTTGTAAAACCTGGAAGTATATGCATACTCCTGTGCAACACCGCAGAACTATAACTGGTGCAATTCCAAAATGCTGATGGGCAGGCGTGTGATTTTGGATAGCACATGGAAGCTTAGCACTATTGATAAACCCTTGTTCATTTTTTTTTTTGCCACAGTGAGTGGTTTTCATATGAAATGTCACATTGAGTAGATGGGCAGGCCTGAGATTTTTGGGTAAATGTTTGAAACTGTGAACTTGTTTGGCATTTGGTTATTCCCTGTGGAATGACAATATCTGATTGAATGGTAGACTGTCAAGGTGGTGGTTGTTTTCTCTGGAAAAAAGGCGCTTATGAGGGGACATGATTACACTTTACAAGTACATTAGAGGACATTATAGGCAAATAGCAGGGGACCTTTTTACCCATAAAGTGAATCACCGTACCAGAGGCCTCCCCTTCAGACTAGAAGAAAAGAACTTTCATTTGAAGCAACGTAGGGGGTTCTTCACAGTGAGGACAGTGAGGTTGGGGAATGCACTGCCGGGTGATGTTGTGATGCTGATTCAGTAAATGACTATAAGAGTGGTTGTTCACATTTCATTTAACTTTTAGTGTGATGTAGAGAGAGATATTCTAAGACAGTTTGTTTTTTAGATGGGGTCAGTGACCCCCCATTTCAAAGCTGGAAAGAGTCAGAAGAACTAGGCAAATAATTAAAAAAAACTATAAACAATGAAGACCAATTGAAATGCTGCTTAGAATTGGCAACTCTATAAGATAACTTAAAGGTGGTATGAGTATGTGTATATATGTGCACTGGGGTATGTTTGGAAGCATTGAGCTTGACGTTGGTCTTTTTTTAACCCTAAATAATTATGTAACTATGATTGTCAGAGCATGGGTTGACAATCCCTCACCGGCCAAGACCCGATCCTTGAGCGGAAGCTGCTCTCTCCCTGGCCCCCTGAAAATGAAGGTAAGCTTGGGGGATGGGGCAGATTGCGGATCAGGGAGGGGGGGCCAAGGGGTGGGGGCCCTAGGTGGGGATGGAGGGCCCCAAGGAAGCACCGCGGTGGACCCTGGGCCCCCAGTCCAATGTTGCATAAATAGATAGATAGATAGATAGATAGATAGATGGACAGACAGATGATAACTAGACAGACAGACACAGATAGGTCTGTCTGATAGATAGAGAGAGAGAGAGAGAGAGAGAGAGAGAGAGAGAGAGAGAGAGAGAGAGATAGATAGATAGATAGATAGATAGATAGATAGATAGATAGATAGATAGATAGATAGATAGATAGAGAGATGATAGATAGATAGATAGATAGATAGATAGATAGATAGATAGATAGATAGATAGATCTTGATGAGCTGGAGAGAGTGCAGAGACTAAGTGCAACTAAACTGGTTAGAGGGAGGGAGAGACTAAGTGCAACTAAACTGGTTAGAGGGAGGGAAGATTTAAATTATGAGGAGAGACTGTCAAGGTTGGGGTTGTTTTCTCTCAAGGCACTTGCGAGGGGACATGATTACACTTTACAAGTACATTAGAGGACATTATAGACAAATAGCAGGGGACCTTTTTACCCATAAAGTGGATCACCGTACCAGAGGCCTCCCCTTCAGACTAGAAGAAAAGAACTTTCATTTGAAGCAACGTAGGGGGTTCTTCACAGTCAGGACAGTGAGGTTGTGGAATGCACTGCCGGGTGATGTTGTGATGCTGATTCAGTTAATGACTATAAGAGGGACTTGGATGATTTTTTGGACAGACATAATATCAAAGGCTATTGTGATACTAAACTCTATAGTTAGTATAGATATGGGTATATAGAATTTAATTAAAAGTAGGGAGGGGTGTGTGTATGGATGCTGGGTTTTCATTTGGAGGGGTTGAACTTGATGGACTTTGTCTTTTTTCAACCCAATTTAACTATGTAACTATGTAGACAGACAGACAGAGACAGACATACATACAGTACATATGTATGTATATGTATGTGTGAATGTGTATATATGTATGTATATGCTTCATTAAACAAATTATGGGGGGCGTGGCTGGGATGCCAAACTAGAGAGACGTGCTGCGTGATAGCTCCGTGATCCTGACCCGATCCTGATTGCTACCTGCTTGATCCCACGCTTGTTGGTGGATCTAGAGTGGGTATCCTGTGTGTGGAGACACCTGCCGAGCCAGGAAATGCGGAAAGCGGCTCAGAAACGCATTGACAGTTACACAAAGCCGGCCACCTCGCCACGAGGGCCTTCTCAAAATGGCGGCGCATCCCAAAGCATGGAGTCCGCGGATCCTACTCAGCACCTGGCTGCACCATCTGATGCAGACCTGATGCCGCATTCTACCCAACTCCTGCTACAGGCGATAGCGGAATCTAAAAATACCCTTACCTCCACGCTGGCAAACACTAGCGCTACGCTCACCTCCAAAATAGAGGAAGTGCGCATTGATCTCTCCCTCCTGCGACAGGACTTGCAGTCTGTCCGAAGTGGAGCGCAGGGTGGGAGACCTGGAAGAT
Organism: Xenopus petersii; assembly: GCA_038501925.1. NCBI lineage: Eukaryota > Metazoa > Chordata > Amphibia > Anura > Pipidae > Xenopus > Xenopus petersii. Next base: position 8,288,147 of record CM076686.1, on the reverse strand, counting down.
GAGGTGAGACCCCTTCCGCAGAGTATGCAACAATTACAACGAGAGTCTGCTGACTTGGCTTCCAGGATTGATGATCTGGAGAATCGTAACCGCAGATCCAATCTTAGAATAGTGGGCCTGTCGGAGGGGTATGAAGGGGTGAAGGTGGAAGACTTTGTGGAGGGTTGGCTCAAAGAGACACTGGGAGCTGATACATTTTGTGGTGGAAAGAGCCCACCGCATACCCACCAGGAAGCCACCCCCGGGTGCACCACCAAGAACACTGATTATGAAGCTGCTCAACTACAGGGATAGGGATGTTGCGCTCAGAGTGGCCAGGGAAAAAGGTGAAATTCTCTATCAAAATGCAAGAGTATCCTTGTACCCGGACTACTCTCTTGCGATTTGTGGAAGCACGCCGCAGACGACGTGATAAAGGGATCAAGTATGCTATGCTCTATCTTGCTAAGATGAGGATTCTGGATGGGGAAAAGGCTCTTTTTTTCGACAACCCGAAAGAGATTGTCCAATGGCTAGAACACCGGCCTCCCCCTTCTTGATGGTCCAGCGCTCAACTCCGTTGGGTCATCCACTCAGGTCATATTGTTTTTTGTTCTTCCGCTAATGCCCAGTTATCCTGCTGACTTTCACCCCCTGACTCTAGCTATGAAAGCCGATTGAACGTCGGGGGCCTCTTCTTCAGGACTGGCCATATTATTCTGCCTTACCCATTGTTCTGTGACTATTTTTACAAAGGCTGGGGGTGGGCTGTTTTGTATTTTTGATAAGTGTCCCTGGACTATGGCTATAATACTGGGGTGTGGGTAGGTAGCTACATTAGCACGAGACTAATGGAAGGAGCTTCTCGCGCAGTATCTTTATTGCTACAGAGACTTATTTCACTAAGTGTTGGCCACTGGCCAAGATTCTCCAAGGGAAGGTTAAGAGTTTTGGGACGAATGTATCCCCGAGTTAAGGGTGGATACCGGGAGGGAGGAAATTTCCGCTTTGGAAATGGGATGTGTGTTTTTGCAATGTCTTTTCTGCTAATCTGTTTTGTTAATTCACTGAGGGTTCGTGTGTATGCATGTGGCTGCAGGTGGGGAATCTATTCCCCAGGTCTCTGCCCCCGGGTTACCAGTCTAGCTTACCAAACTTGAGAGTACCCATTGCGAACCAGCAACGGAAGATACAAGTAGCTTGGAACACTCGGGGGCTCAATGACCGTATTAAACGGTCCATAGTTTTGGATTATCTGAAGAAATCCGGTGCGGACATATGTCTGCTCCAAGAAACACATCTAACGGGATGGAGAGTGTTAGCCTTAAGAAGGGCCTGGGTGGGCAGCCTCTACCATGCAGAGTACTCTTCCCATTAGAGGGGGTAGCAATTCTCACTAGAAAAGGGATGGGCCTTGGGGTGGCGGACTTACACACAGACCCAAAGGGTCGGTACCTGGCCGTTAAATGTCAATTATTTAGCTACTGTTTTATAATTGTTAATGTGTATATCCCTCCTCCTTTCTCCGTGACACTTTTGGATGAAATCCTGACTCGCATAGCCGATATGGGGTCTCACCCAACTATGTGGCTAGGGGATTTTAATGCAGTCCCAGACCCTTCTGTAGACAGGCTTAGGCCCTTGGCTCACGACTCGATTTTCCCCAATTGGATAGGGGGAGCTGGGTTGATAGATGTCTGGAGATCTAAGCATCCCACTGCTAGGCAGTATTCCTGTTTCACCATAGCAACATCGGCCTTATCCCGTATAGTCTTAGCCCTAGTGAACAAGGAGGCTCTTCGTCTCACCCTTTCGGCTGAATACCTGCCCCGGGTTTGCTCAGACCATGCGCCCCTTCAATTAACTCTTGCATTTCCAGGGCTTGGGCAGGCGCGCAGTTGGAGGTTGGCCCCTAAACGGGTACATAACCAGTCCATTCAGGACAGTTTCCAGCCTTTTCTCACAGAATTTTGGGATACCAACACGGATACAGCTAGGGACACAGTGGTATTGGATACTTGTAAGGCATGGACTAGGGGAACTTATGTCTCCCTCATAAAAAGGGAACGTAATATGATAGAGGTGGGACTTGACAGAGCCAAATCTGATCTCCAAACAGCTGAGGGAAACCTCAGTCAGGAAGACAGTTTATCACACAGAACAGCTATGACGCTCGCGCAAAGAAACATTGACCTCCTGCTCATTGATAAATTTTCTCAATTTGAAATAAACAGACGGGCAGCTTGGTATGACAATGTTAGTCAAGGAGCCACAAGAAGTGACTGCCCTCCCTAGGTTAGTCCTGCCCTTGGGGGAAGAGATACAGGACCCACAGGCCATAGCAAATGCTTTTGGGGAGTACTATAAGGAATTATATGGCTCTAGAAGGGATTCTAGCTCAGGAATACCGGAGTACCTAGCTCCCATACCATTCCCTAAACTGACTTTGGAACAAGCGATAGCCCTCGATGCCCCCATAGCTAAGGAAGAAATTGCTGACGCGATAGCTAGTTTCCCTAACAACAAGTCCCCTGGCCCTGATGGAATACCAATCGAGTGGTATAAGGCAAACACAAAATCTCTTGCTCCAATTCTCGCCTCTCTCTGGAACACCACTGCAGAGACAGGTGAAATTCCGTACTCTTGTACCCAGGCGGTGATAACAGTTTTATTAAAGCAAGGCAGACCTGACCAGTGCTGTGACTCCTACCGCCCCATCTCATTGCTTAATGCAGACGTAAAGATCTTCACCAAAGTTCTTGCTTCCCGACTTAAATTGGTTATTGAAAATCTTATACACCCAGACCAAACTGGCTTTGTGCCTGGGAGAGCTACTGATGTTAATATTAGGCGCTTATATTTAAATATGCAAACACATCATAATAATGCAGGTTCCAGAGTCGTAGTCTCCCTTGATACAGCCAAAGCATTTGACACAGTTGAGTGGGCTTACCTTTGGGAGGTGCTGGCCCGCTTTGGTATCGGTGATGGATTTATTAGGTGGGTGAAGGCGATTTACAAAGCACCAGTGAGCCAAGTCAGAGTTAACTCATATCTTTCACAGATCTTCGAGCTACGTAGAGGTACGAGGCAGGGATGCCCTCTGTCTCCTTTTTTGTTTGCACTAGCTATAGAGCCCCTGGCTATTCAGATTCGTAATAATAGGGAAATTGTAGGCTTGCGAAAGGGCCAGCTAGAGGAAAAGACCTCCCTGTATGCCGATGACATGTTGGTGTATTTGGCTGATCCTGAGGCTTCATTGTCCACCCTGCTTTAAGTGGTAAACAAATATGGGACGTTCTCGGGGCTCAGAGTAAATTGGGAAAAATCCACTATCTTCCCAATTGATGAAATTGCCACTCAGGACCAAACGCCATCTCAATTGAAATGGACCACCTCGTTTAAATACTTGGGAGTAATCGTCTCCAGAGACCCTGCTAACTATATACGGGATAACCTGGAACCGGTTCTCCAGGAATATCGCAGGAAAACTACCTCTTGGGTCAATTTGCCTCTCTCTTTAGTGGGGAGAGCCAACATTGTCAAAATTATTTTCTTGCCGAAATTCCTCTATAAATTACATAATTCCCCGATTTATTTACCCCAAAGATGGTTCAAACAAATTGACAAAGTTACCAGCTCTTTTATTTGGGTGGATAAGGCTCCCCGCATTAGTTTAGCAGCTCTTCAATCCCCAACATCGAAGGGAGGTTTGGCACTGCAAAACTTTTTGCTTTATTATCATGCCTCTCAACTGGTATATGCCCGCCGGTGGCTCGTGCCGGACTTGAATAATCCAGCCCTGATGGTTGAGGCGGCGAGTGCCTCTTGATGGAGGCACTGGCTAATCACTTGTATAGGGGTCCGCACTCTGCCTTCCCGTACACCGCTTCCATGACTCCAGTCATGAAGATCTATGATATGTATATGAAGAAGTGCTGCCCGTGTCCAGAAACATGGTCTCCGGGCACCCCCCTCTGGGAGAATCCAAAACTTCCGCACTTTAAACAGCTCACTGATGCTGGACTCTGGGCCTCCTTGGGTATTAAGTATCTGGTACAAATTGTAGAGGGTGGGCAGCTTAAATCCTTCCCGGTCCTCCAAGAGGAGTACCAACTACCAGCTAGAATGACGATGTATTCAGTTGAGTCATACGTTTCAAACGCAGTTTCAGGTTAGACCTCTCAATATAACGCAGTGCTCCCTCGAACGATATCTGAGGAGACCTGATCTGCAGAAAGTGGTTTCCTGGATATACACTATTCTATTAAAACCCTTAGACTCCCACTTAGAGAGGGTGCGTCTAAAATGGCAGGCTGACATTCCAGGAATACATGAGGAGGCATGGAATGCATTGATTTGCCGGATACAGCAGTTCCATGTGTATGAATGTGGGTGATACCTGATTCTCCCTTTCTGCAGCTCTGAGATGTTTGTAGCTTATTACTTGTACTTACTGAACCAATGTGATTGTACTGATGTGAGACATTGCAAATGTTTGTCTTGTTAAATGGAAAATTGTTAAATAAAAACTTTTTTAAAAAAAACAAACAAATTATGGAAATTCCTATGAACAAATATGCAAAATACCATGAATCGTAACCAAACTTGTTTTATTCTCTTTTTTTGGATATTGAATCCAAACAGGAACACAGAAGTCACATGCAGCAAAATATTTTAAGGCTGGTAATGGGTTTCTGACTGGCAATCTGTAGGTTGTAGCAAATGCCTGAGGGGCTGCTGTAAGTTGCCATCGACAGTCACTATTTATTGGGCTAGTGGGGGCTGTTTGGGTCTCTGTGTACTTGAACTCCAGGGACTATTTGGATTCCCAGTCTCAAACCTCCCAACATTTCATGGAAAGAGGGACAGAAAGATCTGCCGCGCACAGTGTGGAGACATTTTTTGACCATGTCCATTTTATGGCCACACTCCCTACTTACCCTAAATGTCTATTTTATAAAATTTGGCAGGTTATGAAAGTTTGAACACATTTCTGGCAATTTTAGGGCCATGTTTGTTTTGCTAATGAAGGCGAAATTGCCCTTTAAGCTGTGTTTCAGTTCTCCCAAGAGACCTGCTTATCTTAAATAGTTACAGTTGTATCTTTGTTTATCTTAAATAGTTACAATTATATATTTGCTTATCTTAAATTGTTACAAATGTATCTAAGTGCAGGTGCTGAGTATTCTGTATCCCGGTATCTTTTTAGGGATTCACCAAGTACAACAGTCTCCTGCCAGAATCCCAAAGACCGTTATAAAGGAGCTTAAGCTGTTCCTATGGCTGTCCTCGTGTCTGTTAGAAAAATTTGCCATTGAATAATCTAAATAAAAAATAAAACACATTCGTCTAGAAAAGAGTTCTATCTGTTCATGTGTATTGCTTTCAACTTTATTTATGAAACGTATTGCCATTTGTATGCCTTATGGAGGTGCCTGATGATTCTACATCCAGGATTACCAACCGGCTCCTAGTAGTTACTTTTATATCATTTTATACCAGTACATCTAGGGACAGATTTATTATGTGGTGTAAAAAAAAAGCGTAATAATTTGCCTCACATCACCACACATTGGCGTGTAGAAAATGGAGCAAAAATGGCATAATATTTTACATGATTTTTCTTTGAGGAACTTCCACCAGAACTTACTTACAAATGTCTGAATCAGTGTAAAATAATTGCAGAAATAATAATGAGCAGACTGGGGTCCATAAAAATCTTTTGGAGCCCACAAGCCGCTAGTTGGACAGTAGTGATGGGCAAATTTGCTCTGTTTCGCTGAAAAATTTGCGAATTTCACGCGAAATTCGCGAAACGGCGAAAAATTTGCGAAATGGCGCCGGCGTCTTGTTTTTTGACGCTGGCGAATTTTTTGACGCAAATTTTCGTTTCGTGAATTTATTCGATGGCGGCGAATTACGCAAATTCGCCGCGAATTCGCGCCTGGCGAATAAATTCGCCCATCACTATTGGACAGCCCTGGTTTAACCTGATGTTAGGGTTGCCATCTGTCTGGTTTTGACCCGGACAGCCCGGATTTTTTGAAGGGCTGTCCGGGTCAAAACTGCCTGTCTGGCTTTCCAAATAAGGAAAACCGGGCAGGATTATTCCTATGATTGATGTGGCGATCAGTCAATCATCGATCTTCATAGCACTTCATAGCTCCGCCCCTGATGTCATATACCGCCCCTGCTGTGTCACAGATCCGCTCCCGTTACGTCACAGCTACGACCCCTGTCCAGAGTTCCTTGGCACAGTAAGTGGCAAGCCTACCTGATGTACTGGCTGGCATTTCACTTATATTCATCTGCCTTTCAACACACCTGTGTTCAATTCTGGATTTGCCAATAAGGATGTATGTATGTCTTCTCCGTGTTTTAGTGGGTTCCTCCGGGTCCTCCAGTTTCCTGCCTTATTCCAAAAACATACAAGCAGGTTAATCCCTCTGGGTCTCTCCCAAAAACTTGTCATATAATTCATAACTTGTCATATAATTCATAACTTGTCATATAATTCAAAAACTTGTCATATAAGTTGTCCGTAGGGTCTCCCTATAACATTTTTCCTTTATATTTCAGATATCTGTATCTTCTAAACATAATTCATTAGACTACAGTACTACATTTCCTCCTTTGTTTGTTCTACATCTAACATAGCAATAAACAACTTCCCCTTTGAATCTGTGTGAGTTTTGCTACAAGAGGGTTAGAGAGAGAGGAAGGCAGTTGAGAGAAGAGAGAGAAAGAGAAGAGGAATGGATCACATCAGATGGCTGCTGATCACTTTCCTACTGACAGGTAACTTTATACTGTTAATTCCCCATCTACCTCATTCATATTTCCTCGGTATAATGCAGATATGGGATCCATTCTACAGATTCCCATTATCCAGAGAGTTCTAAATTATGAAAGCCTGTCTCCCATAGACTTCATTATAATCTAATAATCCAAATTTTTAAAAACGATTTAAAAACGATTTCCTTTTCCTCTGTAATAATAAAACAGTAGCTTGTACTTGATCCTATTGGGTTTATTTAATGCATACATGATTTTCTAGCAGACAAGGTATGAAGATCCAAATTATAGAAAGATCCATTATCCAGAAAACCCAAGGTCCCGAGCATTCTGGATAACAGGTCCCATAACTCGATAAAGTTTGGTTCCAACTGGATAATATTTATTATGTAATATTATATGTAACTTGTAAAAGAATTGTGAGTTTGTTTTTCCATAAATGGGTAGCTCGCCTTTAAATTAACCGTTAGTATGAGGTGGGCATTGATATTCTGATACAAATTGCAATTGGTCTTCATTATTCATGCTTTTCCAGACATTTAAATTTTTGTTTAGCAACTCCACAGTCTGGAGGATTTTAATAGCTAATTGGTTGCTAGGGTCTAATTGACTCTAGCAATCAGGCAGTGGTTTGAACAAGAGACTGGAATATGAATAGGAGAAGGTGAACTACTCCTTTAAATCATGTATAATACATACATGTTACTGACTTTCCTCATACAACTGTCATTTATTATTGAACTGTAAATTCACGTTTCCTGGTGCTGCTGTGGTAAATGTACTTTCTAGTGGTTTGTCCTTATATAGTATTTTTCTTGTTGGGTTTCTTTTTCCCTTCTGTGGGTGGCAGGGCTTTAACTTCTGTGTTTTCTTTCCTTTTAGGGGCATATTTATTAAATGCTGAGCAGACACTTTCCCAGGGTAAAACAAACAAAAAAACAAATCTTAAAGGGATGGTTCACCATTAGTTTCAGTATGTTATAGAATGCCTAATTCTAAGCAACTTTTCAATTGACCTCCATTTTTTCTTTTTTATATATTTTTTTTTAAATATTTGCCTTCTTCTTCTGACCAGATTTCAAATGGGAGTCACTGACCCCATCTAAAAAACAAATACTCTGTAAGGCTACACATTTAGGGGAAGATTTATCAAAGGTCGAGGTGAATTTTCGAATTCAAAAAATTCGAATTTCGAGCTATTTTTTGTGTACTTCGACTAGGGAATAGTCCAAATTAGATTCAAATTTGAAAGAAATTAGAGAATTCGAATATCGAAATTTATCATGTACTGTCTCTTTAAAAATTCGACTTCGACCATTCGCTAATCTAAAACCTGCCTAATTGCTGTTTTAGCCTATGGGGGACCTCCTTGAATGTATTTGGAGTCAATTGGTGGACTTTGAAAAAGGTTTTTTTTGGGCCAAGCTTCAATTCGAATTCGATCAAATGCACGAAAACTTCGATTCATACGATTCGAATTTGGCCGAATACGGACCTATTCGATTGAAAACAATCCTATGCGGCCAAAAAAAACTTAATTTAAACTTTTAAACTTAAAGACTTAATTTTGGTTGGTCTTTTTGAATCAGAATTTCGCCATTTTTCAAATTCGAATTTCGACCCTTGATAACTAAATATGCCCCTTATTGTTACTGCTACATTTTATTACACGTCTTTCTATTCAGACCCTCTCCTGTTCATATGTATGTGTATATGTATAGTGACATGTCTAGTAACAGTCGTAGTGATATGTCAATATTTTAGCTTACATAGAGTTTTTCTTCATGTATAAATTAAAATATGAATAAATACACATATACAGAATATTATTGTTTGCCTTACAGATATTTTCCCAGAAATGAATCTGTTCCTCAGTTGGGCCAGTGGTTGTTGTGAGTAGTTTCTTAATGCTGTTACATAATTAGGTATTTTGGGACATTTTCGAGACAAAGGCAATTGAATGACATGGGAACATCTAGAAACAGCTTCAAGGGCTGCAACCCAGCAATATGCATTAACTATACACTCCTTTATGTCACATTTTAATAATGATAAATAGAATTTCAGCCATAAAGCAGGATTTTAAAGGATAATTAAACATTTAAAATAAGGGAATGTAAAATTAGTGCTATTCTTAGGACTTTTGCAATTTACATTCATTCATTATTTCTTTATTATATATTTATAAGATATTAAAGGATACATGTCCTCTTAATATAAATACATTTTATTACAACTAGGGATGGACGAATTTTTTCGCCTTGTTTCACCTCAAAAATTACGCTTAGACTTGTATGGAGTCGGGCGTCAAAAAAAAAAAAGACACGTGGTGTCTATGACACCCATAGACTTTAATGGGCATTGGCGACATTTTGGCGAAATGAAACAGGTCAAATTAGCCCATCCCTAGTTACAACAGCGCCACCTGATGGTCAGTTTCTGACCATTCTGACCACCAAGTAGTCAAGGAAGTTGTCAGGAGAAAGAGGCTGCTCTGATGTTCTTCTACTTAGGAAAGATTTGAGAAATGTTTCTATTTTCTTCCTAAACATCAGAGCAGCCTCTTTCTGACAACTTCCTTGACTGCTTGGTGGTCAGAATAGTAGGAAAATGACCAGCAGGTTTCGATGTTGTAAAGATTTTTTTAGCTGTAGCATTGGTGTCTAGGAGACATCTCAGGTCTTTGTGTATGATCATTTGCTTTCAGAAAGAGTTAGCATGTCACAATGGAACTGCTTTCAGATAAGCTATTGTTTCTCGTAGTCTCAGTGGGGTTCTTACTATTGATAGTTGTTCTCATATCTACCAGGCAGCTGTTATCTTGTGTTAGGAAGCTGTTATCTTGTTGCAGTCCCAATGTTCTGCTGATTGAGTGACTGTAGTTTGTCAGAGCACAAGTCACATGACTGGGGGCAGCTGGGAAACTGACAATATGTCAGATTTCAAAATTACATATTTTGCTCTTTTGAGAAACGGGTTTCAATGCAGAATTCTGCTGGAGCAGCACTATTAACTGATTAAAAAAAAAAAAAGCTGTTTTATCATGAAAGAATCCTTTTAAAAGCCAAGGAAAAAGGGAGGATGGGAGAGAGCACAATGCATATAAATATAACTGAAGACAGAAATCTATTTTTAATGCAATCCCTCTTTGTTTCACTGTACAAATGCAAATCTATATGGGCTATAAAACACCTGGGTGCAATGTGCCTGTATTTTATAATGGATGCCTTAATGATTAATGTGGGGATTTGGCTTCTGGAGAATATTTACATCCCACTAAGACCTGTCTCTGCACTTTTTGTTACCAGCTGTTTGGTTTAATTTTTGCTCCAGCATAGAAGTAAGCATCAGAGAAGGAGGAGATGCCATTCTACCAGTGAAAAAAGAAAAAACGTTAAATTTTATCTGGCATTTTCGAAACAAACCATTTGCTAAAACAGAGGCTGGTGGAAAGATATGGGACACAGAGGATCCATTCAGAGGGAGACTGAGCAGCACAGAGAATGGATCTTTAATCATCACTAATATAACTATGAATGATACAGGTACCTATGAGGAATGGTCAGAACTGCCTAGCTGTATCCAGCTGTATCATCTTTATGTCTACAGTAAGTTCCACTCTTCTGTTACTCTTTATATTAATCAGTAGCACAAAAATGAATATGTTCTACATACATTTACACGTAAAATCTCATTTACAAACCCAGTAGATATTTATCTATAAAACAGAGTTTCTTCTGGAATTCAAGTGTAATTATGGGCTGAGTACTGAACACCACAACTAGGTTAGGTCCATTTACTTTGTGATGATAACAACAAGAGTTTCTGCAAGCCACCCTCATCTAATATAATTATCCTCCATAATCTTATCAACAGTCCCTTTGTGATCTCCTTAATTATATTAGGGAATTGTTTCTTTTTTGCCAACATACATATTATATATCACTACCACTGACGTTCAAACCAAGATTGCAGACTGCTTAGTAGCTATCTCTTCCTGGATGAACCAACGCCACCTCAAGCTCAACTTGGCCAAGGCCGAGCTCATGGTCTTTCAACCCAAACCGAGCCCTTCTCTTCCTTTCACCATTACTATTGATGGCATGACCATTAACCCGGTTAACTCAGCTCGCTGCTTAGGGGTCATCTTTGACCAGTCCCTCTCCTTCTCTAATCATATTAATAATACTGCCAAAACCTGTTGTTTCTTCCACTGCAATATAGCCAAGATATGCCTGTTTCTTTCACAAACAACAGCGTAAATACTAATCTATGCCCTTATCTTATCCCATTTAGACTATTGCAATCTCCTCCTAACTGGTCTTCCTGATTCCCATCTCTCTCCCCTCCAATCAGTTTTAAACTCCCTCTGCTCCTTCTTCTTCTAACATTCAAAGCCCTTCACTCCTCTGCTCCTCACTACATTTCTTCTTTTGTCTCGCTATACATTCCTGGTCATCTTCTCTGCTCTTCTCAAAGCCACCTTCTCTTCACACCATCGACATCCACTGCCATCTCTCGTAGCTTTTGGAGCACTAGAACATTAGCCTAGTCCTGTCCCTTCTGACTATGCCTTACCTTGTGCACTTTTTCATCTCCAATTTGTACCTGTATGTTAGCCTCCCATCCACTTAGACTATGAGCTTCATGGGGCAGGGACCTCCTTCCCACTATGTCTCTTACCACATAGCACTTAAGCTCTTTGTCCTATGATTCTGTATATATTTATTATGTGATTTGTCTCCCCCATGTATACTTTTAAATATATACAGATGCAGCCACTTTGGTTTGTCTGTTTGACACAGAATAACTAAACACAGATATCCCATTTATCTAATTTAACACAGAAAACTGCGTCACAACATCCCATCTAATTAAAGCATTCACCATTGTGTACAATGGAGCTTTGGTATGCTAATGAAAAGGTTAAATGCATTAAATGAGTTAAGATGACTTAAGATAACACAGTTTCTTCAATTACCCCTGAGTCATGACGCATTTAACTCACAAATCCAAGTGGCTTCATCTGTATGTATTGTACTTTTATGCACTGTATAGCGCTGCATCTCCTTAACAGCGCTTTACAAATAAATTATACATACATACATACATATATCAGTCCCTGTCCCAGTGGAGCTTACAATCTAAGGTCCCTATCCCATTCACACACACTAGGGCCAATATTATCAGAAGACAATTAACCTGCCTGTATAATTTGGAGTGTGGAGTAAACAAAAGTACACTCTCCTTGTAGTTAGTGTCTTGGCTGGAATTGAACCTAGAACCCTAGCATATCAGCAACACTAACCATTGCAACAGGAAAATGAAAACTTTGCTGTGCTTATAACAGATTTTTCATATTTTACAAAGTGATCTTTTTCCAGCGTCCAAATAAATAACAGAGCTAGAATCTCTCCCTGCATTGAATTTAGTATTGTGTACGGTGATCCTACCATCAAAACCTTCTACAGATCCATGCCATAGGTAAAATATGTATTTCACAAACCTATAGCAGCCTATGATTTTACTATTACATTGTGTTATGCAAATTGAACTTGTTTTTCAACATATGACATGACTATATTTCCTACGTAGGTCACCCTATGCTGTTTCATACAGACATACTTTTTTTCGTTTATTTTTTGGGGGGGCACAGAACCATTAGAAGCTGAAGATATCCTGATCCATCACAATATCACTTGGAAGGGAACGTGTAACATTACACTGACCTGTGCTGTGACCCAATCACAAGTGACCGTCTCTTGGGATGAAACAAATCAGAGAGACACAGAGGTGGAAGGGGACACTCTTCACATCTATAATGTTAATTCTACAGTTACTTACACTTGTACAGCACAGAATCCCATCAGCAGAACCTCCAAGAGTATAAATCCTTGGCATCTCTGTTATAAAGGTAAAGACTTGTCTATTTGCCCCCTAACAAAACATCTCTATCTTACAGTTTCTTCCAGGGGGTATGTTGCACGCTACCCAAGGTGATGAGATTCAATTAAGGCTTTATTTGGTTTATAGTCTGTTTAATTCACTGATGGTCTTAGTGCAGAATTCAGGGGCACTCCGGCTCTGTGATGTTCTTTATAACACATTGTTACAGATGAAGCCATCGGTCATGTTTTAGTGCTAAATCCTGCCTTTAGATGGTGCTAAAGTGCAATTTTTTTTAGTACATTATTTTTGATGGACTAAAGTCATTGCACTCTAACACCATCTAGAGGCAGGATTTGGCACTAATAAAATTACAATAAAATGAAGAAATATGTCACCTCCGATGAAGTTCCCAGAATGGAATGAAACCTGATAGTTGTTAAGCGTATTCACTTGTTCTTGCTGTGAATGATGGACTGTGATGCTTTTTTTCTCATGCTGCTTCCACATGTCCTTACTTAAAGGAGTTAGTGACCAACTCCCTGTGTTTGCTCATAGCCCCTACAGAGATACCATATACCTCTGTCAACATACTTATTCCCTTTAATTAGTAATATTAAATTGTACTAAGCACAATTCAGCAGGAACAGCCCTCTATGTTTTCTCATAGCCTGTACAGAGAGATCCCTTAAAACTATGGCCACATAGGTATTCCCTGTACTAAGCACAATTCAGCAGGAACAGTCCCCTAAGTTTGCTCATAGTCTGTACAGAGAGATCCCATAAAACTATGGCAGCATGGGTATTCCCTGTACTAAGCACAATTCAGCAGGAACAGTCCCTAAGTTTGCTCATAGTCTGTACTGAGAGATCCCATAAAACTATGGCAGCATAGGTATTCCCTGTACTAAGCACAATTCAGCAGGAACAGTCCCTAAGTTTGCTCATAGTCTGTACAGAGAGATCCCATAAAACTATGGCAGCATGGGTATTCCCCTGTACTGAGCACAATTCAGCAGGAACAGTCCCTAAGTTTGCTCATAGTCTGTACAGAGAGATCCCATAAAACTATGGCAGCATGGGTATTCCCCTGTACTGAGCACAATTCAGCAGGAACAGTCCCTAAGTTTGCTCATAGTCTGTACAGAGAGATCCCATAAAACTATGGCAGCATAGGTATTCCCCTGTACTAAGCACAATTCAGCAGGAACAGCCCCTAAGTTTACTCATAGTCTGTACAGAGAGATCCCATAAAACTATGGCAGCATAGGTATTCCCCTGTACTAAGCACAATTCAGCAGGAACAGCCCCTAAGTTTACTCATAGTCTGTACAGAGAGATCCCATAAAACTATGGCAGCATAGGTATTCCCCTGTACTAAGCACAATTCAGCAGGAACAGTCCCCTAACTTTGCTCATAGTCTGTACAGAGAGATCCCATAAAACTATGGCAGCATAGGTATCCCCTGTACTGAGCACAATTCAGCAGGAACAGTCCCCTATGTTTGCTCATAGTCTGTACTGAGAGATCCCATAAAACTATGGCAGCATAGGTATCCCCCTGTACTAAGCACAATTCAGCAGGAACAGTCCCTAAGTTTGCTCATAGTCTGTACTGAGAGATCCCATAAAACTATTGCAGCATAGGTATTCCCTGTACTAAGCACAATTCAGCAGGAACAGTCCCTAAGTTTGCTCATAGTCTGTACAGAGAGATCCCATAAAACTATGGCAGCATGGGTATTCCCCTGTGCTAAGCACAATTCAGCAGGAACAGCCCCTAAGTTTGCTCATAGTCTGTACAGAGAGATCCCATAAAACTATGGCAGTATAGGTATTCCCCTGTACTAAGCACAATTCAGCAGGAACAGCCCCCTAAGTTTACTTATAGCCTGTACAGAGAGATGCCGCAAAACTATGGCAGCATAGGCATTGTCCTGTACTAAGCACAATTCAGCAGGAACAGCCCAATACGTTTGCTCATAGTCTGTACAAAGAGATCCCATAAAACTATGACAGGTATTCTCCTGTACTAAGCAGGAACAGCTGTATGCATCATGTGATGTCAAAACCTATGTTTGTGTTATAAAGTATAAAATACAAAGTTAAAAATAATAATTTTTTGTCAGATAACACAGCACATTCAGTTAGAAATTACACCCATCAGAACATGGTCCGCCTGGGTTTGGCCTCAGTGATACTGATTATTACTTCATATCTGATCATCCAACACTTTCATGGCATGAAGAGGAAATCACAAGATCCGCAGCAACTGGTTGAATTGTGACTCCTCATGGGCGGGGCCTCTGAGCTCACGTCTCTATTTATGCTTGTCAAATGCATTGTAATATTGCTATTGCCTTTAATGTTGTCCTTTTCCAGACTCCATCTCATCAATGTCCTTTTTGTTATTGGAACCTACCATCAGTGTGGTCCCATCCCCTTCTCTATTCTGATATCTCCAAATGATATGTCCCATACTCCCACCCACTCTGTTTACCCCTCTCTAGGCAGTGGCTTGGCCGTCTAATTTTGTTTCCTTTTTCTTGTTTCTGATGTTAATTGAGTATTGTTTTCCTATTTGTTAAATAACTAATAAAATAGATGTATGGCTGTATTAACTTTGGTTATTGTTTTACTGTAAGTACTATATATGATATTTGAGATGTGTGCCAAGTGACAAAATCAATTTGCTAAAGTTTCCTAAAACTCTAAAAGGTTGATTTAATAAGCCACACCATTTTTTGGGTTGGGCTTTTTTTCACCAAAACCCCCAAAAAATCCAAAGTGTCCTACTGCCCCAAGTGTGATTAGCAATGACATGAGCAGATGGTGGAACAGCCAAGTCTACTGTGGCCACAAATAACACTTGTACTGCTGCTTTTCATGACACCACATAAGAACCTGAGATTTGGCAGTTACATGCACTCACATGAAACCAATGATCACTAAAAAATAACATTTTATGGATTTCAGGGTACAAGAGCTCACTATTACATGATGGAATAGAGGACTATATAGTACTATAAACTTAGATTGAGAATAGACATCCTTCACTTCCATCACCACAAACAGTGTACTGAACTGGTAATATCTAGGTGCAAAGAAACTACTAGGAGAGGGGAAGGTACACTGGGAGACAGAGCAACAGGGAATGTATGGTCCAATAGGGTTAATATGCCCCTATGGCTTGAAATCCCTGATCTCCCTTGTTGCTGTGCAGATGCCATGTAGCTAGATGTAGATAAAAAAAAGGCAACGTTTCAGACCACGCTTGGTCCTTTATCAGGGCTTGATAAAGGCATGATAAAGGACCCAGCGTGGTCCGAAACATTGCCAAGAGCCAATAAATCACCATTATTATTGAAAACTTGGATCAGTGTGCTGCAGTTTCCTTGGATTTGCTGAGGCAGGACGGAAGTGAAAGAGAAGAGAGAGAAAGAGAAGAGGAATGGATCACATCAGATGGCTGCTCATCACTTTCCTACTGACAGGTAACTTTCTACTGTCCATTCCCCATGTACCTCATTCATATTCCCTTTGTACAATATATAGTGGAATGTAAGTAAGCCTGAATAAGGGAGCACCACCCCTAAATCAAAAAGAAACAGACAAATGGTGTGCAGGGTTATATGGATAAATAGTAACACAAAAGAGAAAAAGATTAACCCTTAAAGTTGCACCACCCCATCTTTAAATCCGATGACTCAAGGAACAATAAACAATAAAACTTAACTTTTAATAAATAAATTAAAACCGTAAGTCCAGAGGAGCGTTTAAAATAAGGTTAGGGACAGGGAGGCAAAGAACCCGGATTCAAATGGGCAAAGAAGTACACAGCATACAGTGGGTGTTTGGGATGTCAAAGAGTAACCCACGAGCCTACAAGTGTAAATACTGGTAAGTCACATTCAATCATTTAACAGCCATAAGTCGGGGTCAACCTTGTATGGTGGCTTTTAGGCCTTAAAATATACTCCACCCCTTCACCCTCAAGAATTGTTTTGCAGGGGGGCTGAATCTACAAAGAATCTTTGGGTTACTGCTTCACAGCAGAAATGGGTGGGAACAGGGCCGCTTCTGCCATGAGGCAAGGTGAAACCCTTGCCTCAGGCGGCAGCGTGCGGCCAGTTACAAGGGACGGCAAAAAGCCGCCTCTTGTAACTTTAAGAGCCGAACTTCCGGGTTTTAACCCGGAAATTCGGCTCCGCTAGTGCAAAGAGCGCTATTGCGCTCAATGCACTAGCGATACTGCCCCCTGAAACCCGCTCCGACGCTAATTTTTAAGTGCGGAGCGGGAGAGGAGGGGGGCGGCATCTGGGCTGCTGCCTCAGGCGGCAACAGCCCCAGAATCGGCGCTGGGTGGGAAGCTCTGTGGGTGAAGGGGTGGGTTCTCGACTGTGATTTTGTGGCTGGGATAGAATCTTAACCTCCATTTAAATCTAAAACTAATTGAATACGGCTACTTTGGTTGTTTACTTTGGAAAAGGGGAGGGGGCGCTTGAGGGTGAAGGGGTGGTGCACCAGACCTGATTGCGCTTTGTGTTAATCCCTATCTCAGTCTATGACTTATTAACTGAACTCTGCTGCCTACCAGCACTCGTATGCCAGGGTTGGCAGTTTATGTATTTAGTTTGCCTGATTTAATTCAGGGTTAATCGACATACAGCCATAATATACTGGCTTCTCTCTCTTTGGCTATGGGAGGGTGTGCTTGAGGGTGAAGGGGTGGTGGATATTTCAAGGCCTAAAAGCCACCATACAAGGTTGACCCCGACTTATGGCTATTAAATGATTGAATGTGACTTACCAGTATTTACATTTGTAGGCTCGTGGGTTACTTTTTGACATCCCAAACACCCACTGTATGGTGTGTACTTCTTTGCCCATTTGAATCCGGGTTCTTTGCCTCCCTGTCCCTAACCTTATTTTAAACGCTCCTCTGGACTTACGGTTTTAGTTTATTTATTAAAAGTTAAGTTTTATTGTTCCTTGAGTCATCAGATTTAAAGATGGGGTGGTGCAACTTTAAGGGTTAATCTTTTTCTCTTTTGTGTTACGATATATAGTGGATACTGCAACCTCTACTGTAAATTATATAGATATTAGAAGTCACCAAGGAGATACGTGACCATATAAAAGCACAAGGCCGACATTCTCTGAAAAACATTCTATGCCTCTGCTCTACATTATTCTACCCAATGCCATACTTTAGTCTATTCTCCTTTTGTTCCCCTTGTGGTTTTTCATTTTATTAATGTGCCTCCCTGTAGTCCCTCTGTACTTGAGTTCTACCTGACCATACATGTTGCTCTCATATTGCTGCAGGTTAATAAGTGGTGTAACACATTTTTGGGCTGTACAGGCCAACAGAGTTAATCACCAGCTAGTAAACTAGAGAATGGGTTACACTGAACTCTAACACTTAAGGCAGGGCCTTCGCAAAGTGTAAGGAATGAAGGTGTGGTGTAGTGCAACTCCCACAGGCTACAGTGCTTTAACAAATAAAGAAATGGGCATCAGGAGGTTCTTGCTGTTAAACAGAACAAACTTCTATTTGTTAGCTGAGACATACTGGGATGGAACCAAGCAAGGTGGGTTCCTAAGTAGCACAAAGCATAGCAGGGATTTAGGTCGAATGACCTTCTTCCCAAAAAAGCACCCATTCTCCCAATCCAGCCATCTATCCACACATGTCCCTCAAGTTCTGCGTTTGGCATTGTGCACTGACCCTTCAAGCTGTAGAAAATAAGCCACCAAAATAAAAATGAATTAACTTCCAGCAGACTTCTAGATTCTTTTAAAGTAGCAATCACAGTCAAACAAAAAGAAGAGAAAATAAAAATAGAGGCTGCATCATTTGTTGCTTGTGCTAAATGTGAAACAGGAAAATGCACAGTGGTATTAAATATTAACAGGGGCCAGGGAACCATGGTTGTGTCCAAACCTGGAGTCTGCCAACCCTGTTGTGTTCTTTTTTTCCAAAAACAAACACTTTTGTAATAGTAATTGAAACTTTCCAAACAAGATAAAATGAGAAAATAAAAAGGTACTGAAATAGGTTGAAAACAAGAGACATTTTACGAGCATATTATGCTGCATTACACCTTACAGCTTTTCAGTTCAGTGAGTGGTTAATGGTTCCTTAGATATGGAAGAGGTGCGCGGGAAACAGGCAGTAGAATTAATTACAGTAGAAGGCAGAGAATTTAGGTTATTGGTCTTGTTGTCACTGATGGAATCACAATTCATAGAAGCCAAGTACAGATCTCCCTCTGGGTGTGAGACTGGGGGAGTTGGACATAGAAATCCTGTATTAAGAGAAAGAAGAAGGAAGGAAGAAGAAGGAAAATGATTCCTCTGTACCGGAGCCTCATGCTCTTTATTCTGCTGAAATGTAAGTTTCTCTCTGTATTGTATATTCTTGGCTTAAATTGTACTAGATGTGCATAAAGAAACAGTGATATTAGATATCTATATAATTATATGTGTAGGTTGGACAATGACATTCAATGATTCATTTTTTTACAATTGATTTCTACAATCTAACCGTAGATATATTTATATTCCAGGAACAAAAAACAAACACATAGAGACAGCGCCGTTTCTGGGGTAGGAGCCGCCTGAGGCGGCTCCTGCAATGCCGCCCCCCGCACCGACTTACCTGTCGGCGAGGGGAGGCAGGAACACGATTGCGGAGAGCACAATTGCGCTCTCTCGCAATAGCTCAGCCGAATTTCCGGTTTAAAAACCGGAAATTCGGCTCTTAAAGGTGCAGGAGCGGCTTTTTGCCGCCCCTGGAATCCTGTCTGGCGCTGCCGCCTGAGGCGAGCGGCTCAGCTCGCCTCATTGGCGGAGCGCCCCTGCATAGAGAAATAAGGCTGCAGGGATCCTTTTTTTTTTAACTAACAGCATATCTTTTAATATACTGTACAAAAGAGGTTTTTACCTTTAAGATAGTTTTATTATGAGGATTAAAAGTGATTTTAAGGGCAACACCATTTTGAACCCAGCAGGGGTCACTATGTATCTTTTGTACATAATGGGGGGAATTCACAAAAGTGTCGGGAACGAAAAAATGTCTTTAAAATGTCGTAGAAAGTGTCGTAGCAACAGCCGACAAATTCACAGAGCATTTCTCCGCCAATTTTCCGACATGTGCGACACTTTTGAATTAGTGTAGTTAAAAGTGGGCGTGGTTTTTTCTGCGCCACTTTCCCCGACATTTTTATGAATTACTTGTAAACTCATTTTTTTTACCGACAATTTTTCAGACACTTTAGGCTCTCCAAAATGAAAATGTCAGACAAATTGTCGTTTAAAAAGTCTTGGTAAATGTCGTTTGTACGATGAAAAGATATACTACATTTTAGAAAATTGTCAGACGTACGAGACATTCCGAGACGGTAACATCTGCCTTTGTGAATTTGCCGTTCGTACGACATTTTACAAAATTGTCGACCGCCACTTCTGGGTTACTTTTTTTACCGACACTTTTGTGAATTCCCCCCAATGTGTCTGTGATTTTTTGGATGTATGCCTATGATTAAGGGAGTGAATCCCGAAACTAGTGATGGGCGAATTTATTCGCCAGGCGCGAATTTGCGGCGAATTTGCGTGATTCACCGCCAGTGAATAAATTCGCGAAACGCCCGCGAAAATTTGCGGCAAAAATTCGCCGGCGTCAAAAATGTTTTTTCGAAAAAACGGGCGCCGGCGTAAAAAACGAGACGCCGGCGCCGTTTTGCGAATTTTTCGTCGTTTCGAGAATTTCATGCGAAATGTGCAAATTTTTCGCGTAGCGAAACAGCGCAAATTCGCCCATCGCTACCCGAAACGCGTAGGGCGTGAGATCCTTGTAGGAGTCGCAATAAACCTGCTATCTCCATGTATGGAGTGCCGTCGACTTTTTTGGCTTGATGGCTCCATCACCGAAAAGGCTCAGCAGCGTCTTCACTTCCTAAGACGACTGAAACGGGCCAGCCTTCCGCCTCCCACCCTCACAGTGTTCTACAGGGGCACCATAGAGTCCTGACGAGCTGCATCTCCATCTGGTACAGAAGTGCCAGCTCTAAAACAATAAAGTTTACTTTGACTTTTGACTTTGACTTGTAATTGTAGTTGAAACTTTTTTAATGAGAAAAAAAGATGCACTGAAATCGGTTGCAAATGAATCACATTTTATTCCAGATAAGGTTTTTAGAAGTTGCAAAAGAAGGGGCTTTACAGCACAGGCTGAAATAAAGTGAGCGGCTTGGTGAGTTGGATTTACATCACAGATATGATATAAATGGGTTGAAAAAGTTCAAGTTCAACCTCTGCAAATAAAACCCAGTGTCCATACATACACACACTCACACCTACTGCTCCATACACTCATATATAACTATATATACCAATCATTTATTGGACAATTTGTCCCATTTCGCTTTGCAGCAAAATTCGCAAATTTCCAGTGGAATTTTCAAAACTGGTTAAAAATTCACAAAACGCCAACACCGTAATCGTCGCCAGCATAAAAGAAACTTTGCCAAATTTTTGCAAATTTATTCGCTGGTGTTGAAACAAGGAAATTTGCGCCTGCCGTTTAAATTCGCCCATCACTAATACCAATATCTATAGTGATGGGTGAATTTTTGCCGCAAGCGAATGAATTGACAAATTCAATAAAATTTGCCTGCTCATTAGAATAGTGGTGCAACTAAAAATTGTCGCGCATAAAAATTATTTGGACACCCATTGACTTTAATGCATTTGGACAAAATAGGCGAGCGTATAAAAATTGTCGCGGGTGTCAAAATTATTTTGACGCCCATTGACTTCAAAATTATTTTGACGCCCATTGACTTCAAAATTATTTTGACGTCCATTGACTTAAAAATTATTTGACACCAATTGACTTCAATTAGTTTTGCGTTTTTAGCTGTTTCTAAAATCTCCCAGTAAATTCACAAATTTTTTGGGGAATCGAAATGGGACAAATTTGCCCATCACTAGTGATGGGCGAATTTGCGTTGTTTCGCTTCGCCGAAAAATTTGCGAATTTTGCGCGAAATTCGCGAAACGGCGAAAAATTTGCGAAATGGCTCGTCTCGTTTTTGACGCCGACGCCCATTTTTGACACCGGCGCCTGTTTTTCGGAAAAAAAATGTTGACGCCGGAGAATTTTTTGACGCAAATTTTCATGGGCGTTTCGCGAATTTATTCGCTGGCGGCGAATCGCGCAAATTCGCTACGAATTCGTGCCTGGCGAATAAATTCGCCCATCACTACCCATCACTAAACATCTACACTTGTAGATTTTAGTACCCCAATAGCCTTGGATATTATAGGAGAAGGAAAGCAACCAAAGCAGTTTATTGCCAATAGATTAGTCACACTAGTGGAAGCTATAACAATATATTTATTCTGCAGAATGCTTTACGATTCCTGAATAAACAGCTCTAGAAGCTCTGTTTGTTTAGGAGAGTAGCTGCACTATTAGCTTGGTGTGACATCACTTCCTGCCTGAGTCTCTCCCTGCTCACTTATAGCTCTGGGCTCAGATTACAGCAGGGCGGGGATGAGGGAGGGGGTCTGAGCAAACTGAGCATGCTCAAGCCCTAGCCCTGGAGGTTTCAGCTGAAAACAGAATGTCTGATACACAAGTCCATGAGTACACAATAGAAGGAAAGAAATGTGATTTTTTTTTCTTGACAGAGGACTCAGAGCAGCATTACTTTAAGGCTTTACTGTATTTATATAGACCTTTCTGATAAAGTTTACTTAATTGTAGCCTTTCCTTCTCCTTTAAGCTTGTCCAAGAAATTACCCAAGCCACGCTTAAAGGACAAGGAAAGGCAAAATAATAAAATCCCATTTTTAATTTCTTTAATGAAAAATAAACCTATCTCCAATATATTTTAATTAAAAAATGTGTACCGTTTTTATAAGAAACCAGACTATATGCAGTGAAATTCTCCCTTCATTTACTGCTGTGGATAGGAATTGTCAGATGGTCCCTAACTGCTGAGCAGGGAAACAATCATACTTATGAACAGCAGGGGGAGCCCCCACCTTACTTACCAGTCATGCAGAACTCAAGCAGCTTTGTTTATGATGATCCCTAAGCAGCCCAGACCACACTGAGCATGTGCAAGGTCAGGGTCAGGCAAAGATGTAAAACAAAGTTACAAGATGACAGCCCCCTGTGGCCAACTTTGAAAGCATAAATCATTTGTTTGATTAGGCTTGTGGTGCAGTAAGTTCATGCTTATGTTTAGTATACAAAATACAGCATTTCTAGCCTTATTCTATTTTAGACTTTCCTTGTCCTTTAAAGGCATAAACAGAATCAGCCATCACATCAATTTCTCATATTGTGTATTTTAAAATACTGCTACTGTATGGTATTACAATACAGTGATTCCAGTAGACCACATTGTGTTTTGTTTAGGAAGATCTTCTGCTTTCAAAAAAATGGATCTGCAGCACAGTTACGATCCTGGTCCTGTCTTATTGCAGTCCAAGGGAAGAACTTGGTGATAATGGTGAGTTCAGTTATGAACAAAATATTTCTGAGAGGTAGCAGGTAGAGATGTCGCGAACTGTTCGCCGGCGAACTTGTTCGCGCGAACATCGGGTGTTCGCGCTCGCCGGAAGTTCGCGAACGTCGCGCGACGTTCGCCATTTTGGGTTCGCCATTGTTGGCGCTTTTTTTTGCCCTCTCACCCCAGACCAGCAGGTACATGGCAGCCAATCAGGAAGCTCTCCCTTGGACCACTCCCCTTCCCTATAAAAACCGAAGCCCTGCAGCTTTTTTTCACTCTGCCTGTGTGTGCTGAAGAGATAGTGTAGGGAGAGAGCTGCTGCCTGTTAGTGATTTCAGGGACAGTTGAAAGTTTGCTGGCTAGTAATCATTTTGATACTGCTCTGTTATTGGAGGGACAGAAGTCTGCAGGGGTTTGAGGGACATTTAAGCTTAGGTAGCTTTGCTGGCTAGTAATCTACCTTCTACTGCAGTGCTCTGTATGTAGCTGCAGTGGGCAGCTGTCCTGCTTCTGATCTCATCTGGTGACTGCTGCAATAGCAATAGTCCTTGTAAGGACTGCTTTTATTTATTTTTTTGTTGTTTTACTACTACTACTACTACTACTACTACTACTACTACTATAAGAGCCCAGTGCTATTAGTCTAGCAGTGTTGGGGAGTGGGACTGGTGTGCTAATCTGCTGCTCCTAGTAGTTCAGCAGCACCAACTTTAATTTTTTTTTTTTAATATTCATTCTTTTTTTATTTAACTTTTTTTTTATTTTACTACCGCTGTAGTAGTGTATAAGTTGACCTTTTAGGCATTATTTGCCCTGTAGGCATTTTTTGCCCAGTGTGTTATTCAACCAACTGCCATCTAGCATCACTAACAGCTCTCCCCCTACACTATCTCTTCCAAGCAAAAACAGGCAGATTTTTCAGATACATTTTTGCCCTTGATCCCCCTCTGGCATGCCACTGTCCAGGTCGTTGCACCCTTTAAACAACTTTAAAATCATTTTTCTGGCCAGAAATGTCTTTTGTAGATGTTAAAGTTCGCCTTCCCATTGAAGTCTATGGGGTTCGCGAACCGTTCGCGAACCGCTCGCAATTTTGCGCAAGTTCGCGAATATGTTCGCGAACTTTTTTTCCGACGTTCGCTACATCCCTAGTAGCAGGGGTCTTGTGATCAGCACCCAAACTTGTCTGGTCAGGTTGGCCGGTACTGGCCCCTTATTGGAATACACTGTCTGTTTGGGAGGCTGACCATGTCTTTCTCTGTGTTTCCCATACTGGGCTGATTAATTCAGGCAGGACTTTCCAACTGGAGGCCCACGGGATGAATGTGGCCCTCCCAGGGATTGTTGTGGCCCCCTATGTACCCCTGTATGACATCATCATTTTAATCTAACATGACCCTCCAACATTCTGTATGAGAAGTAATCGGCCCATTACATGTTATGGGTTGGAGAGCACTGAATTAAGGTATTTAGACTCATCTTTGTTTCCACATAAAGCTTTATTATGAAAGGCAAGAAGCAATGACATTGAGTTGTCCATAGGGCATGTAACAAGTGCTTAGGACTTACTTAAGCAATTTGCCTCAAGTTTAATGGAAAGCTGAAATCCTCTATGACCATAGAGTTTTTATTTGTATTAACCTAGTGTATCAAACCAAAGAAGATATATTAAGGGCATATGTGCTGATATTCTTAATTATAGGAATTTTGTTTTACACAGTTGAGTCTTTACCAAATATCCATTATGAAACCAAAATTCCAAGGGAGATTGAACCCCTATAAAGATATAAACTTAAGTTGCTGATGAGACAGTGTTTCTCTTGTATAATAATGTATTTATTGCTGCTTCATATGAAATATCTCACTCTATCTCAGTTCAGTGACTGGTTAATGTGTCCTTAGATATGGGAGGGATTTAGGAGAGGTGGGGGGGACACAGGCTGTAGGATTAATAAAAGGAAAAGGCAGAGAATTTAGGTGATATGTTGTCACTGATGGAATATACAACATAGTCTATTACAGATCTCCCTCTGAGTGTGAGACTGTGGGAGTTGGACATATAAATTCTGTATAAAGAGAAAGAAGAAGAAGAAAAATGAATCCTCTGTGCCGGAGCCTCATGCTCTTTATTCTGCTGAAATGTAAGTTTCTCTCTTGTACTGTAATTGCATTTGTTGGCTTGGGTTATACTGGATATAAACAAACAGTGAGGCTTCTGGACAGGGGTGGCATTTAAAGATTTATTTAAGTTTTAAAAATAGATGCAGAAGGTCCCTAGGGTTTTTTTATGTTTCTTGTGTTGATCAAGTAGAATGTAGTTTGTCAAGACAAATGGGGTACAGAACCAAGGAAAAACCAGGCGCCCAGCATTTTATTAGCATTCTGCTCTGTATACTTGACTTTTTTACCCTCTGGCATGGCTGTCCAATATCTCTGGTTAGTTCATAGGCAACTATTGGAGTAGATAGCCCCAGAGTAACTGTGGAAGAATCATGATACAAGCGAAGGGAGCCATGAGTAATAAAAAAGGACCCAAGTCAAGGAGTCCTCAAGTACATCCCATAGAAACCATAGGGACCCACAAGACTAGAGGATCATTTTTGGATTGGTATCAGGGAGACCTAAGTTGAGTCTCCTGGAAAGCCTGTGATTTTGTTTGTGGGTCCAGTTAGCCAAACATTGACCTTTATGGTGGCCACACTGAAGAAACTGAAGGGGCTGGGAGTCCGAGATGGACCAAGGTGCGTGTTGAACGTCCCCAATAAAGTGCGGTAAAGCTCTTACAATGTCCTGTTATTAAAGCAGAGAGTTGGTTTGCTCTGTCTGAGACATTGGACAAGTCCCCCTGGGTTCCTGTGCTACATACATTCATGTATCTTAATCCTTAATTCATTAAATAAAGTGATGTTGTTTGGGAAGATGCAGCCATTAAAAGCAGAATGAGGCTCCATGGGGCCAAACGAGTTTCTGATTCTGCCCTACTACATGTGTATAAAGAATCAGTGAGGAGGATTAAGGACAGGGGGTGGCAGTTAAGGATTTCTTTTAAGTTTGCAAAATGAATGCAGAAGATCCCTGGTATTCTTTGTTTTTTGTGTTTATAGAGTAGAATGTAGAATAGCAGGGAATTAATTTCAGTGGAGGCACCAGTTTAGTTTGTCAGGATGAAAGGGCTGCAGCACCAAGGAATTCCCTGTCACTCAGCTCTATCTTTATTAAACCTTCTGCTCTACATCTTCACTACTTACCCCCTGGAATAGCTGTACAGACACCTGAATGAGGTTCCATGGGGACAACAGGTCTGTGATGTCATTCTTTATGTCCCATTTATTTTAGTCATTATTTCCTAGTGGTTTCCTCTGGGCGGGGGCACCAAGTACCCAGTATCCACCCCTACCACCAAGTCAGTGGTTTGTCCTCGTCCAACAAATGCAAAGCCCAGAAAGTTGTGTAATACAGATTTCCATGTAACATGCAGTTGTGAAACATGTTTATAAATGAACAAATGATGAGTAGTTAGAAATGTGAAAGGACAAAATAATTATTAAGATAAAGTTGTATAACCCATATGAGGCAATTAAAATGAACATGAACCTAGAAATTCCAGTCAAGAGGAGAGAAGGTGGGGAGGATGGGAGGATAGAGACCTGCCAATTATACTGTTGGTTTAACCAGGGCAGAAGCAGGTGCCACCGGGTCAATAAGGTAAAGAGAAGTTTCACTAGGAAATTTTGTGCAAATCAACATAATGTTTTGAAATGAAACAGTAAATTGATACAAAGGGGTAAGAAATATATGATTGTTGGCTTGTCATTGAATTATATAAGTAGGGATCTACATAGAGATATTCCCAACTGATACCTCAGGTTATGCTATGGGAATAATAGTCTTTATATCTCCTAGGAAGTATACCAAGGGGGTAATTACACTAATATAGATCAAAATATCCTTATCCTGCAGCCTTGTGCCTTTATATGGTCACAGACTCAGTGACTTCTAACATCTTTATCATTTACTGTAGGGGTTACATTACCCCTTATAATACATGAGTGATACTCAGAGTTCCCTGTATAACTCAGCCTGCAGCCTTGTGCCTTTATATGGTCACAGAACAACCCCTCAGTGACTTCTAATTAGGGATGCACCGAATCCACTATTTTGGATTCTGCCGAACCCCCGAATCCTTTGTGAAAGATTCGGCCGAATACCGAACCGAATCCGAACCCTAATTTGCATATGCAAATTAGGGATGGGAAGGGGAAAATTATTTTATTTCCTTGTTTTGTGACAAAAAGTCCCGCGATTTCCCTCCCCACCCCTAATTTGCGATTCGGATTCGGTTCGGCCGGGCAGAAGGATTCGGCCGAATCCGAATCCTGCTGAAAAAGGCTGAATCCTGGCCGAATCCCGAACCGAATCCTGGATTCGGTGCATCCCTACTTCTAATATCCTTATTATTTACAGTAGGGGGTACATTATCCCTTATAATACATGAGTGATACTCAGAGTTCCCTGTATAACTCAGCCTGCAGCCTTGTGCCTTTATATGGTCACAGAACCCCTCAGTGACTTCTAATATCCTTATCATTTACAGTAGGGGGTACATTATCCCTTATAATACATGAGTGATACTCAGAGTTCCCTGTATAACTCAGCCGGCAGCCCTGTGCCTTTATAAGGTCACAGAACAACCCCTCAGTGACTTCTAATATCCTTATCATTTACAGTAGGGGGTACATTATACCTTATAATACATGAGTGATACTCAGAGTTCCCTGTATAAATCAGCCTGCAGCCTTGTGCCTTTATATGGTCACAGAACAACCCCTCAGTGACTTCTGATATCCTTATCATTTACAGTAGGGGGTACATTATCCCTTATAATACATGAGTGATACTCAGAGTTCCCTGTATAACTCAGCCTGCAGCCTTGTGTCTTTATATGGTCACAGAACCCCTCAGTGACTTCTAATATCCTTATCATTTACAGAAGGGGGTACATTAGTCCTTATAATACATGAGTGATACTCAGAGTTCCCTGTATAACTCAGCCTGCAGCCTTGTGCCTTTATATGGTCACAGAACCCCTCAGTGACTTCTAATATCCTTATAATTTACAGTAGGGGGTACATGACTGATATTCAGAGTATGTAACTGTATTTTATTTGTTGGTTTGCTTTACAGATCATTACCCAGGAAAGAATCCTATTGTCAGATATATTGTGGATTCCAGTGAGTTCTTTTTTCATGCTTTTACACAGTGAAGCACTTAACAGTTCGGTTTGTGACACATCTCACTGACATCTCATTGTCCTAACTGTGCCTTAATCTGCACAAATTGCACTGTACTAATTGCTAAGCCTGAAGGTTACTAGCTGGTTTTTGGTTAGGCCCCTACTAGAAATGACTGCACAATAGTTTGTCCTTATATATAAACTATAGACAGATATCCATATATATAAACTATTTATGCCCATTAAAAATCCTTGAGATCAGGTGACACATAAAAAAGCCATTGGTTTAACAGTGAAGTAAAAAGGAGGTGAATACCCTCTGAAAAACTCATGTGAAGGTGACAGCTGTAGCAGTGTAATCGGTTAATAGCAGCAGAGAACTGGTGGATAATCCCAAGAGGCGGGTATAAACAACATGCCATATAAGATAGAAACCTTTTGGTTCTTTAGAAATGCACCTTCAGATCATCAGTCCATCTATCAGCCCAGAAGAGCACACCAAAGAACACTCATAGCCTTGGCCTTGGATTGGACCAAAGAGACCCCATTTTAAAATGCTATTGGTGGGAAACTTGCAACAAATCAAATTGTGGATGGAGAAGCAGAACGGGTGAGAGGAACTTCAAGCAGTTGAGGAGCATGTCAAACTGACAGCCAGTAGGGAGAGCAATCCCACCCAGTCATCAGCATGTTCTGTGATTGCTGTCCTGGCTATGATAGGAGGGGATGGTTCCAGCAGTGAGGGCTTAAAACAGGCAGAGTTAATCTTTCATCAGTGCCAGAATATCCAAGTATTCTTCTTAATCTAAATTTACAGGTATGCCATCATAGGATACCTGCTGAGCTCATCCAACATGGACTTCAAATTCTCCCCCTGCCTCATCAAGTGACATAGACCAACATTCTGTCCTTTGTGGCATCTCTCTCCCTCCTGACTACAACCTCTCTGGGTCTGGGATGAACAGAGTTAGTACATCACCTTCCCCCATCCATTCCACACTTTTGGAGAAAACAAAGAAGTTCCCATCACACTAACATATTGGTTCAAGGCCTTTTATATAGTTTAGCATTTGATAAATGCAACTCTCCTCAATTGCTATCCATATTATTTCAAAAAGAAGGAAAGGTTCCAAGACATCAGGCACAACCAATTGATTCTAGTCACTTATCTTCTAGAGCCTAGAAGGTGCCTGGGAAATGGAAAGAAATGGCTGCACAAGTAAATTACTCCAGACTGGTCCAAGTGTAGAAAAGCATCAGAGCAATTTTTTCTTGTACAGCCATAAGGATGTGGTTATATGGTACCATTAATGGTAGTCAGAAAAAGGTCCTAAAGATATGGGCATTATAAACATAAATGTCCTGCTCATGGTGGAAGCCATCTCACATTGTTTGTGTAGGAAGAAATGTAATTCTTTCTACACAAACAAGGCCAGAGGGCACATGAGGAACAGTAAAATTCTTATTGAGAATACAAGAAATCAGACCCTACTAAAACGTCTAGTCAAACCAAAGGAAAGCCAGATTGATTAAATGTTATATCCCATCAATTCAAGGGACACATTTACATCAATTCCTTATCATTTTAAGACATATGGCTTAGCCTTACAATAGTTGATGACAGAATGAATAAAGAATTGTCCTTGGGAAGAACAGAGGGTTTGTTTGTAGAAGTCCTCTATTGTAGGGTATGTACAGTGTCTTATATATCCTAAATAATAATATGTAGACTTATCCAACACTTGTCTTTCTATAAATTACACCGTTGATCTTGATCCTCTCCCTCTTTCCCACAGATCCCAATCCCAATGATTTACTTTAGTTAGATGATCTTTTATTTGTAGGGCCTGACAGTTTTCAGACATGTTCTATCTCATTGGAGTCATTTATATGAATATCCAAGAAACTGAGCCTTCCCTAAGTAGAGGAGAAGTTTTTCCCTAGAACAGTGGGTATGGGTATATATAATTTATGTGAAAGTAGGGAGGGGTGTGTGTATAGATGCTACGTTTTCATTTGGAAGGGTTGAACTTGATGGACTTTGTCTTATTTCAACCCATTTTAACTATGTAAATATATAACTATGTAACAGTTGTTAATAAATAAGCTTCAAAACTCAACAAAGCCCCCATTGGCACATTAGAATTCCAAATCAGAATTTTAGACAGTTTTAAGATTGGTCTAATGGGCATTCATGGAATTTGTTGGTAATGTGACTTGTCTTTGATGCTGCAGTGTCTTGTGCAGTTGCAACTCTTCTTGAGGGGGAATGGAGCATAGACTCATACAGTATAGAGAACATGCTAGCACATCAAGAATCCAATGCCTGGAAAATGTAAACTTTGCTTGTGTTTTGTTACTAGGGGGCAGATTCACTAAGGGTCGCATTTCGAAGTTAAAAATACTTCGAAATTCGACCCTCGAATTGAAATCCTTCGACTTCGAATATCGAAGTCGAAGGATTTAGCGCTAAACATTCGATCGAACGATCGAAGGATTTTTCGTTCGATCGAACGATTCGAAGGATTTTAATCAAACGATCGAAGGAAAATCCTTCGATCAAAAAAAGCTGAGCAAGCCTATGGGGACCTTCCCCATAGGCTAACATTGACTTCGGTAGGTTTTATCTGCCGAAGTAGGGGGTCGAAGTTTTTTTTAAAGGGTAAGTACTTCGACTATCGAATGGTCGAATAGTCGAACGATTTTTACTTCATTTTGTTCGACTTCGATCGAATTCGATCGAATTTAACCAATTCGATGGTCGAAGTACCCAAAAAAAACTTCGAAATTCAAAGTTTTTTTTATTCTAACCCTTCACCCGAATTTAGTGAATCGGCCCCTAGGTGTGGTTATTTCATGTTTTTTTGCTATTTCTTTCTTCAGCTCTTATGTCTATGAAGATTTTCATTAATCCAGACCATGATATAGTGTATCTAGTATAAATAGTTCTAGAGCAACTGGACTTTCTGAGTAATCTTGAAAATGTTTCACCACTCATTTGAGGGGCAGGCACAATGTATTGGAAACAAATATCACCCCATGAGTGGCTGGAATATCAGAAAACAAGAGAATTTTTTCAAACCACCCTGAGGCAGAAGCTCATACATCCAAAAGACCCAACATCAAAACACAAGAAAAGTCATGTGGTCTATGCTATCTAGTGTAGTGAAGAGCATGCAGATTAATACATTGAAAAGACATCCACTCAGTAAGTGAATGATCCAAAATAGGAGGGCTAACGCCTCAGGAATCATAGGTCTATCTAAAGGAAAAGGGACACTCCTTTGAGGGCATCAATTTACACATTTTAAACCAATAAGACAGATGGATTGAAAGAGATGTGAAAGCTGGCCATTTAAGGAACAATATATTCAGCAATTCCCCAGATGATCCTCCAAATGTCTTATGGTCTGGCTAAATAACAGGTTAGTGGAGTAGCCATCTCTACAGCAGTATCATAGAAGAAGAAGAAAGAAATCTGGAGAGCCTTCCAATGTGAATAAATGTAGGTTTTTATTGAAGCACTTCATGTTTCGGATCTCTGGGGTCCTTCCTCTGGTGCAAGTTAAGGAACAACTATTCCAAAACACCTGCCTCATGGGATTCATGGTACCATTGAGATTGGATCACACTTTACACCTCCTTGAGTTTCATCTAAACACCCCCTCAATGAGTTCAACGGACCGTTGCGATTGGATGTTGGTTTGTATAAACCTCAAGAGTTTTATATAATTTTATATAATTGATTATTGTTTTATTATAAAAATGGCATTGAAGTCATTCTGTACTTCATACATATTCTAAGACAAGGGCTAAGAGATGTCCATGGGAATGAGTCAATGTATCAGAGAAGGGTTATATGACGCTTCACTGCTCAATTTCAAAACAGTTCACATCAGAAGACTTTCCTATTTTTGTTTTTCTTCTGGCTGTCAGGCCAATAAGAAGAACTGACCAGCAGATGACACTGTCAGGTTCATTTCTAGCAGTGAAAAAATTGCTAACGTCTTGAAAACTAGACAAGAATTATTCATGTAAATTGCTTAGAAAAAAGTTTGAGGGTTTATATTTCCTTGAATCATTAGTGCATAGACTGAGCTTCTGAAGAATATGTAGATCCCACTAGAGACCTTTCTCTGCATTCTTTTTTAGCGGTTCCTCCAGAATTTATTTGCAAACTTGGAATAGAAATAAGCATCAGAGAAGGGGGTGAAGTGATTCTACCAGCGTACAAGGGGGAGACATTTGATTGGCGATTTGACAATGGATACCAGTATAAAGAGTTTGCGAAAACAGATCCTGTTGGGAAGATATGGGACATAATGGATCCATTCAGAGGAAGACTGAGCAGCACATAGAATGGATCTTTAATCATCACTAATGTCACCATAAACGACCCACCAACCTACGTTGAATGGTTAGACTGGTCCGTATGGAATGACTGTATCCAGAAGTATTATCTACGGGTCTACAGTAAGTCCAAACAGTGATCAATAATACAAAACAAATGAAAGTGTCCTGTTTGCATTTAAACATGTATGCCAGTGCCACCTGCAAAAACATATGCAAATGGCTATGCGTTATTACCCATGATGCAGAGTTATCTCACAGAAATCCAGGGTAGCTATGGGTGCCTGCTAAGTAACATATAACCCCACTCACATGTGATTTACAGATTGTGGGCAGTTTGCATTCTTCATTTCCAAGGGAGTGATGACCATGGTGCCAGAAACTGCATTAGCGTGCCAATTATTATTATACGGGCTATTTATTTGTGTGTGTAGGCTCAATAGTCATGGAAGGCCATGGAAGTGCTAATGCTAGAGCTCCCTTGCACCCAAAATATTTGCACCTTATGCAGCAAAGCAGGTGCAGTTAACATTTTTGATCTTTGGACTGCACTTTGAAGTTATGAAACCTATCATCTTTGTTTAAAAAAAACATTCAAATGTATCTTTCTACATTTCTAGCCTAGGAAGACTTTTAATTAAAACCCCTATGTTGTTCCACAATTCCACTGAACCGAATAGGCAGGGAGAGTATCTTTAGACAGTCAGTAAATGGCTATAGAACTAAAAGCAAGAACAATGTAATAAGAAATAGAACATTTGCAAACAATGAAGCCAATTGATTTGTCTGAATAATTTGATATTTAGGGGCAAATTCAATAAAGTGGCTAACGCTAGCGCAAAATCGCCAGCGTGACGCCATTTCGTTACTTCGCCCATTTACTAACGTGCACTGGTGTAAATTTCCTAGTGAAGTGGACTTACTCTAGCGCTACTTCACACCCTAACACCAGGGGGCCGATTCACTCAGCTCGAG
Organism: Xenopus petersii; assembly: GCA_038501925.1. Classification (NCBI taxonomy): domain Eukaryota; kingdom Metazoa; phylum Chordata; class Amphibia; order Anura; family Pipidae; genus Xenopus; species Xenopus petersii. The sequence goes on along the minus strand of CM076686.1, from coordinate 8,254,396 downwards.
TGAAGGGTTCGAATGAAAAAAACTTCGAATTTCGAAGTTTTTTTTGGGTACTTCGACCATCGAATTGGTTGAATTCGTTCGAATTCGATCGAAGTCGAACGAAATCGAACGATTCGAAGTAAAAATCGTTCGACTATTCGACCATTCGATAGTCGAAGTACTTGCCCTTTAAAAAAAACTTCGACCCCCTAGTTCGGCAGATAAAACCTACCGAAGTCAATGTTAGCCTATGGGGAAGGTCCCCATAGGCTTGCTAACCTTTTTTTGATCGAAGGATTTTCCTTCGATCGTTTGATTAAAATCCTTCGAATCGTTCGATTCGAAGGATTTAATCGTTCGATCGAACGAAAAATCCTTCGATCGTTCGATCGCAGGATTAGCGCTAAATCCTTCGACTTCGATATTCGAAGTCGAAGGATTTCAATTCGAGGGTCGAATTTCGAAGTATTTTTAACTTCGAAATTCGACCCTTCGTGAATCGGCCCCCAGGTGAAGTTGCGCTATTGCGAAGGGACGTCACTACGCTAATTCACTAACTTGCGGATTTTCATGAACGTTAACTCTTGCGCCAGACTTGCCTTCGCCGATTGCTTCAAAAAAAGTTGAAATTTTTTCTGTCTTTTTCTTTTTAAGGGTGATAGGCTAAAAAAAGATAGTACATTTTTTTGGGGGTACCCTCTTTCCCCCCTACATTTCCTAACATATGGCACCTAAACTATACACTGGGCACAAATGTGTAGGGCAAAATAACAACTCTATTTTATTTTATGAAGCTTTCCCAGGCTTGTGTAGTGTAATGTATTTGCTGCTACATATACGTCTATTGTACTTTAACTTGGCGCCGTATGCAAATTAGGCATCACTAGCGCAACTTCACTACTATTCGCCTCCCTGAGCGCAACTTTGCATTTTAGTGAATTTGCGTAGCTCTGGCGAAACTACGCCTGTCGAAGTGCAGCGGAGTATGGCGAAGCTATCGCCGGCACAACTTCGGATCTTAGTGAATTTGCCCCTGTGAGTCTTCCAGTTAAACAGCATTAAATGTATTGTGAAATCCTCCTTATCTGCAAGACCTGAGACATGTTGTTGCACGTGATGAGTATGTTTGTGTTTTTGGCACCATTAGAAGTTGAAGATATCCTGATCCATCACAATATCACTTGGAAGGGAACGTGTAACATTACACTGACCTGTGCTGTGACCCAATCACAAGTGACCGTCTCTTGGGATGAAACAAATCAGAGAGACACAGAGGTGGAAGGGGACACTCTTCATATCTATAATGTTAATTCTACAGTTACTTACACTTGTACAGCACAGAATCCCATCAGCAGAACCTCCAAGAGTATAAATCCTTGGCATCTCTGTTATAAAGGTAAAGTTTGTGTCGTCTATTGCTCCTACTAGAACATCTGTTTTTTATTTTCTGGGGGTAACTGCCCCAGTGCGCAAAGTAAGGGACCCTGGGGTTGTGAAATGCACGTGAGAGTTTACTTTGGGGGCTAAGAAACTGAGTACTATAATAGCTAACACTGGGGGTTGTGTGTAGGACTCAATGCAACTTGGTTCTAATAAAGTCTAGTTGATCCAAAGGAACATAATGCCCCCAGGATGCTCTTTGGGAAACTGGGGCTGATGCTGAACATTATTTCATCTTGTGCAGGCAATATAATGCACCTTAGGCTAAAGTTGTCTTTAATGGCCCAGCATACGGCTCTTTGGGACTATAGGGGTATATTTATCAAAGAGTGAAGTTAATAGTGAAGTTCCGCCACTAGAGTGAAATTCCGCCACTCTCCATTCATTTCTATGGGATTTTTATAGGCGTATTTATCAAAGGGTGAACTTTCACCCATTGATAAATACGCCTTTCAAAATCCCATAGAAATGAATTGAGAGCTGCGGAATTTCACTCTAGTGGCGGAACTTCACTCTTTGATAAATGTACCCCTATGGGGCAGATTCATTAAGGGTCGAATTTCGAAGTTAAAATTACTTCGAAATTCGACCCTCGAATTGAAATCCTTCGACTTCGAATATCGAAGTTGAAGGATTTAGCGCTAATCGTTCGATCGAACGATCGAAGGATTTTTCGTTCGATCAAACGATTAAATCGTTCGAATCGAACGATTCGAACGATTTTAATCAAATGATCGAAGGAAAATCCTTCGATCAAAAAAAGCTTAGCAAGCCTATGGGGACCTTCCCCATAGGCTAACATTGACTTCGGTAGGTTTTATCTGCCGAACTAGGGGGTCAAAGTTTTTTTTAAAGGGTAAGTACTTCGACTATCGAATGGTCGAATAGTCGAACGATTTTTACTTCGAATCGTTCAATTTCATTCGACTTCGATCGAATTTGAACGAATTTAACCAATTCGATGGTCGAAGTACCCAAAAAAACTTCGAAATTCGAAGTTTTTTTCATTCGAATTCTTCACTCGAAGTTAGTGAATCTGCCCCTATGTGTCCATGCATGTATACAATGATCACTGCAACACACCTGTATTTTGGTTTCATGTCTTATGTATTGATGCACAATAACTAGGGATGCACCGAATCCGGGATTCGGTTCGGGATTCGGCCAGGATTCGGCCTTTTTCAGCAGGATTCGGCCGAATCCTTCTGCCCGGCCGAACCGAATCCAAATCCTAATTTGCATATGCAAATTAGGGGCAGGGAGGGGAATTGTGTAACTTTTTGTCAGAAAACAAGGAAGTAAAAAATGTCTTCCCCTTCCCACCCCTAATTTGCATATGCAAATTAGGGTTTGGATTCGGTTCGGTATTCGGCCGAATCCAAAAAAGTGGATTCGGTGCAGCCCTAACAATAACCTCTATATAGAAGGTAACAGCAAGATGACAACAAGCCAGTAAAACAACAATGGTGTATTATCTTGCCTCAGTAAATATGTTTTTCTTCAACTAGTGTAGAAACGAATACACTTATAGAGGGTTGGATTCCATTTAATATTTAATAAACTAGAGGGAGCTTTCAGCAGAGCATATTTTTGGTAGGACAGGGTAACTGTGACCCAATATACCAGTTTGATGGTCTGCTAAAATGACTTCCTAAGGGAAATGAAATGACAAGTGGGCAATAGGATATTGGATATTCTACCTACCTGTCAAGGTTGGTTGAGCTCATAATGAGAAACAAGAGTGTCTTGTGCCCTTCTCCACAAACACTAAACCGTTTGAGAAGTAGACTGGGTGCAGTGGTGGAGAAGCAAGAGGACAATATTTCGGTCAATGGTGAATGCAGCTAAAACAGGAATATGCAGTAGACCACAATATTCTTATCTATATGTCCTGCCAGAACTGAGACTATTTAAAAGGCACACATATGAACCTTCTGTCCATCTCAGTTATTATTGTTATTATGAACACGTATTTTCAGAGTGCCAGCATATTGCACAGCACTGTCAAATAAATGTGTTTATACAAAATTACATACAGAGTTACATACATAGCAACCAGTACTGGTGTAAAGGTGAGGAAGGCCCTGTGCAAAAGAGCTTACAATCTAAAGGAGAAGGGAATGAGACGCAAGGTGTGGGAGTGGGCAAGATCAGAAATAAGCAGTTGAGAGATGTAGTTTATGGTTTTGCATTTGGTAGTTAAACAGAGTGAGGGTAGAAAGAGCTCACAGCCATAAATACCAGATTTATATATCCAGTGGTACTGCCGACATCAATGAACTGATCAGTACTGCACTTTACTGATTCTCTCTCATTGGCCTCTCATCAGTGTCGCTTATAGAGGAAAAATAAATGTATCTATAGATGAGGATCCAACACTATCTGTTCTATTGGTGCAATCTGTATTTTTGGAGCTTAGGGACTGATTCTTGCCTTAGAAGTGACTAATTTAGTTGTAGTTATAAAGCCATTCCTGACATGGAAAACATTGACCAACTCTTAGATGACTCCTTCTGAGGGCTTCATTAATCCAAGAAGATCCAAAACATCTTTGCAATCATCCTCAGTTTTTTTCTTTTTTTTTTTGCTCATTCAAATTATAAAGTGGAAGGGGAGTCAGAGACCATAAAAATGTAACTTCTGTTGAGTTCTATGAGTGAGGGAGATACTAGCAAATTAGTTCTACTCAGGGTTGGGGTTAGGCATGAAGGCTGATATCCCAACTTCAAAAACAAAACAAAAAAAGACAGTACAATGTTTGAATGTTATTTTTTCTTAAATAAAGCTGAGTGTATCCATACAATGTTGTGCTTGTGTTTTTTATACTTTTTGCCATTTTATTTGGACCGCTGTGATCCACTTCTACTCTTGCTAGTGATCTTGTCCACAGATTCTATATTCAAATCCCAGGCAGGCCTCCCTGGTGAGTGGGGCTGGCAGAGAACGGATATGTGAGTAAATAGTATGTGTTCAAGTGCATTTTTGGACTAAAAGATCTGCCAAGATGATGGATTGGTTAGGTTCTCGGACTGCTGGGGGTGTTTTACAAAATGGCATCACCGAAAGTTTACGCAATTCTTTAATGCTTAATAAACATGCCCATTTCATGTTGAGTCTTAGAGGTGGAAGAGTCAATCTAGAGAGCAGTTAATTTACAACACTGTACAACAACATGGCATTTCTGACACTGGATTTGGGGCACATGGCTGTATGAAGATTCCTTGCTAAATTGTTGTATATCCTGTAAAGTAGCATGAATCTAATGAGAGAAAGAAGAAAAAAAAGCTTCCCTTTAGCAAACCCAAAAGGAACCAATTGCCTCCATTTCTCTAACTGCCCAGTCATGGGTTTTATTCCATTATGGACCAGTTTCAATTTAAGGAAAAACTCTATTTCATGCTTTATCATGTGAAAAACTGCATAGAAATGTATTGAAAATAGTTTAATTCAATAAGGAGATGTTTTTCTAATCTATATGAATCAGACACCGTGTTTCATAATATTTGCTGTATTTTTTTAAATATAGGAAGTATTTTAAAACGAAATGCCACTTCCCCTTTGAATCTGTGGGGGTTTTGTACAAGAATGTTAGAGAAGGCAGTTGAGAGAAGAGAGAGGAAGAGAAGAGGAATGGATCACATCAGATGGCTGCTGATCACTTTCCTACTGACAGGTAACTTTATACTGTCCATTCCCCATGTACCTCATTCATATTGCTGAGTTTGGGTGCTGGGAGAGGAAAGAGTTAATATACTCACAGCCCATAGTCCTGTATTACTGGTGAGACTGGGACAATAGGATCTCAGCCCATAGTCCTGTATTACTGGTGAGACTGGGACAATAGGATCTCAGCCCATAGTCCTGTATTACTGGTGAGACTGGGACAATAGGATCTCAGCCCATAGTCCTGTATTACTGGTGAGACTGGGACAATAGGATCTCAGCCCATAGTCCTGTATTACTGGTGAGACTGGGGCAATAGGATCTCAGCCCATAGTCCTGTATTACTGGTGAGACTGGGGCAATAGGATCTCAGCCCATAGTCCTGTATTACTGGTGAGACTGGGACAATAGGATCTCAGCCCATAGTCCTGTATTACTGGTGAGACTGGGGCAATAGGATCTCAGCCCATAGTCCTGTATTACTGGTGAGACTGGGACAATAGGATCTCAGCCCATAGTCCTGTATTACTGGTGAGACTGGGGCAATAGAATCTCAGCCCATAGCCCTGTATTACTGGTGAGACTGGGACAATAGGATCTCAGCCCATAGTCCTGTATTACTGGTGAGACTGGGACAATAGGATCTCAGCCCATAGTCCTGTATTACTGGTGAGACTGGGACAATAGGATCTCAGCCCATAGTCCTGTATTACTGGTGAGACTGGGACAATAGGATCTCAGCCCATAGTCCTGTATTACTGGTGAGACTGGGACAATAGGATCTCAGCCCATAGTCCTGTATTACTGGTGAGACTGGGACAATAGGATCTCAGCCCATAGCCCTGTATTACTGGTGAGACTGGGACAATGGGATCTCAGCCCATAGCCCTGTATTACTGGTGAGACTGGGACAATAGGATCTCAGCCCATAGTCCTGTATTACTGGTGAGACTGGGACAATAGGATCTCAGCCCATAGTCCTGCATTACTGGTGAGACTGGGACAATAGGATCTCAGCCCATAGTCCTGCATTAGTGGTGAGACTGGGACAATAGGATCTCAGCCCATAGTCCTGTATTACTGGTGAGACTGGGACAATGGGATCTCAGCCCATAGTCCTGTATTACTGGTGAGACTGGGACAATAGGATCTCAGCCCATAGTCCTGTATTACTGGTGAGACTGGGGCAATAGGATCTCAGCCCATAGTCCTGTATTACTGGTGAGACTGGGGCAATAGGATCTCAGCCCATAGTCCTGTATTACTGGTGAGACTGGGACAATAGGATCTCAGCCCATAGTCCTGTATAACTGGTGAGACTGGGGCAATAGGATCTCAGCCCATAGTCCTGTATTACTGGTGAGACTGGGACAATAGGATCTCAGCCCATAGTCCTGTATTACTGGTGAGACTGGGACAATAGGATCTCAGCCCATAGTCCTGTATAACTGGTGAGACTGGGGCAATAGGATCTCAGCCCATAGTCCTGTATTACTGGTGAGACTGGGACAATAGGATCTCAGCCCATAGTCCTGTATTACTGGTGAGACTGGGACAATAGGATCTCAGCCCATAGTCCTGTATTACTGGTGAGACTGGGACAATAGGATCTCAGCCCATAGTCCTGTATTACTGGTGAGACTGGGACAATAGGATCTCAGCCCATAGTCCTGTATAACTGGTGAGACTGGGGCAATAGGATCTCAGCCCATAGTCCTGTATTACTGGTGAGACTGGGACAATAGGATCTCAGCCCATAGTCCTGTATTACTGGTGAGACTGGGACAATAGGATCTCAGCCCATAGTCCTGTATAACTGGTGAGACTGGGGCAATAGGATCTCAGCCCATAGTCCTGTATTACTGGTGAGACTGGGGCAATAGGATCTCAGCCCATAGTCCTGTATTACTGGTGAGACTGGGACAATAGGATCTCAGCCCATAGCCCTGTATTACTGGTGAGACTGGGATAATAGGATCTCAGCCCATAGTCCTGTATTACTGGTGAGACTGGGACAATAGGCTCTCAGCCCATAGCCCTGTATTACTGGTGAGACTGGGACAATAGGATCTCAGCCCATAGCCCTGTATTACTGGTGAGACTGGGACAATAGGATTTCAGCCCATAGCCCTGTATTACTGTGAGACTGGGACAATAGGATCTCAGCCCATAGTCCTGTATTACTGGTGAGACGGGGGCGATATTTACAGTGAATTCACACAGTGCAGCCCTGCATCATGGATTTAGTAGAAGTGTCCCTGAATTTTCAAATGATCTGATTTCCCTAAAGCAACACCTATGTCCATAAATCAGTCATGTTTGTTTTACGTTTTTAGTGTTACTTGCTGTTCTGAGCAACAGTGCATTTACATCATGTTTCCCCATTTTGCTCTTCATTTTTATTTTCGGGGCACACATAAAAGAGTGTGTATTGCAGCTTTGGTTAAACAGTTAGTGTCGTGGGCTTTAATTTGAATTCTCCTGTTTTTTCTTTATTAGATATTTCATGTGACAATGAATGTGGCCCCAGGATAAATGTGACCGGAGCAGAAGGGGGAGGAGTCAGTCTACCAGTGAGGATACAGGGGCAGATAAAAGACATCACTTGGATTATAAATGACAGTGGGAGACTGAATCATTTTGCTACAACAAAACCCAATGAGCCTGTTGATATCCGGGATATTCAGTATGAAGGGAGACTGCGCAGTGAGACAGACGCCTCCTTAACCCTCACTGATCTGACCAATCAGGACCAGAGAATCTACTCAGCAGATATTTATCTTCAGTCAAATCAGCGTTGTTACCAACTGTATCATCTCCAAGTCTATAGTAAGTCTGGGTGTGGGACAGTCAGGGCAGAGAGGATTAACAAACCTTTACCTTTAAAAAACAAACCTTTACAATAAGTGAATATAAAATTGATGAGAGTGCTATTCTAAGAACTTTTGCAATGTACATTCATTATTTATTTATTTTTTCATTATTCCAAGATATTAAGGGATATATGTGCTTTTATTATAAAGAATTAATATAAATGAACATCGCCACCTGCTGGTCAGTTTCTGATCATTCTGACCAGAAGGAAGTTGTCAAGAGGCTGCTCTGATGTTCTTCTGCTTATCGAAAAAAATAGAAACTTTTTCGCAAACCTGACCAGCAGGTGGCGATGTAACTGTTGTAACAAAATTCATTCAGTACATGTATCCCTTAATATCTTGGAATCAAAAATAAATAAATAATGAATGAATGTGCATGACAAAAGTGCTTAGACATTCACATATTTTAAAGGTTTACTAATCCTATAAGGGTTTTTTTTCACCAAAATGAAATTGACCCCCCACTTGAAATTTTCTTCCAAGAAACCATACATGGAATTCTGTAAAGAACCCTTTTTACTAATGTGCTTGTATTAAATGTAACAAGAAAGAGAGCACAGGAATAGCAGGGACATCTAACAAATGCAGCTATTGTACACTCTTCTCTGTGATTTTAGCTTCTAGACCTGCCATTACAGTTACATAACTTCATTCATAAACCCATCACTCACACATTCACTCACTCTTTCACTCACTCACTCAATTACTCATTCACATGCTCACTCCCTTATTCATTCATTCACATATTCACTCATTCACAGATTCACTCATTCACAGATTCACTCACACACTCATTCATTCACACACTCACTCAATCATTTACTCACTCATTTACACACTCGCTCACTCACTCACCAATTCACACACTAACTCATTCACTCACTCATTCACACACTCACTTATTTATTTACTTTCTCACTCACTTACTCATTCAGACACTCACTTATTCACGCATTCACTTATTCACTCAGTCACATACTCACTCATTCACTTAGTCATTCCCATACTCAATCGTTCATTTACTCACTCACTCACTCACACACTCACTCACTTATTCATTCACACACTTAATCACTCACTCATTCACACACTCCCTCACTTATTCACTCATTCACACACTCATTCTCTCATTTATACACTCATGCATTCATTTACTCACTCACTCATTCACACACTCATTCATTTATTCATTTATTCTAGGCTGGATACTGATTCCCAACTGGGAAAATGTAATGAATATTTGATATTAGATAAACAATGTATAGAAATCAATGGCTTATTGCACCAGAACAAACCTAGTGCCTTTTATTACACATAGGGGTCAGACTATTTGGTTCTAGCCCAGTTTAAAGGCAAGACACACACATATTCCCTTCTGTTCCATCAGAGCTGAGCTGCTCCTCAGCTCTGATGTGCAAGAGCTTACAATCTAAAGGCTGCATGATTTACTGGGACTATATACATACATGATGATGATAATCATGATGATGATGATGAAGTGAACATATACATATATGTATGTGACTTGTAATTTGCTGCACCAAAATGAGTACACATGTAATAACTTGTTATATTAGCCTATTGAGTCTACCCAAGACTTTAAGACAAAACTTTACCTTACATTGTGTATAACAAATAAAGCCATAGCAACTGTCCCTATTTTATAATTTACTTTGCACGAATATCTTAAACCAGTAAAATGGACTCACCCAACCATGACCTTTTTATTGGCTTTCACATTTTTATTGGCTTTCATTGACCCTACATATAGCATTTTGTAACACAACTACACAGGCACCCTGCAGTCTCACCTAAAGTAAGCCCATCGTACATTGGTTCCAGGCATCTCTGGTGCTATTGTGAAATGTATCTTTACCCATTTTGGATACCAATGGCCTGTGCCAAATTAGCTAAAAAAGTGCTAAAAATGTTACTTTCCAGAGTTGTTTAGTGATTGTAACCACATCCCTGTCTGGGAAAAGTTTGTGCACTGACTTATCATATTTTGTTCCCACTGAAAACGGCATGTCATGTGAGCTGTGTGGACCATTCAATGCCAGAACAAAGTTAGCTCCATCTAAGTGCATGTAATTGTTTATGGAATAGTTACCCATTAATACATTATAATTTCCTCTTTTTACAGAACCTCCAATTGGAAATTATACCCAGCAGAACATGATACGTCTTGGTTTGGCCTCAGTGATACTGATTATTACTTCATATCTGATCATCCAACACTTTCATGCCATGAAAAGAGAAACATGAGAATCTCAACAGATGCAGAGGGACTGGTCCCTGGATAAACACTGTACATGAAAAGTTGTAATATCAATGCAAGAGGTTCTAGGAGATCATATAAGCACTTTTAATCTTTGCTACTCAACCCAAATACATTGTCTATTTTGGCTACTGGAAGCCGATGGGGGAATGAGTTGGTATAAACTCAAAGTCATGGGATTGGTTGGGTGTCAAGGGGTTTAAGCTGTTATTAGACTTGGGTAGCTCAATATACTTAGCATATTGTTTCATAAATATAGAATTTGTGACTAAGTAGTGATAGGCAAATTTATTTGCCAGGCATGGAGTCTCCATGAATTTCCGTGTTTCACCCACCGCGAATATTTCCTGCAAATAAAAAAAAAAATTGGCGCACGTTAAAATTATTTTGACGCCCATTGAATTTAATGCATTTGGACAAAATAGTATATAAATAATTGGCGCTCTCATCAAAATAGTTGCGAGTCAAAATTTCATTAATTTTTTCACCGTTTCGCGCATTTTACAGCAAAGCAAAACAGGACTAACTCTCACTAACTCTAAGTAACTATATAGAGGAAAACATGATAATATGCTCTGATTTAGTTTATCTAATGACTGGACAGTCCATTTATGGCAAATATAAGAATTGTGCTGAGGACACATTGCCTTCATGATTACAACTCTCCAGCCAGATGGAAAAGTTTCAGTTGAGACAAAATGGGGAGGAACCAAGCAGGCTGGGTTCCTAAGTGGCCTATATGATAGTAGGATCTTCAGACTAATTTTCCTTCATGCAAAATTAGTCTGAAGTGCCCATTCCCTAATCCAACCAGTTTTTAAAACCTTCTAACCACACCTGTCCCTCAAGTTCTGCATTTGCCATTTTGACTATTCGCCACCCCAAACCTGCCGAATTGCTGTAGACCAGGGAGACATCCTGGGATCAATTTGGAGTTGTTTGCTGCCTTCCTGATATTCCATTTTGTTTCAGAGTAAAAACTCGAATCAAATTTGATTTGAATTCGATTCGAGTTTTTGGGTCGATCCTTTTCACCCGAATTTAGAAAATGCAATTTTTTTTAAAATACATTTCGACTGGTAGAGTTTTGAGTTCCTGGGCATTTATTGGAGTTTTAAAAAACTCCCATGAATTTGAAATTCGACCCTTGATAAATCTGCCCTGTTGTGTTCATATAAATAATAGTTTGTGGTTGGGATAAGGTATACACAGAACATCCTATGGCAATTTGTGAAAGAAAAGGGACATGATGTTGGTTCTTCTTGAACATTGTAGAATATTCATGTTCAGAACGTAAACAGTTCCTCTGTGTTTGTAAAATACTCTATGACTATACAGTACAAAGAAGCGGTATATATACACATCAAACTGGGCAGATTCACTTTGAAAATAAAATAATGAAAATGAACTAAAATTAAAAATGTAATTACATTTTTAAAATAAAATTATTTAAATGTTATTCATAGCTGTTGTAAGCTCATTTAAAAATCTCAGCTGTCAATCAACTATTGTCTGCCCCTCCTCTATGCCTTAGGCATAGAGACGGGCAGACAATTACTTTCACTTTCTATTCAGCACTTACTAGATATCACTGCTCTGCCCGCATTACCCCAGTTCTCTTCACCATTTAATTGTGTAGCCAGGGCATGGGGATGGACATCAGGTCCCCCATTCTGGTGCACAAACAAGATTTTGAGCTAATGCAAGACTTGCCTTTATAACAACATGGCTCCTGCCTGCTTGCTATAATTATGAGTTCCCAGACTGAAGGAAACAAAATTCAAATAATGTATACAGTGTAATTAAAGTTAATTTTGGTTGACTAATGTGATAAAATAGGATTTTCAATAATTTTTGGGCGACGGGTCCCCTTTAATAGTAAAGGTCACATCACCTCCAATTCCATTGGTCCCTGGGATTAAATGCCAAGCAGGAACATGCACAGCGGTAACTGATCTTAACATGGGAGCCAGGGAGACATGGATGTGTTCAAATATGGAGGCTGCCAAACACATTCTGCAGCTCTGCCTTTGGACATCAGCTACAGGGGAATTTGGCTGTTTTGGGGTGTCCTGAATTTCCCAAATTATGTATTTGTGGTTGAAACTTTCTAAGTAAGATACAATGAGAAAATACAAATGCAATGAAATCAGTTGCAAATGAAAAACATTTAATAAGGATTTTTTAAATAGCCAAAGAAGGGGCTTCATATTAAACACTGAAATAAAATGAGTATGTAGCAAGTGGACCAAACTGATTTGCCTCAAGTTGGCTGGAGAGATAAAATACTCCATGACTATACCGCCAAAATGTTCATTTGTATTAATCTAGTGCAGCCAAGCAAGGGCGATGTATTAAATATGTATGTGCTCATATTCTACATCAGTGATCCCCAACCAGTAGCTCGTGAGTTGATCCCCAACCCCTTGGATGTTGCTCCCAGTGGCCTCAAAGCAGGAGCTTATATTTGAATTCCAGGCTTGGAGGCAAGTTTTGGTTGTATAAAAACCAGATGTATTGCCAAACAGAGCCTCAATGTAGGCTGACAATCCACATAGGGGCTACTAAATGGCCAATCACAGCACTTATATGGCACCCCAAGAACATTTTTCATGCTTGTGTTGCTCCCCAACTCCTTTTACTTCTGAATGTTGCTCATGGGTTCAAAAGGTTGGGGATCCCTGTTCTACATTATACAAATCTCGTTTTACACAATTGAAAGGTCTCTACTGAATATACATTATGATGCAAAAATGATCACGGAGATAAAATCCCTTTAAAGGATAAGTAAACCTTTAAAATAAGCGAATGTAAAATTGATTAGAGTGCTATTAGAAATTAGAATCATTTCTCAAATCTTTCCCAAGAGGAACATCAGAGCAGCTCTTTCTTTCTCCTTGACTACTTGGTGGTCAGACTGGTCAGAAACTGACCAGCAGGTGGTGCTGTTGTAACCAAATTCATGTATATTTGGGGGCTGATTCACTATGGGTCGAATATCGAGGGTTAATTAACCCTCGATATTCGACTAGGAATTAAAATCCTTCGACTTCGAATATCGAAGTCGAAGGATTTAGTGCAAATACTGCGATCGTACGATCAAAGGATTATTCCTTTGATCGAACGATTAAATCCTTTGAATCGAACGATTCGAAGGATTTTAATCCAACTATCGAAGGAATATCCTTCGATCAAAAAAACGTAGGAAAGCCTATGGGGACCTTCCCCATAGGCTAACATTGACTTCGGTAGCTTTTAGCTGCCGAAGTAGGGGGTCGAAGTTTTTTTTAAAGAGACAGTACTTCGACTATCGAATGGTCGAATAGTCGAACGATTTTTAGTTCGAATCCTTCGATTCGAAGTCGTGGTCGAAGTAGCCCATTCGATGGTCGAAGTAGCCCAAAAAATACTTAGAAATTCGAAGTTTTTTTACTTCGAATCCTTCACTTGAATTTAGTGAATCGGCCCCTAACAGTACATGTATCCCTTAATATCTTGGAATGAAAAAAAATATCATCAATTTTACATTCACTTATTTTAAAAGTTTACTTATCCTTTAAAGTTATTAACTTAAGAGACTGATGAGACTGTTTCTAATGAATTTGTTGCTGCTTTTTTTATGGGATATCTCACATCTTCTCAATTCAATTACTGGTTAATGTTTCCTTAGATATGGGAGGGATTTAGGAGAGGTGGGCGGGACACAGGCTGTACTATTAATTACAGGAGAAGGCAGAGAATTTAGGTTATCCTTCTTGTTGTCACTGATGGAATCACAATTCACAGAGCCCTAGTACAGCTCTCCGTTTGTAGGGGAGACTGCGAGGAGTTGGACATTAAATCCTGTATAAAGTGAAAGAAGAAGAAGCAGGAAAATGATTCCTCTGTACCGGAGCCTCGTGCTCTTTATTCTGCTGAAATGTAAGTTTTCCTCTTGCACTGTATTTGTATATTCTTGGCTTGAAATAAAACTGTAGGAAGCATGGATTTTATAAATAAAAGGACAAGCTTACCACTTTCCATGGTGGGTCCGGGTGCTAATGCCCCCAGACCTTCAGCAAAGGGGAACAACACACAGAAACCATGAATAACGGGCAGGCACCACTCCGGAGCACAAATATCAATCAGTCAGTAGAATCCATGAGTCCAAATAGTACAAAAAGTCTTTATTTTACATTATGTTTAAAGGATAAAAGCCTGACGCATTTCGTGTCCCCCAAGACACTTAATCATAGGCTCTGATTAAGTGTCCTGGGGGACACGAAACACGTCAGGCTTTTATCCTTAATACATAATGTAAAATAAAGACTTTTTGGACTATTTAAACATTTGGGCTCCTGGATTCTACTGACTGACTGACTTTGGTGCTCCGGAGTGGTGCCTGCCCGCTATTCAAGATAATCAAATCAGTAAAGGTGCCACACTTACACTGAATCCAGCAGCACTCCGATATGTGAATCAATGATTATTTATTCATGCCATTAGCAGAGCGACGTTTCGGGCTATTCCAGCCCTTTATCAAGCGCTTGATAAAGGGCTGGAATAGACCGAAACGTCGCTCTGCTAATGGCATGAATAAATAATCATTGATTCACATATCGGAGTGCTGCTGGATTTATTGCTTTGCCCGCTATTCAAGGTTTCTGTGTATTCTTGGCTTGAGTTGAAATAGATAAGCATAAAGAAACGGTGAGGCCTATTGACAAATGATGACAGTGAAAGGAATTCTTTTTAAGTTTGCAAAATATAGGCAGAAGGTTCCTGGGAGTCTTTATGTGTCTTGTGTTGATCAGTTAGAATGTGGAGTAGAAGTAAAAATATTTGTGTTTGTCACCCAGCTAGAACTTTATTAAAATTCTGCTCTGTATACATTTTTTACCCTGTGGCATGGGTATGTATGTACCTGATTTGTCTCTAGCAGTCGGTGCTGCCTCAATACCTCCTGCTGGTTCATAGACAAGGGTCCAAAATCAAATATAAATCAGACAGACCCAGAGCAACTTTGTAAGAGTCAGAAAAAAAACGGAGAAAGAGCCCAGGTTAAAAAAAACATTGAAGCCACGGACTCCTGTAGGAACCCATTCCTTAATATTCCATGTATTTTATTTGGTATTTCCTAGTGGTTTCCTATGAGTGAGGGCACCATGTACCCACTATCCACCCCTACTACCAAATCATTTTTTTGTCCTGGTCCCATGGCTAAGAGTTGAGTTGTGCAGTTAGTGTGTGTTTCCATGTTACATGCAAAAGCATAATATATTTACAAAAACAAAAGGTACAGGGTGAAATGACAAAATAAATATTGGATTAAAGTTGCATAACCCCTATGAAGCAATCAAAATAAAAATGAACATAGAATTTCTAGTGAAGAGGAGAGAAGGTGGGGGGGGGGATGGGTGGATAGAGACCTGCCAATTATATTGTTGGTTTAACCAGGACAGAAGCAGGTGCCACCGGGTCAATTGGGTAAAGTACAATTTGTCTAGCCAATTTGCAAAAGTCAATGTGAAACAGTATATTGATACAAAGGAATAAAAAATGTGTTGTCATTGAATCGTATTTGAAATATACAAGTAGGGATCTACATAGAGATATTCCCAACTGATACCTCAGGCTGTACCCTGGGCATTATAATCTCTACATCTGTTTGTTAGGAAATATCCCAAGGCATAATTAGAATAATATGGATCAAATTGCATGAGTGATACTCAGCGTTCCCTGTATAACTCAGCCTGCAGCCTTGTGCCTTTATATGGTCACAGAACAACCCCTCAGTGACTTCTAATTAGGGATGCACCGAATCCACTTTTTTGGATTCGGCCGAACCCCCGAATCCTTCGCTAAAGATTCGGCCGAATACCGAACCGAATCCGAACCCTAATTTGCATATGCAAATTAGGGGTGGGAAGGGGAAAACTGTTTTTACTTCCTTGTTTTCTGACAAAAAGTCACGCGATCTCCCTCCCCGCCCCTAATTTGCATATGCAAATTAGGGTTCGGATTCGGTTCGGCTGGGCAGAAGGATTCGGCCGAATCCGAATCCTGCTGAAAAAGGCCTAATCCTGGCCGAATCCCGAACCGAATCCTGGATTCGGTGCATCCCCACTTCTAATATCCTTATCATTTACAGTAGGGGGTACATTATCCCTTATAATACACAAGTGTTACTCAGAGTTCCCTGTATAACTCTGCCTGCTGCCTTGTGCCTTTATATGGTCACAGAAAATACATTATTCTCTGTAAATAAATACACAAATATATATAATTGTTGGTTTGCCTTACAGGTATTTTCCCAGAAATAAACCCGTTACTCAGTTGGGTCAGTGGTTCCAGTAAGTAGTTAATGCTGTTTCACAGTACAGTATATACAGTTCAATGTGTGACACTTCTCTCAATTAAAACCATAATTGTCTTCTATCCGTGATTTTTTAAATCTGAAAACATAGAAACAAAAATCCATTACAATAATTGTTTGCTTGACATTGCCTAAAATAGTATTTATATTGCATGAGAGTCTGTATATAGTTTGACTGTATTTTATACTAACACTAATCATTAATGTGGGGATTGGGCTGATGGAGAATATTTATATCCCATTAAGACCTGTCTCTGCATTTTTTGTTAGCGATACCTCCAGAGTCTCTTTGCTCCTGGGTAATAGAAATAAGCTTCGGAGAAGGGGGAGATGTGATTTTGCCAGTGAACAACCCAAAGAATGGAACTATTTATTGGCAATATGATAACGGGCACGTTTTTCCCAAACTTGCTAAAACAAAACCTGGTGGGAAGATATGGGACATAAAGGATCAATTCAGAGGAAGACTGAGCAGCACAGAGAATGGATCTTTAATCATCACTAATGTAACCATGAAGGACCCTCGTTCCTACTTTGAATGGCCAAAAGAAGAGACTGACTGTATCCAGATGTATTCCCTCCGTATCTATAGTACGTCTCACTCTCCTATTGATCTATATACTGCTCAGCATTATGAAATATGTACATAGGACCTGTCCTCACACATGGGCCCCACACTTGTGCTTTGCAATATTTTCCCTCTGGTGCATCACTCACCATGGACAGAATAGACCCTTTATTTATAGCTGGAGCCCTAGGCTTCTCCTCCACGTGGAGCACCCCACAGCCTATTGCAAAGATTCCTGGGCCGCTCTCTCATTCTCTCTGGAAAGGGCTGTAGGGGCTCCTTTATAAAGTCTCCTGTGCACCAAAAGCAAGGATCTCCTTGAGCCTTCTGTATAACTCAGCCTGCAGCCTTGTGCCTTTATATGGTCACAGAACAACCCCTCAGTGACTTCTAATATCCTTATCATTTACAGTAGGGGGTACATTATCCCTTATAATACATGAGTGATACTCAGCGTTCCCTGTATAACTCAGCCTGCAGCCTTGTGCCTTTATATGGTCACAGAACAACCCCTCAGTGACTTCTAATTAGGGATGCACCGAATCCACTTTTTTGGATTCGGCCGAACCCCCGAATCCTTCGCTAAAGATTCGGCCGAATACCGAACCGAATCCGAACCCTAATTTGCATATGCAAATTAGGGGTGGGAAGGGGAAAACAGTTTTTACTTCCTTGTTTTCTGACAGAAAGTCACGCGATCTCCCTCCCCGCCCCTAATTTGCATATGCAAATTAGGGTTCGGATTCGGTTCGGCTGGGCAGAAGGATTCGGCCGAATCCGAATCCTGCTGAAAAAGGCCTAATCCTGGCCGAATCCCGAACCGAATCCTGGATTCGGTGCATCCCCACTTCTAATATCCTTATCATTTACAGTAGGGGGTACATTATCCCTTATAATACACAAGTGTTACTCAGAGTTCCCTGTATAACTCTGCCTGCTGCCTTGTGCCTTTATATGGTCACAGAAAATACATTATTCTCTGTAAATAAATACACAAATATATATAATTGTTGGTTTGCCTTACAGGTATTTTCCCAGAAATAAACCCGTTACTCAGTTGGGTCAGTGGTTCCAGTAAGTAGTTAATGCTGTTTCACAGTACAGTATATACAGTTCAATGTGTGACACTTCTCTCAATTAAAACCATAATTGTCTTCTATCCGTGATTTTTTAAATCTGAAAACATAGAAACAAAAATCCATTACAATAATTGTTTGCTTGACATTGCCTAAAATAGTATTTATATTGCATGAGAGTCTGTATATAGTTTGACTGTATTTTATACTAACACTAATCATTAATGTGGGGATTGGGCTGATGGAGAATATTTATATCCCATTAAGACCTGTCTCTGCATTTTTTGTTAGCGATACCTCCAGAGTCTCTTTGCTCCTGGGTAATAGAAATAAGCTTCGGAGAAGGGGGAGATGTGATTTTGCCAGTGAACAACCCAAAGAATGGAACTATTTATTGGCAATATGATAACGGGCACGTTTTTCCCAAACTTGCTAAAACAAAACCTGGTGGGAAGATATGGGACATAAAGGATCAATTCAGAGGAAGACTGAGCAGCACAGAGAATGGATCTTTAATCATCACTAATGTAACCATGAAGGACCCTCGTTCCTACTTTGAATGGCCAAAAGAAGAGACTGACTGTATCCAGATGTATTCCCTCCGTATCTATAGTACGTCTCACTCTCCTATTGATCTATATACTGCTCAGCATTATGAAATATGTACATAGGACCTGTCCTCACACATGGGCCCCACACTTGTGCTTTGCAATATTTTCCCTCTGGTGCATCACTCACCATGGACAGAATAGACCTTTTATTTATAGCTGGAGCCCTAGGCTTCTCCTCCACGTGGAGCACCCCACAGCCTATTGCAAAGATTCCTGGGCCGCTCTCTCATTCTCTCTGGAAAGGGCTGTAGGGGCTCCTTTATAAAGTCTCCTGGCCCATCTTGTAAATTGGGCACCAAAGCAAGGATCTCCTTGAGCCTTCTGTATAACTCAGCCTGCAGTCTTGTGCCTTTATATGGTCACAGAACAACACCTCAGTGACTTCTAATATCCTTATCATTTACAGTAGGGGGTACATTACCCCTTATAATACATGAGTGATACTCAGAGTTCCCTGTATAAATCAGCCTGCAGCCTTGTGCCTTTATATGGTCACAGAACAACCCCTCAGTGACTTCTAATATCCTTATCATTTACAGTAGGGGGTACATTATCCCTTATAATACATGAGTGATACTCAGAGTTCCCTGTATAACTCAGCCTGCAGCCTTGTGCCTTTATATGGTCACAGAACCCCTCAGTGATTTCTAATATCCTTATCATTTACAGTAGGTGGTACATTATCCCTTATAAGAAATGAGTATATATTTATAGACTAATTTATTATGAGGGCTAATGTACCCCCTACTGTATTTGATACAGAAATTAGAAGTCACTGAGTTCTGTGACTTTATATATACATATATATATATATATATATATATATATATATATATATATATATATATACACACATATATATATATATATATTATATATATAATATATATATATATATGTGTGTGTGTGTACTTAGGATCATTTACGGGAATTGAAATGAAAGTATCTTTGTTCAACCTAAATGAATAACGTAACAATATGTCATTCTTGGCTTGCTTTACAGATAATTTCACAGAAAAGAATCCTATTGTCAGAGGTTTCCGATGTCCAGGTTTCGGTAAGTTGTTTACAAACCCTTGAGATTGACTAAAATATAGATTTTAGCAGATGAGAGTCTGGAGCAGGTTGTGATTGGGTGGCTGCAACGTAATGTCCAATTATAAGGATAACATTGCTGTATACTTTATGCCTAACTAAAAGATGGCAAAGTCCTTTAATGTGTTTCCACAACACAGTCTCTGTATCTTCAAGCACTTTTTAAGGGTATTGTCCCTTTAAACAGGATACTCATTGCAATAGTCTCTTTGGATGAGTCACACAGATCCTTCAGGCGAGTCCAGGTCTTGCAGCCCTACAGTGTGACTACCAACCCCCTTCAGATATTCAGATGGAAATCCCCTGCTGATGCTGCTTTTCCCAATCTGAATTTCTTTCACACTCTCTGTCACTCCAGGACAGTATCTTGTGTCCCTGTTCCAGCCTGATCTGAATGTCTGGTTTTGGTGGGGCCTTCCGGGTCTCTGGGCCCACCAGCAGATCCTCTTTCTCTCTCTCTCTCCACCGTGGGACTTACAGAACACAGACACAGTCTTTGTGCCAGAGATGTTGCACTACGTCCCTACATGAGAGTGCATCCCTTTATAAAATCTTAAAGAGAACAAAGCTAAAACATATAATTATAAAGAAGGCAAGAGCATTTTTTTATTACATACAAAAACACATATAGTACATAAGTATATGGTATATAGCATGACACATATTATGTCTGTCCAAGAAATCATCCAAGTCCCTCTTATAGTCATTAACTGAATCAGCATCACAACATCACCCGGCAGTGCATTCCCCAACCTCACTGTCCTGACTGTGAAGAACCCTCTACGTTGCTTCAAATGAAAGTTCTTTTCTTCTAGTCTAAAGGGGAGGCCTCTGGTACGGTGATCCACTTTATGGGTAAAAAGGTCCCCTGCTATTTGTCTATAATGTCCTCTAATGTACTTGTAAAGTCTAATCATGTCCCCTCACAAGCGCCTTTTTTCCAGAGAAAACAACCCCAACCTTGACAGTCTACTCAATTTTCTATAGCCTTATTTGCACATCTCTCTGCACTCTCTCCAGCTATAACCTTTAGTATGACGTAGAGAGTGATATTCTGAGACAATTTGCAATTTGTTTTCATTTCTTATTATTGAAGGTTTTTGAGTTATTTAGCTTATTATTCAGCAGCTCTTCAATTGGCATCTTAACCAATCTGGTGACAAGGGTCCAAATTCCCCTAGCAACCATGCATTGATTTGATTAAGAAACTGGAATATGAATAAGAGCCTGAATAGAAGGATCAGCAATAAAAAGTAGCAACAACAATACATTTGTAGCCTAAAAGAGCATTTGTTTTTAGATGGAGTCAGTGACCCCCATTTGAAAGCTGCAAAGAGCCAGAAGTAAAAGGCAAATAACTATAAAGCTAAATAAAATAAATAATGATAATCAATTGAAAAGTTGCTTAGAACTGGCCATTCTATAACATAATAAAAGTTACCTTAAAGGTGAACCACCCCTGGGGCCCAAAACTGCCCCCATACTCCAGATGAGGCCTCACCAGGGACCTATAAAGAGACATAATTATGTTTTCATCCCTTGAGTTAATGCCCTTTTTTATACAAGACAGAACTTTATTTGCTTTAGTAGCCACAGAATGACACTGCCCAGAATTAGACAACTTCTTATCTTCAAAAATCCCCCAAATTCTTCTCAATTAAGGAAAACCCCAACACACTGCCATTTATGGGGAGATTTATTTAAGGGCTGAATAGTATATTCAAATTCAATTATTCAAAAAAAAATTGGTGTCGAAATTCACATATTCAAATTTTAATGTAGACTTGATTGTAAGATTTATCACACCTCGACCATGGAAACAGTTCTAATTCGAAGATCCACCACCAAATTAATTAACAAGTCAATGGTAGAGGTCCATTGAACTGTTTGAATAAGTTAATAGCCTTCTTCACATTGAAGTCACATGACTTGGGGCAACTGGGAAATTGACAATATGTCTAGCCCCATTTCAGATTTCAAAATTGAATATTAAAAAATCTGTTTGCTCTTTTGAGAAATGGATTTTAGTGCAGAATTCTGCTGGAGCAGCACTATTAACTGATTCATTTTGAACAACATTTTTTCCCCATGACAGTATCCCTTTAAGGTAAATGATAATATACTGGAATCAATGGATAACTTATTTTTTAAAAACTTCACCTGTCTATAATTATAAATAACAACCATTTCAAAAGCCAAATTATTGTTTTTGGGTGCATTATTAACCTATTATTAATTTGGTGGGGGATAAAAGGGTATGTTGCAACTTTGTTGTAATCCCAATAATAATGAATTGGAACTTAAATTCACAAAGTCTGCAGATCCAGACTTTGCTAGAACTAATAGTCGTTTATTTAAGGCGTTTACTTTAGGACAACTTAATGGGAGTCGTCCAAGGCAAAATTAGAATAGAATAAGGCTAGAAATGCTGTATTTTGTATACTACACATAAATATGAACTTACTGCACCACAAGCCTAATCAAACAAATGATTTATGCTTTCAAAGTTGGCCACAGGGGGCTGTCATCTTGTAACTTTGTTATACATCTTTGCAAGACCAAGACTGTGCACATGCTCATTGTGGTCTGGGCTGCTTAGGGATCGTCATACATTATCAAAACAGCACAAGTCAAACAATATCTGCCAGAAGCCGATACAACAAGACTGATTAATAATCAGAATATACAGACTGCACTGGGTCCTGTGTTGTCATGTAATCTAATGTGGATTTTATAGTTTTTGTATTGTTTAATACAAAGTTTCTCCAACTCTGCAGAACCAGTGGCTGCAGCAAAATAATCCTCCAAATAGAATCCCAGTTTATTTGTTTAAATCTGGCTCCATGATCTTTGTCCTGCAGCTGGAGTTGGAAACATTAAAGAGAATGTAAAGGCAAAAATAAAATCCAATACAAATCTCAACACAGTTGTCGACTGCTCTACAGGGAAACAAACAAAGCTGCTTGAGTTCTGCATGGCTGGGAAGTAAGGCAGTGGCTCCCTCTGCTGTTCATAAGTATGATTGTTTCCCTGCTCAACAGTTAGGGACCGTCTGACAATTCCTATCCACAGCAGTAAATGAAGGGAGACATTCACATACAGTCAGGTTTCTTATAAAAACGGTACACATTATTTAATTGAAGTATATTGGAGATAGGTTTCTTTTTCATTAAATAAAGTAAAAATGGGTGTAAGGACTCACCCTGGTGGTCTAGTGGACGGTTGGGTCCCCTGCCGCGGCTCAGACGGGGATGCCTGCTGCGTGCTTCCTTTCCCTTGCTGTGCCGGCTTCCCTATGGCGCTTCCGGGTTTTATGCTCCAGCGTGATGACGTCATCGCGCAAGGGCGCGAGATTCAAAGTATTTAAATACTGCCCATTGTTGGGTTCTATTTAGAAAGTTTCTAGGTGCCTTGCTTTGTTTAATCCTATCTGTGATTACTGGTTTTGCCCTTGCTTTGCCTATGACTATTCTGATCCTCTTCAATCCTGACTTTTGCCTGCCTGATTACTTTGACTTCTCCTATTCTGATCCTGCTTGTGACTACTCTGACCTCTCCAATCTGACCTTTGCCTGTCCTCCGACTATTCTACACTCTCCAATTTGTCCTGTCTGACGATTCTCTGCTTGTGCTGGCCCAGCCTACCTGTTTCTGGTGGTGTTCTATCTTCCAGTATCTTGGTGAGACGATCGTCCCCCTTTGCTTGTCCAGAACCGTTTGCTTTGCTCCTCTCTCAAATAAGACCTGGCGGCATCCGATTAGCCGAGGGCTCCTCCCGAGGTGAAAGGCGGTGGTTAGAGGCAGAAGTGAGAGCCGAGACCAGGGAGCTTAGCTTGGGTTCTGGATATAGGGTGCTGAACGTGACAATGTTATTTTCTTTTTTTGCCTTTACATGCCCTTTAAGCAATTTTTTTCCATTTAAGTTTCTGAGTTTTTTTCAATTTATTTTTATAAGTTAATAGAATGGCTAGAATGTGATTTCACTGTACTGAAGTTATTGTTTTACATGAAATAGGCCTCCCCTAGTTATCAAAAATGTAATTTGTGAATTATAGAGTTTTTTTAATTTGAAAAAAACTCAAATCAAATATGCGCTTATTTATTTAAAAATTTGCATCCCAAAGTTTTCATGATTAAAATTTGAAAAATAAGTCAAATGCAGAAAATCCCATAATACTCATTATTTTCAATTCATATGTCAACTTTTTTTTTTGAAAACATGAAAAGCTCAAGTTGAAAAAAATCATCTAGGACAAATAACCATTGCCTTCTGCTCACCAGCTTTTAGATGCCAATGTTTTACAAGTTCATTTGTTTCATAAATCGCCAACAATTGAGTTTTCAAATTTCGAAGTCAAATTTGTGTAACTCGAATTCTAACGTTAGGAAATTTGCCCCTAGTTGATCGATTATTGAAATGAATTCTTGTTTTATTTTGTAATAGAAATGGCATCAAAGTCAGATTCACAATGATGAACAATCTATTACCTTAAAAGACAAATTAATAAACAGAGTCTATTCTCCGGATTTGGTAGAATTGGCTTATCAAAAGGCCCGAACTAGGGATAGATATAATCTCCTTCCCAAAAACAAGGAAAGAAGTAATGAGAATAGGGACATCCTGCTATCTAAAAATAACGACAAAACTATCATTTATTTCAGTACACAATATAGTATGGAATTTAATGATATTTGTAAAATTGTACGTAAACATATTCCAGTTTTATATAATGATCCTATATTGAAAAAAATATTGAAGGATAAGCCAATTAAAAACGATTTCAAGATGATCTCCCACTTTGGGAAGGAAACTTTCACCAAGCATGATTTCCAGTGGAGGTTCTCCTCCATCCAATACCTGGTTGGCAGTGAAGGGCACCTAAAAATGTGGGAAATTTCCGTGTACAGTTATTTTGATCAGTACAGACTTTAAATCAAATGTTACAGGGAAAATATACAGCAATCATACATATAATAATTGCTGTAGCAGTAGGGTTGTTTATTTACTCGAATGTAAGTCCTATATGAAGCAATATGTTGGACCTACAATCCGCCATCTTAAAGGGATACTGTCATGGGAAAAAATTTTTTTCAAAATGAATCAGTTAATAGTGCTGCTCCAGGAGAATTCTGCACTGAAATCCGTTTCTCAAAAGAGCAAACAGATTTTTTTATATTCAATTTTGAAATCTGACATGGGGCTAGACATTTTGTCAATTTCCCAGCTGCCCCTGGTCATCTGACTTGTGCTCTGATAAACTTCAATCACTCTTTACTGCTGTACTGCAAGTTGGAGTGATTATCACCCCCTCCCTTTTCCCCCCCAGCAGCCAAACAAAAGAACAATGGGAAGGTAACCAGATAACAGCTCCCTAACACAAGATAACAGCTGCCTGGTAGATCTAAGAACAGCACTCAATAGTAAAAACTAGGGATGCACCGAATCCACTATTTTGGATTCGGCCGAACCCCCGAATCCTTTGTGAAAGATTCGGCCGAATACTGAACCGAATCCGAACCCTAATTTGCATATGCAAATTAGGGGTGGGAAGGGGGGGAAAAATTTACTTCCTTGTTTTGTGCCGAAAAGTCATGTGATTTCCCTCCCCATCCCTAATTTGCATATGCAAATTAGGATTCGGATTCGGTTCGGCCAGGCAGAAGGATTCGGCCGAATCCGAATCCTGCTGAAAAAGGCCGAATCTTGGCCGAATCCCGAACCGAATCCTGGATTCGGTGCATCCCTAGTAAAAACCCATGTCCCACTGAGACACATTCAGTTACATTGAGAAGGAAAAACAGCAGCCTGCCAGAAAGCAGCTCTCTCCTAAAGTGCAGGCACAAGTCACATGACCAGGGGCAGCTGGGAAATTGACAAAATGTCTAGCCCCATGTCAGATTTCAAAATTGAATATAAAAAAAATCTGTTTGCTCTTTTGAGAAATGGATTTCAGTGCAGAATTCTGCTGGAGCAGCACTATTAACTGATGCATTTTGAAAAAAACATTTTTTCCCATGACAGTATCCCTTTAAAGACAGGTTAAAGGAACACTTGCTTGCAATAGAAAAGGGTGATATTAAATCCCCCATTGGCAAGCACTTCAAATCCTGTAGTAAACGTGGTATCCAGGACTTAGGGGTTAAAATAATTGAAAAAGTACTTACCCCCTTAAGGGGAGGTGATCCACTCCTTTCTCTAAATAATCGTGAAGCTTTTTCGATTCTAACTTTGCATACACGCAATCCAGATGGGTTAAATACGAGATTTGATATTTCCCATTTCATTTGAACGAATTAAGTGGCTAATCATAATGTACTAATTGTCTATATGAATTGTGATCATTTTACCTTTGTTTTTAACTGTAACTGGTTTGTATCTAAGAATATTATGAAGGATATATTTTTAATTTTGTAACTTAATACCTACTTTGACCATTGGAGGTCAGTACAGGAACTAGCTATTTAAATCGTTACCTTTACCATTCTCTTTCATGCTTATGATTAAAGGACAAGGAAAGTCTAAAATAGAATAAGGCTAGAAATGCTGTATTTTGTACAATAAACATAAGCATGAACTTACTGCACCACAAGCCTAATCAAACAAATGATTTATGCTTTCAAAGTTGGCCACAGGGGGCTGTCATCTTGTAACTTTGTTATACATCTTTGCCTGACCCTGACCTTGCACATGCTCAGTGTGGTCTGGGCTGCTTAGGGATCATCATAAACAAAGCTGCTTGAGTTCTGCATGGCTGGGAAGTAAGGTGGGGGCTCCCCCTGCTGTTCATAAGTATGATTGTTTCCCTGCTCAGCATTTAGGGACCGTCTGACAATTCCTATCCACAGCAATAAATGAAGGGAGAATTTTACTGCATACAGTCTGGTTTATTATAAAAACGGTACACATTTTTTAATTAAATTATAATGGAGATAGGTTTCTTTTTCATTAAAGAAAGTAAAAATGGGATTTTATTTTTTTGCCTTTCCTTGTCCTTTAAGGGCAGCTGAGCCCGAAACGCGTCAAGCAGGATATGCAGCGGGTATTTTAACATGGTTTAATAAAGATTGTGACTTTTAACTGATGGTCCGGTGTGTGGAATCCACTCTTTCTTCCTCATCTCTGCTAATGTGATTCACACACATATTCAGGGCTAAGGAGAGGGCTGAAGGACATCCATATAGAGTTAGTTTAGTGGTTATATTAGTAGAGAAGCAGTGCAACATCAGAAGCCTTTCCTTTTTTGTTATTACATTTTTCTCCCGACTGTCAGGCTGGTCAAAAGAACCGGGTGAAAATCACTAATCATTAGTGCATTATTCTGCATACTATTTGTTATTATATTGATTCTTATGGTTTATTGCGAAAACCAAATAAAACATTTAAAATCGAGACTCAGATCCTGAGTAATATTTAGATTCCACTGGAGACCTTTCTCTGCATTTCTTTTTAGGGCATCAATCAAGTTATTTTTGCTCATTTGAAATAAAAATAATCGTCGAAGAAGGAGGAGAAGTGATTCTACCAGTTGTCAAGGGAAAGACCTTTTTGTGGCAGTTTCTTGATAGATACCAGAACATTTTTCTTGCTAAAACAGAAGCCGGAGGGAAGATATGGGACATAAAGGATCAATTCAGAGGAAGACTGAGCAGCACAGAGAATGGATCTTTAATCATCACTAATGTCACCATGAAGGACCCTCGTTCCTACTATAAATGGCCAGAAAAACTGATTGACTGTATCCAGAAGTATTATCTCTTGATCTTCAGTAAGTCCCACTACCTTATTTATCTACATATTGATCAGTAACACAAAACAAATGAAAATACCCTATATGCATTGACAGATTTACCCGGGCACCCTAGGCAACCTGGCTGGCCTCCCCTGCTCCCCCCACATGCGCGTGCACCCCAGATGGACCGCAACTTGCAAATGCGCAGGAAGGGGTGAGAGTGGGGAAAGAGGTGAGATCAATGGAGGGGAGGGGATGCAGGGGAGGAGAGTGATGGAGGGGAGGGGAAAGGGACAGTGCGACAGAGGGGTGGGGAAAGGGGGGAGAGAGCGACAGAGGGGAGAGAAAGGGCGGAGATTGGTGGAGCGGAGAGGGAAACCAAGGAGAGCTGTGAAAACGGCCCCCTGTTGTTGCGCCCTATGCAGGTGCTTTTTCTGCCTACCCCTAGTTCTGTCTCTGCATTTACCAACCCAAATGCAAAAACAGATGCAAATCGCTATGTTTTATTAAAGGGATACTGTCATGGGAAAACATTTTTTTTTTCAAAATGAATCAGTTAATAGTGCTGCTCCAGCAGAATTCTGCACTGAAATCCATTTCTCAAAAGAGCAAACAGATTTTTTTTATATTCAATTTTGAAATCTGACATGGGGCTAGACATATTTCCCAGCTGCCCCAAGTCATGTGACTTGTGCTCTGATAAACTTCAATCACTCTTTACTGCTGTACTGCAAGTTGGAGTGATATCACCCCCTCCCTTTCCTCCCCCAGCAGCCAAACAAAAGAACAATGGGAAGGTAACCAGATAGCAGCTCCCTAACACAAGATACCAGCTGCCTGGTAGATCTAAGAACAGCACTCAATAGTAAAAACCCATGTCCCACTGAGACAAATTCAGTTACATTGAGAAGGAAAAACAGCAGCCTGCCAGAAAGCATTTCTCTCCTAAAGTGCAGGCACAAGTCACATGACATGGGGCAGCTGGGAAATTGACAAAATGTCTAGCCCCATGTCAGATTTCAAAATAGAATATAAAAAGATCTGTTTGCTCTTTTGAGAAATGGATTTCTGTGCAGAAGTCTGCTGGAGTAGCACTATTAATTGATGCGTTTTGAAAAAAACATGTTTTCTGATGACAGTATCCCTTTAACCATGATGCATCTTGTTATTTCCAAGAATTTCATTTTAAACTATGGGTGCCTGCTAAGTACCATGCAATCCTACTTTGTGTGCAGTTTGTGTTCTTTGTTTCCAAGAGTGTGATGACCATTGTGCCAGAAACTGCATTAGCCTGATTATTATTTAGGTTTCATGCATTTGTGAGTGTGTAGACACAATATCAAAGGAAGCCATGGAAGTAACATCTCCTCGAAGCAGGTGCTAATTCTAGCGCTCCCTTGCCCCTAAGATCTCTGTATGTGCACTTTGCATCTTATGCAGCAAAGCAGGTGCAACTAGCATTTTTGTGCTTTGCACTGCATCTTGCATTACTGAAACGTATAATCTTCATTTAGTCTGAAATTTATAGAAATGCATAGAAAGCAAGATTTTAAAATTAAGAAACCTTTTAAGTTAGTTATATACACATCTGTTAAAACACTAGACCTCCCAGCCATCACGGAGTTGTGATTCAACTTAAATCAAAAGTACAAACCATAAATGATTTCAATTCAATGAGACAATTTGATGTTATCAAAAATCCAAAAACGATGACCCTCCCAGCTTTGATAATGTATTTTGAAATCATCCTTATCCATAAACCCAAGACACAGGCAGCACTGATGGAACACTTGTAATGCTACAGCTGCTGGTCTGATACCAATATGATTTTACATGTAATGAGTTATTTGTGTTTTTGGCACAGGATCAGTAGAAGTTGAAGATATCCTGATCCATCACAATATCACTGGTAAGGAAATGTGTAACATTAAACTGACCTGTGCTGTGACCCAATCACAAGTGACCGTCTATTGGGAAGAAACAAATCAGAGAGACACAGAGGTGGAAGGGGACACTCTTCATATCTATAATGGGATCTCTGTCTCTTCTATTGTCCCCTAACAGAATATTTATTTGTTATCTTCTGGGGGTAACTGACCTGGTCTACTGCCCAATGTGCAGTGTAAGGGACCCTGGGGTTGTAAAATAATTTATGAGGGTATTTTTTCTTAAGGTGGTCTCATGTTTGAATCATCAACGTATACTAGGACCCATTGGTGGAATACAAATATTTAAAGGGAAACTGGAGAGCGCTTTCAGCAGGTCTACTGTGATCCAATGTAATTGTATCATTGTCTGCTGCATCTAACTCCAAAGGGTTCATCATACCAAATGATAATTATATTATCATTAAAACTATCTGGGGCCATGAATAGCTCTCACGACTAGAGACACCATTGATCCCTTGGGCCTTCTGGTGAGTCCCTATTGGTGTGCTATGTGAGTTCAGTTAGTGGTGCAGGATGGGTAAGGTTGTCAGAAAATAGAGGACTAGTAGGTAAGTTAGAACAACCAGGCACAGGACAGAGTGAAACATTGTCTACTTTATACATCATAAAAAGAACCAACAGAAAAGGAGTTCTGGCTTTCAGAGGTGAGCAGAAGACTTGTTGGGATAGGTGGGAAAGCTGTTCTTTGCATTGTAATTTTTCTGGAATAAGATCTTTATTTGGATTCCCATATGTATTATCTTCTAAAAGTTTCTCATTAAGACACACAACCATAATGCATTGGGATTTTCACATGTCTCTAGACTGTCGGCAGCCACCAAAAGCCCTTTTCATAATTATCCATACTTTTGCACCACCATTTATTGCCACTGATGTGCCTTAGAAGGAAATGTTTGATCCTGCCATTGTAGTTGGATCTCTGTTATAAATAAATGTAATTCTTTGCGCCTCAGTACCTGTGTTTTATGCTGCAGTGCTGCCTTGTAAGAAGTCTCTGTATGCCAGATAATATAAAAGTTAAAATGCGTTTTATTAAAGCCTCCCGTTCTTCCACCATTTATATGGATTGGCCACCTAAATAGAATGAAGAAAACCTGCCATCCCCCATGGCATAAGATCTTGATCATGATATGGACAGGGTTAGTTAAAACTAGCTTAAGGTAATTATCTAATCTGTGAAGGCATTTCATAGTAAATAAAAATTTAAAACATTTTTATATAAAGGGAGGTTTGGCCTTCCAGAGTTGACAGTCTACTGGACAATGTATGGGGCCAAACCAATGGCCTTTCCTCATGCAAGGATTGACCTGATATATATTAAAATGCAGCCCTTCCTGATGGACATATACAACTAAACAGAGAAAACCAAGCACTACTGTACATGAAGTGCCCCATAAACATATATATATATTTACCCTTGCTGTTAATAGGAGCAGAACCAAAAAGATTGAGTCCTGCAACTGTTGCACCTTTTAATAAAAATGCACCGGAGGAGAACCAGATTGTGAAAGACCAGGATGTCCCATCTCCTGATTAGGGAACGTTTTAACAAATCTTTGGAAGGTAAGGACTTCTTGTTGGCAACCCCTACCCCTAGTGATTAATTTTTAAAAATCATATAAAATTGCATTTTTTTTATCTTTCAGATAAAAAGAGGAAAATTGAAAGTACAGAAAGAGCTCACAGCCTCAAATACCAGTTTTACATATCTAGTAATTGTACAATAATTCCTAAATGCCAACATCGTTAACAGATCAGTATTGCCCTTTACTCATTCTCTCTCATTGGTCTCTCATCATTGTCAGGTCCCTTTATAGAGGGAAAATAAATATTTAAAGATAAATGGATCCAACACTATCTGCTCTGCTGGTGAAACCTGTATTTTTTGGAGCCAAGTGACTGATTCTTGACTAAGAACTGACTAATAATTCAGTTGTAGTTATAGAGCTGTCCATAGCATGGAAATCAATGACCAACTCTTAGATGACTCCAACTGAGGGCCTTGTTTATCCAAGAAGATCTGAGCAACTTTGCAATTTTTTTTAGAGATTTTTACTCATTCAAATTAGAAAGTGGAATGGGAGTCAGTTAGAGACCATGAAAATGTAACTTCTGTAGAGTTGTATGAGTGATGGAGATACTAGAAAGCTGTTTCTACTTGGCTGGGGTTAGATGATTCCAAGGCATTGCATGAAGGCTGATACCCCAACTTTAAAAGCAAAACAAGAGGGATATCATTTTATAACACAATGTTGGAATGTTGTTTTCATTTAATAAAGCTGTGTTCATCCATAAAGTGTTGGGCTTGTGCCATTTTATTTGAACCGCTATAATCCACTTCTGTTTTGCAAGTGATCTTGTCCAGATGTTCTATATTGCTGGGCCTGCAGGTTGAATGGGGGTGACAGAGAATAGATATGTGAGTTTATGTTGTGTGTTCTACAAGATCTTCCAGTATGGTGGGTCAGTTAGGTTCTGGGACTGTAGGGGGTGTTTTACAAAATGGCACTTCCTACAGCCACAGTCCTTTAATGTTTAATAAACAGTTACATGCCCATTTTATGTTCAACCTTAGTGGTGGAGGGTAATTCATTTACATCTAACACTGGTTTTGGGGCACATGGCTGCATCCATTAAGATTTCTTCATAAATTGTTGTAAATCTCGTAAAATAGCATGAATCCTATGAGAGAAAGACGAAAACTCAAACACAAAAGAAAACAACCAACCATCTACATTTCTGTAACTGCCCAGTCATGGGCTTTATTCCATTATGGGCCAGATTCAATTTGATGAGAAACTTTATTTCAGGGTAATTATTTGTAAAACTGCATATGTTTGTAGGGAAAATTGTTGAATTTAATGAGATGTCTTTCTGTATCTATGTGTGTCTATTTGCTGTATTTTTAACATATAGGAAGTGCTATTTTCAAACACAATACCACTTACCCTTTCAATCTGTGTGGGTTTTGGTACAAAAGAGTTAGAGAGAGGAAAGTTGACAGGAGAAAGAAAGAGTCTGCTCTGATGTTCTTCTGCTTAGGAATAAAAAACCTTCCTCAAAGCTTTCCTAAGCAGAAGAACATCAGAGCAGCCTCTTTCTTTCTCCTGACAACTTCCTTGTCTACTTGGTGGTCAGCCTGGTGGGAAAATGACCAGCAGGTGGCGCTGTTGTAACAAAATTAATTTATATTAACAGTACATGTATCCCTTAATATCTTGGAATGGAAAATAAAGAAATAATGAATGTAAATTTCTAAATTTCTTAGAATAGTAACCCTCATCACTTTTACATTCACTTGTTTTAAAGGTTTTCTTATCCTTTAATATCAATATAACAAATTCTGCAAGATAATTTAAGCACTGTTAATCTGCCCTAACGAATCCAAATGTACTTTCTGTTTTGGTTTATAGAAGGTCCGGATTTGTGGAAAGGCCACCAAGGCCCTGGGCTAGGGCGGCAGGATTTTGGGGGGACAGAGCATGCTGCCCAACCACACCAACATTGGTTCAAAAACACTAGGGATGCACTGGAGATAGAATTATTTTTTTAAATTTCCCATGTGCCAATCCCTATTGCTCCAGATGGTCCAGATAATGAAAATTTGCATGAATATAAGGGAGGGGATAGGGGCAACGAATGGCAGTGGACCTAGTGGTGCCCACTATGTAAATCCGGCCCTGGTAGCGAGGAGAGAATGAGTTGGTATGACCCACAGTCATGGGATTGGTTGGGTGCTAAGGGATGTAAGAAGAGCAGTTATTAGACTTGGATTGCTTGATATACTTACCCTATTATTTCATAGTCATAGAACTGTGACCCAGAGGAATCGTACATAGGAAGCCATGATTATATGATTTGATTTAGTTTATCTAATGATTGCACAATCAATTTATGGCAAGTATAAGTACAGCGCTGAGGGCACATTGCCTTCATCAATACAACGCTCCAGCCAGATGTACCAAGTGGCACTGATCAGAGCAAGGATTTATCTTCAGGCTCATTGTCCTTCATGCAAAATGTAGTCTGAAGCACCTTCTTCCCACTCAAACAGCTATTCTCCCAATCCAACCCATTTTTTAGCCTCACCCCTCAATCCACACATATTCCTTAAAGGGACAGTTCAGTGGAAAAATAAAAACTGAATAAATGGATAGGCTGTGCAAAATAAAAAATGTATCTTATTGTTAGTGAGCCAAAAATGTAATGTATAAAGGCTGGAGTGACTGGATGTGTAACAATAGCCAGAACACTACTTCCTGCTTTTCAGCTCTCTAACTCTGAGTTAGTCAGTGACTATAAGGGAGGCCACATTGGACATAACTGTTCAGTGAGTTTTTAATTGATCCTCAGCATTCAGCTCAGATTCAAAAGCAACAATTATTGCTCTTTGCCCCCCCCCGAGTCTCTGATTGGTTATTGCCTGGTAACCAATCAGAGAAAACCAAGAGAGCTGAAAAGCAGGAAGTAGTGTTCTGGCTATTATGTTACACATCCAGTCACTCCAGCCTTTATACATTACATTTTTTGGCCAACTAACTATATTAGATACATTTTTTATTAAAAACAGGGGGAGTTCAATAGTCGATCGCGTCAAAACCATTGTGCGTCAACATTATTCGGACTCCCATTGACTTTAACGCGAGCGTTGAAATTGACACCAGCATCAAAATTCCCCTAGTAAACATGCATTCATTTGAATAAGAGACAGGAAAATGAATAGGAGAGGCCTGAATAGAAAGATAAGATATACAAATTAGCAATACATGTGTATCCTTACAGAGTATTTATTTTTTATATGGGGTCACTGACCCCCAGTTTAAAAATGGACAGAATCAGAAGAAAAGGGCAACTAATTAAGAAAACAAAAAAATAAATTATGAAGACCAATTGAAAAGTTGAAAAGTTTACTTAACGTGAACTTCCTCTTTAAAATCCCTTTCATAATAAATCATAGACAAGGTAAAGCATAAGGTTATACATCTGTTGTCATTTTTTTTTACATGGCATTTCAGAAGATTACAGAAATGCTAATATTCCTTTGTGTAACTTGCCAAATATAATCCACATTTGCATCCAGTTACAGTATATATCAGTGCAGCGTACCATTCTCTCTCACTTTCACTTTGAGAATAAACCACCCCAAACAAAAAGGAATTTACTAGATGTAAATGAATAGTAGATATCAAAACAAAGCAAAAACAAAGAGACAACATG
The DNA here is from genome assembly GCA_038501925.1 of Xenopus petersii. Classification (NCBI taxonomy): domain Eukaryota; kingdom Metazoa; phylum Chordata; class Amphibia; order Anura; family Pipidae; genus Xenopus; species Xenopus petersii. Next base: position 8,219,559 of record CM076686.1, on the reverse strand, counting down.
TGACCTCTGGTTCCATAGTTCCCTGGCTCTAAATGCCAAGCAGGAACATGAGCCGTGGGAGCAGGTCCGGACTGAGAATTAAAATAGGCCCTGGCATTTCAGGTACACAGAGGCCCAATCAGCCCACACAGAGGCCCAAAAAGCCCCCACCAGCCCACTAAATACTGACTTCCTATGGGACCTTATAGCAGCCTCTCTGGCATTTGCCAGAACCCACAGATTGCCAGTCCGGCCTGGTGGGAGCCATGGAAGTGTGCAAACATGGCGGCTGCCAACTCTGCTGTACGGCTCTGCATCTGGACCTCAGGTACAGGGGAGCAGGGCAGTTTTTGGGCGTCCTGAATTTCTTTTGCCAAAAAAATTGTAATCGTTGGTAAACTCGAAAAGAGTGAAACACATGAAACATATTTTAATGTTTTTACAAATCGGCACAGGACTTTCTATCACAGACTGAAATAAAGTGAGCGATTTGGTGAGTCGAATTTACATCACAGATATGAGGCAACTCGCCACGTACAGTTCATTTGGGTTGAAAACAGACCAAAGTCCATCAAGTTTAACCCCTCCAAATAAACCACACTGTACATTTATATATTTATGTATCAGCTATTTGTAATAGGTCCAATAAACACGCGCTGCAGCAATCCTGTGAAAGTGGTTTATTGTGTCAACAAACTAGGCAACGTTTTGGGCCAAAGCCCTTTCTCAAGCCTCGTGGGTCCCTGGCAGGAGGAGCAGCAGCTTGCACCCCACACTACAACAAGCGGTGAGTAGTGATGGTCGAATAAATTCACCTGGCACAAATTTGCGGCAAATTTACGCGTTTCGAGGCAACAATTTCCGATTTTCACGTTATTTTTTTAGTGAAAGACATCCAATTTCAAAATTTTTTCGTGAAAACCTTTGAATTTCAAAATTTTTGAGTGAAATTTCCAAATATCAAGATTTTTTCACGAAAACGGCCGAATTTCACGATTTTTCCGTGAACTTTCAGATCTCACTATTTTTCACGAATTTTTTGGCGGAGTGAAATGGGAGAAGTTAGCCCATCACTAGCGGTGAGTTATAGTTGAGCATTTGTACTAAGTATTTGTAATAGGGATACCCTGAAATGACTTTTATCTCATATAGATTATTTCAGGTCAGTCAGATTGGGGGCAAATCCCGGCAACTCTCGGTAGGGCATGTATTATACAAGATTCTTCTCTCTCAGATTGGCTACACTGTAACTCCAGCACAACACGGATTCTTCCAATAAACGTAGGCGCCAGTGGTTCTGTAAAAACAGGTGAACTCCTTATTAGGATAATTGCATACACGTTGGAATGGTGAGTGCTGACTTTGGTGGTACACAGTCAGTCAATTCTTCCAATACTGATCATCCAATGGATACTGATAAACGTTCAGGTTTAGCATTCACAATACCCCGGGGTAGTACTGCCTGCCTTGGTGCACATTCCCCAGCTCTTGAAAAATTCACAGTGGTCTTGCACTCCAAGGATCTCTTTGTCCCTGAGCCTAAATGATTGAGTCCCTATCCTGGTGGCTTTGTCATTGCAGGGTACTAACTCACCTGGTATCCTTGTTGGAGCCACTGGCTACTCTACTAACTACTAGAGATGGCGCGAACTGTTCGCCGGCGAACTTGTTCGCGCGAACATCGGGTGTTCGCGCTCGCCGGAAGTTCGCGAACGTCACGCGACGTTCGCTATTTTGGGTTCGCCATTGTTGGCGCTTTTTTTTGCCCTCTCACCCCAGACCAGCAGGTACATGGCAGCCAATCAGGAAGCTCTCCCCTGGACCACTCCCCTTCCCTATAAAAACCGAAGCCCTGCAGCGTTTTTTTCACTCTGCCTGTGTGTGCTGAAGAGATAGTGTAGGGAGAGAGCTGCTGCCTGTTAGTGATTTCAGGGACAGTTGAAAGTTTGCTGGCTAGTAATCGTTTTGATACTGCTCTGTTATTGGAGGGACAGAAGTCTGCAGGGGTTTGAGGGACATTTAAGCTTAGGTAGCTTTGCTGGCTAGTAATCTACCTTCTACTGCAGTGCTCTGTATGTAGCTGCAGTGGGCAGCTGTCCTGCTTCTGATCTCATCTGCTGACTGCTGCAATAACAGTAGTCCTTGTAAGGACTGCTTTTATTTATTTTTTTGTTCCAATACAGAGCAGTATCAAGCAGATTACTAGCCAGCAAACTTACTATCATCTGTCCCTGAAATCACTAACAGCTCTCCCCCTACACTATCTCTTCCAAGCACACACAGGCAGATTTTTCAGATACATTTTTGCCCTTGATCCCCCTCTGGCATGCCACTGTCCAGGTCGTTGCACCCTTTAAACAACTTTAAAATCATTTTTCTGGCCAGAAATGTCTTTTTTAGATGTTAAAGTTCGCCTATGGGGTTCGCGAACCGTTCGCGAACCGCTCGCATTTTTGCGCAAGTTCGCGAATATGTTCGCGAACTTTTTTTCCGACGTTCGCTACATTCCTACTAACTACCCTGATCCTGTCTCACAATACTAAAGTGACTATAATGAAACTATCTTTGCTCTTACTTTTCTTATACTGGAACATTCCTCCATCCCAGATTCTATGGAGCACTTTCCTCTGGCAAGTCGGGGAACCAATAAGAGGCTGCGCACATGTGCATCTCTTTTTACAACCTAGAGGAAACCTGACCTACTTCCTTTGTATTTGTATTTTTTGCTTGTCCTATGAGTGATCCCACACCCTTGGACACTGTCAAAACCTCTCTACATTGCTTCAACTGAAAGTTCTTTTCCTCTAGTCCAAAGAGGTGACCTCAGGAGAAAACAACCCCAACATTGACAGTCGACCCCCTTAGTTTGATCACTGAACTTTTTGCTTTTTTAAAGAAATGTTCTGATGAAATCATTATTAACAGGAAATTATGACAGCCTTCACTTAAAAAGAAGTTTTCTTAACATTCCTAGGAAATGTATTTAGTGAAGGACAAAAGCTGAAACACCAAATAATAACAGAATGGAGCAAGTATTTCATTTTAGCAATGTCGTCAGATTAGATACTGGTAAATGATTTCCTGAAATCTCAGCTGTTTTCCAAGATTTCTGATATTGTCTACAGTGAAACCTCAAGTTTACATCCCCTTGTTTAAAGTTTTCCCTCGTTTTACACCGTTTTATTGTGGTACCACCAATAATATACATGCACAATATACATAATACATTTCCCTGATTTTAATTTTTTTTCCAATTAAGACCATGATTGTTCTGGTCCACTTAAAATGTAAAATTGGGGTTCCACTGTATTTTAAAATCATGTTACTTTTATTTTGCAGGCTTTGAAGCTTACACAATTAGGGGCATATTTATCAATCGTCGAATTTTGAATTGAAAAAAATTCCAAATTCAAAAAGAAATGAAGTCGAATTTGGCAGGTTTTAGATGGCGAATGGTCGAAGTCCAACTTTTAGAGAGACAGTACAGTAAATTTTTTAAATTTTTTTCAAATTCAAATCAAATTTGGACTATTCCCTAGTTGAAGTACACAAAAAATAACTTTGAAATTCACATTTTTTTCATTCGAAAATTTACCTTGACCGTTGACAAATCTGCCCCTTAATTTGCACTGTATTATGTTCCAGTGATTCCAATAGACCCTGTTGTGTTTTGCTTAGGAAGCTCTTCTGCTTTCAAGAAAAATGGATCTGCAGGACTAAAATCCTCGTGCTGTCTTATTGATGCCAAAGGGAAGATGGTGGGAATGGTGGGAAGAGATACTGCAATTATCTCTATATCTATTTTCCAAAAAATATTTTGAAACATTTCGTAACAGGAATCATGTTGCAATAAATCTGGCTGATCTGAGCTGCCCACTTATGGAACTCACTGTTATCTTGGGAGGCTGAACAGTCTTTTCTCTGGAATTATGCCTCCCACCCATACTGGGAGCATTCATTATGGTATTCTGCCTGATTTTAGGTTACACAGAAAGCTTAAAGGACCAGTAACATCAAAAAATAAAAGTGTTTTAAAGAAATAAAAATGTAATTCAGTGTTGCCCTGCACTGGTAAAACTGGTGTGTTTGCTTCAGAAACACTACTATAGTTCATATAAACATGCTGCTGTGTAGCCATAGGGGCAGCCATTCAAGCACAGGATACACAGTAGATAACAGATAAGTACTACTATAGTTCATATAAACAAGCTGCTGTGTAGCCATGGGGGAAGCCATTCAAGCACAGGATACACAGTAGATAACAGATAAGTACTACTATAGTTTATTTATACAGCAGCTTGTTTATATAAACTATAGTAGTACTTATCTGTTATCTACTGTGTATCCTGTGCTTGAATGGCTGTCCCCATGGCTACACAGCAGCTTATTTATATAAACTATAGTAGTACTTATCTGTTATCTACTGTGTATCCTGTGCTTGAATGGCTGCCCCCATGGCAACACAGCAGCTTGTTTATATAAACTATAGTAGTACTTATCTGTTATCTACTGTGTATCCTGTGCTTGAATGGCTGCCCCCATGGCTACACAGCAGCTTGTTTATATGAACTATAGTAGTACTTATCTGTTATCTACTGTGTATCCTGTGCTTGAATGGCTGCCCCCATGGCTACACAGCAGCTTGTATATATAAACTATAGTAGTACTTATCTGTTATCTACTGTGTATCCTGTGCTTGAATGGCTGCCCCATGGTTACACAACAGCTTGTTTATATGAACTATAGTAGTGTTTCTGAAGCAAACACATCAGTTTTACAAGGAGTTTCCTAGGAGATAGACTCTAGCGGTACTTCGCTCCCTTACGCCTGGTGAAGTTGTGCTCTGCGAACGGACGTAACTACGAAAATTCACTAAGATGCGGATTTTACAGACCAGACGAAGTGCAATAGAATAGATAGGACTTGGTCAAAAAATAGTTGAAATTTTTCTAAGTCCCAAAAACGCTGGCAACTTTCAGTTTTTCAGGGTGATAGGCTGCAAAAGATAGTAAAAATTTTTTGGGGTACCCAGCTTCCCCCCTACATTTCCTAACATATGGCACATAAACTATACACTGGGCTCATGTGTAGGGCAATATAACAACTTTATTTTATTTTATTAAGGTTCCCTGGGCTTGTGTAATGTAATGTATTTGCTGCAACATTTACGTCCATTGTACTTTAACTGCACGCCATATGCAAATTACCCAGTGCTAGCACAACTTCGCTTTGCTAGCCGCAGTAATGCTAGCCTAACTTCGCCATCGTCCAGGGCGCCGAAAACTGGCGAATTTTCACTAGCAGCAAAGTGAAGTTGCAATAGCGTTGGCTAATTTGCATACGGCGGGAAATTAAAGTACAATGGACGTATATGTTGCAGCAAATACATTACATTACACAAGCCCAGGGAATAGAGTTGTTATATTGCCCTACACATGAGCCCAGTGTATAGTTTATGTGCCATTTGTTAGGAAATGTAGGGGGGAAGCCGGGTACCCCAAAAAAATGTACGATCTTTTGAAGCCTATCACCAGGAGAAACTGAAATTCACCAGGTTTTTTGGGATTTAGAAAAATTTTCAACTTAATTTTGAGGAACTCCTATCTACTCTATTGCACTTGTCTGGTCTGAGATGGTGAAGGCAAGTCTGGCGCAAAAGGTAACGTTCAGTAAAATCCGCATCTTAGTGAATTTGCGTAGTTACGTCCATTTGCCAGAGTAAAAATTTGCCTGGCGTTAATGTCATGTATCCAGCATAAGCTTCTACCATGCTATGGGATTTCCCGACTCACATGCTGTGGGCTCCTTCCGCTGGATGCTTGCTGTAATGACACAAGGCCATCAGTGCAATTGAACCTTTCTGGTTATCGTTAGTGATGGGCGAATTTATTCGGCAGGTGCGAATTCGCAGCGAATTTGCGCGATTCGCCGCCAGCGAATAAATTTGCGAAACACCCGCGAGAATTCGCGTAAAAAATTTGCCAGCGTCGAAAAAAAATTTTCCGAAAGAAACGGACGTCAAAAACGGGCGCCGGCGTCAAAAATGAGACGCCGGCGCAGTTTCGCGAATTTTCCGGCGAAGCGAAACGGCACAGATTCGCCCATCACTAGTTATCGTACTTCCCCCATGTGACCTAGTGCAATGCCTTGTGGGAGCCAAGACTCAATTTTACAACTCATGGTGTGGAAGAAGCTCACAGTTTCATTCATTCAAATGGACTCAATGTTGCACCAAATCACCTCCACAGCTGCCAGCAGACATTGTGCATAGGCATTTGTGCCAACATATATGTTATATTGCACTGTTCATTGCAATCCATGAATTTCATTTTTCTGTTATTTATTACATACCTCCCAACATTTTGGAAGTAAAAAGAGAGTCAAAAAAAAATTTTCTGCACGTAGTGCAGCAATTTTTTTGACCACACCCCTTTCTGTGGCCACACCCCCTAATTACCATGTCTGTTTTACAAAATTTGGCAGGTTATGAAAGTTTGAAAATATTTCTCCTTATCTAAACTGTGTTTTTGTGTCTCAAAATTGTTACAAAGTATCTTATTTGTACCTGTTAGCTGTTCTGGGCTCTCTGCTAAAAGCCAATTACCGTATATACTCGAGTATAAGCCGTCCCGAGTATAAGCCGAGGTACCTAATTTTACCTCCAAAAACTGGGAAAGCTTATTGACTCGAGTATAAGCCGAGGGTGAGAAATGCAGCAGCTTCTGGTAAGTTTCAATCTCGTTTTTGGATGACTATTCTTAGGCGCCGGCTACTATTCTAAGGCGCCGGCTACTATTCTAAGGCGCCGGCGAATATTCTTAGGCGCCGGCGACCGTTTTTGCGCTTGACCCGAGTATAAGCCGAGGTAGAGTTTTACAGCATATTTTGGGGGCTGAAAAACTCGGCTTATACTCGAGTATATACGGTAAGTGAGAAACTTTGTTTCTTTTTCTGGCTGTTCAGTGCAGAGAAAAGAGGGACTTTCCAGTACAAATAAGGGACTGTCCTTCCGAAAAAGGGACAGTTGGGAGGTATGTTATTACAGTTTCAACTATTCCCCTTGCCATCCAGTAAAATCTACAGACTTCACTTCTCAGTCTGTTTATTGGAGTGTGGGAAGGTTTAGCTGCATGTTGAACTACACACTGTCCCAGAGTAATACGTAGGAAGGACAGAATAGTAAGTGTGAAGTAGTGATACAATCCATCTCTATCGCTAGCGAATTTACGCCAGTGCCTGTTCGTAAACCGGCAAAGTCCCGAAATGACGTCACGCTGGCAAATTTTCACCAGCGTTAGTCATTTCGGCCTTTAGTAAATTTGCCCCTATGGGAGATGGACTTTCTGTAATTCAGAGCTTTCTGGATAATGGGTTTCCGGATAACGAATCCAATACCTGTGCTATACGAATATGGCAGGGAGACAGAATGTCTTTAAAGAGATTTTGTCTTTTCATGATGAGACTGTGTTTGTGTTTGTAATGTATTTATTGCTGCTTTATATGGGATATCTCACTCTTTCTCAGTTCAGTGACTGGTTAATGTTTCCTTAGATATGGGAGGGATTTAGGAGAGGTGGGAGGGACACAGGCTGTAGGATTAATTACAGGAGAAGGCAGAGAATTTTGGGTTATTGGTCTTGTTGTTGTTGTGGGGAGTTGGACATATAATTCCTGTATAAAGAGAAAGAAGAAAAATGATTCCTCTGTGCCGGAGCCTCGTGCTCTTTATTCTGCTGAAATGTAAGTTTTTTTTCTCTTGCCTCGTGTGTGTTTATATTTGGCTTGTGCTGTGCTAGATGTATATAAAGAACCAGCAAGGCTTATGGAGAGTTGGTGCCCTTTAAGAATGTATTGTTAAGCTTGCTAAATGTAATCAAGTAGAATGTGGAATAGCAGGGAAGTAATTAAAGTGGAGGCACCAGTTTGTCAGGATTAAAGGGGTGCAGAACCAAGGAATTCCCTGTCACCCAGCTCTATCTTTATTAGCCTTCTGCTCTACATACTTGTCTTTTTTACCTTGTGTGCATGGACCTGCCCAGGTCCGGACTGAGAATTAAAATAGGCCCTGGCATTTCAGGTACACAGAGGCCCAATCAGCCCACATAGAGGCCCAAACAGACCCCACCAGCCCACTAAATAATGACTTTCTAATGGACCTTATAGCAGCCCCTCTGGCATTTGCCAGAACCCACAGATTGCCAGTCCGGGCCTGGACCTGCCCTTAGCACAATACCCCTGGTTGGTTTATAGACAATTACACAAAATCAATCATAATGGACAGCAACATTTTGAAAAATCATAAGAAAACCGGAGAAAGAGCCCAAGTGACCTCAAGTAGATGCCGCTCCTTTATATTCCATGTATTTTATATTATCTTTCCTAGTGGTTTCCTCTGGGTGAGGGGCACCATGTACTCAGTATCCACCCCTACTACCAAATCATTTGCTTGTCCTGGTCCCGCGTATAAGAGTTGTGCTGTTAGTTTGGAGGAATCATAATGAAACAAGAGGATGGTACCCAGGGTAATATGTAGCCACGTTCCTTAAATGCATCCCGTAGGAGCCATATGGGGACCCACAACACTAGAGAATCCTTTTCGGGTTGGTATAAGGGAGAACTAACGTGGGGCACCTGGAAAGCTTGTGATATTGTTCATGAGCCCAGCTGGGCAAACAATAAATAGGCTGGTAGTCATACAGCAGAATCTGTCTGAGACTCAACCAAGGCACAACATTTAAAGGGATACTGTCATGGGAAAACATGTTTTTTTTTTAAACACATCAGTTAATAGTGCTGCTCCAGCAGAATTCTGCACTGAAATCCATTTTTCAAAAGAAAAAACAGATTTTTTTTTTATATTCCATTTTGAAATCTGACATGGGGCTAGACATATTGTCAGTTTCCCAGCTGCCCCCGATCATGTGACTTGAGCTCTGATAAACTTCAGTCACTTTTTACTGCTGTACTGCAAGTTGGAGTGATATCACCCACCTTCCCTCCCCCCCCCCAGCAGCCTAACAACAGAACAATGGGAAGGTAACCAGATAGCAGCTCCCTAACACAAGATAACAGCTCCCTGGTAGATCTAAGAACAACACTTAATAGTAAAAGCCAAGTCCCACTGAGACTGATTCAGTTACATTAAGTAGGAGAAAGAACAGCCTGCCAGAAAGTAATTCCATCCTAAAGTGCAGGCACAAGTCACATGACTGGGGGCAGCTGGGAAAATGACAATATGTCTAGCCCCATGTCAGATTTCAAAATTGAATATGAAAAATTCTGTTTGCTCTTTTGAGAATTGGATTTCATTGCAGAATTCTGCTGGAGCAGCACTAAGAACTGATTCATTTTGGGGAAAAAACAAGTTTTCCCATGACAGTATCCCTTTAAGTTGTCCAATGAAATATGGTAAAGCTCTTAAAATGACAGTCGTCCTATTTAAACAGAGAGACAGTTGGCTTGTACTGTATGAGACATTGGAAAAGCAACCCGGGGTCCCTGTGCTAGAAATGTTCATGTCTATACGTTTTTCAATTCTTTAGCTAAAGTAACATTGTTTAGGAACAGATGGAGCCACAAAAAGCATAATAAGGATCCATGAGTTTCCTTTGTTGAACTTCTTTATGTCCCATGTATTTTATTTTATATTTTCTAGTGGTTTCCTCCATGTACCCAGTATCCACCCCTACCAGCAAATCATTAGTTTGTCCTGGTCCCATTGATAAGAGTTGAGCAGTGCTTTCCGTGTTACAGGCACATACGTAACATATTCATAAAAACACAGGGTGAAAGAACAAAATAAATATTAAGGTAAAGTTGCATAACCCATATGAGGCAACCAGTGTGTATCAAAATAAAGCTGAACATAGAAATGCCAGTGAAGAGGAGAGAAGGTGGGGAGGGGGGGCGGATAGAGACCTTTATACTGTTGGTTTAACCAGGGCAGAAGCAGGTGCCACCGGGTCAATAAGGTAAAGAGAAGTTTCACTAGGAATTTTCTACAAGTCAACAGAATGATTTAAAATGAAGCAGTATTGTATATTGATACAACGGGGTAAGAAATGTATTGTTGAATTGCAACTGAAATATACAAGAGGGGATCTACATAGAGATAGCTCCAGAGTTCTAATGCAAAGTTCTAAATAATTGCCTTTATATTTGTGAAAGTCTGACTTTTAATAACCTTATCATTTACAGTAGGGGGTACATTATCTTAATACATGAGTGATACTCAGAGTTCCCTGTATAACTCAGCCTGCAGCCTTGTGCCTTTATATGGTCACAGAACAACCCCTCAGTGACTTCTAATATCCTTATCATTTACAGTAGGGGGTACATTATCCCTTATAATACATGAGTGATACTCAGAGTTCCCTGTATAACTCAGCCTGCAGCCTTGTGCCTTTATATGGTCACAGAACAACCCCTCAGTGACTTCTAATATCCTTATCATTTACAGTAGGGGGTACATTATCCCTTATAATACATGAGTGATACTCAGAATTCCCTGTATAACTCAGCCTGCAGCCTTGTGCCTTTATATGGTCACAGAACAACCCCTCAGTGACTTCTAATATCCTTATCATTTACAGTAGGGGGTACATTATCCCTTATAATACATGAGTGATACTCAGAATTCCCTGTATAACTCAGCCTGCAGCCTTGTGCCTTTATATGGTCACAGAACAACCCCTCAGTGACTTCTAATATCCTTATCATTTACAGTAGGGGGGCAATATTCTAAAGTTTTATAGCAGGGAATAGATTATTCTCTGTATACTTTATAAATAAAGACATGTATATAATTGTTGGTTTGCCTTACAGGTATTTTCCCACAAATGAACATGTTCCTCAGTAGGGCCAGTGGTTCCAGTAAGTACTTAATGCTGTGACACAGTACAGTATATACAGTTGTATGTGTGACATGTCTCACTATTAAATATTTATATCCCACTAAGACCTGTCTCTGCATTTCTTGTTAGTGATATCTCCAGAGTCTCTTTGCTCCTGGGAAATACAAATAAGCGTCGGAGAAGGGAGAGACGTGATTTTGCCAGTGAACAACCCAAAGAACAGAATTTTTTCTTGGCGATTTGATACCGGAAACTTCTTTGAAAGATTTGTTAAAACAGAAGTTGGAGGGAAGATATGGGACATAAAGGATCAATTCAGAGGGAGACTGAGCAGCACAGAGAATGGATCTTTAATCATCACTAATGTCACCATGAAGACCCCTCATATCTACTATGAATGGCCAGAAGAACGGACTGACTGTATCCAGAAGTATTCCCTCCTTATCTACAGTAAGTAACTCTCCTATTAATCTATATACCACTCAGTAATAGCGAATTTCTCCCGGGCAAAAAAATCGTGCAAAATAGTGAATTCTGAAAGTTCACAAAAAATATTGAAATTCGAACGTTTATGAAAAAATCATGAAATTTGAATGGTTTCACTAAAAAAATCGTGAAATTTGAATGTTTTTACAAAAAAAACGTGAAATTTGAAGGTTTTCACACAAAAAAATCTGAAATTTTCACAAAAAATCGTGAAAATCAAAAATCGACGCTAGCGAATTTTAACCCGCGAATTTTCACGGGAGATTTGCGTATTTATTCGCAGGCAGCAAAATGTGAAAATTTGCCGCAAATTCGTGCCAGGCAAATTTATTCACCCATCACTACTCAGTAAAAAAAAAATATAGAAGCATTTGCCCATGTAACCCTTTCTTGGCATACTCTCATAGACCAGGATCACACTCACATTTACTTGGCAGACATGACTTCTTTGCTTAGGAAGATACGGGGAAAACTCAAATTTACCGGTCAACACCTCCACCTAGTGGCCACTGAGGAGTACACCTTACGGGAATAAAAAACACAAAGTTTCGCAATAAATATAAAGTTTAAAAAGCAATAATGAAAATCAACATCAACCAATACAAGTTATACTTATTTTAATCCACATGAATTATGTAACGATATCTGATTGTTGGTTTGCTTTACAGATGATCTCCCCGAAAACGATTCAGTTGTCAGATATATCCCTGGTAAATGTAAGTTCATTATCAATGCTTTTACACAGTACATACTTACAGTTCAGTTACATCTCACTTTTAATGCCCTTACTGGGGTCTATATCAGCCTTCTGAGGTCATAAAAACAAAACATTGAAAGTGCCTAAAATATAACTTTTAGTAGATGAGAGCCTGGTGCAGGCTGTGATTGGGTGGTGGCATTTTTTTGTGTTTAAAGGATAAGTAAACCTTTTAAATAAGTGAATGTAAAATTGATGAGGGTGATATTCGAAGTACTTTTGCAATGTACATTCATTATTTATTTATTTTAATTCCAAGATATTAAGGGATACATGTACAGTTAATATGAATGAATTTTGTTACAACAGCGCCACCTGCTGGTCAGTTTCCCACCATTCTTGTCCCCTTTTTCAGCTTTGAATGGCTGCCCCCATGGCTACAAAGCAGCTTGTTTATATAAACTATTGTAGAGTTGCTGAAGCAAACATGTCAGTTTTACTGGATTTCCATTACTTGATTTTCATTATTTTTAAACAGTAATTTTTTGGTGTTATCTTTCCTTTAACATCTTGGAATTAAAAAAAAAATAATGAATGTAAATAGCAAAAGTGCTTAGAATTGCACTCTCAATGTCTTCTTGCAGCTGCGCATGCGCAATAGAGTAAAAAGCTGAACTTCAACTAAAAAGTCGGCTATTTCGTTCTACTGCGCATGCGTCTGCCCCGGGAAATTTGAAGAAAGAAGAAGCAGGACGAGGATGGCTCCGAGGTGCTCACTGGTTTAACCGCGGGCCGGTGCAGTTTTCTGCTGATAGGAGCATCGGCCCGGGGTTTCAGGTAAGTCAATACATTCACTTGGGGTGCCTAACATTTGGCACCCCCAAGTGCACCAAGCTAGTGATGTGTCGGGATTTCCCCGGAGCCGCACCCGACCATAACCCGCCCTCCCTTAGCCCACGCCTGCCCGCATATGCACTTCCGGGTTGCTTTTATAGATCCGTGCCGCCCCAACGGTGATGTTATAAAAGGGGCGGGGGGAGCAGGCGCAGTTTACGATGTCAGGTGGAGAGAGCAGAAGAAGAGCTCAACCAGCACCCGCACACCACCCGTGAAGAAGCATGCAAGGTTGGCCCGAACCCGCCCAACCCGAAGGTATCGGGCTGACCTGCACATCGCTACACCAAGCCTTTCCTTCTCCTTTAAGGAAACCTCACATGAGTTCTCCAATGAAGGCAGAGTATTAGGCCAAAACTGCATGGCAATTTCCCTAATATTCCCTGAGCAGGCTTTTATAATGGGACAGCTCCAAAATGGTAGTTGTCCAGAGCAAATATTATTTGAATTTCCAATTCAAGTTTTTTACGTTTTGCAATTTTTGAAATTGGTAGAATGGGTGAGTTTTTGAGTTTTTTTTAATTAGAAATAGCTCAAAAACTCATCATAATCAAATGTGAGCTTATTTAAAATCTTGCATCTTGAAGTTTTTTCTTGATTAAAAATGTGAAAAAGGTCCAATCCAGCACATTCTACTAATTATTTTCAATTAGTCTATCAAATTTAAATACTTGAAATTGTTTTTGAAAAAATCTCAATTTGTCTAGCACCACTCCCACTGACTTTACTCACCGGATTTTAGATGTTTTTTTCATTCGAGTCCATTCACTTAATTAATCATAAATCAAAACATTTGAGTTTCCTTATCCCAAAGTCAAATTTAAGGACTATCATCTTTTTTTCAATCCAAATGAATTACGTAACGATGTGTGATTGTTGGTTTGCTTTACAGATCATTTTCGATTAGGGCATCCTGATGTCAGAGATATCCTCGCTAAATGTAAGTTTATTATCAATGTTGATTCAATCACTGTTAATGTCCTGACTGGGGTTTATATCTGCCTGCTGAGGTCATAAAACAAAACACTGGGAGTGCCTAAAATATATAAAATAAACAGCAGATGAGTGTCTGATGCAGATTGTGATTGGGTGGTGACATTTTTATGTGTATAAACTTTTAAAATAAATTAAAATGTAAAATTGATGAAGGTGCTATTCTAAGAACTTTTTTTGTAATTTACATTCGTTATTTTTAGGTATTAAGGGATACAAGTACTGTTAATATGAATGAATTTTGTTACAACAGCGCCACCTGCTGGTCAGTTTCTGACCAGTCTGACCACCAAGTAGTCAAGGAAATTGTCAGGAGAAAGAAAGAGGCTTCTCTGATGTTCTTGTGGTTGGAAAAAATTATAAACCTTTATCATATCTTTCCTCTTATTCAAGAAGAGGCTTTATGACATATAACTAAATGGCAGACATATATAAAGATGATACTCAGGAGAAGAAACAAATAGGGATGTAGCGAACCGCCGCCAATGTGTTCGCGAACGCCGTTCGCGAACACCGGCAAAAAATGCGAACAGTTTGCGAACAGTTCGCGAACTTCGAACATCCGAAAATCGTTCGATTCGAACGATCGAAGGATTTGTATCGTTCGATCGAACGATTTTCGTTCGAATCGAACGATCGAAGCCATTGGATCGAATGATTTCATTCAATCCAATGGCTTCGATCGTTCGATTCGAACGAAAATCGTTCGATTTTAGCGATCGAATGGTCGAATGGTCGAACGATTTTGACGCGAACGCCTATTTGCGAACGTCGCGCGACGTTCGCGAACTTGCGGTGGACGCGAACAGTCGAAGTTCGCGCAAACTAGTTCGCCGGCGAACAGTTCGCTACATCCCTAGAAACAAATCAGACATCAGAGTCACTATTCAATCCCATTGGTTAGTGGGTCTGTAACATGAAAATCCATTTGGTCTGTAATTGTACCAACTTAGCAATTAAATCTCCACCTTTTGTTCCCCCCAATGTTTCTGTCTATACACATAACAGCCAATCAGGTTACATTTCCTCTATTACACTCTAAAAATGTTTTGCTATATTAAAATCAACATGTTATTTCTTGATATGGTCGAGGCACATTTATCAAGGGTCGAATTTAGAATTCATGTGAGTTTTTTTTAAAACTCCCATAAACTCGAAATTCGGCCAATTGAAATTTATTAATAAAATCAAATTTTCTCAGCTCGGACAAATTAAATTGACCCAGAAACTTTGATTCGAATTAGAAAAACTCGAATTTAAAAACCTCGATTTAGGTTTTTTCTCTGAAAAAGACTTGAATGTCGGGAAGGCTGCAAACATCACCAAATTGAACCTCTCCTATTGACTTATACAGCAATTCGGCAGGTTTAAGGTGGTAAATAGTCGAATTTGAGTTCTTAAAAGGCCATAGTACAATAAATCTTGAAATTCAAATTCAAAATGAAACTCGAATCAAGTTTGGACAGTTCAAATTTGAGAGTTTTGACACTGCCCCTTAATGTATGTCCACTATTTCTATTTTTCTAAGTTTTGTGACGTCTCACTTGCTTATTGGATATGACATATGGTACATTCCAACAAAAACGATATAGTGTCTAATCTAAAATTCTCTAGCAGTAACATGCTAGTGGCCACCCCTAGAGACCCCCTACCCATCCACTACCCCTCTCTGAGCCCCAACGTATACCTGTGCTGTAGTTGTGGTATCGGGGCCAGGGGGAAACCATCAGGGAGCAGTGTGGGCTGTAAGCGGGTGTGGGGCTGTGTCGGTTTTTACCCAGTGTCCCGCCTACCCAGTCCGACCCTGCTATTAGTTGTATGGCGGATATCTTTTCAATATGCTTGAGTTTATTTCAATAGCATTTTTATTAAATTGAGGGCTGTGTTGTGTTACAAAATCCATGGGTATAGTATTAATAGAACAGAACGAATGCATTGGATAGCAAGAAGTAGCCCATAAAAATTACCCAAAGTAGCCTTACTGCTTACACTGGAAACAACTTTTATAATTTTTTTGGATTAATGTAAGGTCCAAAAAATTCACAAAGGCTGAATTCACAAACTGTGTGAATTTCAGTCCCAATTTATTTTACTAGAATAATCACTATGGGCCAAATTCACTAAGATTCGAAGTTGCGCCAGGCGCAACTTCGCCACGCTTCGCTGCACTTCGCCGCACTTCGCCAGGCGTATTTTCACCAGCGCTCCGCAAATTCACTAAAATCCAAGGTTGCGCACAGGGGTAGCGTAAGTTTGCGAAGTTGCGTTAGCGTTAATTCGCCAAACGAAGCGAAGTTTCGCTAGCGATGGTTCATTTGCATACGGCGCCAAATTCAAATTTCAATGGAGGAACACGTATCAGCACTACAAATGCCTAGAAAATCTTCAAATCAGCAAATAAAATTTTTATTTTGCCCTACACATGTGCCCACTGTCTTGGTAAGTTGCCATGAGTCAGGAAATGTAGGGGGGAAGGAGGGGAGCCCCAAAAATATTTTCGATCTTTTTCAGCCTATCACCCATCATGTAGAAACACGCCAGCGTTTTTTGGGACTTAGAAAAAAATTTGACTTTTTTTTAAACAATCCCTATCTACTCTATTGCGCTTCGCCAGGTCTGAGGTGGCGAAGGAAGTCTAGCGTAAAAGGTAGCGTACAGTACACTGCGTAAGTTAGTGAATTTGCGTAGTTACGTCCCTAGCGAAAATTCGCCTGGCGTAAGGGTGCAAAGTAACACTAGCGAATTTACGCCAGCGTTCGTATTTGCGAAGAACCGAAAATGCGAATTGACGCTAGCGTTCAGCGCTTCGGCGCTTAGTGAATTTGCGCCTAAAAGTTTCAAAATCCCCTTTTGTCCTACACCAAATTCATAATGAGTCATCGATATAGAGCCTCCCCAAAAATGTGGCTCTTGAAACAGTTGAAGAGGCTATAAGAAGATGGAACCATTTTTTCCCATTTTTGTGCCTTTCTTCTGCAGTTAAAATGTATTACTGTATAAAAAATAATTGTGTGTGAGTGGAAGCTTCGCTGCTGGTAAAAGAAAAGATTGTAGTTGTAGTAATCTAAGAGCTTCAGGCCAAGTCTGATATTGCTAGGAAGGTGTTAGACAAGTGTCTGTAAGTATTGCTTCACCAATTGGGCTAAGGGTTCATCTAGTGAGTCTATTCCAGAAATGATGGGAATGGAGTCCAAACCTCTTTATAGAGTTAGGGTTAATGATAATATAATAGAATCAATGTAAAACTTCACTAACTTTCCAAAGTTCCACCTGTCTATCATTCGAAATAACAACCATTTCAAAAGCCAAATAATTTTGTTGGGGAGCTGTATTGACAACCTATTGGTGTGGAACTTTGTTGATTATTCCACTAATACTGAATTGGAACTGAAATGCAGACAGTCTGCAAATTCAAACTCTACTAGAACTAATACTTACACTGTCTTAGCTGTATCAGAGATAGTCAACTTGTCTTAAACAATTGTCCACTGTAACTTGGAAGAACCAATATATTAGAACTTTAATAGATGTAGTTGGTGTTACATAGAAACGTTGTACCCTCTAGTTAGAGATTACCAGTCAAGATATCCAGTAGCCCCGTGGTACTGCACTAGTAGCTAATCATGAAGGTTAGTAGCTCATTCTTGGTTAGCCCCTCTCCATCTAGAAATGGCTTCACAGTCGTCAGTCATTATATGGAGGTAAATTTGGATGTAACATAGTAACATAGTAACATAGTAAGTAAGGTTGAAAAAAGACACATGTCCATTGAGTTCAACCTTTTTTTTTTTTTATTAACTACCTATCTGCCAGTTGATCCAGAGGAAGGCAAAAGACCCATCTGAAGTCTCTCCAATTTGCCTCAGAGGTGGAAAAATTCCTTCCTGACTCCAAATTGGAAATGGGACCAGTCCCTGGATCAACTTGTACTATGAGCTATTTCCCATATCCCTGTATTCCCTCACTTGCTAAACACCATCCAACCCCTTCTTATACCTATCTAATGTATCAGCCTGTACCACTGATTCAGGGAGACAATTCCACATCTTCACAGCTCTCACTGTAACAAACCCCTTCCCAATATTTAGGCGGAACCTCTTTTCTTCTAATCGGAATGGGTGACCTTGTGTCAGCTGGAAAGACCTACTGGTAAATAAAGTATTAGAGAGATAATTATATGATCCCCTTATATATTTATACATCACCCCTTAAGCGCCTCTTCTTGTAAGGTACCTGTAACCGCAGCCGGGGTGCAGACACGGGGGTGCTTAGGTTCCTGAGGATTCCTGGCGTCTGTCGCGCGCGCGTGTCCGTTCATTCGTCGCGATGGACGCGGGCGCGTTGACGCTGCGTCATTACGTTTTTGCCGCCAAACTTGTCCCTATAAAAAGACGTCAGAAAGAGCAAACAGTTCTTGGTGATTTCCTTGCTAGTACCTGTTACTGTGTTCTCTGATTATACTTTGGATTGTCTTTCTTGTTACCGACCTCGGCCTGACCTGGACTTCGATTACCTTCTGCCTGCCTTTGACTTCGGCCTGTTCCTGACTACGAGTACTTCTGCCTGCCTACTGACCTGTTGCCTGATTCCTGTTTTCGAATATCTTCTGCCTGCCTCCGACCTCGGCCTGTCCCTGACTACGTTTACCTCTCCCCGTTCTCCGACCACGCTTCCTGACTTGCATCTATTCCTTCGGGTCAAGTTCAGCAAGCTGTACACTAACAGCAGTTCTAACTGCTCTTCCTATTGAATCTCCAAAAGAGCCTGACACTTCTCCAGCGTGAACATCCCCAATTTGGCCAGTCTTTCCTCATAGCTAAGATTTTCCCTTTACCAGCTTAGTTGCCGTTCTCTGTCCCCTCTCTAATACAATAATGTCCTGTTTGAGTGATGGAGACTGTACGGCATATTCTAGATGGGGCCTTACCAGTGCTCTATACAGTGGACGAATGACCCCCTCCTCCCTTGACTCTATGCCCCTTTTAATACAGCTCAAGACCTTATTTGCCCTTGATGCTGCTGACTGGCATTGCTTGCTACAGCCAAGTTTATCATCTACAAGGACTCCAAGGTCCTTTTCCATAATGGATTTGCCTAGTGCAGTCCCATTAAGGGTATAAGTGGCTTGGATATTTTTACATCCCAGGTGCAGGACTTTACATTTATCCAGACTTCTTTCCTTAATTACAGGTAGACCAATAGCTTTACTTTAAGATTTAAAAATGACCAGTTATACAAGGAAAGGTGTTTTGGTTAGGTCCATTGTTTGACCAATTAACTTATTTACTAGGTATGTTTAGGGGCCTATTTAAGATTGCTTGTGCTTTTCCACTTGAGAAATCTTTGAGAAAACCTCACAAGTTTTCTAATGAAGGCAGGATTTCAGGTAAGAAATGTTCTGACTTTTCTGCGAGTGGGCTTTTATAATGGGACAACTCAATGGGATTGAAATGTAAGCAATGTTTTCAATTGTGGTGTTGTTTTTTAAAGTTGGTAGACTGGGTAGAATGCCAGTTCTGCATTCAAGTTTTTTTTCAAATAGACAATGATTAAGGGATATTCCCAAATGCTTTAGGTGTCCATCACACTGCGGCCATCTGTTTTTTAATGTTTCAATAGACAGTGGTCTTTACTCTATAAAACATTGTGCCCTACGAAAAATTTTTGTCTTTTTATTTTGGATAATCAAAGCTTGAGGAGCTCTTTATAGGTGTGGGTGCACTGAATCCAATGCAGCCACTCTGAGTTTTGTTAAAATTAGAAAAAGCTTGAAAGCTCACCAAACTTAAATGGTCACTTATTTAAAATCTTGCATCCTGAAGTTTTTCATGATTAAAAATGTGAAAAAGGTCAAATTCAGCACATTCGGCACATTATTTTCAATTAGTCTATCTTTAAATATTTTAGATATTTTTTTTTAAAAACCTGAAAAAATCATGTACAATTTGTCTAGCACAACTCCCACGGCTTTTAGTTTCCAATTTTCCACACTCAAGTTCATTTGCTTAATACATCTCCAATAGTGATGGGCGAATTTGTGCAGTTTCGCTTCGCCGAAAAATTCGCGAATCTCGTGCGAAATTCGCGAAACGGCGAAAAATTTGCAAAACGGCGCCGGCGTCTCGTTTTTGACGCCGGCGCCCGTTTTTGGCGCCGGCGCCCGTTTTTTGCGCCGGCCGTTTTTTCAAAAAAAAATTTTGACGCCGGCGAATTTTTTCCGCGAATTTTCGCAGCCGTTTCGCGAATTTATTCGCCAACGGCGAATCGCGCAAATTCACCGCGAATTCGCGCCTGGCGAATAAATTCGCCCATCACTAATCTCCAACAATTGTGTTTCTCAAACTCAAAGTCCAATTTTTGAGAACTGCAATCATGAAGAATTCTAACATTCATGAAATTTGCCCCTAGTTGACAGAGACCCTTTTCTGCATTTCTTTTTAGTGTCTCCGTCAACGTTTTTTTGCTCCTTTGGAATAAAAATAAGTGTTGAAGAAGGAGGAGAAGTGATTCTACCAGTTGTCAAGGGAGCTACATTTTTGTGGCAGTTTGATGATAGATACAAGAAAGTTTTTTTTGCTAAAACAGAATCTGGCGGAAAGGTATTGGACGTACGGGATCCATTCAGAGGAAGACTGAGCAGCACAGAGAACGGATCTTTAATCATCACTAATGTAACCATGGACGACCCTCCGACCTACAGAGAATGGTCACAATACCCTGACTGTATCCAGAAGTATTATATACGGGTCTACAGTAAGTCCCATTACCTTATTAATCTACATATTGATCAGTAACACAGAACAAATGAAAATTCCCTATATCCATTTACACATTTACCAACCCAAGTTCAAAACGGATGCAAATCACTATGTTTTATTAACTCTGATGCATCTTATTGTTTCCCAGAATTTTAGTGTTCCAGTTTTTTCTTAAATAAGATACTATTCGAGTTTTGAGGTAATTTGAGTTCATTCAAGGTAAAAAAAAAAACTCGAAATGGTGGCTCAAGGCAAGAGATGTAAAAGGGCAATATTTACTTAAATATATATTCCAGTTTGGTGAGATTCTTTAATATGCCACTTAATATGTTATGAACTATCTGTTGCTTAAGTGTTCATTTTGGGGGTATAGTTTTCCTTTAATAGGTGTAGTTGGCGTTACATAGAAATGTTGTACCCTCTAGTTAGAACTTACCAGCCAAGATATCCAGTGGCCCCATGACATTTGTTATTTTCTACTGAACTAGTAGTTAATCATGAAGGTTACTAGCTCATTCTTGGTTAGCCCCTCTTCTTTCTTGTGCCTGCACTTCAGGAGAGAAATGCTTTCTGGCAGGCTGCTGTTTTTCCTTCTCAATGTAACTGAATGTGTCTCAGTGGGACATGGGTTTTTACTATTAAGTGTTGTTCTTAGATCTACCAGGCAGCTGTTATCTTGTGTTAGGGAGCTGCTATCTGGTCACCTTCCCATTGTTCTTTTGTTTGGCTGATGGGGGGGGGAAGGGAGGGGGTGATATCACTCCAACTTGCAGTACAGCAGTAAAGAGTGATTGAAGTTTATCAGAGCACAAGTCACATGACTTGGGGCAGCTGGGAAATTGACAATATGTCTAGCCCCATGTCAGATTTCAAAATTGAATATAAAAAAAAATCTGTTTGCTCTTTTGAGAAATGGATTTCAGTGCAGAATTCTCTTGGAGCAGCACTATTAACTGATTCATTTTGAAAAAAAAAAATTTTCCCATGACAGTATCCCTTTAAAGTCTCTCTCTCCGTTTTTTTTTTTTAAATGTATTTTGAAATCCTCCTTATCTATAAGCCTGAGACACAGACAGCACTGATGGAACACTGATAATTCTATAGCTGTTGGTCTGATGACCATCTGCTGATACATGCAAATAATTATTTGTGTTTATGGCCCAGAATCAGTAGAAGTTGAAGATATCCTGATCCATCGCAATATCACTGGTAAGGAAATGTGTAACATTACACTGACCTGTGCTGTGACCCAATCACAAGTGACCGTCTCTTGGGAAGAAACAAATCAGATAGACAC
The DNA here is from genome assembly GCA_038501925.1 of Xenopus petersii. Taxonomy (NCBI): domain Eukaryota; kingdom Metazoa; phylum Chordata; class Amphibia; order Anura; family Pipidae; genus Xenopus; species Xenopus petersii. The sequence continues at coordinate 8,197,602 of CM076686.1, read as the reverse complement.
AGAGGTGGAAGGGGACACTCTTCATATCTATAATGTTAATTCTACAGTTACTTACACTTGTACAGCACAGAATCCCATCAGCAGAACCTCCAAGAGTATAAATCCTTGGCATCTCTGTTATTAAGTTAAAGAGTTGTCTCTTCTATTGTCCCCTAACAGAATATTTATTTCTTATCTTCTGGGGGTAACTGGCCTGGCCTACTGCCCAATACACAGTGTAAGGGACCCTGGGGTTGTAATATAATTTATTATGGTTTTTTCTTGCTTGGTCAGTTTCTTAAAGTGGTCTCATGTTTGAATCATCAACTTATACTAGGACCCATTGGTGCAAAACAAATATTTTAAGGGAAACTGGAGGGAGTTTTCAGCAGAGCATAGGACAACTGTGATCCAATTGATGATACGACAGTGTAGGTTTTCAATTATCTGGGGTCATGAGTAGCTCTCAGGACTTGGACCACCATAGATCCATTGGCCTTCTGGTGAGTCCCCTGTGTGAGGTCAGTTAGTGATGCAAGATGGGTAAGGTTTTCAGACACAGAACAGAGGATTAGGAGAATTAGATCAGCCTTCAGGTCAGGCACAGGACACAGTGAAACATTGTCTACTTTATAAGGCATAAAAAGAACCAACAGAAAACGAGTTCTGTTTTTTGTAAATGAGCAGAAGACTTGTTGGAATAGGTGGGAAAGCTGCTATTTGCATTATAATTTTTCAGGAATAAGATCTCTATTTGGGTTCCCATATGTATTATTTCTAAAAGTTTCTCATTAAGGCGCACATCCTTAATACTTTGGAATCTTCCCATGTCTCTAGGCTGTAGGCAGCCATAAAACAGCCCCTATTATAATTAGCCATACCTTTGCACCACAATTTATTGGCACTGACATGCATGTGAATTATATGGTTTGATCCTGCCTTTGTAGTGCAGGGCTGTTTGTTGTATTTGGCTGTGGTTGGCACAAATCATATCTCTGTGCCTTAGTACATGGGTCTAATGCTACAGTGCTGCCCTGTAAGATATACCAGATAATACAGAGGTTAAAATGTATTCTTATTAAAGGGTCTCTTCCGTCAACCATATCTATGGATTGGCCACCTATATCATTCTGTAGAGTGATTAAACTGACACACACACACACACAAGTAAAACAAACATAGGAGATTTATTGATACTTAACACAGTCGCTGTGGGACTCCTCAATACAATGGCTCAGCAGCAATTCCAACGTTACCAGGCACTTCCAAGTCCAGGCCAAACTCAAACAGCTTCCCTGCAAACTAAGAGTTATATATGTTTGCTTCACACAAGAATACAAGAAGAGTATACATTTTATCAGAAGAAATACTATATATGGTAAAAATACATCATTATTGAGTATATCTCATCAGTTAGCATACTATATATGGTCAAAATTAAGCATTAAACAGTGTCCTATTCCTAGAATTGCTAACAGCTGTATGGGGGGAATTCACAAAAGTGTCGATAAATAAAGTAACCCAGAAGTGGCGGTCGACAAATTTGTAAAATGTCGTACGAACGGCAAATTCACAAAGGCAGATGTTAACATCTCTGAATGTCTCGTAAGTCTGACAATTTTCTAAAATGTCGTCTATCTTTTCATCGTACAAACGACATTTACCAAGACTTTTTAAACGACAATTTGTCTGACATTTTCATTTTGGAGAGCCTAAAGTGTCTGAAAAATTGTCGGTAAAAAAAATGAGTTTACGAGTAATTCATAAAAATGTCGGGAAAAGTGGCGCAGGAAAAACCACGCCCACTTTTAACGACACTAATTCAAAAGTGTCGCACATGTCGGAAAATTGGCGGAGAAATGCTCTGTGAATTTTTCGGCTGTTGCTACGACACTTTCTACGACATTTTAAAGACATTTTTTCGTTCCCGACACTTTTGTGAATTCCCCCCTATGTGTCGCTAAGCCCCTAAGCGCTTTTCTCTCTATATTCTGCTCTGTGAATCACTCATTTTCCTTACAAGAGGTTTGGCCGTTCCAGAGTTGGCAACCAACTGGACCATGTATGGGGCCAAACCAGTTGGCCTTTTCTACTGATATCATTCAAGGATTGGCCAGATATATATTAAAATGCCCATTTAGGGAGCATCAAATCAGCCTGTTAATGCAGCCCTACCTGATGGACCTGCACAATGTGAATCTTCAACTAAACTGATAAAAACCAAGCACTACTGTGTCTGAACTGCACAATAAACATATTTATTTATCTTCCCTGTTAATAGGAGAGGAGCCAGAAGAACCAAGGGGAACCATTGGAGGAGAACCAGAACTTGAAAGACAAGGAAGTCTCATTTACAGATTATGGAAAGGTTTAAACAATCTTTGGAAGGTAAGGACTTTTTTGGCATCCCCAGGTGATTAAGTCTTAAAAGATCTTATAACTTGGCTTTATTTTATTTCTCTTTCAGGTATAAAGAGGAAAATCGAAAGTTTAAAAAGAACTCATAGCCACAAATACCAGTTTGATGTATCAAGTAATAATTCTTGATTGTAGATATTAATGAATTGATCAGTACTGCACTTTACTCATTTCCTCTCTCTCATTGGTCTGTCATCAGTGTCCCTTATAGAGGGAAAATATAATCAAAATATAAAATGATCCAGTCCTATCTGCTTTTCTGGTTCAACCTGTAGTTTTAGAGCCAAGTGACTGAATATTGCCTTAGAACTGACTAAAGAGTTTTGGATGTAGTGATATAACTATCCATGGCATTGAAAACAATGACCAATTATTAGATGACTCCTACTGAGGGCCTCATTAATCCAAGAAGATCTGAGCAACTTTCCATTTTTTGCAGTTTTTTTAGAGATTTTTACTCATTCAAATTAGAAAGTCAAAGGGAGTCAGCGAGAGTCCATAAAAATGTAACTAAAAGTTCTATGAGTGAGGGAGATACTAGCAAGTTGGTTCTACTCAGGACTGGGCTTAGATGATACCCAGGCATTGAATAAAGGTGATTACCTGTTCTTTAAAAGCAAAACAAGAGGGATATATTTATATGACATAATTGCCCAGATTCAATTTGGTGATAAAAACTGATCTCTTGGTTTATCATCAAGGACAAGGTTCAATTCGAGGCGAAAAATCTTTTCTCCTGAATCAGTTCCAGTTTTTTACAATAGAGTTTTCACGTGATAAACCATGAGATAAGTTTTTCTGAATTAACCTACATCCCAGATTGAACCTCAGCTTTTCATGTGATAAACCTTTCTCTTATTGAATTAAATCTGCCCCAAAACTGGAATGTTGTTTGTTATATAATAAAGCTGAGTGTATCCATAAAATGTTGTGCTTGTGTTTTTATACTTTTTTGCCATTTTATCTGGACTGCTGTGATCCACTTCTATTGTGCAAGTAGCAGAGAACAGATACGTCAGATTATATTGTGTGTTCAAGTGCATTTTTGGACTCTAAAAGATCTGCCAAGATGATGGATTGGTTAGGTTCTGGGACTGTACCGGGGTTGTTTTATAAAATGGCACAACTGATAGTTCTCAAGGTGCTTTAATGCTTAATCAAAAGTCTCATGATCAACCTTAGAGGTGGAAGAGTCAATCTAGAGCAGTGATCCCCAACCAGAAGCTCGCGAGTAACATGTTGCTCACAAACTCCTTGGATGTTGCTCCCAGTGGCTTCAAAGCAGGTGTTTATTTTTGAATTCCAGGTTTGGAGGCAAGTTTTGGTTGTATAAAAACCAGATGTACTGCCAAACAGAACCTCCTGTAGTCTGTCAGTTCATATGGGGGACACCAAATAGCAAATTACATCCAGGAAGTTTTTGCTTGTCTGTGTTGCTCCCCAACTCTTTTTATTTTTGAATGTGGCTTACGGGTAAAAAAGGTTGGGGACCCCTGATCTAGAGGGTAATTCCTTTACACTGGTTTTGGGGCACATGGCTGCATCCATGAAGATTGTTTAATAAATTGTTATAAATATTTTAAAGTAGCATAAGTCCTATAACTGCCTAGTAATCGGGTTTATTCCATTATGGACCAGATTCAATTTGATGAGCTTTATTTCATGCTTTATCTGGTGAAAAACTGCATAGAAGTGTATGGAAAATTAATGAATTCAATAAGTAAATGTCTTTCACATGTAATTGAATCAAGCCCGATGTCTTATAATATTTGTATATATAACATATAGGAAGTGCTATTTTAAAATAAAATGCCACTTCCCCTTTGAATCTGTGTAGGGATTGGGTACAAGAGGGACTAAGAGAATAAGGCAGTTGAGAGAAGAGAGAGAAAGAGAAGAGGAATGGATCACATCAGATTATCACTTTCCTACTGACAGGTAACTTTATACTGTCCATTCCCCATGTACCTCATTCATATTGCTGAGTTTGGGTGCTGGGAGAGGAAAAAGTTAATATACTCACAGCCCATAGCCCTGTATTACTGGTGAGACTGGGGCAATAGGATCTCAGCCCATAGTCCTGTATTACTGGTGAGACTGGGGCAATAGGATCTCAGCCCATAGCCCTGTATTACTGGTGAGACTGGGGCAATAGGATCTCAGCCCATAGTCCTGTATTACTGGTGAGACTGGGACAATAGGATCTCAGCCCATAGTCCTGTATTACTGGTGAGACTGGGACAATAGGATCTCAGCCCATAGCCCTGTATTACTGGTGAGACTGGGACAATAGGATCTCAGCCCATAGTCCTGTATTACTGGTGAGACTGGGACAATAGGATCTCAGCCCATAGCCCTGTATTACTGGTGAGACTGGGACAATAGGATCACAGCCCATAGTCCTGTATTACTGGTGAGACTGGGGCAATAGGATCTCAGCCCATAGCCCTGTATTACTGGTCTGTCTGAGGCAATATAGTTCAGCTATGTTACATGCATTTAGTAGACGTGTCCCTGAATTTTCAAATAATCTCATATCCATAAAGTAACATATATGTCAATCAGTCTCATAGTCATTTTTATGTTCTGTTTATCTTTTTGGAGTTATTTTAAGTGCATCATGTTTCCCCATCTGCCTTTCATTTTAATTTCCAGAGGACGCATAGAATTTATTGAAACCTGCATGATGTTCAAGTTTTTTATATAGGGTTTTGCCCAAGGGTTTTTGCAGAAAACTTGATTCATTCGAGGTTTCTGATTTCGGGACTCAAACTCACAGAATTAGGTTTATCCCAATCGAGTTTATTCTTAAATAAGAAACAATTCAAGTTGTGAGTTCATTCCAGTTCATTAGAGGTATAAAAAACTAGGGATGCACCAAATCCAGGATTCGTTCGGGATTCGGCCTTTTTCAGCAGGATTCGGATTCGGACAAATCCTTCTACCCGGTGAACCAAATTTGCATATGCAAATTAGGGGAGGTGAGGGAAATTGCGTGACTTTTTGTCACAAACAAAGAAGTAAAAAATGTTTTCCTCTTACCACCCCTAATTTGCATATGCAGATTCGGTATTCGGCCAAATCTTTTGCGAAGGATTTGGGGGTTCGGGCAGATCCAAAATAGTGGAATGGGTGCATTCCTATAAAAAACTGAAACACTTGACCTTTGATAAAAAAAACCCTAAATGTGTCCCTGAGTAGTGTGTAAGGGACTATAGGATAGCATTGTACACATTTTCTCAGGTCTAGTAACCCTTAGTAACCAAAACTTTGATTTTGGACAGGTATCCAGTAAACAAAACCCATTGTTTGGTTGCTATGGGTTACTAGAACTTTTTATTATACCAGTTAAACATAAGGACATCCAGAAAGCTTTATTATATCCATGCAGTGAGCATCCAATGCTGTGCAGCCATCATGGATACATTGAGTAGAACTATAGTGGCCCTGCCATTGTTGGGAAATGGAAAACCAATTTAATATGTTTCAGCATTCTATAAAGAGCGCCTACATGTTCCACTGGAACTGGACCTTGGAGGTGAAAGTAGGTTTAAGGTGGGAGCCCTGTCACTTACAGACTTACAAACCATAGAACATTTGTAATTATTATATATTGCAAAGTGGCTTATCATTATATTTTCTTTTATTAGGCAAACAATTATTGTTGGGATAGTTACATTATATGAAATATAACATTAAAATATAACAATTCACTTTTTTACAAAACCAATACTTGGAAATTATACCCATCAGAAGATGATCCGTCTGGCTTTGGCCTCAATGATACTCATTATTACTGATCATCCAAGAGAAACTTGGACATCAGCAACGGATTGGCTGGTTATATTGTAACTACTCATGGGCGGGGCCTCTTAATTTGAATCTCTGTTTTGGTTGAACAGAGAGACATGTCCATCAAGTAAAACCTTATGCTGAATAATTCCTATTATATGTTCTTGTTGATCCAGTGGAAGGAGATAGTCCCCATTTGACACAATCATCATATTTCTCCAAAGGGTGAAAAGAACCCGGTGGGCCCTGACCCTCATGGGCCCCTGCCGGGCCAGACCCCCTCTCCTGATGCTTGTTTTTTGTTTTTTTAAAAAAGGATTTTGGTGATGCGCAGCGTGACGATGGGGCGCCTTGTGTGCATGCACGCCAAGGGGGAGCCTTGTGCGCATGTGCACCAAGGGGGTGGCACATGGCGCGCACAGTAGGGGGACAGGGGGGCCTGTAGGGGTCCCTGGACTGCTGTCCCGGTGGGCCCTGGGCTCCCCAGTCCGACCCTGATTGGACTAGTCCCTGGATGACCACTGTATATAAAGAGCCAGATTCAATTTGAATTATTTTGTCTTATTTTCCAGTTCCCTGGACTTGGGTTTGTCAGTTTCTTCTCTATTTAGTATTATTATTAATTGATATCCTCATCATGTCTGATATCATGGGTGATATTCTACCAGTAGCTTCACACAATGACTTATGGTTTAATACAGTTCCCTCTAGTGATGAAATTAGATCATAGCAAACTTATATATCTCTTGTGATCTTTTCTCAAACTGCCAAGCTCGATTTGAGAAGTGAAACTTTTTTGTAATCGACCAGCCAATTTTTTTGGTTGAAAAAAGAACATGTTAAGAAGATTAAGGAAGCGATGTGCTTCCTTTGTATGACTGCAATATATATATATATACACCTCTGTGATTTTAAAAACTTTTGCGAAAAAACCCCCAGAGATATAAAGAAATAATTTTGAACAAATAGTGTATGTGTTCATAAATAGTTTGTGGTTGGTAATGTATCCACAAGACGTCCTGCTGCAATATGTGTATCTAAAGAAAAACTATATGATTTTGGTTATTCTTGACCATTATTCATGTATAGAATGTGAAAGGTTCCCCTTCTTTATTTAAGTACTGAGCAAAATATAAATCAAGCTGGGCAGATTCACTGAGAAAATAAACCATATCATTAAATATAATTAAATTACATTTTAATTTAACATTCATTTCATACAGACTTCTCTTTTGAAATATCAGCCAAAACCAAGAAAATGGGTTTATAGTAAAGGCCTCCAGTTCCATAGGTCCTTGGCATTAAATGCATGCCAGGTACTGCTCCTCCTGCTTGAGCCACAGGAGGAGCAGTACCAGGAGTACAATAGGTCCTGGGTTCGAAACCAGGGAGTTCCTGGCAGGAATGTGCACAATGGTAACTGAACTTTACATGGGAGCCAGGGAGACATAGATGTGTCCAAACACATTCTGCAGCTCTGCATTTGGACATCAGCTATAGGGGAATTGGGGTGCCCCGACTTTCCCAAAAGTTTGTAATTGTGGTTGATAAAATAGGAAAACAGAAATGCAATGAAATAGGTTGCACACAAAACACATTTAACTTCAAATAAGGATTTTATAAATAGCCAAAGAAGGGGCTTTATATTAAAGACAGAAATAAAGTGAGCAGTGGTAAGTGGGATTAGTTACATAGGTAATTTGGGTTGAAAAAAGACCAACGTCCATCAAGTTCAACCCCTCCAAAAGAAACCCAGTGTGCTATATATACAAATACTATACTAATTATTGTAGATCTTAAGATCCCATTAGCTTTGAATATTATACTTGAAGCCATCTTCCCCGGGACATGTAGCAAATGGTTAGAAACAAAGAGATTTTCCTCAAGTTGACTGGAGAAATAAAATACTCTAGGCGCAAATTCACTAAGCCGCGAAGCGCCGAACGCTAGCGTTAATTCGCTAGCGTTTGGCATTTTCGCTACTGCGCAAATTCACTAACGAACGCTGGCGTAGTTTCGCTAGTGTTACTTCGCACCCTTACGCCAGGTGAATTTTCGCTAGCGACGTAACTACGCAACTTCACTAACTTGCGCAGTGTAATGAACGCTACCTTTTACGCTAGACTTCATTCGCCACCGCAGACCTGGAGAAGCGCAATAGAGTAGATAGGGATTGTTTCCAAAAAGGTCAAAAAATTTTCTAAGTCCCAAAAAACGCTGGCGTGTTTTCTACATGATGGGTGATAGGCTGAAAAAGATCGAAAAAGTTTTTGGGGCTCCCCTCCTTCCCCCCTAAATTTCCTGACTCATGGCAACTTACCTAGACAGTGGGCACATGTGTAAGGCAAAATAAAATTTTTATTTGCAGATTTGAAGGTTTTCTTGGCATTTGTAGTGCTGATACGTGTTCCTCCATTGAAATTTGAATTTCGCGCCGTATGCAAATTAGCCTTCGCTAGCGTAACTTCGCTTTACATAGCGAATCAACGCTAGCGCAACTTCGCAACCTTACGCTACCCCTGAGCGCAACTTCGGGTTTTAGTGAATTTGCGGAGCGCTGGAGAAACTACGCCTGGCGAAGTGCGGCTACGCTCGGCGAAGTTTCGCCTGTCGCAACTTCGCATCTTAGTGAATTTTACCATGACTATAAAGTAAAACTCTTCATTTATATTAAACCAGTGCAAAGAAACAAGGACAGGGATGGGCAAATTTGACCCGTTTCGTTTGCCAAAAATTCGCCGCCGGCGAAATGTCGCAGACGCCCATTAAAGTCTATGGGTGTCAAAAAATATTTGTCGCGTGGTGAAAATATTTTGTCGCACGTCTCCATACAAGTCTATGGCCATCATTTTTTTGGCGAAACAAGGCGAAAAAATTCGCCCATCCCTGAGGACAATGTATTAAAGGTGTATGTGCTCATAGATTATATGAATTTTGTTTTACATAGTTGAAAGGTCTTTAGCAAATATACATTATGATGCCAAAATTGCGAGGGAGATTGAACCCCTTTATAGATATGAACTTAAGTGGCTGCTGAGATGTTGTTTGTGTTTGTAATGTATTTATTGCTGCTTTATATGGGATATCTCACTTCTTATCAGTTCAGTGACTGGTTAATGTTGCCTTAGATATGGGAGGGATTTAAGAGAGGTGGGAGGGACACAGGCTGGAGGATTAATTGAAGGAGAAGGCAGAGAATTTGGAATCACAATCCACAGAGCAGTAGTACAGATCTCCCTCTGAGTGTGAGACTGTGGGAGTTGGACATATCAATTCTGTATAAAGAGAAAGAAGAAGAAGGAAAATGATTCCTCTGTACCGGAGCCTCCTGCTCTTTATTCTGCTGAAATGTAAGTTTTTTTGATTGCACTGTATTTGTATATTCTTGTACTAGATGGTTATAAAGAAACAGTTAAGCTTTTGGAGTTATAGATTATTTTTAAATTTGCAAAATGTATGTAGAAGGTTCTAGGTTTCTTTATGTAGAATAGCAGGGAATGGATTTCAGTGCAGTCAGTACTCAGTTGAGTACAAATGGCTGTGCATCTAACCTGCCCTGTAGCCATAGTGGGTGCTGTCCCAACACTGGTCGGTTAATAGTCAAATGGGCAACATCAATTAAAGTAAAATTGAGCAACTATGGAAGAATCATAAGGATACAGGAGATGGTGCCCAGGGTAAAAAAATGGAAGCACATTCCTCAAGTACATACTTTAGGAGCCAAATACAGTTAATAGAGAATCATTTCTGGATTGGAATAAGGGAGAACTATTTGGGGACACCTGGAAAGCTTGTGATTTTGTTTGTGTGCCCTGATGGCCAAAATGTGCCCACACTAAAGCAACAATAAATATTCAGGTCGTCCTACAGCAGAAGCTTTCTGAGATAGAGTCTACTAAGGTGGGTGTTTAAGTAGACCAATACATGTGGGGTAAAGCTCTTAATATGACAGTCCTGTTATTTAATTAGAGAGTGAGTTTGCTCTCTATGTATATGATATGTACAGGGTTCATGTGCTACATGTTCATGGATGAGTTCCTTCATTTTTTAGATAAAATGGTTTTGATGTTTGGGAAAGAGATAACGGGTACAGATGCAGTCATGAAAAGAAGAAGTAAGGGTCCATGGGGAAGTTTCTGATATTCACCTTCTTTATAGCCCATGTATTCTCCCTAGTGGTTTCCTCTGATTGGGGGCACCATGTTCCCAGTATCCACCCCTACTACCAAGTCATTTCTGTGTCCTGGGCCAACGTATGAGTCCCACAGAGAGTTGTGTAATGCTGTTTATGTATATCCATGTTATATGCAGCTGTGTAATTTTATTTAAAAAAAACAGGGTAAGAAGAAATGTGAAAGTAATTTTGCACAAAATAAATATTAAGGTAAAGTTGCATAACCCATATGAGGCAATCGATGGGAATAAAAATAAACATGAACAGAGAAATTCCAGTGATGAGGAGAGAAGGCAGGGAGGATGGATCGATAGAGGCCTCCCAAAGTTGTTGTTGGTTTAGGACTGAAGCAGGTGTCTCCCGGGTCAATAGGGTAAAGTGCAGTTTCACTAGGAATTTTGTGAGTGTCAACAGAATGGATTCACATAAAGATATCCCCCAACTGATAACTCAGGCTATTCCCTGTATAAATCAGCCTGCAGTCTTGTGCCTTAATATGGTTACATAACCCCTCAGTTATGTCTAAAATCCTTATCATTTACAGTAGGGGGTACATTATCCCTTATAATACATGAGTGATACTCAGAGTTCCCTAAGGGAATACAGGGTTATGGGAAATAACTCATAGTCCAAGTTGATCCAGGGACTGGTCCCATTGCCATTTTGGAGTCAGGAAGGAATTTTTCCCCCTCTGAGGCAAATTGGAGAGGCTTCAGATGGGTTTTTTGCCTTCCTCTGGATCAACTGGCAGATAGGTAGTTAATAAAAAATAAAAAAAAGGTTGAACTCGATGGACATGTGTCTTTTTTCAACCTTACTTACTATGTTACTATGTAACTCAGCCTGCAGCCTTGTGCCTTTATATGGTCACAGAACAACCCCTCAGTGACTTCTAATATCCTTATCATTTACAGTAGGGGGTACATTATCCCTTATAATACATGAGTGATACTCAGAATTCCCTGTATAACTCAGCCTGCAGCCTTGTGCCTTTATATGGTCACAGAACCCCTCAGTGACTTCTAATATCCTTATCATTTACAGTAGGGGGTACATTATCCCTTATAATACATGAGTGATACTCAGAGTTCCCTGTATAACTCAGCCTGCAGTCTTGTGCCTTTATATGGTCACAGAACAACCCCTCAGTGACTTCTAATATCCTTATTATTTACAGTAGGGGGTACATTATCTCTTATAATACATGAGTGATACTCAGAGTTCCCTGTATAACTCAGCCTGCAGCCTTGTGCCTTTATATGGTCACAGAACAACCCCTCAGTTATTTCTAATATCCTTATCATTTACAGTAGGGGGTACATTATCCCTTATAATACATGAGTGATACTCAGAGTTCCCTGTATAACTCAGCCTGCAGCCTTGTGCCTTTATATGGTCACAGAACTCCTTGTTGATATTCTAATATTTGCAGAAGGCGTAACATTATTTTCTGCATATAAGTATAGACATTTATAAATAATTGTTGGTTTGCCTTACAGGTATTTTCCCAGAAATGAACCTGTTCCTCAGTTGGGCCAGTGGTTCCAGTAAGTATTTTCCTAGTCCTCTTACCCAGTATGGTACTTACAGTTTAAAACACATCTCACTATTAATTCCAGAATTGGCTTCTATCCCTGCCTCTTTCACATCTAAGTTCCACTCAAAGATATAGTGATCTACTTACTATAATTCCTGTTAGGTACCAGGTGCTAGTGCAGTGTATCGACCCAAACCTGCCTAGGGTCAAAATTTAGATCCAAGCAACGTAGTCACTGCAGCACACTGGAAACTGGCAATTTCATACCTCCCAACTGTCCCTTTTTCGGAGGGACAGTCCCTCTTCTTGCAGCTCAACCCGCAGTCCCTCATTTGTACTGGCAAGTCCCTCTTTTCTCTGCACTGAACAGCCAGAAAAAGAAACAAAGTTTCTCACTTAATTGGCTTTTAGCAGAGAGGCCAGAACAGCTAATAGGTGCAAATAAGATACTTTGTAACAATTTTGAGACACAAAAACACAGTTTAGATAAGGAGAAATATTTTCAAACTTCCATAACCTGCCAAATTTTGTAAAACAAACATGGTAATTAGGGGGTGTGGCCACAGAAAGGGGTGTGGTCAAAAATTGCTGCGCTACATGCGGAAAAAAATTTTGTCCCTCTTTTTACTTCCAAAATGTTGGGAGGTATGCAATTTGTTCAAAAAACTGATCTATTGGCTCATAGTAGACATATCAAAGAGGCAACGTTTCAGACCCTCCTGGGTCCTTTATCAAGCCTCGGGGTCCGAAAATTGCCAGTTTCCAGTGTGCTGCAGTGACTACATTGCTTCTTTCACATCTAAGGACATACGGTATAGGGATGTAGCGAACTGCCGTTTTGGTGTTCGCGAACGCCGTTCGCGAACACCGGCAAAAATGCGAACAGTTCGCGAACAGTTCGCGAACAGTTCGCGAACTTCGAACACCTGCAAAATCGTTCGATTCGAACGATCGAAGGATTTTAATCGTTCGATCGAAGGATTTTCGTTCGAATCGAACGATCGAAGCCATTCGATCGAATGCTTTTCATTCGATCGAATGCTTACAATCGTTCGAACGAATGGAAATCGCTCGATTTTAGCGGTCGAAGGAATTGAATGGTCGAATGGTCGAACGATTTTTATTCGAATCGAACGCGAACTCAAATTGGCGTACGTCGCGCGACGTTCGCGAACATTCGGCGGACGCGAACAGTCGAAGTTCGCGCGAACTAGTTCACCGGCGAACAGTTCGCTACATCCCTAATACGGTATAATCAAAAAGTAATTTGGAATAGTTCTTCATACGCCATTCCATTGACAGTGCCAAATATCTAACTTTTATCAACTGGGAGTCCTTGTATAGTTTGCCTGTATTTTATACTGGATTATTAGCCTCAATCATCAATGTGGGGATTGGGCTGATGGAGAATATTTATCCCACTAAGACCCGTCTCTGTATTTCTTGATAGTGATATTTTGGGAGGATCTGTGCCACAGTGAAATACATATAAGTGTCAGAGAAGGTGGAGACGTGATTTTGCCAGTGAACAAACTGAAGAACGGAACTTTTTCTTGGCAATATGATAACGGGTTCACGTTTTTGGAGATTGCTAAAACAGAAGCCGGAGGGAAGATATGGGACATAGAAGATCCATTCAGAGGAAGACTGAGCAGCACAGAGAATGGATCTTTAATCATCACTAATGTCACCATGAAGGACAGACAAACCTACTTTGAATGGCCAGAAGTATGGACTGAATGTATCCAGAAATATTTTCTCCTGATCTCCAGTAAATCTCACTCTCTTATTAACCTATATACTGATCAGTAACACATTATATATCTGCATTTACCCATAACGGCTCATTAATTCATTCAAGTCTGATAAACAAAATGCCAAAATGGATGTAACTTGTCCATTTTTTTTTTTAAATGGGCTGTTCACCTTTGAGCTAACTGTTATTATGATGTAGAGAGAGATATTCAGAGACAGTTTGCAATTAATTTTCATTTTCTATTATTTGTGGTTTTTGAGTTATTTAAGGGACACTGTCATGGGAAAAAAACAAATTCAAAATGAATCAGTCAATAGTGCTGCTCCAGCAGAATTCTGCACTGAAATCCATTTCTCAAAAGAGCAAAATTATTTTTTTATATTTAATTTTGAAGTCTGACATGGGGCTAGACATATTGTCAATTTCCCAGCTGCCCCTGGTCATATGTCATATAATACATGAGTGATACTCAGAGTTCCCTGTATAACTCAGCCTTGTGCCTTGTGCCTTTATATGGTCACAGAACAACCCCTCAGTGACTTCTAATATCCTTATCATTTACAGTAGGGGGTACATTATCCCTTATAATACATGAGTGATACTCAGAGTTCCCTGTATAACTCAGCCTTGTGCCTTGTGCCTTTATATGGTCACAGAACAACCCCTCAGTGACTTCTAATATCCTTATCATTTACAGTAGGGGGTACATTATCCCTTATAATACATGAGAAATACTCAGAGTTCCCTGTATAACTCAGCCTGCAGCCTTGTGCCTTTATATGGTCACAGAACAACCCCTCAGTGACTTCTAATATCCTTATCATTTACAGTAGGGGGTACATTATCCCTTATAATACATGAGTGATACTCAGAGTTCCCTGTATAACTCAGCCTGCAGCCTTGTGCCTTTATATGGTCACAGAACAACCCCTCAGTGACTTCTAATATCCTTATCATTTACAGTAGGGGGTATAGTATCTCTTATAATACATGAGTGATACTCAGAGTTCCCTGTATAACTCGGCCTGCAGCCTTGTGCCTTTATATGGTCACAGAACAACCCCTCAGTGACTTCTAATATCCTTATGATTTACAGTAGGGGGGTACATTATCCCTTATAATACATGAGTGATACTCAGAGTTCCCTGTATAACGCAGCCTGCAGCCTTGTGCCTTTATATGGTCACAGAAACACCCCTCAGTGACTTCTAATATCCTTATCATTTACAGTAGGGGGTACATTATCCCTTATAATACATAAGTGATATTCAGAGTTCCCTGTATAACTCAGCCTGCAGCCTTGTGTCTTTATATGGTCACAGAACAACCCCTCAGTGACTTCTAATATCCTTAACATTTACAGTAGGGGGTACATTATCCCTTATAATACATGAGTGATACTCAGAGTTCCCTGTATAACTCAGCCTGCAGCCTTGTGCCTTTATATGGTCACAGAACAACCCCTCAGTGACTTCTAATATCCTTATCATTTACAGTAGGGGGTATAGTATCTCTTATAATACATGAGTGATACTCAGAGTTCCCTGTATAACTCGGCCTGCAGCCTTGTGCCTTTATATGGTCACAGAACAATCCCTCAGTGACTTCTAATATCCTTATGATTTACAGTAGGGGGGTACATTATCCCTTATAATACATGAGTGATACTCAGAGTTCCCTGTATAACGCAGCCTGCAGCCTTGTGCCTTTATATGGTCACAGAAACACCCCTCAGTGACTTCTAATATCCTTATCATTTACAGTAGGGGGTACATTATCCCTTATAATACATGAGTGATACTTAGAGTTCCCTGTATAACTCAGCCTGCAGCCTTGTGTCTTTATATGGTCACAGAACAACCCCTCAGTGACTTCTAATATCCTTATCATTTACAGTAGGGGGTACATTATCCCTTATAATACATGAGTGATACTCAGAGTTCCCTGTATAACTCAGCCTGCAGCCTTGTGTCTTTATATGGTCACAGAACAACCCCTCAGTGACTTCTAATATCCTTATAATTTACAGTAGGGGGTACATTATCCCTTATAATACATGAGTGATACTCAGAGTTCCCTGTATAACTCAGCCTGCAGCCTTGTGCCTTTATATGGCCACAGAACAACCCCTCAGTGACTTCTAATATCCTTATCATTTACAGTAGGGGGGCAATATGTGATACTCAGAATTACCTGTAATACATAAGTGTTACCTATAATATTATGTTTATACTGGGAATCATTTGGAGGGGTTGAAATTGAAAGACTATTATTTTTTCAATCCAAATTAATTATGTAACTATGTGTGATTGTTGCTTTATTTTACAGGTAATTTCCCAGAAAAGAATCCTATTGTCAGACACAAGGAGTCCAGTGAGTTCTTTCTTAATATTTTTTACACAGTAAAGTACTTACAGTACAGTTTGTAGCACACCTCAAAGTGATGACAAGAGTTGTTTACATGCCAATCAGAGTGTCTAAAATGTAACTGTTATTATATGAGATTCTGGTGCAGGTTGTGATTGGGTGGTTGGATTTATTTTATGTATAAGAAAAGTAGACCTGTCGAATACTTCCCTGAATTTACCAGCCAAGATGTCCAGTAGCCCCATGACAGTTGTACTTTTACACTTTACTAGTAGCTAAGCCTGAAGGTTCATAGCTTGTATTTGGTATCTAGAAATGGCTGTACAATAGTCAGTCCTTATGTGGAGTTAAACAATGGATATACATCAAGAATCCTTATCCTAAGTAACAGCAGATCCATACATGCCCATAGAATTAAGGAGGAAAGAAAGAATATAGTTTCTCTGCCATAAAGCAGTACAGGAGAGCAGCTTACGGTTGGTTTCAGAATGGATTGAAACGGGTTGGAAATGCTAAAATAGCATATTGCTAAAAGAAAAGAGAGCTCACAGTCTGCCTTGGATCTGGCCAAAGAAACCCCAGTTCATTGAGATCAGCAGGAGACTTGCAGCATATCAAACTGTGTCTGGAGAAGCACACTGGGTGGGAAGTGCTCAAAGCAGTAGAGGAGAATGTCAAACAAGTTTCCATCACTTAAGCTGGTGTGGGGAATGTCAGTCACACCCGGTCAACACTAGTAAATCTTCAGGCACACTTCACAAGTAGTTTTAAAGGCTAAAAAGTAAAAGTTACTTGGTTTGCTTAGGTTGCTTATGCCATCAAAGGATCCCTCAAATTCTCATCCAACTTGGTTTTCCAAGTTTCCTCCTGCATCTTCAGATGACAAAGGTCAACATTCTGTTAATTGTGGCACCTCTCTTTTCCTCCTGACCATCACCCCTGGTGGGTCTTGGTTGAATAGGGCTAGTACATTCCTTTGCCCAACCTTTCTTTTCTTATAGAACAAGATGACAGTTGCTATCATTCTAACTTGTTGGTTAAAGGCCTATTGTATGTATGTTTGACAAAAGTGTGTGAGTAGAGAAGAATTTATTTGTGTTTCTTGTTTACTGGAGAGTCAGCCTTCAAGTGCTCAAATCTGTATCTCTGTGAGAGAAACAATAAACATTGTTCCTTGATTCATACCACCAGTGTGTATCATGTCTGCTTTATATTGTAAAGCCCTGTCCAACCATCTTTCCTTTGGGAGTCCACAAGTCACAGGTGGTCCTGTTACAATTCTTGTATTTTTCAAATCACCCTGAGACGGAAGCTGCTGCACCCAAAAGATGCAAAACCAAAGTACAAGAAAAGTAATTTGGTCTGTGCTATCCAGTGTAGTAAAGAGGCACAGATCTATACACCGTGAAAACAACTACTCAGTAAGGGACTGGCCCAGAATAGGATGGCAAACTTCTCAGGACAAGACTCAGAAGTCTATCTACGTCTAAAAGAAAAGGCACATTCTTTTGAGGGCTGCAATGTACATATCTTGGACTAATAAGATTTGAAAGAGGTGTTGTTATGGAACAACCATCCCTAAATGCTGGCTTCCGTGAGATTCATGGTTCAAACTTTCACACCAGCTAACCCCTAAATATGTTCAATGGAACCATTGTGATTGGATGCTGGTGACTGTCAGAGTTTAAAATGCTAATATTACTCAACAAGTCCAGTTTGTAGCTTTACTACTGCTACTAGATACTAGCAAATAGAAAAATATGTTTCAGACACCAGTGGACTCCTGGTGACCTTCATTGGGAGAATGTTTCATTCATTAGTTGTAGACTGAAAATTTTACTCAGAAGGTCAAAAACTGACCAATTGGGAAACTTTGCTTAGGTCAGTCGTTTCACCAGTTAACTTGCTTGGAAGAGCACTTTTACATGAAAGTGTTTTGAGAGTTTATATTTCCATGAATCTTTAGAGTCTGAGCTTCTGAATAATGTGTAGGTTGATTTTACACTACAAGCTCTTGTGAGCAGGGCCCTCTGATCCTATCTTTACTCTGTAACCCTTGTTTATTAAATAATCAAAACTTCTGGTTGTTTTACATCGATGTAAAGCGCTGCAAAACTTAATCGCTCTATATTAGTCAATTTTAATGTTGTTGATGATGAATATAAAGACTCCACTGGAGACCTTTGTTTGTATTTCTTTTTAGTTGTTCCACAGTATTTTTGTGTACCTGGAATAGAAATTAGTGTCGGAGAAGGAGAAGAAGTGATTCTACCAGTGCTATCAGGGGAGACATTTAATTGGCGATTTGATAATGGATACCAGTATAAAGAATTTGCTAAAACAGAAGCCGGAGGGAAGATATGGGACATAAAGGATCAATTCAGAGGAAGACTGAGCAGCACAGAGAATGGATCTTTAATCATCACTAATGTCACCATGAACGACCCACCAACCTACGTTAAATGGTTAGACCACTCACAATGGCCTGACTGTATCCAGAAGTATTATCTACGGGTCTACAGTAAGTCCAACTACCTTATTAATGGACATATTGATCAGTAACACAAAACAAATGAAAATGCCCTATAGGCATTTACACATTTACCAACCCAAGTACAAAAACAGATGTTGTGTGTCATTGCCCTTTGCGCCTTACACAGCTAAACAGGTACAACTAACATTTTTTGTGCTTAGCATGGCACCTTGTATTAATGAGACTAATAATCTTTCTTTAGTATGAATGTTTAAATCAATTCCAATGTATTTTCATTCATTTTAATGATATAATAATTTTTAATGATAATAGGTTAGTTATGTATTAAATTTAGTAGGCGGGAAGAGTATTTTAAGCAGTGGTTAAATGTCGAAAATTCATCTGATATTTTGAGTCTTTCTCAGAATATTTATAAATATATCATGACCTGCTTTTCTATAATATTGAGACTGTTACAAGTAATTAATTATTTGTGTTTTTGGGACAGAACCAGTAGAAGTTGAAGATATCCTGATCCATCAAAACATCACTGGGAAGGGAACGTGTAACATTACACTGACCTGTGCTGTGACCCAATCACAAGTGACCGTCTATTGGGAAGAAACAAATCAGAGAGACACAGAGGTGGAAGGGGACACTCTTCATATCTATAATGTTAATTCTACAGTTACTTACACTTGTACAGCACAGAATCCCATCAGCAGAACATCCAAGAGTATAAATCCTTGGCATCTCTGTTATAAAGGTAAAGCACTTCTATTTGCCCCCCTACTAGAACATCTCTTCCTTACAGTATCTTTTGGGGTAATTGGTCTGGCCTGCTGTCCAATGTACATAGTAAGGGACCCTGGGGTTTTGAGATGCACATCAGGTTTACTTGTGATATAATTTGTAGTGAATTTATTTATTGGTCAATTTCTGAAGCTGGCCTCATTTACGAGTCTTTGGCTTATACTAGGAACCAATGGCGTAACTAGAGTGCACCAGACCCCCCTACAAAACATCTTCAGAAGGGCCCAGCACACTCCGATCCCAATTCCCCCGCCCACTTCCCACACCCTCCGACTTCCTGCCCAGACTCCTCCCACTCCCTGCCCAGACTCCTCCCACTATCTGCCTCATGCCGACACGCTCTGCTTCCCTGGCACAGGTAAAAGAGTGGCTGGGGAAAGGGGAATTGTTGGCTCTAGAGGAAGCAGTCCCCCTTTTCCCTGGGCCCTCTGAGAATGCGGGGTCGGCTTCCTCATTAAACCTCTGCTAGGAACCATTTAATTACTAAAGTAAAATTACTCAAAGTAATAATAGTCTCTTGTTAAGAATGTTGATGCCTTGAACTTGATGGAAAAGCTCCTTGACATAAAGTATGTAATAATAGTAGGTAGTGTAACTATACAGTAACTATACAGAAGCCCAGAACAAAATAGCCAGCTCTCAGTCTAACCCACGATGCGGCATAGACCAGATGCTAGAGACAACCTTGTGCTAGCGCTCAATCTAACTCACCATCTGGAGTTGACCAGCTGCTATCAATGATAAAAAGCCAATATTTGTACACAAAGAGAAAGAAAAAACTTACCAGCTCACTGTATGCCTTTATAAATAATTATTACAAAAAATAAAGTGTTAGCGCCCGACTAAATATGTAAGCTCATGAGCCATGTCAAGGCCCCTCATTGTTTGTGAGTCCTACATTATTTGTGAGCATTATAATTTTGTAGTGCATTTAAAAGTAGTAGTAAGACCAGTGTGTACTTACCATTAGCTCAGGGGCTCTAGTGAGAAAGCAGGGAGCTTTTAAGCCATAGCCAACTAACATGTGCCTGTGAATAATTCCCTTCCTCTACAATGCTCTACAAACGTAGAATGCAATGAGGGGCCTTGATGTGGCACATGAACTGCTAGACACACAAGGGTGTCTAGAGCTCGATCCAATCCACAATCGGGAGTTGACCATTTTCTCTTTCTTTTATTGGCTTTTTATCATTTATGACAGCTGGTCAACTCCAGATTGTAGGTTAGACCAAGTGCTGGCATAAGGGTGTCTGTAGCAGCTGGTCGACTCCAGATTGTGGGTTAGACCGAGCACTGTTGATTTTTTTCTGTGTTCCCTGTACGAATTGTAGTCAATTACTGCCTATAGCTGCCATTAAGCCTTTAAAACAGGGAATTATTTATAAATCTAGTCGGTTGGGGCTTAAAAGTTGAAAAATCTAAGCATGAATTTGTCTATGTAATGTAGATAACTCACCAAAGTAAAGCAGTGGCCAAGGTGCTCCTGCCCCAGGCCCTCAGCTCAGGGGGGTGGTCAATCCATATAGAAACAATAAAAGTTATAGGGCACTCTGAGTCACATGGAGATCAGGTGAAAAATAGTTAAAAAGTAGAAAAAAAAACTTAATTTATACAATCATATTAATGATATTAAGCATGTTTCTGGCATCTGACACTTAAGACATAAGCTTAAAAGCTCCCCGCTTTCTCACTAGAGCTCCTGAGCAGGCCCGGACTGGCAATCTGTGGGTTCTGGCAAATGCCAGAGGAGCTGCTGCATGGTTCCATTAAGTGGTATGTAGGGGGCTGTTTGGGCCTCTGTGTACTTGGAATGGCAGGACATATTTTGACTCCCAGTCCAGGCCTGCTCCTGAGTTAAGGGTAAGTGCACACTGATCTTACTACTCAGTCACATTGGTTGCTGGGGAACTTGATTTTAAATGCACTACAAAATTAAAATGCTCATAAATAGTGTAGGACTCACGTACAATGAGGAGCCTTGACATGCACTTGAGCTTATATGTTTTTGTCAAAGTGTGGTGCTAACACCTCATTTTTATACAGAAGCCCCAACCTTAAACTTATGATGAGGTAGAGGAGGATTTAAATTATCTAGGGCTCTGGATAGTTCTAAAGACTTGGACCCCTACCGATTCAGTGAACCTTGTTCTACCATCTCATTCCAGCTATTTGTAAACAACCAGAACCAAGAGAGTGAATATTGTACCAGAAACGCTCTTCTGGTGAGTCCTTATTGCTGTTTAGGTTGCTGCTGCACAATATGAGTTCAGCTAGTGATGCAAGATGGTCAGACACAGAAGAGAGGACTAGTAGGGAAGTTGGATCAGCTCTGTTGTTGGCCATAGAATATAGTGAAGCAATGTCTGTTTTACTAGGCATAAAAAGAACCAATAGGAAAGCAGGATCCATTAACATATGTATTATTTATTACCTTCTCTGTTAACAGGAGCAGAGCCAACTGGAGCCAGTCCTGTGACTGTTGCATCTATTAATGAGAATGTGTTGAAGGAGAACCAGATCAGGAAAGATCAAGTTGTGTTGAAGGAGAACCAGATCATGAAAGATCAAGGTGTCCAAGATCCAGATCTGGGAAAGATTTAAAAAAAAATCTTTGGATAGTAAGATTGCCCTCTGTCAACCCCAGTGATTAAGCTTTTAATTAATAAAAAATCATAAAAATTATTTAAAATGTGATTATTTTCATTTTCTTTCAGGTAAAAAGAGAAAAACAGAGAGTATAGAAAGGACTCACAACCACAAATACAACTGTTCATTTATATTAAAATACCAGTATGTCAGTAAATTAAAATAATTTCTGATTGCAGACATCAAGGACGTGAATTTAATCATTCGTTCTCATTGGTCTCTCATTGGCCTTCAGGTCCCTTATTGAGGAAATATAAATGTATCTAAAGATAAAAGGATCCCACCCTATCTGCTCTACTGGTGTAACCTGTATTTTTGGAAGCCACGTGATTAACGTCTGGTCTCAGCCTTAAAACTAACAAGATTTGCTTGAAATGATATACCTATCCATGGCATGGAAACCCAAATCTTGGATGTCTCCTACAGAGGGCCTCATTTAAGGAAAACTAAAGCCTAACTAATGAAGTAAGCTAGAGATGTTGCACATTATGTTTCGAGCTTCTATACCAGCCCAAGGCAACCACAGCCATTTAGCAGTAAAGATTTGTGTCTCCAAAGATGCCCCAGTAGCTCCCCATCTTCTGCTGATTCACTGCACATGCTCTGTGCTGCTGTCACTTACTGAGCTTAGGGACCCACTCACAATATACAGTACATATAGTATAGAAATGTCACAATATAAGGCTGATTAGTAATTAATACACATAATTACTACATGGCAGCACAGAAACCAGTGCAATTAGCATCAGAATTTAATAATCAGCAAACCTGTAGCATCAGCTTATATTATAGACCAACCTCATTTTTCCATGACGTTTCATGTGATAAACCTTTTTTTTTTTTATTAAATTGAATCTGGACAAAATTGTTAATATCAATGCAAGTTTAAGGAGCTCATTTTAGCACTGTTAATATATGTTAATAAACTCAATGCATTGTGTGGTTTGGCTAATGGAAGTTGGTGGTGGGGGGTGAGTTGACAGTCATGGAATTGGTTGGGTGTCAAGGGATGTAAGAAGAACTGTTATTTCTATGTTCTGATTTGGTTTATCTAATTACTTGAAAGTCAATTTATGGCTAATATAAGAACAAATTGCCTTCAACAACCCACCAGCCAGATGAACACATTTCAGTTGAGACATACCGGAGAGGAACCAATCAGGCTGGGTTTGCTTAGTGGCAGACATGACAGCGGAGACTTATCCTCTGAATCATTTTCCTTCGTGCAAAATTTAGTCTGATGCACCTTCTTCCCAAACAAGCACCCATACTCCACTCCAACCAGTGTTGTTTTTTTATCCCACCCCTTCTATCCACACATGTCCCTCAAGTTCTACATTTGCCATTTTGCACTAACCTTTCAACCAGGAGTTTCTGAATTCTTCTGTGGTGGAAATATGACTGATGTTGAATTATTTTTTTCAGATCTTCCAGTTCCCTGGGTTTGGGTTTGTTTTTAGTTTCTTATCCATTTAGTATAATTATTTATTGATATCCTCATCATGCCTGATATCATGGGTGATCTTCTACAAGTAGCTTCACACAATGACTTAATACAGTTCCCTCTAGTGATGAAATGAGATCATAGTAAACTTATATATCTCTTGTGATCTTTTCTCAAACTGCCAAGCTCGATTTGAGAAGTGAAACTTTTTGTAATCTACAAGCCAATTTTTTGGGGGAAAAAAGGACATTTTAATAAGTGATGTGCTTCCTTTGTATGGCTACAATATATATGCCTCTGTGATTTTAAACACATTTGCAAAAAAAACCCAGATATATAAAGAAATCATTGTGAACAAATAGTTATGTGTTCATAAAAAGTTCGTGGTGGGAATTGTATCCACAAGACGTCCTGTTGCAATATGTGTATCTAAAGAAAAACTATATGATTTTGGTCATTCTTGACCATTATTCATGTATAGAATGTGAAAGGTCCACCTTCATTATAGAAGTACTGAGCAAAATATACATCATGTTGGGCAGATTCACTTTGAAAATAAACAAAATATAATTAAATTATATTTTAAATTAACATTCATTTCAAAAAAACTTCTCTTTTAAAATATCAATAGAAGGGGTTTATAGTAAAGGCCACTTCACTTCCAATTCCATAGCATTAAATGTCAAGCAGGAATTATCTGGTTTTGAACTCAGTACTTGTTGCATATTAGGTATTGCTCCTCCTGCTTGAGCCACAGGAGGAGCAGTGGCAGGAATGCAATAGGTCCTGGGTTCGAAACCAGGGAGTTCTTGACAGGAAAAGGTACAGTGGCAACTTATCTTAACATGGCAGCCAGGGAGAGACAGGTCCAAAAATGTTCTGCAGCTCTGCATTTGGACCCGACTTTCTCAAAGGTTTGTAATTGTGGTTGATAAAATGAGAAAACAGTAATGCAATGAAATAGGTTGCGCAGGAAACACATTTAACTTCAAATAAGGATTTTATAAATAGCCAAAGAAGGGGCTTTATATTAAAGACAGAAATAAAGTGAGCAGTGGTAAGTGGGATTAGTTACATAGGTAATTTGGGTTGAAAAAAGACCAACACCCATCATGTTCAACCCATTCAAACAAAACCCAGTTTGCTATATATACCAATACCTATACGAATAACTGTAGCTCTTAAGATCCCAATAGCCTTGAATATTATACTTGAAGCCATCTTCCTTGGGACATGTAGCAAGTGGTTAGAAACAACGAGATTTGCCTCAAGTTGACTGGAGAAATAAAATACTCTAGGCGCAAATTCACTAAGCCGCGAAGCGCCGAACGCTAGCGTCAATTCGCTAGTGTTTGGCATTTTCGCTACTGCGCAAATTCACTAACGAATGCTGGCGTAGTTTCGCTAGTGTTACTTCGCACCCTTACGCCAGGTGAAGAGATTTGCCTCAAGTTTGCTGATGAAATACTCTATGACTATACAGTAAAAGTGACTCTTCATTTATATTAAGCTATGGAAAAGAAACAAGGTCAATGTATTAAAGGTGTTTGTGCTCATAGATTATATGAATCTTGTTTTACATAGTTGAAAGGTCTTCACCAAATATACATTATGATGCCAAAATTGCGAGGGAGATTGAACCTCTTTATAGATATGAACTTAAGTGGCTGCTGAGACTGTGTTTGTGTTTGTAATGTATTTATTGCTGCTTTATGGGGGATTTCTCACTTCTTATCAGTTCAGTGACTGGTTATTGTGTTCCCTTAGATATGGGAGGGATTTAGGAGAGGTGGGCGGGACACAGGCTGGAGGATTAATAAAAGGAAAAGGCAGAGAATTTAGGTCATTTGTTGACGGAATCACAATTCACAGAGCACTAGTAAAGACCTCCATCTGGGTGCGAGACTGCGGCGAGTTGAACATATGAATCCTGTACAAAGAGAAAGAAGAAAAAGAAGGAAAATGATTCCTCTGTACTGGAGCCTCCTGCTCTTTATTCTACTGAAATGTACGTTTTTCTCTTGCACTGTATTTCTGAATTCTTAGCTCGAGTTGTACTAGTTGTGTGTGTACACAAACGGTGTATTCTTTTTTAATTTTCACAGTGTATGTGAAAGGTTCTTTATGTAAAACTAGCAGGGAATGTATTTCAGTGCAGTCACTCAGTTGAGTACAAATGGCTGTGCATCTAACCTGCCTTGTAGCCATAGTGGGTGCTGTCCCAACACTGGTTGGTTAATAGTCAAATGGGCAACATCAATTAAAGTGAAGTTGAGCAACTATGGAAGAATCATAAGGATACTGGAGATGGTGCCCAGGGTAAAAAAATGGAAGCACATTCCTCAAGTACATACTTTAGGAGCCAAATACAGTTAATAGAGAATAATTTCTGGATTGGTATAAGGGAGAACTATTTGGGAACACCTGGAAAGCTTTTGATTTTGTTCGTGAGCCCAGCTGGCCAAACAGGGACCTGTAGGTGCCCACACTAAAGCAACAATAAATAGGCAGGTTGTCCTACAGCAGAAGCTTTCTGAGATAGAGTCTACTAAGGTGGGTGTTTAAGTAGACCAATAAAAGTGGGGTAAAGCTCTTAATATGATAGTCCTGTTATTTAAGCAGAGAGTGAATTTGCTCTTTATGTATATGATATGTACAGGGTTCATGTGCTACATATGCTCATGGATAAGAGTTCCTTCATTTTTTAGATAAAATGGTTTTGATTATTGTTTGGGGACGAGACAATTGGGACAGATGCAGTCATGAAAAACAGAGTTAAGGTTCATTGGGGGAAAGTGAGTTTCTGATATTCACCTTCTTCATAGCCCATGTATTCTCCCTAGTGGTTTCCTCTGATTGGGGGCACCATGTTCCCAGTATCCACCCCTACTACCAAGTCATTTCTGTGTCCTGGGCCAACGTATGAGTCCCACAGAGAGTTGTGTAATGCTGTTTATGTATATCCATGTTATATGCAGCTGTGTAATTTTATTTAAAAGAACAGGGTAGGAAGAAATGTGAAAGTAATTTTGCACAAAATAAATATTAAGGTAAAGTTGCATAACCCATATGAGGCAATCGATGGGAATCAAGATAAACATGAACAGAGAAATTCCAGGGATGAGGAGAGAAGGCAGGGAGGGTGGATCGATAGAGGCCTCCCAAAGTTGTTGTTGGTTTAACTAGGACTGAGGCAGGTGTCTCCCGGGTCAATAGGGTAAAGTGCAGTTTCACTAGGAATTTAGTGAGTGTCTACAGAATGGATTCACATAGAGATATCCCCCAACTGATAACTCAGGCTATTCCCTGTATAACTCAGCCTTATGCCTTTTTATGGTCACATAGCCCCTCAGTTACTTCTAATATCCTTATCATTTACAGTAGGGGGTACATTATCCCTTATAATACATGAGTGATACTCAGAGTTCCCTGTATAACTCAGCGTGCAGCCTTGTGTCTTTATATGGTCACAGAACCCCTAGGTGACTTCTAATATTCTTATCATTTACAGTATGTAACACCCTGTTGGCGACCCCCCTGGTGCCAAGGTTGTACCAGCTTACAAACTCGGGTCCTGAGTTCCCTTTGCAAGGTGAAAGGAACTGGGAAAACTCTTTCTCTGGCAGTGCCTCCACCTAATGGGTCCTGGAATACACCTGAGGATAGTCCCACTAGGAAACAAATCAATCACACACTTTATTATTTAACAAATATAACTTTATATAAAATAAGTGCAAGTTTAAAGGGGAAGTAAAAGGTAACATTTCACACATAAATGCATTTAAAGCATGACCCACTACCCTAGAACATGTTGCCGTCCATTCCTGGTGATTCCCCGCCAGTCAAAGTCCCACACTACTCCTTTTGGCAAGCCCAAGAGTTCCATCCCTTGTCCCCAAAAGAGTACAGTTCTAGGTAGCGCTACCTGCCCACATGCTTTCCCACAGGAGTAGTGTTGCTCCCACGTGGCAGGCTCACAAACAGCCTGTTTCCAGAAACACAAGATCACTGGATCCTCATCCTTTCCTACCCTCCCCAAAGGTAACACTCACCCAAGGGAGTCATAACTAGTCTCACACAGAGCTGATAGGCATCACCAGCGATGAAGATTCTTTATAAACTCCAGACTCTCCCAGTCAAGCACACACAGAAACATCCTAGATCCTCTTCCTTTACCATTCCAGGCAGACTCACACAGAGATGAAGCAGGAATCCATATTAATCCAGCTCCCAACGCTGTCTATAGCTTGAGCCCAAAACGACATCAAAGCTGAACTGCATCTCTCATCCTCTCCAAAGGTGAATACAGAAATCCGGCAAATCCAAACTCCAAACCATCCTAGTTGAGTTATCAAGGCACTAGAGGATCCTGCCCAGCCTTTGGCAAGTCTATCGCACGCCACTGTAGCCTACATTTTGCCAGGGGTGTCACTTTCTCCACAGTGAAACAAAGTTCTGCAGCAGATAACAGCAATCACTGTAAATTGTAATTGTAATGGCTGACTGAGCATCCCCTTTTATATGGTTGCACAGCACCACCTTGTGGTTCCTTTTGGGATCGGCCATGCTGCACCAATCCAAAGGCTCTGCCCCTGGAAACTTCAGGCAGAAAACCCATATCTCAGGCCATGAGTCTCCGGGGAGGGGAGTTAACTCTCAGACCATAGGATTAACTATTCGGGTCCCTACATTTAGGGGGTACATTTTCCCTTATAGTACATGAGTGATACTCAGAGTTCCCTGTATAACTCGGCCTGCAGCCTTGTGCCTTTATATGGTCACAGAACAACCCCTCAGTGACTTCTAATATCCTTATCATTTACAGTAGGGGGTACATTATCCCTTATAATAAACAAGTGATACCTATAATGTGTATGCTATGAATCATTTGGAGGGTTTGAAATTGACAGATGATTATCCCAAATTAATTATGTAACTATGTTTGATTGTTGATTTACTTTACAGGTAATTTCCCAGAAAAGAATCCTATTGTCAGACAAAAGGAGTGAGTTCTTTCTTAATATTTTTACACAGTAAAGTACTTTCAGTTCAGTTTGTAACACACCTTTAAGTGATTACAACAGCTGTTTACATGCCAATAAGAGTGCCTAAAATATGAGATGTCATTCTGGTGCAGGTTGTGATTGGGTGTTTGAAATTATTTTATTGATAGGATTTCTTATTTGGATGACCAAAAAAATTAAGGTTTCATTAGCAAAGGAAAAGGGTTGTTGTATGCGGGTGGTGGTGTCACAAGAGTACGGAAAAGCATTGAGGCCACCAAAAAAAAAAAAATCATGATGAATTATGATTTTTAATCTCATAATTATGATTTTTAAACTCATAATTTCGAATTTTAATCTCATAATGATGACTTTTAAATTCATAATTATAAATTTTAATCTCATAATTATAACTTTAAAAAGTAAAAATTAAGATTTTTAATCTCATAATTATTACTTAAAAAGTAAAAATTACGACTTTTAATCTCATAATTATTACTTAAAAAGTCGAAATTATGTATTTTAATCTCATAATTATGACTTTAAAAAGTTATAATTATGTATTTTAATCTTAAAATTAAGACTTTAAAAAATCGAAATTATGAATTTTAATCTCAAAATTTTATGACTCATAATTATGATTTAAAAAAGTTGAAATTATGACTTTTAATCTCATAATTATGACTTTAAAAGTCATAATTTCGATTTTTTTAAAGTCATTATTATGAGTTTAAAAGTCATAATTATGAATTTAAAAATCATAATTATGACATTAAAATCATAGTTCTGAGGGTAAATCTCATAATTTTGACTTTTTAAAGTCATAATTATGAGATTAAAAGTCATTATTATGAGTTTAAAAGTCATAATTATGAGATTAAAAATCATAATTTCTATTTTTTTAAATCATAATTATGAGTTTAAAAGTCATAATTATAATTTTAAAAATCATAATTATGAGATTAAAATCATAGTTCTGAGGTTAAAACTCATAATTTTGACTTTTTAAATTCATAATTATGAGATTAAAAGTCATTATTATGAGTTTAAAAGTCATAATTATGAGATTAAAAGTCATAATTTCAATTTTTTTAAGTCATAATTATGAGTTTAAAAGTCATAATTATAATTTTAAAAATCATAATTATGAGATTAAAATCATAGTTCTGAGGTTAAAACTCATAATTTTGACTTTTTAAAGTCATAATTATGAGATTAAAAGTCATTATTATGAGTTTAAAAGTCATAATCATGAGATTAAAAATCATAATTTCTGGGGGCGTGGCCTGTATGCTGTAGAGAGTGGACGCGTGTTCCGGGAGCTCCTGACCTCCAGGTAAAATAAAGCGGCTTAACAGAAGGACTGTTGCTTATTTCTCTGCCCAAATACCTGGCAACTTCAAGGATTTGAAAGATGGGCAGAACAAAGAAAAAGGGGAGCCCGAGGAAGCTTACAGAATTTTTTCCCGCAATGGAGAACAGATCGCGGTCTTTCCAAAATGGCGGCTGTTCAACTCCGACGTTACTTCCTGCAGGAGCTCCTCACATCTCGGAGACAGGGCCAGAGAACCCAGACATGCTGAATATGGAAGACGCATCATCTTCCGACTCCCCGGTCACTGAACAGCGTATGAAACAACTACTTCAAGCGCTAAAAGGAGCCATGCTGGGTGAGTTAAAACAACTTATGACGGAGTTTAAATTGGAATTGTCGCAATTAGGCGATCGCACTGCACACATAGAATCAAATATGTGGGACTTTGCTAAAGCCCATAATGATTTAATCGACGCAAATGAAGTTTTAGAAGAGGAGGTTTCAATGCTTAAAGCCAAAGTAGCTGATTTGGAAGACAGATCTAGGCGTAATAATCTCAGGCTAAGAGGGGTATCGGAAGAAGTAAATGCAGAACAACTTTCTGATTATTTTCAAGGGCTTTTGAAGGCCTGCTTACCTATCGCCAAAGAACAGGATTTTATCGTGGATAGAATCCACAGAATACCTAAACCAAAGGGTTTAGCTGCTTCTCTGCCTAGAGATATAATTGTGCGAATTCACTTTTTCCATGTAAAAGAAGCTCTAATGATGTTTTCTAAAGCTAACCCTCAATTGCCTGAACCTTATAAAGACATCCTATTATTTACAGATCTTTCTCCTGCTACACTGGCCAAACGGAGAGAATTTGCCTCCATTACTAAAGCTTTACGTAATGCTAATGTGAAATACAAATGGGGATTTCCAGTAAAACTGATTATTTTGTGGAATGGATCACAGCACACTGTTTTTACGGTGGAAGAAGCATTCAATCTTTTATATTCATGGAATATGGTTGACACTACCGAATCCCCGTGCGCAACTCCTGCGAAAAGGCGCAGACAAGTGGATGCAGGCTGGTCTACAACGCCACAAAGAAAAATGGGTCCAACTACCTGACTTGCTCTATGCACCAATATTTTTCGAAGGCAGTATTTAAAGTCCTTTTTTTCATTTTCTCCTGGAGAACTCAGGAGCCTCCCTGATATATATCCCTTTTTTTTTCTTCTTTCAATATGATGTTTCTCTTTTTTATTTTAATTTCTCTACTTATGGTCACCCTCCTTATTTCTGGCTTTCAGAGTACAATTTGTTACTATGCTAATTTTTCATGCTTTGAGTGCTCTACAGTAGTAGAGTTTATTACAGTTCAACTGAATAAGTGGAATACTTTTTTTTTCCGCTTTATATGGGTTCTAAGATTTTTATGTTTTTGGTTGCTTTGGTTACTTCAATTGAAATTACCTACTTTTAATTCTGTATGTGCAATAAGTCCAATGTTAGTGTCCGTACTTACAACATTGTTCAGGTATGTCATAGAATTAGTTACTCAATATAGTACCTGTTGGATTGCAAGATCTCAAGTTATTTTGATGCAATATCCATTTCTGAAAGAGATTCGTATGAGCTACTATTTATTATATTACGATGGTACTTAAAGTTATGTCCCTTAATGTGAAAGGGTTAAATAGTCCGGTAAAAAGGTCATTAATGTGGAACGAAATTCTAGCCTCTCAGGCGGATATCGCATGCATTCAGGAGACTCACTTTCACAGGAAAAAAACTCCCAAATGTTCTCATAAAAAATTTCCGACAATTTTTTTAGCTTCGCTAGAAGCGAAAAAATGTGGGGTACTGATAGCAATTAAAAATACGGTTTCATTCACACTGGATAAAGTAATCTTGGATAAACAGGGTAGATATATTATTTTGTTATGTCAGATTAATAATGCATTTTATACAATAGTAAACGTGTATGGTCCAAATGTAAATCAAATCCCTTTTCTAGAAAAATTGTTACAGAAGGTTAAATTAGAACAAAAGGGGTCTTTGTTGGTATGTGGAGATTTCAATAAAACAGTCAATCCTCTGTTGGATTGCTCTCCTAATAGGCAACGTAATAACACCAAATTGGCACATTTGTTACATAGGGAGGAGCTTTTGATAGTTGGAGATGTCTCCATCAAGGGGAAAAGTATTTTACTTTCTATTCACCGGTTCATAATATGTATTCTAGAATTGATATGATCCTAACTGATAAATGGATATTGCAAAGAATTCAGAAAACAAGTATAGGTCATATCACCTGGTCAGACCATGCTCCTGTTTTTTTAGAAGTTCAAGAGACATATAATTATAAAGAATCAGGACTATGGCGGTTAAATTCATACTGGTTAAATCATGATCAATACTTTACATCTCTTAAAACAAATTTAGAGGAATATTTTCAATTTAATGACACGAATGACACGTCCCATTTGACTCTTTGGATGGCACATAAGGCTTACATGAGGGGTATAGCAATACAACTAAATGCACGTATTCGAAAGGAAAAAGCTCTTAAACAACTAAATTTATTGAACCAGCTTTACCAATTGGAATATAGTAATAAGTTAAATCCCTCTCATACCATTAGTAAAAAGATTAAAGAGGTGCAGATTGAGCTTCAGGAATTATATGCATATAAGCAATCTATTGTATATAATAAAATGAGGTTAAACTATTATTACCAGGGAGATAGGGCTTTGGCCTTATTGGCTAAACGTGTTAAAACCTATCAAGCAAAACAGAGAATCCCTTATTTAATTAATAAATATAATGTTAAAGAGCAAAATCCGAAAATAATTGCAGATATATTTGCCGAATACTACGCGAATTTATATAATCTTAATGCTGATATTTCTACTCCGCAACCCTCTCAAGATACTATAGATAGTTTTTTTGCAAAGCTCACAATTCCTAAGATAACTCCAGACCAACTTCAAGTATTAAATAGTCCTATTAGTGATAAAGAAGTATTGTCGGCTATACACTCTTTGAAAGCACACAAATCCCCAGGCCCGGATGGATTGATCAATGAATACTATATCAAATTTGATACCATGCTTACCCCATATTTATCTAAAGCATTTAACTGTGCCATCTCACAGAAACATTTCCCTAAAGAGTTTCTACAAGCTACTATAATCACTCTCCCTAAACCTGGAAAAGATCCTGATAGACCAGCTAATTTTAGACCTATCTCTTTACTTAACTCGGATACAAAATTATTTGCAAAAATTCTGGCGACTAGATTAACCGATATACTTCCATTGTTGGTACATAGTGACCAGGTAGGCTTTATCAAAGGGAGACAAGCTTCAGATGGAACTCGGAGATTGATAAATTTGATAGAAATAGTGGGGGAAAAAGCAGAACCTTCTCTGCTCCTATCGTTGGATGCAGAGAAGGCTTTTGATAGGGTTCACTGGGGGTATTTACGAAGTCTTTTGAAAACATTTAGATTTCAGGACCAAATTTTTGATTCCATTATGGCTCTTTACTCATGTCCTTCGGCAAGAGTACTGGCCTCAGGGTTCCTATCTGAGACATTTCCAATAACTAACGGGACTCGCCAGGGGTGTCCTCTCTCACCCTTAATTTTTGCCTTGGTGATGGAACCTTTGGCAACGGCGATCAGAGAAAATGTAGATATTACTGGGATAAAGGTGGGGGATACTTATCATAAAATTAGTCTATTTGCTGATGATGTTTTATTGGTGATTTCCAACCCGACGACTTCATTACTGGCTATACAACAAACGATAGATAATTTTGCATTAATTTCGAATATTAAAATCAACGAAAATAAATGTGTGATACTTAATTTGGGAATAGACGAGCAGACTACTGCTAAATTAATAAGAAAATTTTCATTCAAATGGAATACAAAATCGATTCCTTATTTGGGGATCAAACTTACTTTCCCGATTTCAAATTTAGTGGAGGAAAATTATAAAGAACTTTTGCATCAGATAAAGGCGGAAATTAAAAGTTATAAGACTTTGGAACTGTCTTGGATAGCTAGAATTAACACTGCAAAAATGATGGTTTTACCTAAGATATTATATTTAATGAGAACGATCCCTTTGAAAATTGATACAGATATTCTTAGAAGTCTTCAGGGAGTATTTCAGGAGCTTATATGGAACGATAAATTTCCCCGAGTTAATAAAACTCTTATGTATACAGCAATGGAACAAGGCGGAATGAGCGTTCCTAATTTGTTCAAATATATGGAAGCCTGCATTGCTGAAAATATAAAACTCTGTTGGACAACAAATGACCAAAAATTATGGATGACAATTGAAAATGTATTTATTCCTACTAATAATTTGCAAAACCTGTTATGGGCTTTAGCCCTAAATCCTGACTTTCACTTCTCATCTTTAACGACAACACGACACATGTGTCAAGTCTGGCAGAAAATTGTCCAAAGGGAAGAGTGGTGGAAAGCGCAGGTTTTACACATTCCGATAGCTGCTGTGAAAATTATTACCTACCAGAATGGGTTCAATAGATGGATTGCAAATGGTATTCATAGGGTAAAGGACATTGCAAGTCCACATAATTTATGGTCATTCCAAGAAATCAAAGAAACATACGCTATTGCTAATAATGATTTTTTTCTTTATTTGCAATTACGGCATACAGTACAACCATTTTTTAAACTAACAGGTAAAACGTTCTCGCCGTTCTACAGGTTTTTGGTTACCATTTCACCTACTTTAAAAGGAATATCCTTTTGTTATAAGCTTTTCAATGATTCTAGGGAGAAGTCTTCCTCCTTCATTAAGTGGGAAAAAGATCTTGATATGTCATTTACACAGGACCAATGGGAAGAAGCCTTAAAATGGCCAAAAAAAGCTTCACATTGCATTAATCACATCGAGATGAGTAGGAAAATTCTTTTAAGATGGCATCTCACCCCACGACGATTAGTAAACATGAAAGTGTCTTCGTTAGCCTTATGTTGGAGGGGTTGTGGATTGCAGGCAGATAGCTTTCACATGTGGTGGTCTTGTCCAATTGTGGTAGTCTTCTGGAAGGAAGTAAATGTCCTATTACAAAAGGTTTTACAGCTGGCAGACCCTATCTCTCCAGCCTTAGCACTTTTAAATGTGGATATTCATCAGCTACCCCCAGATCAAGCAGCAGTATTATCTCATGTTTTAACAGCAGCCAGATTCGCTATAGCTAAGAATTGGAAATCTTCTCTGCCACCTTCAATTTACGAGGTAATAGAGAGGGTTAACAATCAAATAATAATGGAACAGAGGTTTTATAAGTACGTCTCAAAATCAGTTGGTAATCCTTCACAATGGCTGCTATGGCTTCACCAAAAAAGTAATAGGGATAATAATATGACAACATGAAGCTGATAAATTTTCTAGTGCTAACAATGTATACTGTAAGAGGATCTCTTTTCTTTTCTCCTTTTTAGGTACAGGATATTGCTGTGTGTATTTGTGTATTTGTGTATAACAAACTCAATGTTTATAGTGGATACTGTAGTTATATGTCAACGCTTTACTTTGTAGCCTTATTGCACGAATGTCAAACTAACTAATGTTCTAAGGTTGTTTGATATCTGTATATCAATAAAAATATTTCGTTAAAAAAAAAATCATAATTTCTATTTTTTTAAGTCATAATTATGAGATTAAAAGTCATAATTATGATTTTAAAAATCATAATTATGAGATTAAAATCATAGTTCTGAGGTCAAAACTCATAATTTTGACTTTTTAAAGTCATAATTATGAGATTAAAAGTCATTATTATGAGTTTAAAAGTCATAATTAAAAAAAAAGTCTTAATTTCTATTTTTTAAGTCATAATTATGAGTTTAAAAGTCATAATTATAATTTTAAAAATCATAATTATGATATTAAAATCATAGTTCTGAGGTTAAAACTCATAATTTTGACTTTTTAAAGTCATAATTATGAGATTAAAAGTCATTATTATTAGTTTAAAAGTCATAATTATGAGATTAAAAATCATAATTTCTATTTTTTTAAGTCATAATCATGAGTTTAAAAGTCATAATTATAGTGTTAATTATAGTGTTATTATATAGTCATAATAATAGTGTTGAAATCTGTTTCTTAAAAGAGCAAACAGTTTTTTCTATATTTAATTTTGAAATCTGACATGGGGCTAGACATATTGTCAGTTTCCCAGCTGCCCCAGTCATGTGACTTGTGCTTTGATAAACTTCAGTCACTCTTTACTGCAAGTTAGAGTGATATCACCCCCTCCCCCCCAACAGCCTAACAACAGAACAATAGGAAGGTAACCAGATAGCAGCTCCCTAAAACAAGATAACAGCTGCCTGGTAGATCTAAGAGCAGCACTCAATGGTAAAATCCAGGTCCACTGTGACTCCTGAGTAGGAGAAACAACAGCGTGTCAGAAAGCAGTTCTATCCTAAAGTGATGGCTATTTCTGAAAGCACATGACCAGGCAAAATGACCTGAGATGCACCTACACACCAATATTATAAATTAAGAAAATTACACTTGCTGACTCAGGAATTAAATTTTACATGGTAGAGTGAATTATTTGCAGTGTAAACAGTGTAATTTAGAAATAAAAATGACACCATAAAAATCATGATAGAATCCATTTAAGATTGTTTTTTAGGGTAATTCCTCTATTCAATGAAGAGCAGGAGCCAGGAACTTCATTTTTGGCCTAAATAAAGACAGACGTCAGAGACAGACCAGGTAGAAGGCAGTACCTTGTTAACATTAGGTAGAAATTAAGAAGGATAGCTTAATTTAGGAGGATAGCTTGCCGCAGAGATGACAATCAGCCAGGATATTTAACAAGGGCAGTCTGTGGAGTGTGTTTTGGGGAAGGATCTCGGGCGATTGTGCACCAGCTAGATTTAGACCAGTCACAATGGCCTGACTGTATCCAGAAGTATTATCTACGGCTCTACAGTAAGTCCATCTACCTTAGTAATCTACATATTGATCAGTAACACAGAACAAATGAAAATGCATTTACACATTTACCAATCCAAGTGCAAAGTGCAAAAACAGATGTTGTGTGCAATTGCATTTTGCACCTTACACGGCTAAACAGCTACAACTAACATTTTTGTGCTTAGCATGGCACCTTGTATAAATGAGACCTATAATCTTTCTTTAGTATGAATGTTTAAAAATTCAATGATGTTTAAAAAATGTTAATGATAATATAATAATATGTAATATGTAATGATAATATAAGAATTTGTAATGATAATATATAGTGATGGGCGAATTTATTCGGCAGGCGCGAATTTGCGCGATTCGCCGTCGGCGAATAAATTCGCGAAACGGCCGCGAAAATTCGCGGAAAAAATTCGCCGGCGTCAAAATTTTTTTTTCGAAAACGAGACGCTGGCGCCGTTTTGCGAATTTTTCACCGTTTCGCGAATTTCGCGCGAAATTCGCGAATTTTTCGGCGAAGCGAAACTGCACAAATTCGGCCATCACTAATAATATAATAATTTGTGATGATAATAGGTTAGTTATGTATTAAACATAGTAGGCAGGAAGCATATCTTTAGGCAGTGCTTAAATGCCTAAAATTCCCCTGAATAATTTGATATTTTGAGTTTTTCTCAAAATATTTATAAATATATAAAAATGTAGAAATATATCATGAAATCCTGCTTCTCTATAATATTCAGACTGTTACATATAATAAATCATTTGTATTTTTGGCACAGAACCAGTAGAAGTTGAAGATATCCTGATCCATCACAATATCACTGGGAAGGGAACGTGTAACATTACACTGACCTGTGCTGTGACCCAATCACAAGTGACCGTCTCTTGGGATGAAACAAATCACATAGACACAGAGGTGGAAGGGGACACTCTTCATATCTATAATGTTAATTCTACAGTTACTTACACAAATTTAAAGCTCCCTGATTTCTCACTAGAGTTAAGGGTAAGTGCACACTGGTCTTACTACTCAGTTACATTGGTTGCTGGGGGACTTGATTTTAAATACACTACAAAATTATAATGCTCACAAATAGTGTAGGACTCACTTACAATGAGGGGCCTTGACGTGGCAAGTGAGCTTACATCATTTGGCCAAAGTGTGGTAATAATGCCTCATTTTTTATACAGAAGCCCCAACATTTAACTTGAGGCAGAGGAGGATTTAAATTATCTGGGGCTCTGGATAGTTCTAAAGACTTGGACCCCTACTGGTCCACTGACACTTGTTCTACCGTCTCATTCCAACTATTCATAAACAACCAGAACAAAGCGTACATATTGTACCAGAAACACTCTTCTGGTGAGTCCTTATTGTTGTTTAGGTTGCTGCTGCACAATATGAGTTCAGCTAGTGATGTACGATGGTCCAACATCCAGATCTGGGAAAGATTTTTAAAGGAAAGTAAGATTGCCCTCTGTCAACCCCCACACACAGTGATTAAGCTTTTAATTAAAAAAAATAATAATTTAAAATGTGATTATTTTCATTCTCTTTCAGGTAAAAAGAGAAAAACAGAGAGTATAGAAAGGACTCACAACCACAAATACAACTGTTTACATTAAACATTAAAATACCAGTATGTCAGTAATTCCTGATTGCAGACATCAAGGACCTGATCCGAAACTTTACTCATTCGTTCTCATTGGTCTCATTGGCCTTTAGGTCCCTTATAGAGGAAATATAAATGTATCTAAAGATAAAAGGATCCCACCCTATCTGCTCTACTGGTGCAACCTGTGAATTGTGATTCATGTTTGGTCTCAGCCTTAAAACAAATGAGATTCACTTGAAATGATATACCTAGCCATGGCATGGAAGCCTAAATCTTGGATGACTCCTACTGAGGGCCTTATTAAGCAAAGAAGATCAATAAGAGTCAACTTCAATATGATTTATTTTTATGTGTTTTTTTAGTGATTCTTTTAAACTAGAAAGTGGAATGAAATATCTTACTTCTATAGACTATCAATAAGTCTTACTAGCAAGTTGGGTCTACTCAGCGGTTAGATTATGCCAAGCAGGGCTGCCATCAGAAATCGCAGGGCCCCGTATGAAAAAATTTCCTGGGCCCCCTGGGCTCCGCCTACCACAAGCCCGACCTACAGGTCCGCCCTCCCCACCCCACAGGTCCACCCCCCACCACGCACTAAAAAATAAAAACATTGGTGGCTATGATTCCCACATGTTAATAAAAAGATATTGGTGGTCAGGGCCCCCCCCATTGAAAAAAACGTTTGTGGTCAAGGCCCAGGGCCACCATTAGAAATCACGGGGCCCCGTACAACAAAATTTTTGGGGCCCCCTGGGCCCCGCCCACACTGACGACCAAGCTCCACCCCATTTCCCGCCCACTCCACATCGCAGTTAAAAGACCACACAGACATCAGCGCTAAAAAAGTAACCCCCCCACACAAGTTGTAAAAAGCTATTGATGGTCAGGGCCCCCTTATAAAAAATTGGGGCCCCAAAAAAAAAAAAAAATTTAATTTTTTTTTTTTTTAAAAAAACTGGTGGCAGGGGCCCCCTTACAAGTTAAAAAAATTTAGGGCCACCAAAAAGAAAATTATTATTATTTTTTTTTTAAAAAAAAACAATGGTGGCAAGGGACCCCTTACGAGTTAAAAAAAAAATTGGGGCCCCAAAAAAACATGTTTTAAAAAAAAAGATTGGTTGCAGGGGCCTATAGAATATTAAAATAATACATTGGTGGCCAGGGGATTAAAAAAAAAATACACAAACTGGTGTTCAGTAGAATTGAACTCATGGCTTCAGTACTTCAACTTCACCTCCTTTCGTGACTTCGGGTCTTTTCACTGCTTCAGGACTTCGGCTGTTATCGTGACTTCGGGTCTTTTCGGCGCTTCGTGACTTCGGCTTTTTCCGTGACTTCGGGTCTTTTCGGCGCATCGGCTTCGGCTTTTCGGCACTTCCGCATTCGGCAACACAGAGGCAAGACGTACAGCTCGGGCGCTCGTAAGGGGGGCCCGGATCTTTCATGCCCGGGCCCGGTACGCTTGTCCCCCCTGTCGCCCCCTGATGGCGGCCCTGTCAAGGCCCCCCCATTAAAAAAAACATGTGTGGTCAGGGCCCCACATTAAAAAATATTGGTGGCTAGGACCGACATGGGGAAAAAAAATTGGTGGCCAGGGCCCCCCTTAAACGTCTATGTAAAAAAACTTGCCCCACCCCCAGAAGGCTAATCAGGAAAGTGTGGCGTGGCTGGGCCCCCCTTACCCTCTGGGCCCCCTACAACTCTCCCCCCTGTCCCCCCCGATGGCTGCCCTGATGCCAAGACATTTCAATAAGGCTGATGACCAAAATTTAAGAGCAAAACAAGAGGGAAATAATTACATAATATAATGTTGAGATGTTGATGCTATTTTATAAAGCTTTGTTTATCCATAAAATGTTGGGATTGCGTTTTTAATAATTGGTCACCAAATTATTTGGACCACTATGATGCACATCTACTCTGCTAGTGTTCTACAGATTCTAAACTGGTGGGCCTGCATGTTGAGTGGAGCTCTGTAAGACCGATCAAGATGTTGCCTAGTTAGGTATTGAGATTGCACATTTGGAAGTGGCTTGAGCAATTTATATTCAAGCAGAGAGGTAGAGTAAATCATTTAGAGGATGATTAATTGACTTCTAACAGTGGACATGAGGCTTAATGGTGCAGCTAAGTTTGTTTCAGGTTTGATTGTGCTAAATCCTGTAAGGTACGGTGAGTCCTATGAGAAAAAGACAAACATTTTCCTTACCCAAAAGGAAGCAACTGTGCTCATTTGTGTAATTGCCCAGTCATGGCTTCTACACTATTATGGGCCTGATTCAATAGAATTAAAAAGAAAACTTTATTTCATGGTTAATTTCATGGTATGTATTTCACATTGAATTAAATCTGGCCCTGTTTCTCATAATCTTTGCTGTATTTCAACATATTGGAAGTGTTATTTTTAAACACAATACCACTTCCCCTTTGAATCTGTGTGAGTTTTGCTACAAGAGGGACTAAGAGAATAAGGCAGTTGAGAGAAGAGAGAGAAAGAGAAGAGGAATGGATCACATCAGATGGCTGCTGATCACTTTCCTACTGACATGTAACTTTATACTGTTAATTCCCCATGTACCTCATTCATATTGCTGAGTTTGGGTGCTGGGGGAGGAAAGAGTTAATATACTCACATAACCATAGTCCCGTATTACTGGTGAGACTGGGGCAATAGGATCTCAGCCCATAGTCCTGTATTACTGGTGAGACTGGGGCAATAGGATCTCAGCCCATAGTCCTGTATTACTGGTGAGACTGGGGCAATAGGATCTCAGCCCATAGCCCTGTATTACTGGTGAGACTGGGGCAATAGGATCTCAGCCCATAGTCCTGTATTACTGGTGAGACTGGGACAATAGGATCTCAGCCCATAGTCCTGTATTACTGGTGAGACTGGGACAATAGGATCTCAGCCCATAGTCCTGTATTACTGGTGAGACTGGGGCAATAGGATCTCAGCCCATAGTCCTGTATTACTGGTGAGACTGGGACAATAGGATCTCAGCCCATAGTCCTGTATTACTGGTGAGACTGGGGCAATAGGATCTCAGCCCATAGCCCTGTATTACTGGTGAGACTGGGACAATAGGATCTCAGCCCATAGCCCTGTATTACTGGTGAGACTGGGGCAATAGGATCTCAGCCCATAGTCCTGTATTACTGTGAGACTGGGGCAATAGGATCTCAGCCCATAGTCCTGTATTACTGGTGAGACTGGGACAATAGGATCTCAGCCCCTAACCCTGTATTACTGGTGAGACTGGGGCAATAGGATCTCAGCCCATAGTCCTGTATTACTGGTGAGACTGGGGCAATAGGATCTCAGCCCATAGTCCTGTATTACTGGTGAGACTGGGACAATAGGATCTCAGCCCATAGTCCTGTATTATTGGCCTGAGTTGTCAGTCATTATGTTATAACCCCACCCACAACATCCATCACCCACCCTGCCCCATGGCGGCATTCACTCATCATTTTAATATTTATTATTATTATTATTAACATGTATTTATATAGCGCCAACATATTGCGTAGCACTGTAAAGTAAATGTGATTATACAACTACATCACACAAATTACATATATAGAATATATGGAGTAACAAACGTCACAATCAATACAGGTACAAAAAGGTGAGGAAGGCCCTATGCATAGGCATACAGTCTAAAGGGGAGGGAGTAATACACAAGGTGTGGGAGTGGGCAAGATCGAAGTAAGTGGGTGAGAAATGTGGTACTGTATGTGGTGCTGCGTTTGGTAGTTAAGCAGAGTGAGGGTAGGCTTCTCGAAAGAAGTGCGTTTTCAGAGATTTTTTGAAAGCAGAAAGGTTGGGAGAAAGTCGGACAGACCGTGGGAGAACGTTCCAGAGGAGGGGTGCAGCCCTTGCAAAGTCTTGAATGCGAGCATGTGAGGAGGTAATGAGAGAAGAGTTGAGTAGGAGGTCAGTAGAGGAGCGTAGTAAGCGAGTGGGTGAGTATATAGAGATGAGTTCAGAGATGTAGGGTGGAGCAGAGTCGTGAAGTGCTTTGAAAGTCAGTGTCATTAATTTGGATTTGATTCTGAAAGGTAACGGAAGCCAGTGCAGGGATTGACAGAATGGCGAGGCAGAGGAGGAGCGGTTGCTGAGGTGTATGAGCCTCGCAGCAGTGTTCATTATGGACTGCAGAGGTGACAGTCTCTGGAGGGGGAGGCCAATTAAAAGCGAGTTACAGTAGTCTAGACGCGATATGATGAGAGAGTGAATAAGAATTTTGGCGGCGTCTTGGGTGATAAATGATCGAATTTTGGATATGTTCTTTAGGTGGAAGTGACATGATTTGATAAGTGACTGGATATGAGGAGTGAATGACAGGGCAGAATCTAGGATAACCCCAAGGCACCGGGCCTGGGGAGAGGGGGTGATAGTGGAATTGTTAACTATGATGGATACTTCGGGGATGCTACTGGTGTTATTTGGAGGAAACAGAACCATTTCAGTTTTAGAGAGGTTTAATTTAAGGTAGCGTTGCGACATTCAGGTAGAGATAGCGGACAGGCAGGAGGAGGAGTTAGGAGTTCTGGGTTGAGATCAGGAGATGAGAGATAGATCTGAGTATCGTCAGCATAGAGGTGGTAGTGGAAACCGTACGAATTTATTAATTTGCCAAGGGAGGAAGTGTAGAGGGAGAATAGTAATGGTCCTAGGACAGAGCCTTGAGGAACTCCAACAGAAAGAGGTAGGGGAGAAGATGATACTCCATTGTAGGAGACGCTGAAGGAACGATTGGTGATGTAAGAAGAGAACCAGGACAGGGCTGTGTTTATTAAAGAACAGTTCAGTATAAAAATAAAAACTGGGTAAACAGACTGTGCAAAATAAAAAATGTATCTAATATAGTTACTTAGGCAAAAATGTAATGTATAAAGGCTGGAGTGACTAGATAATCAACTGATTAGCTGAGGAATGCCGGAGAAGTGCTTTACAATACATGCATACAAAAACTGGGGCCGGCATTCCATCAGTTGATTTACAGGGCAGAGGAGAGAAAGGTCGGCAATGATGAAGAGCGCTATTACCCAGCGTGGAGCTGCTGTCACTGTGCTTGCTGTGCTCTCTCTGCTCTTTCCCCGCATCAAACCACCGACCAACAACGGGAGGCACAAATCCTTTCTGAGATCCCATCACGAGGCAGAGCTGTACAGGTAAATCCAAGAGAGTCGCGCAGATCTGCTCCTCTTACTCACTTCTCTTCTGGAGGGGGGTCGGGGGAGGAAGGGATGCCCCCAGGGAGGGCAGATGAGCTGCTGCCCAGGGAGATAATGGGTCGGACAGGGGCTTTAGGCTGCCAGGATTTCACCTATGTAACCGGCCTCAAGCCTGTGGGCTCTGGATTCATAACTTCCGGTTTTGGCAGAAGTCGGGTTAGGGAGAAGATGCGGAGTGCAGAGCTGCAGAGTGAGTCGCCATATCGCCGTTCTCCAGTAGACAGGAAGCAGTGTTTTCTAACAGTATTTTTTTAATAAAGCATTGCTATTAATACACTTTATGCAGGGTAGATCTATTATTAGTGTAGGTAGAATTAATTTTTTAATAAATTTTTTTTTAGCGTTACTGTTCCTTTAAAGAGATGGTTCACTTTAAAGTAAACTTTTAGTATGTTATAAAATGGCTGTTTCTAAGCAACTTTTCAATTGGTCTTTATTATTTATTTTTTTTATTTTTTAATTATTTGCCTTCCTCTTTTGACTCTTTCCAGCTTACAAATGGGGATCACTGACCCATCTGAAAAGCAAATGCTCTGTAAGGCTACACATGTATTGTTATTGCTACTTTTTATTCCTCATCTTTCTATTCGGCCCTCCAGATAGCTATTCCAGTCTTTTATTCAAATCAATATATGGTTGCTAGGGTAATTTGGACCCTAGCAACTAGATGGCTAAAACTGCAAACTGAAGAATAAAAAGCTGAATAACTCAAAAACCGGTCTCAGAAGATCACTCTCTACATCATACTAAAAGTT
This sequence comes from Xenopus petersii, assembly GCA_038501925.1. Classification (NCBI taxonomy): domain Eukaryota; kingdom Metazoa; phylum Chordata; class Amphibia; order Anura; family Pipidae; genus Xenopus; species Xenopus petersii. The sequence continues at coordinate 8,153,287 of CM076686.1, read as the reverse complement.
AACACAAATGTGAACAACCCCTTAACAGGTGATGTAAAGGCAAAAAAATAAAATCCCATTTTTACTTTCTTTAATGAAAGAGAAATCCATCTCCAATATACTTTAATTAAAAAATGTGTGCAGTTTTTAAAAGAAATCTGACACAGTGAAATTCCCCCTTCATTTACTTGTGCTGTTTTAATCATTTATGATGATCCCTAAGCTTAACCTCCCAAGTGAAGCCCAGACCACAGTGAGCATGTGCGTAGTCTTGGTCTTGCAAACTTGTATAGCTAAGTCACAAGATGACAGCCCCCTGTGCCAACTTTGAAAGCTTAAATCATTTGTTTTATTAGGCTTTTGGAGCAGTAAGTTCATGTTTATATTTAGTATACAAAATACAACCTTTCTAGTATTCTATTTTAGACTTTAGTTGCCCTTTAAATGGATTACAATGGCTAGAAAAGTAGTGTGACATCCTTTTTATACACAAGACATCAATGTGTTTCCCCAGTTTCGCAATTTTGTCTGTGGTTGTGAGAATTTTAGCCAAAGCAAAAATGGGTCAGATTTGCTCATCACTGTGGCACAGAAAACAAAGTTACACTGTGCACAGACAAATACAGTTGAATGGGGGGGGGACATTTTTTTGGAACTTTACGCTCGCAAATGCATATTTAAAGGGACATCTGCACTGAAATCCATTTCTCAAAAGCGCAAACAGATTTTTTTTATATTCAATTTTGAAATCTGACATGGGGCTAGACATTTTGTCAATTTCCCAGCTACCCCTGGTCATGTGACTTGTGCCTGCACTTTAGGAGAGAAATGCTTTCTGGCAGGCTGCTGTTTTTCCTTCTCAATGTAACTGAATGTGTCTCAGTGAGACATGCGTTTTTACTATTGAGTGTTGTTCTTAGATCTACCAGGCAGCTGTTATCTTGTGTTAGGGAGCTGTTATCTGGTTACCTTCCCATTGTTCTGTTGTTTGGCTGCTGGGGGGGGGAGGGAGGGGGTGATATCACTCCAACTTGCAGTACAGCAGTAAAGAGTGATTGAAGTTTATCAGAGCACAAGTCACATGACTTGGGGCAGCTGGGAAATTGATAAAATGTCTAGCCCCATGTCAGATTTCAAAATTGAATATAAAAAAATCTGTTTGCTCTTTTGAGAAATGGATTTCAGTGCAGAATTCTGCTGGAGCAGCACTATTAACTGATTCATTTTGAAAAAAAATGTTTTTCCCATGACAGTATCCCTTTAAAGAAAATATTTGATGTTGACAAGAATATAAGGCTGGCATATTGGTGAAATTAAACAAGGAAACAAAAATGTGCACTCTAGTAGATATACCCTCTAGTAACACATAGCAACCAGATTTTTGGGTGAAGTGCAGTATCTACCACTGGTGAAGTTCCTCAAAATGTAAAAACTACAGTGGAACAGGGGGTGTCAGTTATTGGACAGAGGGCTTGGAACTTGCACTTTATAAAATGTATTTTTATTCCCATATTAGAAATTTCATGTTAAAATGAATGTGGCCCCAGGATCAATGTGAGTGGAGCAGAAGGGGGAGGAGCCAGTCTACCAGTGAAGCTGCAGGAGGAGGTAAAAGACATCGCTTGGATTAGAAGTGACAATCATTTTGCTACAACAAAACCCAATGGACAAATTACTATCCGTTCTGGTCAGTTTAGGGGGAGACTGTGCAGTGAGACAGACGCCTCCTTGATCATCACTGATCTGACCAATCAGGACCAGGGATTCTACTCAGCAAATGTTCTATACAAATCACATTCACTGTGTAATCAACTGTATGATCTTCAAGTCTATAGTAAGTCTGAATGTGGTGAAGTCAGATAACAGCCGCCTTATTATTGTGCCACTTTATTAACCCATACTTGGCATTCTGTTCAGCGCCCTTTAAATCTGAAAACTTTTAAAAAGTGCCACCAGGGGGGGGATGCACGTGGCATAAACAGTATACTGCAGAATATATTCTGTGAACCTGGAAGTGATGTTATAAGATTGTACCCGCCCCCGGAAGTGACATCACACGTCTGCCCTTTAATTTCTGCTCTTGCTCCACTCACACAGACTTGAGCCGGCACAGATCTTAGAAGGCTGGTGGCTGCTTTTCTTCACAATGATCAGAGCTCCTCCAAGTTCTGAAGAGCAGGGAGGCAGCAAGAAACAAACACATAAATTAACCCCAAAGTGATGAAGTTACATATCTCCCTACTCTCCTGTTTTCTGCGGGACAGTCCCGATTTTTACAGCTCAGCCCGCAGTCCTGGGTTTCTTACTGAAATGTTCCATCTTTCTCTTTGATCTCATAAACTGGCCCCAGAAAAAGATACAAAGTTTCTGAAACTTAATTACAAAAGAGGCTTTTTGGCAGAGAGCAAAGAACACTCAGCAGCTGCACTTGGATACATTTGTAACAATTTGAGATAAGCAACGATACAATTGTAACTATTTAAAATAAGCAGGTCTCTTGGGAGAACTGAGACTCCCAGCTTAAAGGGCAATTCACTTTCATTAGCAAAACTGTTATATCACATAAAACATTGCCCCAAAAACGCCCAGAAATGTGTTTCAAAACTCTTATACCCTGCCAAGTGTTGTAAAATGGACATGGTAATTAGGGGGTGTGGCCATAAAATGGGCGTATGTGCAAGTGGAGCAAGAGCAGAAATAAAGTGCAATCTGTTGGTCATGTACCTGAGACTAACAAACATCAGGTTGGCTGTGACATTTAGCCCATAAAAGATTAAAATACCAAAGTATCAGATGTAAAAGGCCTGTGTCTTTTTCAGTTGTTGGTTTTCAGTGGCTTGAAGTGGGACCTATTACAAGTATAGGATCCATTATCCAGAAAGCTCTGCATTACAGAAGGCCATCTCCCATAGACTCCATTTTATCCTAATAATCCAAATTTTTAGAAATGATTTCCCTTTTCCCTGTAATCCCTGTAATAATAAAACAGTAACTAAGATGTTAATCCTTATTGGAAGTAAAACCAGCCTATTGGGTTTATTTAACATTTACATGATTTTCTAGTAGACGATCCAAATTAAGGAAAGATCCATTATCCAGAAACCCCCAGGTCCCGCAAATTCTAGATAACAGATCCCATACCTGTATAAAGTTTGGTTCCAAATGGATAATGATATATAATATTATATGTAACTTGTAAAATAATTGTGAGTTTGTTTTTCCATAAAGGGGTAGCTCACTTCTAAATTAACGGTTAGTATGATGTGGGCATTGATATTCTGATACAATTAGCAATTAGGTCTAAGCTGGTGAAGGAAACTCTGGCGAAAGAAATAAGGTTCTGTAAAATTCTCATTAGTGAATTTGCAAAATAACGATCACCTTAGTGAAAATTCGCCTGGTGATAGGCCGCAAAACTGCATTAGCTACAGTCTTTTTCACTAGCGAATTGTCCTCTACGCCTTTTAGTAAATTGGCAATGTCCCTGCGGATGGGATTTCTGGCGAATTCTCAACAAGCGACAGCCACTTCGCCCTTTAGTAAAGTGCCCCATTGACTCTTCTATACATTGCTACAAAAAAGTTGCCCATAGCCTGTTATGTATTTTGATAATTTTTCAGTGAAGCAAAACGGGGCAAATTCGCTCATCACTGGGAAGGTGGGGAGAGATGTTATTAGTGGGGAGAAGATATTAACAGGAACAATCAGCAGTTCTCTAGTTTTTGGTTACTATAACCTTTCTACTCACTGTGATTCTTCTGTTATTATTTGGGAACATATAACTGCTGATTGGTTATTATGGATCACTGGCAAAATGGGTCAATTATACTATATCTCCATATTATTTGCTTCCCTGCCAGGGCAACTCTTTACCCCCTTACTTTAACCCCTTACTGACTGTACATTAAGAACTTTCACTTCTTTTGCCACTGAGATAAATGTACTTGTGCCACAGCATAAAGTAACATGGTCACGTGATGCCACAAGTCAGCTCCATCTGTAGTTGCATGTAATTTTATATGGAATAGTTATACAGCATGAACTATACTATTAAAAGATTACATATTTTTCTTTTTCAGATAACACAGCACATTCTGTTGGAAATTACACCCATCAGAACATAATACGTCTTGGTTTGGCCTCAGTAATACTGATTATTACTTCATATCTGATCATCCAACACTTTCATGGCATGAAAAGAGAAAATGCCTTAAGTGTTTATATATATAAAAAGAAGGTTTGTTTTGTATACCCTAATCAAATTTGAATTCACTTTCTAGAGAGAGAGAGAGAGAGGTATAATAACCTAATTATACACTTACTGAGAATGAAAAGGAGTAAAACCCCTCTCTATCTAGTCACCCACCAATTATTAATCACACATTAATTAACGATAATTGTATTGTTCAACTGTTCAGCTTCCAATGATTGTGAATAATTTAAATAAATATTTTAAATTAAATAAATATCAGAAAATATATTATTTGTGATTCGTTATTACGTGATGGTGTTCAGCACCGAAAGTTGATTACCCTATTAAGTACTTTGTGCCGTTAATTAACAATTATAAATGACTTGAATTCTAAAATACTAAGTTAAGTGATTAATTAAAGTGCCGGTGCCGATTTTATTCCAAATTCATGACTTAAATAACCAGAATAAAATACAAGTGCCTGCACAAGTAAGGGTAATAAATTAGGTAAAAACCTTATTACCACAAATTAATCAGGAAAAGTTGACTAAATTCATTACCACCCAAATACTGACAGTGGCTTAATGTTAATAAAAAGGGGGGGGCCCCCCAAAAGAATGATAAATTATAATTGGTTTACACACCTCAGCCGAGGCTGATGGTGTTTGAAAGTGAATAAATTAAAAATTATTAATATTAATTTGTCCAATTCGAGACCAGCATTGAAGGAAAAGAATGAAAATGAAAATAATAGAAGTGGAGAAATCCCAAGATCTAACTGCCTATAATTTTTCTAAGTTCTGGGACCCCACCAGGGGAGATAGTAGGTCACTGGGGACTGTAGTCTCGAGATTACCTTGCTAGCTCTTTAGTTTTGCTAATCTTCCCTAAAAAGCCACAAATCCCACAGTGCCATATGATTTCAGAACAGGAAGTAAGAAGAAAGAAGCCCATAAAGCGACCCTGGGACAGGTGAAGCAGAGAGGGACATGACTGAGGGACGAGTAGGCCTAAAGAAGGGGTCTGAACGCTAGGCACTATGGGGATTGTAGGAATAGAGGCTGGGCTGCAATGGGGTTGGGCTTAGACTATAAATAGAGGAGCAAGAAGCGGGAAGCCAGTCTTACCTGGGGAACAGCAGGAGGAGGTGTGTTTCTTTGCAGGATGATGCAGGCTGGATACGTTATTCAAGGCCTCAGGATGGCGTAACGGGGCAGGACGGTGAGTGGATCCGGAGGGAATTGCTGGCCTTGCTGGGTACGGCTGGGAACAGTGAGGACGGCGCGGCAGTGGTGAGCGGGGGAGGACAGCGGCCACAGAGAAGAACACGCCCCCCGGACCTGCTCAGCCCGACATCCGGTATCCAGGGGCGGCGCAGGAGGAGTCCTTCGGTGGAGCCTGGGCCTTCGAGGAGTATAGCGGGAGGAGGACCGGTGGCAGCAGCAGTCAGCAGGGACGCCGGCTTGGGCCGCACCAGGCAAGTTGCGGTGCCTCAGGGAAGGCCGTAGCAGGCACTGGGGGCAGCTGGTTAGGCAGGGGCGGAGCCAGACAATGGTGCGCATGGGGCAGCAGCAGGCTGAGGGCATTGCAGCCAGCTCACCGGGCCCGAGCAGCTCCCCGGTGGGGGAGTTTGGAGAGTTGCGGGAAGCAGTCAGGACAGAGCAGCGTGGCTGGGATGGGCCCTGCAGTCACGGGAGTGATTTTGAGTGGCAGGGGGTGTCCCAGCCCCCCAGCAGTAAGGGGAGGTGCTGTTGAACAGCGGGTTAGCAGGGCGAGCAGGGAGAGGACAAGCAGTGCTGGAGCAGGGAGTCCTGGGTCGGGCAGATGCCGCAGCAGGAGCAGGTCGCGAATCCGGCAGGGGTCCCCAAAAGGGACAGCTCCCAGAGGGTCTAGGTCATGGGACAGGCTGCCGGATCGGAGGAGCAGGCCTAGGTATCGTGACAGGTCTAGGAGCCGGTCTGGAAGCAGGTTCAGCAGGGGTGACAGCAGGCGTCCGAGGGAGCACAGGTGGTTTGTTCCCCTGTCCATAAACGTGCTTTTTCTTCTGGTCGTTTATGTTCCCCTAGGAATCCAGGATTGGGAGACGGTGATCATGACAGGAGATCCACAACAAGGGATTCGAGATCACGGAGTCGCCAACATATGCGTTCTGCAAGATACGGCACAGCAGGAGGGTGCCTTACACGGGTCAGGCGGTGAGTGCTCTAGGATTGACACTGGGTCTTAGGACGATCAAGGTTTGCTGGCTGGTCTGAGGGCATTGCTGGGGAAGTGAGATAGTCAGTACCCCCAAGGGGGGGTGGCCAGGTCATGGGGTCAGGACTCGAGTTGGCGGGGTTCGCGGGCCACAGCAGGTGGAGCAGCCGGGCGACATGGAGGCAACCTGCCTGCCATGGTGGAGGGGGCGGCGGTGTTAGGGGCGGGTCCGGACAGTCAGGTGGCACCAGCAGGGACAGGGGGCTGTGAGCAGCTTACACCGGAAGTCATTCCTGATGCAGCGCCAAGGGGGGCTTATGTGTCATTTGCAGGCCCACTTGTTACTCATGTTAAAAAGGAAGTAAGGGAGAAGATATGGAAGGGGGAGTTTGATGAGATCTTCTCCCTCCTCCCATTGGAGGAGTCGGTAGAACTCAAAGATGAGGATAAGAACTATGGAAAAAAGGAGGAGGAAGAGAGGAGTAAACACTATAGGAAGATCCCCAAAACTTTCGGAAATTGGCTCCGGGCACCCTAGCTAGTATTATCGGTGAGAAACACCCGGAGCGCTGTTCACCTCTCTTTTGGTACTTGGATGGGATTTGGGAGGCGTACAGGGTATACGGTGGATTGGCATGGCGGCGGTATGACGAACAGTTCCGTCAGAGGCTAGCGGCCAACCCGGGTATGCGCTGGGACCAATTGGACATGCCTTTGTGGTTGGGGTTAATGACCGCGCAGAAGGCATCGCCCTTTCAGAGAGGCGCCGGGGGGGGACACAACAAGGGACCTCCTCGCCGATCAACAAACCTGGGTATTGCTGGCAGTTTAACGAAGGGCAGTGCAAGTGGGGAGCGTCATGCAAGTACAAGCACGAGTATTCTGGGTGCGGGGCAGCCCACCCGCATGCCAGATGTTTCAAGAAAGGAAAAGGGGTGGCTAAGTCAACTGAGACTCCCAAAGGGGAGGACTCTGGTGAGCCTCGACGCGATGCGGCCTTGGCTAGACCGTTACGTTAGGCGGGGGGATGCGGTACTTTTGGCGGAAGGGTTTCAGTGGGGATTCAGGATTCCGTTCCGAGTTAGGGGTCAAGGGGAGGTGCATGAGAACCTTAGGTCGGTAGCTGCACGGGTCCATTTGCAGCCCCTCCATTGGAGGACCTGAGGGTGTCTCCTTTGGGGGGTGGTTCCAAAGAAAGAGCCTGGGAAGTTCCGCCTCATTCATCATTTGTCCTACCCGAAAGGATCTTCGGTGAATGATGATATTGATCCGGAACTTTGTTCGGACTCTTACACATCGTTTGATCAGGTATTGGCGATGGTTGAGAAGGCGGGTGCTTGGTTGGCCAAAGCAGACATTAAGTTGGCGTTTCGGTTGCTACCCATTCACCCGGACTGTCATCATCTTTTGGGCTGCGCCCTGGACGGTTGTTTTTACGTTGATTTATGTTTGCCGATGGGGTGTTCTATCTCGTGCTCTTACTTTGAGAAGTTTAGCTCTTTTCTCGAATGGGTGGTATTCATCGATCGGGAGTCCACATATGATTACTGCCTTAATTAAGCCAAAGAGACTTGCCCCAGTTCACAGGCAATCATACGCAAAAAATTCCTATATCCAAAGATATCTGTCCCAAGGCTTTCTTTCTTCAGTAAAGAAATATTTTATTTAAATTCACATTAAAATTCAGATACATACTGACCCCACATGGCCCACCAAAGCCGCCAAATTCCTGCTGGGTACCCTGCCATATACACAAAAGATCGTCTATAAAACGTATATATAGCTTTAGATGTTCTCTCTGTTTTGCAGTAATATTGGTTTCTTCCCACCACCCCATGTACAAGTTAGCAAATGAGGGGGCAAATTTTGCACCCATCGCTGTCCAGAAGGAACCTGACGGCCTCCAACAAAATCTGTATAAATGAATAATCGCTATATTTCATTAAGTGGTACTGGATTGCATATATGCCCTTATCATGTGGTATCGAGGAATACAGGGAGATCACATCCAGTGTTCCCCATGCATTGTTTTCCGCCCATCCAGTATCACTTAAATGTTGTAATACATGTGTGGTATCTCTAGTGTAGCTATCTAACCGACCACCAATGGTTGGAGATGTGCATCAATCCACTCGGAGAGATGTTCATTTAGGGAGCCAATTCCAGATATAATTGGTCTCCCCAAAGGAGGCCTCACCTTCTTATGAACTTTAGGAAGGTGATAAAAAGTGGGAATGGTTATCAATTTTGGGACCAAATAAGCCCGAAATGCCACATCAATCGCATTAACTTCCAATCCCTTTTGAACAAAACACTCTAATTCCATCTGGAACTGTCTCGTAGTATCCCCTTTTAGTTTGACATATGCTTCCCGATCGCTAAGTTGCCTAAGCACTTCTGCTCTATACACTGCATCTTGTATCTTGTATTACCACCATACCTCCTTTATCTGCATTTTTGATGGTTATGCTCTGATCTCTTTTCAGGGCTCTCGATGCCTGTTTCTCCTTCCCACGTAGGTTAGTTAACTTACTGTCTTGTTCTTTCACTTTTTTATTAAGTTCCCATAAACCCTCCTCAACTTTTCTCTGAAACTGTTCCACTAAAGGGCCCCTCAATTGTATTGGGTAGAAATCACTTTTATTTTTAAATCATCTGCTAATCTCATTATCCTGTTGGACATGGGGTGGTAAGGATAGTTAGCAGGGTGTGTGGTTTTACGTAATCTCTTGGGGTTGAATTCTTCTTGGTGGGTAAGTTTCTGGAAGGTGAGTACAGTAGGTTATTGGTAGGATGATATTGAGGTTTGAGGATGATGGAATGGTGGTAAACCCTCTAGGAGAATCCAAGGGCAAATCTGAGTTGTATGTACAGGTATGGGACCTTTTATCTAGAATGCTCGGGACCTGGGGGTTTCCAGATAACGGATCTTTTCATAATTTGGATCTTTATACCTTAAGTCAACTAGAAAATCATGTACACATTAAATGAGCCCAATAGGCTGGTTTTGCTTCCAATAAGGATTAATTATATATTAGTTGGGATCAAGTACAAGCTACTGTTTTATTATTACTGTCAGGTCTGGCCACAGGTGAGTGACCACCGGGCTGGAGCCTATTTGCAAAGTAATACCCCTGAATGGATGGATAATTAGTAGAAGCCATAGTAAGGCAAAAAGGAATTATTTAATAACAAAATGAGAAAATAATCAAACACACAGAAGTTGAAAAATACAGGCCTGGAACGAGGCTGGCAATGGAGAGAGGCAAGTCCAGAAACAAACAAAATGGTCAGGGCTGGCGGCAGGCAGGCGAAGTCCAAAAGGCAGGCTGAGGTCAAATGGCAGGCAGCAGACGAGAACCAAGGGAATCCAGAGTAGTAGGAGTCGGGAACCAGGTGAGAACAGGAAGATAGGAGCGAGGAACACAGGAAGGCGAACACGGAGCGAGGCAGGGAACACAGGAACCAGGGATCAGGCAGGAATCAGCATAAACACAGGTAGAATGGGCTCAGGAGCTCAGATGATCAAGCAACAGGAAGTTTGATGGCACAGGCTTATAAAGGGCCTTGATTGCTTGACTGACAACACATGTTGTTAATGAGGCAAGATAAGGTAAGCGTGTTGCAAGAATATAGTAAGTCTGTTCAGGGCTATATAAGCACTAGGATTCCCCAGTGGCTCACCAGTATAATGCAGGATTGTTCAAATACAAAGACCAGGGTTTGATTCCACCATGATTCCTGACAATTACACAGAAAAAGGGAATCATTTTGAAAAATTACGATTATTTGGATAAAATGGTGTCTATGGGAGAGGACCTTTACATAATTCTGCGCTTTCTGTATACCGCGTTTCCGGATAACAGATCCCATACTTGTATACATGAATTTTAAATATGTTTTAAGTTACTTTTGCACACAATATTTAATTTATCTGTTAAATGTATAAATCATGCTGCAGCATTTTCTTCCCAATCTAAGTGTTGTGGTTCACTGGGTAACACTAGTAAGAGGTATGCTAGTATTATAGTATGAGATAGGGTATATGAAAAATTATTTTAACAGGTGGGGGGTTGGGTTGACACTTCCCAAGTTATGTATTTTTACCTCTGGAACAATTTGTTTTAGTATAGTACAATACCTGTCCCTTCACTCTGATGCATATCCAATATGGACAGATGATAGTGCTCAGCTCTCCATAGATCAGAATGTCATTCAATTGTACAAAGCCGTCAGACACATGCCTGAGAATTAACACTGGGATAAACCTTAACATATATGGCAATTTGTTAAAAAACATCCCTGGGTTTCATGGTAATTCTCCTGACAGGAAAGTTTATTAGATACTTAAACACATTGAACTGCAGGAAATGTTCACAGTCTGATACATCCATCTCATATTGATCATATCCCCCCTTGAGCTTTCTTGTCAACTTGGCCATTCACTCTTTATAACCGAGACCCTCCATTCCCTTAATTAACTTTGTTGCCCTCCATCGTTTTATCTCTGTGATAGACTACTTGGCTAGCAGTGGGTTAAATGATTGTGCTGTGTTAGTTCAGGTGAAGCAGTCAGATAAGCACAGTAACTTTTGGTATTTTTATTACAACACATAAGACAGTCCTGCCCTCCACACTTGCTCTCAGCTTAGACAGGAAGAGGGAAACAGGAAGAGGAATATGACTAGTAAGGCAATGACAAAACAGCAGGAATGCCCTTAACCAAAATGTCCACAAAAGCTGGTTACTACACTCTCCTTCTCAACAATGTCCTTGCGTGTGTACCAGAGACCAACTATACGCTAGTATTACACACTCCTCCCATAAGTCTGTATTATTGGGAATTGTAGTTGGAGAAAGCCTAAGAAATACAGGGTGAAGGCCATAGTAAGGGCAGCACTTGATTATGGAGTTGGATGGGTCAATCTCTTTGTCTTCTCTCTCTTGATCTACGCTTTTAACCAGACATTTCTGTCTTATACTGTAGTGGGAGTTGTAATTATTCGTTTCCCTAGGCAGCTGTATAAATATATAAGTAAATTGGGAACAAGTATATAATATATGATTACATTTTGGGGAAAACACAATTTTTCCCTTTTTCTGACCCACCCTTTTCCAGGATTAAAACTTTAAAAGGAACAGTTCAGTGTAAAAATAAAAACTGGGTAAATAGATTGGCTGTGCAAAATAAAAAATGTTTCTAATATAGTTAGTTAGCCAAAAATATAATGTATAAAGGCTGGAGTGACTGAATGTGTAACATAATAGCCAGAACACTACTTCCTGCTTTTTAGTTCTCTAACTCTGAGTTAGTCAGTGACTTGAAGGGGGGCCACGTGGGACATAACTGTTCAGAGAGTTTGCAATTGATCCTCAGCATTTAGTTGAGAGAAGAGAAAGAGAAGTGGAATGGATCACATCAGATGGCTGCTGATCACTTTCCTACTGACAGGTAACTTTATACTGTCCATTCCCCATGTACCTCATTCATATTGCAGAGTTTGGGTGCTGGCGGAGGAAAGAGTTAATATACTTACAGCCCATAGGCCTATATTACTGATTCCCTGAGTAATACACTCACCAACCATCACATAATTCTCATAGATCTCAGCTTGGCCTCAGCTATTTGGTATGCACTTTGTGCTTTGCAGTTTGCAAATGTGCTTCATTTTGGCTAGCCTTTGAATCCAGCATTGACTTTAGGGGGATGCATGTAATCGTCATCTCACCTGTCCTCAACCCACCTCTAAATTTCAGGTCATTTGCACGCTCAAGGTAGGGAGCTGCAGGAGGCGCAGCCCAGATCAGGGCCCTGGCTTATTGGTGATGGTAAGGACTGGGCTGGGACGCACCTCCTGACTCTGCCCTAAGCTCTGGACTTTTAATCACTTTTAGCACATGGACCAGCAATGTGGGGGAGCCAGTGCTCTGTATAACCAAGGGACGTGTTCCTGCACAGTGTCCCACTGGGGTAGTTACTGTAAATGACCCCTATTGTTTTTACCCAGAATGAAGCATTTTCCCCAGAACAGCATAATTGCATATGTTGAACTTAGCAGAATTGTGTATGAAGCTCCAAAATGTGCCCAATTTTGAAGCCACAAAAATGTAATGTATTTGCTCTGGACAATGTTGGTGTTGGCATTTTGTCATTTCCAGCACTCTGATATTATATCATGTACACTACCCAGTTTAATAATTATTTTTAAGAGTACAAACAAACTGAGTCACATCTACACTAGCACCAGACAATAATGAAAGATGAATGGGGAGCATGAAAGGAGAGATAAGCAATAGAACTTAACCCTATGGGTCCCTACACAAGGTATCCCCTTGATAGGGTTACTATTGTAGGAGGGTACAGGTTTTAGTTCTCAAGAGTGTTTTGGGAGTTGGGCCTCATTCACATTTGGGCGGGGAGTTTTTTCTTTTATCAAGATCAATGTATTTCAATGGCAGCGCAGTATTTGGCCAGTTGATGCCAGGATTTCCTTGTTTATTAAACAGGGAGCCTCCACGTGCTCTGTTTCTTTGGTCCACACTAGCTGGAGGGATTGGTGCACTAAAGGGCATGGGGTGGAGGTTGTTTCCTGTAGGTGAAGTGGTTTTAGGTGAAGGCATAATTATGTTAATTAGAAGAACAGCCAAATGCTCCACTTAGGCCAGGAAGGTTACCTGCCAGTATAGAGAGTAAAGTGATTAGGTATAAGTATAGGAGGATCCTGGAGAGGGCACCACTGTGAGCTTCACCTAGCATTGGGCACTAGTTTAACTATCTGTGAGTACTACCTCTGGGTTGGTGTGAACACTACAGATGAGATAAAGAAAAAGTACCATCCTGGGGATAAAAGTGTTTGTAGCATATATGAAATGACTGATGTTTGTACCATCAAATCAGAACCAAGCAAATGACAGGAAGTAATTGTGATATGAGCAGTGAATCCCCTTGAGAATGTTCCAGAGCAGGTTCCCCCCTGTGTCAGGATTGTTCTAAGTAGTCTTTATAAAGTGGAAGAACAATGGGCCAGTGGGACCAGGGAAACGACTCAGCAAATATCCGTCTGCAATCAAATCAGCAATGAGACCTGTAACGTTACGGTTACTTTGTCCTGTGCTATGATTGGATCAGATTTGACTCTCACCTGGAATAAGACAAACAGCCCTGGTACAGAAGTGACACCAGGGGGTTCTTGCAGCAAACAAACAAAATAACTTTTATTGTCTAAAACTATAGATCCACAGGGTTATACTACCAAATCCAAAGAGGCAACGTATGGCAAGATGTTACCAGGCCAGGACATTCAAGCAGAGTCAGCACACTGTAGCACCATGTTATGTTAAGGTACACATCAAGGATGGAATGCCCTAACATGGTCTGGATCCCATACAGTGTAAATAATCAGGGAGAATAATCTAAGCCTGATTCCCTATCCAACAGTGGTCCGTTTACTTAGGGGGTTATTTACTAAACTCCGAATGCAAAAATCTTTTTTATAAAATTGGACATTTAAAAATTCAAGAATTTTTCAGAATTTTTTAAACCCCGAGGATGCAAAAGTCAGAATCTGAAAATCCGGCATCTTAAACCTGTTGAGATTGCATATAAGTCAATGGGAGAAGTCCCAATAATTTTTTGATGTGCGCTGGGTTTCGTGCAATTGGAGTTTTCAGGTGAAAATTCTGAAAAAAATCAGTAAAATCATGAAAATCGGATTTGAAATTTTCGAGAAAATGTAATAAGAAATACGAGTAAAAAACCAGAGCGGATCTGATCAGAGTTTGTAGCAGAAAATATTGAGATAAATTCGGATGTACGGTATATAAATATATAAATAACCCCCTTAGACTTAGAGCCTAGAGGAGAGCTACTCCCTACTACAATCCTTGCAGGACACTCTCCTAAAGAGTGCTATGAAAGTGTTAATCTTACACTGGCTGGCCTCATTCACGGGGTCCCTGCTCTCTGACTTTTATTAGAGATACTGGTCCTTGTTGATCTCAGGCTCCCTGGAACACATGCAGCTGGGTCAGCAACCAGAAGCCAAAGATCCACCCGAAGCACTATATTAAAATATGGCAGGAAGTGATCAAAATAGAAGCTCCTCTCACACTCCCTGGCCTACGTGTTGATTGCCCAGTGCACGGTGACGAAGGGATCGCCCCCTCCAACTACAAGTAGGTAAGAAATCACTGGTACTCAAAGGGCAGGTGCAAGCAGGGACAGTCCCTTGTGTTTTATTAGCAGAAAATGCGACGTTTCGGGGTCAGGCCATATGCTTGATAAAGGGGCCTGACCCCGAAATGTCGCATTTTGTGCCCCGGTCCTTTGAGTGCCAGTGATTTCTTACCTACAGGAAGTGATCATAAACCAGTAGGCCAATAAAAGAAATATGTAAATGAAGTAACTAGATACATGGAAATCTGTCCAGCAACTAGAGAAAGCCATAGGGACTTACTGAACCTATGGGTTTCTACATCTCTTTAGATACAATTCTTTTGACCCTGTGCCAACTGTGTGAATGGAAGGGAACTCCATAAAGAGAGTGGGTGTAGCATAATGTCCTTATCTGTCTCTTTTCTAAACAGGTTTAAACCCTAAACAGTTC